>JAMPIV010011143.1:0-672628 GCA_024509875.1 Oreohelix idahoensis
TAAACGGTAGGATGTGTGGCAAAAGCTATAGATTCCAGTTACAGCGGGCATCTGTCGTGTCCAGTTTGAGCTATTGCAGGTCTGTGAGTTGTAGCGTAGTGATATTGGTCCAGGTGGGAGCAAAGGAGTTTGAGTGTGTCCGTAGCATCTAGTTTAGATTGTCCCAGACGGCAATTGGGGTGTCAGATGGAGATAGTTTGGTCAAGCTCGGTATAGGGTGGAAGGAGATTGTTGATAGGAAGGTGGTAGATGTTAAGAGGTTAATAGGGTGGTAGGTATCTCAGGATATCTGGTTGGACATTGTGTTTGTCTTGACACGGCACCACACTGATGTGCTCGGCCATGGGTGAAGATACAACGCCTGTTACGTTTACCCTACCACACTGATGTGCCCGGCCAGGGCAACAGATCTACAAATAGTTACATAGTTAGCACACTGTAAAAACAAATACACAATACACTAAGACAGAAGTCACGCACACAATTAATATACTGTGGAAAATCTATACAGTTGAGTTTTATCGTCCACTCATTAAATATCAGGTTCGCTGGGACATGTTGGAAAACTGGAACCTTGAACAGCATGTCTCTCTTGGAGTTACCAGTAATCGCAGTGTAAATGTTTATTATTATTTTTAAGTTATTTTTTAAGTTATCTAGCTCACTGTCTACTGTTACACTTATTCCTTCAATATTTTCTGTGTTAAATTGTTCCCAATTTAATATTTTGTAGTCTTCATGTATTAAAAAGGCCACGCCCCCTCCTCTACCCTCCGGTCTATCATTTCCAAGTGTTATATATCCTTGATAGTTCCGTTTTTGTTGGGGGCTTAGGAAGGTTTCTTGTATTGCAAATATGGGTTTTGATTCCTTATATTGCCCTAAAATAGACATCAGGTTCTTCCTGGCACCCCTACAGTTCCACTGAACTACGTTTATAGCTCTATGGTCTCTAGTCTCCATCTTATATGGTTATAGCAAGAGCATATGATGAGTGTTGGAGGGAGGGTGCACTTTATAAGATCAGGAAACTAGGTATAGTAGGCAGAACTTACAATTGTTTAGAAAACTTCCTGCAGGATAGATACTTCACGGTACAAATAAACAATGATAGATCTGAGGTGTATGAACAACAGAATGGAATCCCACAGGGATCAGTAATATCACCATCTATATTTACGATTATGGTCAACGACCTAAGCGACGAGTTTTAAAGACCTAAAAAGCAAGCTTTCTCAGTTTACTGATGACGCTGCGATATAGAGAACGGGAAGAAACCACCCATTCCTCTATAAAACAGTACAAAAACAAATACATAAAGTATCTGACTGGAGGCACGAATGGAGATTTAATCTAAACGTTAAGAAAACCATAGGAATGATCTTCAGTAGAGGGCGTGTAATTAAAAATAATATAATTGACATGAGCATTAATGAGCATAAAGTATGCACAGCAAAATCAAGTAGATTTCTTGGTATGGTACTAGACCAGCAACTAAACTGGAACAAACACATAGACCTATTAGTGCAAAGCAGTAGGGGACTTATCAACATTCTAAAATATATGAAAGGAAGTGGTTGAGGAGCCTGCAATAAGACAATGTTAACATTCTATAAATCATTTATTAGGGGCAAACTTGACTATGCCAGTGTTGTCTATACATCAGCCGCCCCGAGCAATAAGAAAAAAACTAGACACAGTCCAAAACCAGGCACTGTCAATAATAGCAGGTGCCTCAAAGCGAACATCAGCAGAGGCATTAGAAGTAGCGCTAGGCATTATACCCCTGAAGCTAAGGAGAAAAGAACTGAGATTCAGCTACTGGGCAAGAGTGGCAAAAGATCCAACTCACCCAGCACACAAAACCTTTGATAGGGGTAACCAGTACATAGGCCACATTCCATTAAACCATAATAGATACCCATCAGGGTGGAAAACGATGGATAAAGTGGATCAACACCCAAACTTATTTAATACGATAAACAGTATGTAACCGCTCTTTTTACGCAGTAACCTCTTCTGGATTGGTTCCAACTTGACTGTAAACCACAAATGATAATAGTCGTTATTTGGTATAGGTAAAGTGAGTGTGATTGTGTGCTGGCAAAGTCCTTCACACAACAGGTGAGCACACGGGAGTCATCGAGTATGGAACGACTGGTGATATTTAATTATTGTTTATTAACTAACAGCACATCATCACGTAGACATAGACGAACACAGCTACATCGAATCTTACTTACTTAGTCGTTCCCCTTCTACCATGAGGTGTAGAGGTTTGGAAGAGAGAGCGCCAGACCATTCTATCAGCTCTCTTCTTCCTGGCCTGGTTCCATTCTAGTCTACATCGAATCATAGTATATAATTTCCACACTGCATCAATACCTAATACGGCCTGTCCTAATCCTGGACTTATAATAGCTTAATAGCTTCATACATCTCCACACTGCAGTTAAAATATAATATGGCCTGTCCTAATCCTGGACTTATAATAGCTTAATAGCTTCATACATCTCCACACTGCAGTTAATATATAATATGGCCTGTCCTAATCCTGGACTTATAAAAGCTTAATAGCTTCATACATCTCCACACTGCAGTTAATATATAATATGGCCTGTCCTAATCCTGGACTTATAATAGCTTAATAGCTTCATACATCTCCACACTGCAGTTAAAATATAATATGGCCTGTCCTAATCCTGGACTTATAATAGCTTCATAGCTTCATACATCTCCACACTACAGTTAATATATAATATGGCCTGTCCTAATCCTGGACTTATAATAGCTTAATAGCTTCATACATCTCCACACTGCAGTTAATATATAATATGGCCTGTCCTAATCCTGGACTTATAATAGCTTCATAGCTTCATACATCTCCACACTACAGTTAATATATAATATGGCCTGTTCTAATCCTGGACTTATAATAGCTTAATAGCTTCATACATCTCCACACTGCAGTTAATATATAATATGGCCTGTCCAAATCCTGGCCTTATAATAGCTTCATAACAGCTTCACAAATCTTCACACTGCAGTTAAACATAATATGGCGTGTCCATACAGCGAAATATATAAGTCGACATTTTCTTAAGTCCTACGTAGGCATACACTATCCAAAAACCACTGGGACTCGACCTACACGGTCCACGCCCAAAACACAACTCCCAAATCACACACTAGTCCCGCCAAAAAAAAACCCGTCACGAGACTCGGCTGTCTTGAACACCGCTCTCGATAATACATGCAGACTAGCTGCGAGCTATTCACATGACTCAAAACAGTACAGAATAAATACCTCTCAACATTTGAGATTAAACAACGTTCACACGCTTATCTGTACTCTGTCACTCGAAAAATAGGAAAAGATAATTCTATCCTAAAGTCAAACAAGTATCCGCTTAATCAAGCGTTGCAACTCGAAATTTAATTTGTCCAAAACATTCTAAAGATTACTTCCCCTTCCATAAGATCCACTTGCAACAGTTACCACCCGCTCCGGGGACAAAAATGATTCTATCATTTTTTTTTAAATTAACCCAAAAAACAAAAAATTTAGAAGACAAAGAAGTTCTAACATATGCTTACAAAAATCATCTTATTTTAAATCAAATTATATCTACAACAAATATCAGCATTAAAGTGTAAAGTGGCAATTAAAGCATACAGCATAATCAGATAAGTATAAAAAGTAATTAGCTAAATATACAAATATGATCAGTTCCAAAATTAAGTTACGTATATTTAGTACAGACCAAACGAAAAACAACCAATCGAAAGAGAAAACACAAGATCAATCAAAAGAAGAATGATCTGTAAAAAAGCAAAGTAAGAACTCAACAATACCCTATACTCATAATTAAGTTGGACAATTACATGTAAAATAAATACAACTATCATAAGTAGATATCAAGTCATATAACCACTCCAACAATACAAAGAATGGAAATATAAATGTTGAAAGAAGACAAAGTATACAAGTAGAATCAAGTAAAACAAAGATGAGGTACAAAAGTATAAACAAGATATGAAATCCATACCGAAAAGACAACAGAAAAGAAGGAATGAAATGAAGAATAATAACCAAAGACAGATGGAAAGCAAAGGCACGAACGGAGAGAAAGTCAATAACAATACATACTAATAACTGTTTAGATTAGACAACGTTTTCAAAAATAAATATATAAACATGATCGAAAGGCACAACACAAAATATCAAAGTATATCTATACTAACACCACCAAAAAATAATTTATAACTAAACAAAACCTAATAAGCAATTTAACCAAGTTACAAGAGTTATGCAAAACTAAAATAAATAAATTATAGGCATCGAACAAACAAGTAATAGCATTGCTATAACTAATACGACCAACGCACAATCAAGCGCTAAAATAAAAAATACATCATAATAAAAAACAACTTTTTACAAGAACTAATCAATCTACATATCAATGATATCACGCAGTCAAATGCTGGGCACACACAACAAAAAATTAGGTAATTTCCTATCTTTCGTACCTTTTTGGTCCGCAGTGAATATATGTAGTTAAGTGTTGTTTCGTAGCAGTTAGGGTTAGGATTAGGGTTAGGATTAGGGTTAGTATTATGGTTAACACTAACCCTAACACAAACCCTAATCCTAACCCTAATCCTAACCCTAACTGCTACGAAACAACACTTAACTACATATATTCACTGCGGACCAAAAAGGTACGAAAGATAGGAAATTACCAAAATGGCGAAAGATAGGAAATTACCAAAAATTACAATGCCAAAAAAAAAAAAAAAATCATTTTTTTCAAAAGTACCGTACAAACATATTTTTTTTTACGATAAGTTACATAAAAACAGTATTTAATTTTTAAGTAATTCAAGACCACTAAAACCTAATAATGAAATCAATATTTTAACAAAATGAGTGAAATATAAAACAAAAATCCTATCTCGAAGAAACCTTTAAATCAACACATGTAAATTTAATTTATCCTTTAAGTTCTTTCTGCTGACAATTACGTTCAGCTCAGTACAATGCTATTTAGCTATAACTTTATCTCTTACTCAAATCGATAAGATATACATTATAAATAAATCTACACTTTGTTGCTAATATGAAATATGCAAAAGGTTCTATAAAAATATCTACAAAAAAAAATAAGTTTTTTTTTTTTTTAAATAATCTGCTAAGAAAATAATCTGCATGCCTGACTGGCAAGAAATCAAGTTCTGGAAAAATCAAAGTTTCACAATAATATATAAATAGCATAAAAATGTATTAACATGTCATCAAACTACCGACATAAAAATAACAACAATTAAAAAAAAATTATGGCAATCAAAAGATGCATAGAAATAATCATTACAACAAAATTATATGTTATTTCAAAACAACAACATGTCATGTACTAATATAGAATACAAAAATATTTACTATCTCAAAAAAAAAAAAAAAATAAGCCGCAAAATTTCCCACTTCTTGTAAACATGCTTGACCTTCAGTAAGCAACACCTCAGATTTTAGTTAGACGCTGACAGGTTTCGGTTGACCACTCGAGCGGAAAGATGACCTACATTTCTGACCGTCAATATGTCGCAGAAGCCTTGACTCTTATCGCAACGTAGCTTCTGTCAACAAATACAAATAGTGAAATTTAATGAGAAAAACGTAGAAATCAAATTGACAATTACCCAGCACCGGCTTGTGTAAAGCACCGGTCTCTTTACGATGTCACTAGCTCTTCCTATCACATGTAGATATCCCAGAATACTTGGGGACAACATGACCGACCTTGAATGTAGCCGCTGCCGTACGCTGAAACAAAGTCTCACATTCACAACAACAAGTAGAGCAAGCAATAGTATTCAAGCATCCACTGTTATTTTTACTCTGTTTACCTTGATTATAAATGACTCTGGGCTCATGTTGAACAAAATTAGCACAATTGCGCTTATTATTTGTTCTATGATCAAAATACTTATTATTACCGTTGCCTTGTTTACAAATAATGACTTTAGTCTTTTGTTTAGGAACATTACTCTGGTGATGTAAAGCAACATTTGAAAAGCTATAATCTTTATCACACTTTCCAATACTCTTACAATCGTAACTTTGAGATTTGTTAAATTGTTTACTGTTTCTTGGAGAAGGAAAATTATTATTTACTAATCTCCCTTGGTACTGTTTACTCTTGGGGTTATCTCCCTTACTAGAACTGATTTTCTTTTCCCCTATGGGAATATATTTACTAATTGTTTCAAACTGACTGTGCTGAGTTTGACAACTGCCAGAAACAATAGTATCTCTATTGTTCCGCATATGGGTTTCATCTTTGGAACAAGTAGTAATAGCCTCAACCCCTGTTATTAATTTCTGAGAATTTCCAATAGTCGAGAAATATTTGCTCTTATGAGTCTTGACCTGAAATTTATCACCTTTCTTTTCCTGACCAACAGAACTGGCTGTTACAAAAGAATCTTTGTTGGTCTGACGCCAAGAATTATTACTGGAACTATCAGTAATATTAGAACTTCGAAAGTTATATTTACCACGAAAAGATCTGTCTTTACCATGAATGACCTCTCTATGAGCAAAAAGTGTATGGGGCTGACTTTTCGCAACTTTCTGTCTATCATTGTCAACATTGACAGAAGACCACATATTGTTATTCAAGACGATGTCAAGCAGGCCATCTACTCGTTTCCTTGCCTGTGCAATCTCCACATCTCTATGTGAGATCTCTTCACCTAATTTCTTGTTTAAACTTTCAACTCTTAAAACTTTGCAGCTTTCCTCTGCTAGTAAATTTTCAATCTTAGCAACCTTCACTTTCTCAGCCGTCAACTCCACTAATGTCTCTTTCTCGTACTGTTCTTTATTTGCACTCAACTGAGTCAACTCTAGTTGTAGTGACTGAATCTTAATATAATCATTACTATTATTAAGCTCATCAATCTTTTCTGGAATCATCTCATTCTTTTCTTCCTGTTGGAGACCAAGATTCGCAATATCATCCATCAAATCAAGAAGTGACTCTGTATAATCCCTATCACGTTTATCGGTCTCAACTTTCAATTTCTCATAAATCTGTTTATTTTGTTGGACCTCCTGTGTAATATTTTCTACCTCAATTTGCTTATCTTTCATCTGGACTTCCAATTGCTTTATCTTCAACAATGCTAAATCCAAACTTGCCTGCACACCAGCAAGTTCCGAATTTGATTTATCTAAATCACTTGTTAGTCTGGACAATATTTCATGTAGCTTACTTACTTCAGCAGTACTCTTTACACAACTGTCCCTTTCCTGTAGGGCACTCCGTTTGTTCCGTCTTATTTGCTCCTCCTCTTCTAACTCCTTTTTCTGATCATCAGCCATGTCGTTGCGCACTATCTTACGTATACTCTTCATTATCTGATCGCGTTCAACACCCATATAGTGGTACGAAAACAATCGAAGATCCATAACCAGTAACTGCGCTAAATCTTTAGCCATCCTTAGATGAGGATGAGAGTGAAAATTCTCCTCAGCAAAATATTTTAGGGCTTTTGCCGCATTGACCAAAAATTTGTCTATCACATGCTCCTCAAGCTCTGGGCCTTTTAATTCTTGATAATCTCTACCTTCTTCCAACAAATAAGCCAATACAGGCCTCATATCCTCAGGATCTATATCATCATCATCCATAGTGATTCACTTACTTAATCAAATATATATAGTAATCACTTATAGTTATGACAAATTACTGTCGCAAAAGGTTTGACAATTACCCTTCCAGCTCACAAAGTTAACTATTTGTCAAGAAATGAGCTTATTCCTCAATTCTGTATCACCAATTCCTTTTTATAGCACCTTTATCAAGTCACATCATTATCAGGAAAATCGACATATGTCAACAGCCATTAACACCTATGCATAAAATCTTAATCATATGTCAAATTGGACATAAACAACAATAACAACAGAATGAGCAATTAGGGAGGCCCAGTGACATATATGAAGTGACACAATTTACACAAGAAAAAATCACTTAACTGTCAATGATCCCGTTCCTTTCCGCCACGACACTGGATATCACATAGACTGCTAAAACCTCCACTGCGGGAAAGCACTGGAACTTGATTCGTTTCTCTTCAGGTAATTTCGTCAATATGATATGTGCTTAACAATGCACAAGTTGACAGGAACCATAATACAGCACACACTGCAACTCTTGACTCTTCTGTAGTCTGAAATGTACACGGCAACTCCGTGTATCATAACATCTTGAACTTGTGATGGTGATAACTGGCACAGGTAACCCGAATATTGCAGGAATCCGTCACAACCCGTACAAATGCTGGTACAAATACTGTCCAAGTCTAATTGAACTTCCTTGACCACTGCAGACGTTGTTGTAGTATATAGGCCTGAAATACGCCGTCAGTTGCTACTGGTGTAAAGTTGCATACTACCAAATAAAGCGTGCGTTGTTTCTCAAATGCGCCACCCAGGCAGATAATAACTAGGTCACAGTTCTGAAGTATAGGAGATTCAAGCCACGCCCACACAGGGCTAATTATAACAAAGTCAAGTCTTCTACACTCTTGTCCCGCAAAAGTCATATGTATTCTTTCCAACTTTTAGTGACTGATCCTTTAGATATGTTATGGTCTGGTGGACAAAATTTGATTCACTTTACCCTCTTGCTTCAAGTACATATCACTGTAGAGGTAACAATTTCTTAATCGTATACGCCACACAGGCACATCTTAAATGATATCCAATGATACGAAAACTACGCCACTTAGGCTATCGACGCGAATAGTCGTAGATGTCAGATCCTGTTAACTGAAAACCACCATAAATGTAACCCCATACTGGCCACCAAATGATAATAATTGGTGTTTGGTATAGGTAAAGTGAGTGTGATTGTGTGCTGGCAAAGTCGTTCACACAACAGGTGAGCACACGGGAGTCATCGAGTATGGAACGACTGGTGATATTTAATTATTGTTTATTAACTCACAGCACATCATCACGTAGACATAGACGAACACAGCTACATCGAATCATAGTATATAATTTCCACACTGCATCAATACCTAATACGGCCTGTCCTAATCCTGGACTTATAATAGCTTAATAGCTTCATACATCTCCACACTGCAGTTAATATATAATATGGCCTGTCTTAATCCTGGACTTATAATAGCTTAATAGCTTCATACATCTCCACACTGTAGTTAATATATAATATGGCCTGTCCTAATCCTGGACTTATAATAGCTTCATAGCTTCATACATCTCCACACTGCAGTTAATATATAATATAATAATAATAATAAATTCTTTAAGCACCAAACACGGCGCATAAGGCAGAAACCAGTGCTCTCCAGGTTGTTCGTTGTGACGCCACTCCTCTTAGCTCTTGCACATTATTTAGGCCCAATGTTCTTCCTTCTCTTATTATTGTTCTTCTGAGTGTTTCTTTTGGTCTTCCTTTTTTCCTCTTACCCTCAGGAACCCAAGTGAGCGCCTGTAGTGGTATTCTGTTGTTTTGCATTCGTAGGACATGACCGATATAAGACCATCGTCTTTTCCTTATATAGTCGGAGACATATTTCTGCCTAGAGTCTTCTCTTATTTGTCGATTAGTCTTGAATTCTTTCCAACTGATGTTCATGAGTTTTCTAAGACATTTGTTCTCGAATGTATTCAGCTTGTTCTCCAATGATTTTGTTATTTTCCAACTCTCACAGCCGTATGTTAACACTGAGATAACATTTGAATTAAACAGACGAAGCTTGGTATGTATATTCAATGATCGTAATTTCCAAATGTTAGATAATCTATTGAAGGCGCTAGCTGCCAAAGCAATTCTAGTATGGATTTCTCTTGTTGTGTCACCATCCTGAGTCATTTTACTGCCTAAATAATTGAAACTTTCAACTTTCTGTAGTTTTTCCCCGTTCAAGATGATATCAAAGGTCTCGTTAGAAAAGTTCATAGCTTTAGTTTTAGAGGCATTTATTTGGAGACCAATTTTAACCGAGAGATTACACAAATTATTTATTGCTTCTTGGGATTGTCTTGGTGTTGAACTTAAGAATGCTACATCATCTGCGAAATCCAGGTCCCCCAGGAATTTTCCATTTGTCCATTTTATACCCAATTATATATAATATGGCCTGTCCTAATCCTGGACTTATAATAGCTTAATAGCTTCATACATCTCCACACTGCAGTTAATATATAATATGGCCTGTCCTAATCCTGGACTTATAATAGCATCATAACAGCTTCACAAACCTTCACACTGCAGTTAAACATAATATGGCCTGTCCATACAGCGAAATATATAAGTCGACATTTTCTTAAGTCCTACGGAGGCATACACTATCCAAAAACCACTGAGACTCGACCTACACGGTCCACGCCCAAAACACAACTCCCAAATCACACACTAGTCCCGCCAAAAAACCCCGTCACGAGACTCGGCTGTCTTGAACACCGCTGTCGATAATACATGCAGACTAGCTGCGAGCTATTCACATGACTCAAAACAGTACAGAATAAATACCTCTCAACATTTGAGATTAAACAGCGTTCACACGCTTATCTGTACTCTGTCACTCGAAAAATAGGAAAAGATAATTCTATCCTAAAGTCAAACAAGTATCCGCTTAATCAAGCGTTGCAACTCGAAATTTAATTTGTCCAAAACATTCTAAAGATTACTTCCTCTTCCATAAGATCCACTTGCAACACAGTAGTGCTCAGTATATTATTATTTTTAAGTTATCTGGCTCACTGTCTACTGTTACACTTATTCCTTCAATATTTTATGTGTTAAATTGTTCCCAATTTAATATTTTGTAGTCTTCATGTATTAAAAAGTCCACGCCCCCTCCTCTACCCTCCTGTCTATCATTTCCAAGTGTTATGTCCTTGATAGTTCAGTTTTTGTTGGAGGCTTAGGAAGGTTTCTTGTATTGCAAATATGGGTTTTGATTCCTTATATTGCCCCAAAATAGACATCAGGTTCTTCCTGGCACCCCTACAGTTCCACTGAACTACTTTTATAGCTCTATGGTCTCTAGTCTCCATCTTATATGGTTATAGCAAAAGCATATGATGAGTGTTGGAGGGAAGGTGCACTTTATAAGATCAGGAAACTAGGTATAGTAGGCAGAACTTACAATTATTTAGAAAACTTCCTGCAGGATAGATACTTCACGGAACAAATAAACAATGATAGATCTGAGGTGTATGAACAACAGAATGGAATCCCACAGGGATCAGTAATATCACCATCTATATTTACGATTATGGTCAACGACCTAGGCGACGAGTTTAAAGACCTAAACAACCTATCTCAGTTTGCAGATGACGCTGCGTATGGAGAACGGGAAGAAACTACCCATTCCTCTATAAAACAGTACAAAAACAAATACATAAAGTATCTGACTGGATGCACTAGTGGGGATTTAATCTAATCGGTAAAATAACCATATGAATTATCTTCAGTAGAGGGCGTGTAACTAAAAATAATATAATTGACATAAGCATTAATGAGCAAAGAGTATGCACAGCAAAATCAAGTAGATTTCTTGGTATGGTACTAGACCAGCAACTAAACTGGAACAAACACATAGACCTATTAGTGCAAAGCAGTAGGGGACTTATCAACATGCTAAAAATATATGAAAGGAAGTGGTTGAGGAGCCTGCAATAAGACAATGTTAACATTCTATAAATCATTTATTAGGGGCAAACTTGACTATGCCAGTGTTGTCTATACATCAGCCGCCCCGAGCAATAAGAAAAAACTAGACACAGTCCAAAACCAGGCACTGCCAATAATAGCAGGTGCCTCAAAGGGAACATCAGCAGAGGCATTAGAAGTAGCGCTAGGCATTATACCCCTGGAGCTAAAGAGAAAAGAACTGAGATTCAGCTACTGGGCAAGAGTGGCAAAAGATCCAACTCACCCAGCACACAAAACCTTTGATAGGGGTAACCAGTACATAGGCCACATTCCATTAAACCATAATAGATACCCGTCAGGGTGGAAAACGATGGATGAAGTGGATCAACACCCACACTTATTTTAATACGATAAACAGTAGTGCTCAGTATAAAGCAAAGATCCTACCATGGGAATTAAAGGTGTCAGAAACTGACTCCCACTTATCAAAGATCATAAGCAAATCTAACGACATAATCTCAGCAAAAAGTAAAGCACTAGAGTACATAGAAACGGTATATAAATAATAGCCTAACTATATATACAGATGGGTCCAAAGATGAAGAAGGACAATTAGAAGCAGGAATAGCAATACCAAAATTAAAAACGTATAAAAGATACAAAGTAACAGGTAATACGTCCATCTTTACAGCAGAATTAGTGGCAATCCTAAAAGCTTTAGAAATAGCTGCAGAAAACCCACCAAATAAAGTAACCATTCTCACAGATTCCCTTTCATCAGTATTAGCTGTCAGAAACAGAAGTGAATGTAGCAGGCCAGATATTATAGAGGAAATACTACAGGTCACTACATATCTGCACACTATAGGATGCTGTGCAACACTAACATGGATACCATCACATGTGGGGATAGCAGGAAATGAGCTTGCAGACAAAGAAGCCAAAGGGGGAAGAACTAGCCATAACAAAATTGAAGTAGACTTAGGGAAGTTTGAAATTAAGAGCTTAATTGCTCAAGCAATAACTACAGAGTGGATAACAGCATGGGACCAAAGTAAAAAAGCAAGACACTCATATAAAATCCTTAAAAAAAAACAAGCAAAAAATGTCAAATACAAGATGAACTAAAAATACCAATTAATAAAACTTTGCTGAGGCCCAAGCTTGGAACTGGATATTTCATGATTGAGGAACCCACATTCAAGAACCAAACACAGTTAGACACTTTCAGGTGGTCTGCAAAATATATGACCAGCAGAGGCAAAACATTAAAACATACTGTAGTAAGCACAATGTAGAAAATATCATAGGCACAAAGACCCCATCAGAAGTGCAAAAGTTAATAAAACACTATATTACAAAAACTAAAGCTAACATATAAAAAATAAATAAGGATCCGAGCCAGTAGTCCACACTGGTGAAAGACTCCCCCCCACCCGCCCACCTCCCCACCGCCCAACCCCCCCCCCCCCCCCGCAAGACCCCCCCCCCCCCCCCCCCCCCCCCCCCCGATACATAAAGATTAACCGAATAAACCGTCCAGTGAAAATTAAAAACATACCAGCTTAGAAAATATCATATTTTGGATAAAAAAGAGCCATTTTGAACTATAACTACAAAAGGAAAAATACCTACTAGAGGTAATATAGTATAAAATAAATACAAACAAAAACATATTACAATAAATGAAACACGTCCTGATATAACCAACAGCTCCGTGTACATGATAGATGGTTGAAAGGGGCGTGCTACAAAGAAAAGTAGCAAACACATTAATAAAAAAATAAACATTGTTAAGTCTCGCATCCATTTTTATTGTGTTATGCACGTAGCTTGGTGTCGTGAGTTGAATAAAATAAATTATGTCACTTTCTAACCTTTAGGACCGTCTCTCTCACATGTTTGATTTTATCTCCTCTCCCTTTACTTCTAACTAGCGTCTATGAATACAATTCTTGGCCACTGCAGCACTTACTTACTTAGTCGTTCCCCTTCTACCGTGAGGTGTAGAGGTTTGGAAGAGAGAGAGCCAGACTATCCTATCGGCTGTCTTCCTCCTGGCCTGGTTCCATTCTAGTCCTCGGTCCTTCAGAGATTGTCTAATGTTGTCCTCCCAGCGGACTCTGGGTCGTCCTGGGGGTCTGGATCCCTGGCTCTTTGTTTCCCATGCTTGTCGTGGTAGCCGATCTTCTCCCATTCTGCAGACATGGCCAAACCATCTTAGTTGGGACTTTTCTACTTGGGTCTGCAGGGGGTGGGATTTTAGGCCTTGACGTATCGTCTGGTTGCGGACCATGTCTCTTCTTGTTACTTCAACCACCTTCCTCAGATACCTCATTTCTGAGGTTTGGATCTGGTTTTTGTGGGTTGTAGTCATTGCCCATGACTCGCATCCATATGTCAAGACTGGGACATAGGTGGAGCGGTATACAGCCATCTTCGTTTTCTTACCAACCTCTTTCTTGCTGAGGAATCCTCGATTTATGGCCTGAAAAAGTCTCCCAGCCGCTGTTTTTCGACTTATGGTTTGCTGTCCTCACATAATTTCTGCAAGACTTGTAGAAGCTCTGTATATCATGAATCAGAGGTGCTGGAATGTTCTTCCTTGCCAAACAGTCCCAAAGTTTTCTCCAGGGGACCATGTCAAACACCTTTTCCAGATCTATGGCCACTGCAGCGCCCCTCTTAAATTAGAAAGCCTGTGATGAGTTGATTTGAACCTTTCGGTCAACCAGCCAATCAATTTAAGCGCGTTGCCTATGTGGCCGTGGACATATAAGCTAGCTGATGATGATGGCTGTCTATTATAGCCTACCCTACTTCTACCTAGTGTTGATAGTATGTGGTTTGGATCACTACCCTGAACAGTGGACAGCTTATTTATGATTGATGGTTTTAGAATGACCGATTTCTCTTTATATAACGACAACAGTTCACAACTGACAAGTGATGAATGATCACGATGATTGATGTTTGACTCCACTCTGACAGCAGTAGCAATTTAACTTTATTTACAGAAAATAAAGTAAAGAGTGTAAAATGCTGTGCCCAACCTTCCCATGAGGTTGGCGGACTGGTACAACAATAATTTCAAATCAATATTTAATACAATGTCTTGCTCACTCGTTCACTCTTGTTGCTTCGGTATTTCTAGCTGTCTCTTTTGGTTATGGTGATCACGGCTTGAGAACCACTGCTGTCAATATTTTCGGCCCTCTAAATTCTTCATAAGTCTTTTCAAAATGTTTTGATATTATTTCTTCTGTTCAGCTTAATTTCTATAGTCTTTACTTGGTGTATCTTAGAGAATAGTGGCCTACTGCCAGAGTTGACGATTTCCCAAGTTTCTTATTTCCTACTCCTCAGGACTGGCTGCTACCCATTGTTCTTCTCATTATTCTAAACAGTGTATCTTATGTTGGCAAAATCTCAACGTACCTGGTTGTCTTGAAATATACATATTTTCTTGTACTGGCAACATCGACAATTTTGTCCACAGAATAAATACAGCTAACTATCATTGTGGCGTACTAAAATTATGATAGGAAACTCTTTACAGAGCGATACAACAGGAAGCAATCTGATCATCAGAAGTCCCCCCATCCGACAAGTGTTTCGGCCCAATTACTCCTTTACACTCTAAGGGGGGCGGGCCCACTTGGGTCATGACTCCCAAGCGTCTCAGCTTCCTGTTGTCTTGTATCGAAAATTAACCCATTTCACTTATGGTAGCAACTTTTAAATCCACAACGCCAGCCGTGGAGGCAATTGTGAAAGTAACAAAGAGAAGACAAATTATTCCGTTCGTTCCGTCCCTTCACAACTAAGGACACACACTGAGACATTAGCGCGCAGCCGACGAGCTGCACGCCGCAAGCCAGTTTTCGGGCATGCTTCTTCTGTTTCCTGATTTCATCTATTTTAATTTGTCTTCTACTTTTCCGTGGTGGGTTACTTTCCCTTGCCTCTCTCACACCGAACTCTTTGCGACAGTGCAGATATACTATTATTAAACGATTTAGTGTCTGAATGATAGTTGTATCTTTTCTGTGACCACAGAAAACCAACCAAAATCACTTTGGCTTATCATTCGATGAAAACTCTTAATTTCGTTTGCCACTTCATAACCATTTTACCACTTTGGAGAAAGCCCAAAACTAACAACTGAACGCGATCGCGTTTCAACTCTAACTGACTTAATTTTGAACCACGATTTGCAACAATAACTATTTCCGAACATTCTAGAACAAAACAGTTCACCACAAATATAAATATCCCATGCAAGGACTCGTCACTGAATTCCCCAAACAAAACAGAAAAACTAAACTCCGAACTTAATTTTATAATTCTCAGTCAAGGTCGGCTTAACTAAGCACAGCACAAGGGATGTCAACCCTACTCTTGTCCCCTTGTACATGTATCATGGATTATTTCCCTTTGACTACAAATCGTAAAAGTTGATCTCATTTTCTGGGAACCCAAGATGCAGCAATAGTGAATGCAGTCAGCGACCCATAGCTGTACTGCTTGCATCAGGACCAGCGAACCAGAGCTGGTCAAGACCGCACTCCACCTCCACGTGGTGGTCCTGGAAACAGTCTGCAGCAGTGCAGTCTGGCTGAGCGAGTGCGGATCGCAATGGGAAGGCAAACCCGGTCCCTAAAAAATGCCGTGCTGAAGTCGGATGTGTCGACCGAAAGGTTCAGATATCACAGCTTAGGCGTAAACAGACACAACGCAACCACCGTCCTTTTCAGGGCGAACGAGGAAGAAGAAGAAGATCTCATAAACATATAATTTCACCCGGATTTCTGTTACCAACACTACATATTATACCTACCTCTGTTTTTTTGTCCACGCCTTATTTTAATATTCCTGACACTTTGGCGCATTATTGCTCATTTTTCTACGTGCCAGCCTCGTTCTGACAGAGTTAGAGGACGCACCACACGTGTAACCTTGTTTTGTCTACATTAGCTGACAAAAAGATTATGTAATGTCGGTCGGACAGCGGTTTAAAATCAACGAACAAAACAAGACCAAAGCTTTTCTTTGCGGGGTAACCTTGTGATACCCGGCCGCGCCGGAAAAATCTCCCTGTCAAAAGTGAGACAGGAACTCTTTTATCCTGTCGCATCGAGGAAGAAGCAAAAGTTGCAGCGACTTTGTCACCGGAAAATGGTATCGCTCCTTCTGACCAACTGCACGACTTCAGAAGCATAATTGAGAAAATTTTGGGGTATATAAGGGAGTTCTTTCCTTCCGTTTACCTGTAGCAACGAAAATCGGACACACGAAGTGGATTACTATCTTATGGTTTTACAGTCACGTACATTCCTCAGACACTTCCTCTGAGAGACATACCTCGGACACCTTCTATGAGTGTTAATTCCCACAGATTCAATTTCTGTTTTGGCGTAAGCGACATTTGGTTTATTAGTAACTGGGATAACATTGACTATTTCTTTTTTAACTGATCTAGAGTGATTATATTTATAAATAAATAAGTGAAGTGTTTCTTTTGCTAAGCAATCTAAACGAAGGATGTAGATACTCTCAGAAGGAAACAAAACCTCAAAAAGTTATTTAAGATAAAGTCATAAACAAGTAATGCGTGTGGGCATACCAGGTCTTTCTGTAAAGTGAAGTAGTTGTGTTTTCGTTGCGAGCCTCTGGCAAAAAAGGAAAAACCCTCCATGCCCTTATAATTTGTATAATTTTTGTGACATGAATCTTTTTAGTGAATACTTGGAGGGACTTGCCCTTATCACTTATACATTCTGATTTTTTCTAGAGGAAGCCTCAATATTAGTATAAATATATATAGAATGTATTTATGAATGAGAGAGTTTGGCAGAACGAACGTGCGTATGAGTTTTTCTTTTGTAAACTACCAGCAAGTCATTATCAGCCTTGGCAGAGAGTGTAGAACTTGGGGCAATGGGAAAGCAGAACTGGAAATTAATCAGCTAATACATGATCAGGTCGGGGATAATGATGTCATTGTGTATACTGATGGGTCTGTGATCCGTGGTGAGAAATCAGGTTGGGGCTTCTCTGCTAGGATAAAGGGCAGAATTGTCGCCGAACATAGCGGGTCTTACAAGATAACTTCCAGCTTGAGAATTGAGGTAGAGGCAGCTACTGCAGCTTTAAGGTGGCTGATTGAAACTTCATTAACAAAGGCAGTCATTGTGTCAGACTCTCAGTCCATGCTTCGAAATGTTCGAAATGGTTGGCTATGGCATGAATGGAAAAAATTCCTAGAAGCTTCATATTTGCAGGAGCTGGTGTGGATCTACTGTCCTAGTCATGCATGGGTACGCGGTTATGAGAGAGCTCACAGATTAGCATCAAGATCACCCGCAGTGGATATGGTTACGGGAGAGATACTGAGGACAATTAATGATCGCTTGTTTGAAAATGACACTGCAATAGATGAATCAACCAGGTAAGACTGTTGGAATGTTATATCAAGCGTAAGGCTAGCATAGATGGACGTATGAGAGGATGCATCCGTCGTATATACGCCTTACAACCATATACTGAGGGAGACTGAGCACCTATGGGTTTTCCCGGAGTGTAATGATATCGATTCTGTTCAACAATAACAATTTTACTATCCTATGTTTAGTTCACCGCTGCACCATTATCAATTCATTGTTTTCTCGTTTTTATCTTCTTATCGCGCTTGTTACTGTCACACAAAAACTAAATTAGTATCATCAAGTCCTGTTTACTCGCTATGACGTCATTGAGCCCTCACTGCAGATGGCCTTTTGTAGTAAGGCTACACTAAAACATCCATGTGCTCTGAAGTCTGCACTAAAACATCCATGTGCTCTGAAGTCTACACTAAAACATCCATGTGCTCTGAAGTCTGCACTAAAACATCCATGTGCTCTGAAGTCTGCACTAAAACATCCATGTGCTCTGAAGTCTGCACTAAAACATACATGTGCTCTGAAGTCTGCACTAAAACATACATGTGCTCTGAAGTCTGCACTAAAACATCCATGTGCTCTGAAGTCTGCACTAAAACATACATGTGCTCTGAAGTCTGCACTAAAACATACATGTGCTCTGAAGTCTGCACTAAAACATCCATGTGCTCTTGTAGCTCTGGATTCTGGATTCCGCTGTGATATGTTGTGGACGATGACGTTGCCAGCCTCATAAACAACCTTATGTTGCTCGTCTCTTACGGACTGCCTGGAGAAGCAGTAGTTGTGTTCTTTCTTTTTCTTCTCAAAGAACGTCCAAGAACAAAACGTCCAAGAACAGAACGCCCGAGAACAGAGCGTCCGAGAAAGAACGTCCGAGAACAGAACGTCCAAGAACAGAACGTCCGAGAACAGAACGTCCAAGAACAGAACGTCCGAGAACACAACGTCCGAGAACACAACGTCCGAGAACAGAACGTCCAAGAACAGAACGCCCGAGAACAGAACGTCCGAGAACACAACGTCCGAGAACAGAACGAGGGCAAATTAATAAATTAGTCAAACTTACACGTGCAAACATTAAAAATCTATTGCGGCCAGCCTTTTGTATGGCAAACAGGACAGCGATTATGTTTTATGATGGCGAATCCGGGGATAAAAATAACAATAAAGTTAATGATGATGTGGCTGTTGGTGTGACTGACCACACTGCTCTCGTGACATGGAGGTAGGATCCATGAATGTGGTAAAGTGGGATGTTATAAATATTTATAGGGGACTTAGTGTACTGACTGAGATCAGCTATGAAGGTATCTGTATCTAATAGGTGTAGTGTTTTACAGATAACCTTACTTGCTACCACATTATACCTCAGTCAGAATTATTCTGGAGTATTGTGATGACTACGTTAAATGTCTAGGGTATGTATATGATGAAGTGTAAGTCACAACAACAACAGACAGATAAACAATTTAATTTATTCCACCACACTTGACAACACTGTGACACTCACACACATTTAACACTCTATAAGACTATCTTAAATGAGTCACTGGTAAAGTTTCAAATATATATGTATTAATTACTTTCACTAATATATATCCTGATTCAACTACAAAGTGAACCAGGAATCACAATTAATTGTAATCACAATTTATATATACATAATTTATCAATATGAACCTTGTAATGACATATTTTATTAATATTATCCTATGTGTGTCAGTTGTGTAGTAGTACTATGAGGTAATACTGGTTTTGTTTTTTCAAGCTATCTTATTATTTGTCATCATGACTTCAAGTGTTTGTTTATCTGGGAAATAGTATGGGGAAAAAGTTCACAGTTCCTGTCAATTTAAACAAGGTATTGTCCCTCTTTTTTACTAAAATGTCAATTTTTGAGGGGACACATAATGTTGAGCTCCACTGGCCACAGAGGCTTAACTTTCGTGATGGCGGCAGGAAAAGACTCCTCTGCTCGATTGCTCCCCTGTGTTCTAGAGACACCTCACTAGTCGCTATCTGGACCCAGGAGTATGCTGTCAGCCTCCAGATTCAGCAAAGCTCAGACCAGGTGCTGCTCAATAACTTTAGGACCACAGTCCCTGAAACAAGAAGGTTGTACCTCCTACTTCATAACTAATTTATAATCTATTTACAGACTGAACACAATACATAACAAACACTGAGTTCAGAGCGGTAGGCCAACTGCTATCTTCAACTGAAACAATTGACATCAGTATACTCCTCCCTAATGGTTACTACGCCTCTGCAATTCCAGCATTATTTCTTTCTAGTCAATAAGATAGGTGTCAGTGTACTGTTTGGCAATTCCATGTAGTTTTACTTTCCTCCGACACCTTCTGTTCACGTTGGAGCACAATATAGGCTTTGCCTCATGTTCGCTACTGAACCACACACATATACAGACATAAATTATCAATTTACATTCAATTTTCATTAAAAAGATATCAAATATTTCAAGCTTACCACAATTCATGGAAATAATACAGAATTACGTTGACTGGCAATGAATATGGCACAAAATCCGACCTGCCACTGTCTCAGGCTTTTATTTAGAAAAATATAAGCTGAATCTCAACGCACTGTTGCTTTAGAAAGTTTATTTGAAAATGTGGTTCTGACCTGACGCTCCTAATTGACTATATTGGCGGGTCTAACCAATCGAGCCATGTTTACACAAGGGTTTTGAGAAAAAGTACCCTTCCTTCCGTCTCCCCCAACAACAAAAGATAGTATTTGTAGCCCGACTAATCGTGTTTAGCCTACATTTACTGCGCTCCAATCAAATAGGATTTAACATGGGGACCTATTTCCCGTACAAAGTTGGTGTCAAAATCTGCCACTGAGCGATTCTGATTTTGGGGTTGTCTGACACCCTCACTATTTCTTTTGGCTATAATTTGTTAATTCCTAGACTATTTGCGTAAAGTTTAACATATTCTTTGTCAGCAAGTCCTAAGGAACCCAACTATATAAATTTTATGGGGCTAAGGGGCTGCGTTCAAAATGTGCATTTTCTTCTACCTCCTGTTCACTTCGAATACGATGTGGTGTCTGGGTACTGTCAGGCTTTCAAACGTAAACCAGTATAATGTCATGTTTCCTAATAAGCGTTTTTCAGGTTTTTAAAACCTAACTCTCGTATGGGTAGTGTTTTTTATCACTGTCGATTTGAAAAAAAAATTAGTGCTTGTGGCCTTACACGCGTGATGACTTTAATTGTATAGCGAGACGCGTGTTTAGTGTTGTATGCGTTCCTGCTTTCAGCCCTCCCTTCTCTCTATCCTAATTCCATCTGTCTTTCGTTTATGGTAACTTAGTGTATAAAATGACATGAATGGAATATTAAATATAGGTCAGCTTGCGTATCTCAAGGTTTTTCTTAGAAATGCAGTACACGTTTTATCGTAGAAAGCGTGTATGCTGCAGTAGCTTTTACTATCAACGTGAAACGTTACAATTTGCAGACGAAGTAGAAAACAAGGGGGATTTCGAGTACAGTCATTGTGACAGCACTGTTCTTTGCCATTCTTCTTTCCTTTTATTGAAGTTATTTGTTAGGCTTTACATTTACTTTTTAATTTATATATGTGGATTAGAATTTCACACGACAAATTCTCCCCACTTAAAACAGACGTTATATGTCAGTCTATAATTCTATATACACATAGAGAAATTTAGTATTATTCCTGGGGCTTAGGGTGATTCTCATCACACGGATGGCGGCTTAAAAAAATCCGCTCCCAGATTTGTTTTTCCACTTATATACTCTATGCTAAACTCAAATGGCTGCATCAGTAATGACCAACGGAGTAATCTAGAATTTTCATGTCTAGCCTGCGCTAGAAACGACAAGGGTTTGTGATCCGTTTGCAACTTAAATGCCTTCCCATACAGATAAATATTGAATTTCTTTATCGCCCATATTACTGCAAGACATTCTTTTTCGCTAGTTGAGTAATTGGTTTCAGCTTTATTCAACTTTCTGCTAGCATATGCCACTGGGCTTAATTCCCCATCCAATGCATCTGATTTCTGTAGCAGAGTCGCACCTAACCCAATATTACTGGCATCCGTCCTTACTATGAATTCTTGACCTAAGTCAGGTAATTTCAAAATAGGTTTACTTGTGAGCTTTTCCTTCAATTCTTGGTAAGCCATTTCACATTGTGGTGTCCATGTAATTCGATCTGGATTTCCCTTACGTGTCAAATCAGTTAACGGTGCACATATGGAATTAAAGTTTTTGATATACTTTTGGTAGAAACCACATAATGAGACAAAGGATCTCACGTCTTTCTTGGTTTGTGGTCTCGGGGCTTTCTTTAGTTTCTCTAAATTCTTTGGGTCAGGGGTCATGTTTCCCTGAAAAACTGTGTGTCCCAAGAATTCTAATTCTTTACATCCAACGCAACATTTGGTTGGTCGGGCTGTTAAATTCGCTTCCCTAAGTCGATTAAACAGCATGTTCAGAGAGTCAATGTGTTCCTCAAATGTTTCTGTTGCTATAAGGATATCATCCATGAAATTTGTGATACATGGATTATTCAGAGGGTCCAATAATTTTCTCATCATTCTAGAGAAGACACTAGGTGCATTCTTCAATCCAAATGGCAATCTATTAAACTCATAGTGTCCTTCTGAGGTACTAAAAGCTAGGTATGGTCTAACCTCAGTGTTAAGGTATTTTATTGGCATGGTCTGCTAGAGGTTAACAGCATAAGATTAATAGGTGACTACGTTTAATATAATGTAAATAATTGTTAGTTAGTGTACGCGATACACACGATTGATTATGACGTGTATGCGTTGGTATGTCACGCACCGTGACTAGGTTACCACACCCTTTTCTTAGATGACCGTCAAACGGATAAGACGTGTCCTATAATCCTTCCAGTGGTAGGCATGATATTGCCGCACATATGTTATTGCAGTACGGACATGGGTCAGTCCGATATTCTTATGAAGAGAGGAATGTATCGAGGTTAGTAATTTTAACTAAAGTCAAGGAAGGATG
Source organism: Oreohelix idahoensis (assembly GCA_024509875.1). NCBI lineage: Eukaryota > Metazoa > Mollusca > Gastropoda > Stylommatophora > Oreohelicidae > Oreohelix > Oreohelix idahoensis. The sequence continues at coordinate 23,181 of JAMPIV010011143.1, forward strand.
AAATTATGGTCCACATTCGTTTTATATCGCCAGACGTCTAATCTCATTGTCGGCCGTTGGATGTCCCAACCGCGCGTACATATAGTTACGACGTTCTGACTATAGTGTTGCATATTATTGGACCAGGACTATAATGCATGGATAGCATTTATGATGTATGATTCAATTCTAATATATAATGTTTTCATAATCAACCTCCATGGACTGTCTACTGTTTGAAATGTATATTAAAAATTGTGTGGACTCGAGAAGAGACTTATCACGTTCATTGAAGTTACAAATTCAACAATTATGATACTGAGTTCAAACCTTGTGACAGACAGAAAGTATTAACTCACATTCGCGTAACTATTCCAACAATAGCACGATCAAGAATTAATGAATCAAATGACCAGAACTAAGAAGCTTATTGAATCAATGAGAACGGTGGCTTTCCACAACGACCACTGAAATAGAAGACGGGGCCGCAACAACAATAAAAGAAGTGAATCGTATAAAGCCCCGCAACAAAGTGGTTGCCATTGCTGGGGAACGAAGGAAGAAAGAAATTTTTCTTGTTTACATACTTTCACGGACTGTTTACGATTACAAGAAAACGTTCAAGTCACATGATTCCGAACATGACGTGGCTTGTGTAACTATGCGAAAATCAGTGACGTCACAATATTCCTTGTACAAGCCAACGATCGAAGGACGATGCCAGCTCACCTAATGTTTCATTCAAGAATACAACTTCTCAGTAGATCATAGGATTGAAAAGACATTATTTACCAACAAGGAGCAAACAGTCCTATCCTCTAGTCTAGGCCGTTGGTGAAGATCGCATCGGACGACGGGTTAAAAGATAAGTCTCAGTTCGTGACTGTTGTCATTCATAAGAAACATCACTGAGTCTAATTCACATTTTGCAGGCATGTCCGTTCTATATATTTTATATGCACGTTATATTTGTTTTCATTGTTTGTGCTGTGCCTAATTTGTGGGAGGTTGGAGTGGAGATTCAGAATGAATAAATTATGGCTCTACGGATTGCCGATATTCATTCTGAACGGTCTTTAGGGTAGTGAATTAAATCGCATTTCGCGGAGAACGCGTCGATGACATTTCCGGGGCTTGTTTCGTTCGGGACTGCATTTAATTCACAGTATATGTTAGATGTCTAGTTTGGTGAAATAATCGGTGTATTTTATCGTATTCAGTTTAAATTCTATTTAGTTTGGTAACAATGTTAGTAATCTATCTTGTTCTTTCTGATCTTGCTATTATTCAGTTCATTTTTTTTTTGTATAACCGTCAATGAGTCCATGTTTGCGTCATTAATTTTTGTGTACGCAGATTTAACTCTATATTCAGTTAACCTTCACCCTACTCTATATTTCCGGTTTGCAGATTTGGTTTCATAATATCAATTTTTATTGTAGAAACGTCTTGTTTCGTGATAATATGGTTTGTTTATCCTTGGTTTACCCATCGTATCGTATGTCCTCATTTCATCTGTTCATGATTTAACACTAATAATATAATTTCTTGCTTAATAAGAGTGTATATGAATATAATTAAAATTTAATGACTTTTAAGGAGAATTAGGGACTTTGCACCAATTTGCAGTGGTAGTCCAAGAAATGGGCGATGCACTTTATAGCTCATGATTAAGGCATAATATAATAATAATATATATTTATAAAATAATTTGACTTTTTAGTCTGTCCTGCATATAAAGGACATAGTGTATATTATTTGGTACATTTTTTCCATTACTAAATGATTTACTTAGCACATATCACTGACTGAATGATATAATACTTGAGGAATAATACTATTTATTATTAGGTGCATGATAGTAATTCAGCACCCGAAATAGATAAATATCATAACTATTTATGATATATTAACGAGTATATATGTAATATTTTCCCAACATAGTATGTCTATGTATGGAATCTACAAATAATAGTTAGATAATATTACAATTAATTAAATTGAACATTCCCAGATTAAGTTCAATAATATTATGATTGTTTATATCGACTATTCATAAATTGAATAAGTATAATAATTACTTAAAATTTATTGGTGATTATTACATAACCATTACGTACAATATTAACGTCAAGATGCTTAACTTAGACTATTTTATTAAAAATGGTAAAGATTTTGGGAAAAAAGGAGAACTTCTCGAGGCTTATGCATTGGCTGAATTTGCAAAATATAAAGCAGAGATGGAAGAACTTGAAAGAAAACAGGCGGAAAAGAAGGCAGAATTAAGACAAGAAGAAGAAAGAAAGATAGCAAGAGATGAAATCCTACGGATTGAAGAAGAGAATAAATTGAAACGACAAGAAATCATACTGCAGCAAGAAATGGAATTGCAACGACTTAAATTAGAAACAGCAAAACTTAATTCACAGGGCGCTGCAGCAACCCAAAATGATACTGCTCAATCTGGATCTTCATCCACACGACTTAAAGGTAATTATTACTTTAAGCTGCCTCCATTCAAGTTACACGTAGATGACCTTTCATCGTGGCTCGCGCGCTTTGAGGACATATGTAAGGTGAATAACCTTGACAAAGCGGCATGGGCACTGAAACTTAAGGAATTTCTAGATGGCGAACCTGCAAGTGCAGCACAAAATATAGATCCAACACTATCAACAGACTATGAGGCCATTAAGACGTTGTTACTACGTCGTTTCCACTTGAACGAAGAGGCATGTAGATTGCGTTTTAAAAGTTTGTTGCCAGATAACAATAGAGATTTCACAGGTTTTATTGCTAACATACGCAATACTTTTAACAGATGGGTTGAACTGGCAGGTGTCAACAAATCCTACGACAAGTTAGTCGATTTGTTATTGAGGGATAAAGTATTATCGTCTGTCAGCCCACCATTCTTTGCTTATCTGCAAGAAAGAAAACCAGAATCTATTGATGAGTTAGAAAAAATTTCTTTAAATTACTGCACAGCTCATCCGAATGCTAATATTTCTGGCACATTGATAAGAGAACCACTTCCTGTAGCCTCCAATATGGCATATCATAATCATAACAAACCTAGAACACACAGTGTAGACAGGGGTAGGTTCAAAGGAAACTATGACATTAATTTTCATAAGGGACAGAATAACTTTAACAATAACTTTAATAGAGGACGACAACAAACCAGAAACTATTCACCTCAGTCAAGAAATAACAGTAATCCACGTAACTCAAGTTATAATCGATCATATAACTATAATAATGATTACAAGTGGAACAATAGCGATAATTATAACTCGAGACATCGAGATAACAGTTACAATAGAGGACAACGGGATAATTCATCTAATTATTCTCGTCATCGTTCTCATTCTCGTAGATCGACAACTTATAACCATAATACAGGGGCAGCTGTTACTACTGCTACAACCCCTAGGGTTCAGAGTTCAACTACTGATAACAAAATACAGTCATCGTCTACTTGTTTTGCAATGAATTATAACGTGGCAAATAGTTGCCCAACATGTAATCTTATATTTCAGAAAGCAAAAGAGACAGTTCTGAACTGCGGTCATATTCTACCAGAAGTCAGTCTAGCAGTCAATGACGGAACAGGATCACTGATCTTCAACAGAGGAAAAGTTAATGGATCCATCGTCTCAGTCTTAAGAGATTCGGGATCGACCACGATCGGAATCCGTCAGACACTTGTTCATCCAAATTGTGCAACTGGAGAACATGTCAGGTGCATGACTTTTGGGGGAACCATAGAATATTATCCAACAGCTATTATTTACATTGAGACACCTTTCTTCACAGGCAATGTTAAAGCATGCATGTTAAGAAACCCAATTGCCGACCTTATGGTGGGATGCATACACGGGAGTAAAGATTGCACACCAGATGAGATTATTCAATGGGAAAAAAATAATCTATACATCGGAAATGCAGCAATAACCAGAGCACATACAAAACAATTAGAGACTATAGACACGGAAAACAAGGAAACAAATGATCATGAAAATATCGAGATTCATTCTGCTATTGACCGAGTATCATTTGCTGCAAAACAGAGGGAAGACAGGTCACTAACAAAATTTTTTACGCTGGTCAACAAAGATGACAATCTTTCTAGGAACATAAATTATAGTCAGTGGTTTAGTATTAAAAATGACATTTTATTAAGATGTTTTATGGATAAAACTCAGATAAGACAACAAGTCATGGTACCTTTTGCTTTTAGGCGGTACATACTTCAACATGCACATGATTCTAAGTGTGCAGGTCACATGGGTTATACTCGTACACGTTCACGAGTATTATCTTCTTTTTTTTGGCCGGGAGTATCACGAGATATTTCACAGTACGTACGCTCCTGTACGATATGCCAAGAAGTGAAAGCACGGGGAGCCTTTCACACGGCGCCTATTCAGGCTTGTGATATATCGGTGAGACCTTTCGACAAAATGGCCATTGATATCATTGGCCCACTTTTACCATCAGCCAGAGGACATAGGTTTATTCTCACTTGCATCGATTTATGCACACGATGGCCAGAAGCCATCCCATTAAAAACAACCACCACAACAGATGTAGCTGATGCACTACACTTGATCTTTTCTAGAGTAGGTTTTCCTAGAAAACTTTTGTCAGATCATGGTTCTCAATTTATATCTGAGACTATGACGGAGGTAATGAAGACTTGGCAAATAGATAGAAACCTCAGCAGCATTTATCACCCAATGAGTAATGGTGCTGTAGAAAGACTTAACCGTACACTCAAACAAATGCTACATAAAGTTACAGTTAACCATCCACAGGACTGGGACAGAGTGCTACCAGCGGTGTTATTCGCTTATCGAGAGGTGCCAAATGAACAAACTGGCTTCTCTCCGTTTCATTTAGTCTTTGGCGCTCCTCCAAGAGGTCCTATGGGACTGATAAAAGATTTATTAATCGATTCTGAGATGACTCAGGACACTCAGTCATCCTATGAATATGTAATTAATCTCCGGAATAACATTATTGATGCCTGTCAAATGGCAACAGCTTCATCTGAGGCTGCGAAAGAGAAAGCTAGAACTTTCCAAAACAGTAATAGACGATTACGTCAATTATTTCCAGGAGATCAAGCTTATGTGTTATTGCCACATAACAATAATAGACTACTAATCTCGTGGAATGGTCCTTACCAGGTTATCAATAAGATTTCTGATGTTGATTATGTCCTGGACATTAAGGGACATCACAAAATATTTCACATAAATATGCTCAAGCAATTTCATACTCGACCTGAACATCTACAAGCTATTTTTCATGAATTAGATGACACTTTCAGACCTACATGTCACTATTCTAATTTATCCGTTATCCAGGAAGAAGAATCTTCTTTTCCTGAGGTACAGTTAGCTTTACCTGTACCTGTAGTACAATCTAGCGAATCTTGGCGGGACGTAACCATCTCTTCGTCGGTTACACCGCAACAGCATCAAAAGATTGCTGATCTGCTACAATCTTATCCAGATGTGTTGACCGATGTTCCAGGTCGCACATCAGTCATTAATCATGACATCACTCTTAACGAGGATACTCCAATTCGGGTACATCCTTATTCTGTTCCTATACACTTTCTTACTAAAACTACTAAGGAACTTGAACAGATGTTATCTTTAGGAATTATCGAAACTAGTAATTCCCCATTTTCTTCTCCATTAGTTATTGTCCGAAAGAAGGACAATAACATTAGACTATGCGTCGACTATAGAAAATTAAATGCACAAACGATAGTTGATAGCGAACCACATCCACTTCTCGATGACTTACTGCCACGTCTATCGACAGCAACTATATTTACTAAGATAGACTTAACTAAAGGTTATTGGCAGATACCACTAACCGAAAAAGCAAAATACTACACAGCGTTTTCAACTCCGCTAGGTCTATACCAGTGGAACGTGATGCCTTTTGGGCTGGTTAACGCTCCAGCTACCTTTGTTCGCATGATGCGACACATTTTTTCAGGTAGACCAGACATTATTACATATATAGATGACATATGCTTGTTTAGTTCATCTTTTGAGGAACATTTTTTGGGTCTTGGATACGTTTTTGATACCTTGAGAAGGTACAAGTTAACTGCTAAACCTACAAAATTACAGGTAGCATTTCATGAGATCACTTTTTTGGGTCACATTATTGGAGCTGGATATATCCGAACATTACCCAGTACAGTTTCAAAAATTTTAAACATTTCCGTTCCTCAAACGAAGAAACAAGTGAGAAGCTTGTTAGGTCTAGTCCAATATTACAGTAGATTCGTACCTAACTTGTCATCCATCACTGCTGTATTGTCCTCATTACTAAAGAAGAACATGCCAGTGAAAGTGACATGGACTGACGAATGTGACAGAATTTTTCGGCAAATAATTTCTATATTTTCAAATCCACCTATTTTGAGATTAATTGATGCTTCTAAAAAGTTCATTCTTCGTACAGATGCGAGTAACTACGGAATTGGCGCATGTTTGCTCCAATACCATGACGACATCCTCCATCCAAACTTGTACGTGTCACGAAAACTGAAACCACCAGAAGTGAAGTACTCTACGGTTGATCGCGAACTCTTAGCCGTCGTGTGGGCGATAACCAAACTAGAAAAATTCCTACTGGGAGCCCCTTTTGTAGTACAAACCGATCAAAGGGCCGTAGCATCACTACAACGAGCAAATCACAAGAGTCCAAAATTGACCAGATTTGCTATACTCCTCCAACCCTTCGAGTTTTCAATCGAGTACATCACAGGATCCGACAACATCTTGGCAGATACATTATCTCGAAATCCTAATGATGTCGATTCCTAATTTACGTTGTTTGTCGCAAAGACAATACTATGTACAGAGAAACTTAATCAAAGAACATAGCACCATCGTTGCTTTTTGACACATGAATGAACCATTTACTCAGCTGCTTTCTATAGGCAAATTATACGCAAAGTGACTGCAATCAATTGACACTATATTCGTCTTTACACCGGGACTTTCCTGGTTTACATTTGTCACAACATTGTTTCAAAACACTTCGGAGAAAATAAATGACATTCCAGTCGAACTAATTCGTTATATAACGTGATTCAGAATACTTGAACATTTTGTCTAATGGAAATTCAAGGATCAAGACTACGAATGGATCTTCATATCCAATGTTAATTACTTTAATTTATTCTTTAAAACTAATCCACATTAAAATGACAAGTGAGTTGAATTTTAAAAAAATGAATGAAACTTAAAAAAATGAAAGAAAGAAAAGAAAACTCACATAATTCTTTGATTATATTCTTAGAATTACATGATTATATTGCATACTATTGTTTAAATTAGTTAGAAAGGTATTAATAACTTAATACTACACTTACTTGATGTTCAACACACATAACTTAGTTAAATTTATACATCATTTTTTTTCTTTCTCTAATTTATTCTTTATTCGTTATTATGTCTTTCTTTAACAGATCCTCTCATTTTTTTTACATTAGATTTTCAACAACTTATTCTTATTCCATACCTAGTATAGTTATTTAGTTTAATTTTAACACTTTAAATTAGTCTGACATGACATTTTATCACGACATATTTTAAGTTAATTAATTATTTAATTAGAGATCGACATTACCATTCTCTTTTAGTTCTTATTACCATTTATATTTATTTATGATATAAATAATGAATATATTACATGACTATTGGTTAGTCGACATGACCACGACATTGGTTCTAGACAGAACGTCGTAGGCCATATGCCGCAATCTCGTTAAATTTTTTTTTTTGATATTGTTAACATATTGGTATTTTTTCAGATGGGTTTTTGTTAAAAAAAATCTATCTAATAGATTTTTTTTTTCCCCCAGTGGACAGGGAATTGTTAAGGTATTTTATTGGCATGGTCTGCTAGAGGTTAACAGCATAAGATTAATAGGTGACTACGTTTAATATAATGTAAATAATTGTTAGTTAGTGTACGCGATACACACGATTGATTATGACGTGTATGCGTTGGTATGTCACGCACCGTGACTAGGTTACCACACCCTTTTCTTAGATGACCGTCAAACGGATAAGACGTGTCCTATAATCCTTCCAGTGGTAGGCATGATATTGCCGCACATATGTTATTGCAGTACGGACATGGGTCAGTCCGATATTCTTATGAAGAGAGGAATGTATCGAGGTTAGTAATTTTAACTAAAGTCAAGGAAGGATGAAATTATGGTCCACATTCGTTTTATATCGCCAGACGTCTAATCTCATTGTCGGCCGTTGGATGTCCCAACCGCGCGTACATATAGTTACGACGTTCTGACTATAGTGTTGCATATTATTGGACCAGGACTATAATGCATGGATAGCATTTATGATGTATGATTCAATTCTAATATATAATGTTTTCATAATCAACCTCCATGGACTGTCTACTGTTTGAAATGTATATTAAAAATTGTGTGGACTCGAGAAGAGACTTATCACGTTCATTGAAGTTACAAATTCAACAATTATGATACTGAGTTCAAACCTTGTGACAGACAGAAAGTATTAACTCACATTCGCGTAACTATTCCAACAATAGCACGATCAAGAATTAATGAATCAAATGACCAGAACTAAGAAGCTTATTGAATCAATGAGAACGGTGGCTTTCCACAACGACCACTGAAATAGAAGACGGGGCCGCAACAACAATAAAAGAAGTGAATCGTATAAAGCCCCGCAACACTCAGGCTTTACTGGAATCTGATAGTATCCTTTACTCAGATCCACTTTTGAGAAATATTTAGCTTTATTTAGTCTGGCAAACAACTGATTTGTATCCGGCAATGGATCCACCTGTCCTTCTGTAATAGCATTCAGTCTCCTGTAATCTATACAGAGTCTATGTTCTCCAGAGGGCTTCCTTAAAAGTACAACACTGGAACTATACGAAGATTCACTGTGTGAAATAATTCCTTCCTTCAACAAATAGTCTATCTCTTCCTTCAAAGCTTTCTCCTTAGCAAAAGGAATCGAATAGGGTTTCATACAGACAGGTGTGGGGTCTATCAGTTTCATATCATATTCCAATAAGTTTGTATGCCCCGGTCGGTCTGTTAACACCTCTGCATGATTATCTAGAACCTGTTGTACTCTCTTCTTTTGCTCTTTCGTTAAGTGTGTACTGATTTTCACCTGTGCCGCTGTCTCACAGGGGTGTAATGGATATTCAAATGATGAAAGTGGTTCCTTTTTCATCTCCATGGCAATGGACAAGGTCAACAAGTGTGTCTCTTCCTGATTTTCTCTTTCCAAATATTTCTTCAGGAGATTCACATGATAGATTTTTTCTTTCCCTTTCTTATCTATCTTATAATTGGTTCTAGACACCTTCTCTAGAACTGTATATGGACCTTGCCATCCAATTTGTAACTTATTCTGGCTACCGGGTAGAAGAAGCAGTACCTTCTCTCCCACAGCCAAATCTCTGTCTTTAGCTTTCCTGTTATAATAGGCAGCATGTTTCTTCCTGGCTTGTTTCAAATTTTCATTGGCAAGTTTCCAGCTAGTTTTTAAACGAGTGGTCAGCTCATTCACATATTGGTATGAGGATGTAATATTTTCCTCTGCCTTTTCATCAGTCCACGTTCTTAACAGAGCTACATATGGACCTTTAATTTTGTGGACCTATTTGTCCATGCACCGGTATGGTCTCTTCCACTCGAAGCGCTATAGTGATGATTTTTCTTCCCAGATTTATCATGCACAAAACGACCGCTACCAATTTTTCTTTTGGGGCTTTCTCCCCACTTAAAATTCTTGATGAGAGATTTCCTCTCTACATCCTCTTCCTCCAGTTTGTTTAAGTCCGATTGAGGAAATTTCGGCTTATCCTGGGGTAAGACATCTTTTTGCACTCTCTGCATAGTGGCCATTGTAAAACAGTTAATTGAAGCTTGTCCGTGAAAAGGGGCTTCCCATTCCATTTGGTCCACTTTATCAAATTTATTTTTCTTTCTATTGTCAGGCCTACGGTTGCCCCGTGGCGTGTCCAGGTCCTGATCAATGTTCCCACTTGTGGGTGTTCCCTCATGTGCTATGCTACACCTTTCTACAAAATTCTCAATGTCCCACCTTGCCTTGGGCCAATAATAATTGTGAGCCACCTTTTGGATGATGGTACCTATTTTCTCATGGTCCCCATCTTTTTTCACATGTAGGCTCCTTATTAAGTCTGCCCTATATCTCTTTGGAAGAACCAACTGTCCGTGACCATGGGATCTAGTTCCGGCCTTCCTGTAAATCAACTTGTTTTCCATGTAAAAATCTCCCTTGCCTGGAGTTGTATGACAAGTTGACAATTTCCTGAAACAAGGCTTGAGGGTCTTATCCCCAGCCTGTGCCTTCCTCATCTCTTCTGGAGTGGTATCTAACATAATATCCTCCTCCTGTCTTGAGGTCGACCTGACCTGAAGGGTGGCCATCACTATAGGGTTCCTTCTGCAACGGTCAGTGTCATGATTGTTCATCTTACAATTTTTACACCACCTTTTCCCTTGGTTGAAAGATTTTCTTTCATCATATTTCCTTTCATCGAATTGTGGGGTTTTATTTTTATTGTCATACCGTGGCCTATCAAATTGGTGCTTACCTTTGTTTTGATCTCTAGGATCAAATTTATTAAAGTTCTGTGGTGCCCTAAAATTTTCCACCTGTTTCTTTTTGTTACCTGATACCTCTGCCTGAGCCGCTTGATACCTTTCAGCAACATTTAGCAACTCACCCAGCCTCTCTGCACCTTGTTCCATGAGAAACTTTCTCAGGTCTGGAGCCATGGACTCTCTTAATTGTTCTATAAGGACCATTTCCCTAAGATCTTGGGTTTTCCCCAGAGAAGTCCATTTCTCTAAGTATGTCTCTAACCGTGCAGAGAACTGGTGATAGGTTTCACCTGACAGTAGTTTAGCATTCCTTAATTTTTTCCTATAAAATTCTGCGTTCTTTTCATATCTTAACAAAAGAGCCTGCTTTAGCATGTCATAATTTTCCTGATCACCTCTGCTCATTTTGGCAAAAACTTCATAAGCTGCCCCACGAAGCCCTTGAGATAACTTTAAGCTCCACCTTTCTCTCTCTAACCCATATGTGGTAGCTAATAGTTCATATCTATTTAGATAGCTCTCAATATCATCGTCTTTCTCAACAAAATGATCTAAATGAAAATTCATAGCTGAGGTTGAGGCTCCCTGGCTAGCAGTGGCATCAGAGGTAAAGGGACTGGCCCCATTTTCAGGAGCATGGCCTTGAAACTCAAACTCCCTTAGTCGTAACTCATGTTCCCTTTGTAATCTCTTCTCCTCCTTTTCTGCTTCCCTCTCTGCAGTCAATCTTCTTTCCTCTCTTTCTGCAGCTAATTTCTTCTCTTCTCTTTCTGCAGCTAATTTCTTCTCTTCTCTTTCTGCCTCCAATTTCTTAGCCTCAGCCTCAATCTGCAACCTCTTAATCTCTTTTTCAGCCTCTAATTTTCTTTCAGCTCTTTTTCTAATCTTCTTTCTTCCCGTTCAATATATTTGTCACATTCAGCAGTGACATAAGCAATCATAATTTGCCCGTCCATTCCTAACTCTTTCGCAGTCTGTACAGCAGCAGATCGAAATTTGGCCAGGTCCGCCATTTTCTAACAGGTAAATTTATATAATGTCTAGCTAAACAATACAATCTGATATTACTTATCCAAAGACACCACAGGCACTGAGAGCTCAACGTTATTTATTTTCACCCAAGGATACCTTTTTAATTTCTATTATTCCCTGAAGTGAATTACCCCCAATATTTTTAATAGGGAAAGATTCAAAATCCCGGGAGCGAGACCCCAATATATGTGGTAAAGTGGGATGTTATAAATATTTATAGGGGACTTAGTGTACTGACTGAGATCAGCTGTGAAGGTATCTGTATCTAATAGGTGTAGTGTTTTACAGATAACCTTACTTGCTACCACATTATACCTCAGTCAGAATTATTCTGGAGTATTGTGATGACTACGTTAAATGTCTAGGGTATGTATATGATGAAGTGTAAGTCACAACAACAACAGACAGATAAACAATTTAATTTATTCCACCACACTTGACAACACTGTGACACTCACACACATTTAACACTCTATAAGACTATCTTAAATGAGTCACTGGTAAAGTTTCAAATATATATGTATTAATTACTTTCACTAATATATCCTGATTCAACTACAAAGTGAACCAGGAATCACAATTAATTGTAATCACAATTTATATATACATAATTTATCAATATGAACCTTGTAGAGACATATTTTATTAATATTATCCTATGTGTGTCAGTTGTGTAGTAGTACTATGAGGTAATACTGGTTTTGTTTTTTCAAGCTATCTTATTATTTGTCATCATGACTTCAAGTGTTTGTTTATCTGGGAAATAGTATGGGGAAAAAGTTCACAGTTCCTGTCAATTTAAACAAGGTATTGTCCCTCTTTTTTACTAAAATGTCAATTTTTGAGGGGACACATAATGTTGAGCTCCACTGGCCACAGAGGCTTAACTTTCGTGATGGCGGCAGGAAAAGACTCCTCTGCTCGATTGCTCCCCTGTGTTCTGGAGACACCTCACTAGTCGCTATCTGGACCCAGGAGTATGCTGTCAGCCTCCAGATTCAGCAAAGCTCACACCAGGTGCTGCTCAATAACTTTAGGACCACAGTCCCTGAAACAAGAAGGTTGTACCTCCTACTTCATAACTAATTTATAATCTATTTACAGACTGAACACAATACATAACAAACACTGAGTTCAGAGCGGTAGGCCAACTGCTATCTTCATCTGAAACAATTGACATTAGTATACTCCTCCCTAATGGTTACTACGCCTCTGCAATTCCAGCATTATTTCTTTCTAGTCAATAAGATAGGTGTCAGTGTACTGTTTAGCAATTCCATGTAGTTTTACTTTCCTCCGACACCTTCTGTTCAGGTTGGAGCACTATATAGGCTTTGCCTCATGTTCGCTACTGAACCACACACATATACAGACATAAATTATCAATTTACATTCAATTTTCATTAAAAAGATATCAAATATTTCAAGCTTACCACAATTCATGGAAATAATACAGAATTACGTTGACTGGCAATGAATATGGCACAAAATCCGACCTGCCTTTGTCTCAGGCTTTTATTTAGAAAAATATAAGCTGAATCTCAACGCACTGTTGCTTTAGAAAGTTTATTTGAAAATGTGGTTCTGACCTGACGCTCCTAATTGACTATATTGGCGGGTCTAACCAATCGAGCCATGTTTACACAAGCGTTTGAAAAAAGTACCCTTCCTTCCGTCTCCCCCAACAACAAAAGATAGTATTTGTAGCCCGACTAATCGTGTTTAGCCTTACATTTACTGCGCTCCAATCAAATAGGATTTAACATGGGGACCTATTTCCCTACAATGGTGGTGTCAAAATCTGCCACTGAGCGATTCTGATTTTGGGGTTGTCTGACACCCTCACTATTTCTTTTGGCTATAATTTGTTAATTCCTAGACTATTTGCGTAAAGTTTAACATATTCTTTGTCAGCAAGTCCTAAGGAACCCAACTATATAAATTTTATGGGGCTAAGGGGCTGCGTTCAAAATATGCATTTTCTTCTACCTCCTGTTCACTTCGAATACGATGTGGTGTCTGAGTACTGTCAGGCTTTCAAACGTAAACCAGTATAATGTCATGTTTCCTAATAAGCGTTTTTCAGGTTTTTAAAACCTAACTCTCGTATGGGTAGTGTTTTTTATCACTGTCGATTTGAAAAAAAATTAGTGCTTGTGGCCTTACACGCGTGATGACTTTAATTGTATAGCGAGACGCGTGTTTAGTGTTGTATGCGTTCCTGCTTTCAGCCCTCCCTTCTCTCTATCCTAATTCCACCTGTCTTTCGTTTATGGTAACTTAGTGTATAAAATGACATGAATGGAATATTAAATATAGGTCAGCTTGCGTATCTCAAGGTTTTTCTTAGAAATGCAGTACACGTTTTATCGTAGAAAGCGTGTATGCTGCAGTAGGCTTTTACTATCAACGTGAAACGTTACAATTTGCAGACGAAGTAGAAAACAAGGGGGATTTCGAGTACAGTCATTGTGACAGCACTGTTCTTTACCATTCTTCTTTCCTTTTATTGAAGTTATTTGTTAGGCTTTACATTTACTTTTTAATTTATATATGTGGATTAGAATTTCACACGACAACGAATAACGATAATAGATGATGATTACTAAAACAGGTTTAGTATATGTCTTCCATACAACCCAAGCTAAGTATACTCTCGGGGCGTGGAGGTAGTGCCCGTGAATCAAGATAATGCATGATGATTACTCAAAACAGGCCTAGAATCTGTCTTTTTTCCAAACAACCCAAGCTAACTATACTCTCGTGTTTAACCCATGTTCCTATCCCGTTAACCATGCCGTGAAAAAATTGGACGACTTTGACCCTTGATGTTCTATACCCATCACTGGGCAACATCAACGTTCACTCACTTGAAATTAGAAACTTTCCTCAATCATTCAACAAGAATTATATTGGTGAATTGGAATCTCAAAGAAAATGTTCCTCAGTAGAGCATTCGCTGGCTCTGATGTATTTACAAACCGTATACAGCAAGTTCAAATACAAGTATTCGCATAAATGCATAATTTATCTTGTCTTATAATGTCTTCATTTTTGTTCTGCTGCTTCTATGCTTCATTGATCCTTCACATTTCTTCATGGTTATGACATTGGACACCTCCAAGCATGGTAGTTTTAACCAGCTATGTCAAAGTACGTCTAACATTATGTTCACGATCAGCAAAACTGTCATAAAGGTTGTACTAACTTATTTGTCCTTCAACTGAAAACAACAATGACCCACATGTTTCAGGCTTCATTGACTTTCTGACGCGGATGTACCAATTCTGGCACTACCACGTGGGTCAGTTTTACTGAACTGATTTACGTCATCTCCAAGAAATATGAGTGCAATCAGTTTCTAGATGCTTACTGCTTTTCCTTTATGAGGTTTTTTAACAGTTCTTATACCGTATTCAAACGTGAGTTGATAGGTCTCGATTACATTTGTGAGGCGATGTTTCTGCCAACTCACTATTCTGCCGAATACATACTCAATTTCT
Source organism: Oreohelix idahoensis (assembly GCA_024509875.1). NCBI lineage: Eukaryota > Metazoa > Mollusca > Gastropoda > Stylommatophora > Oreohelicidae > Oreohelix > Oreohelix idahoensis. The sequence continues at coordinate 38,376 of JAMPIV010011143.1, forward strand.
CAAAGAAACGTCTATTATGCAGCAAAATAAACGTATATTATAATGTAGACATCGTCCCCGCTTTTATTTCAAATATTTCCTGTATGTATTCGTTCCTCCACAGATTGATTGATGGATTGAAGTTTTAACGAAAATTCTGCTCTCTGCTTAACAGAGCGCTGTTTCATGTCATTTCTGTCTACTACAATGAAATACCACAGTCGATTCAACATCGGCTGCTTGTGACATTTGACTTGTTCACATTCGGTACCGTATCTGCAGTAAGCCCTGTCTAACAACTCAAAACACCGGTACAATATAATTTGAGTTCCGTACCCATGATCCCCTACTTTCCATGATCTAACAAGCTGTAAAATTCTCTAGTGCAACCAAGAACAATCGGTTTTCTTTCATATTCAACACTTCATAAAAGTAAAGTCTCGCTATAGCTTCGTGCTCTATCTAAATCATTGTTGTCTCGCTTGTTTTATGATGATAACTATTTCTCTGTTTTAATATTTCTTACTAACTTTTTGTGCTTTCTTCCACATGAACTTTATTCTTATAGAGATTTGGTTTGATTTGGTTTGGTTTGGTTTGGTTTTAAGAACTATCTTCATTGCTCACGGACAACTCCATCAGTGCTCCGATCTCCTCCTTTAGGTCACAGAAGGAAGATCTCAGCACAGTGCATGAACTCCGTACAACTGGCGAAGATCTCAATGAGTTTATACAGGAATGACATATTTTATAAATATGTTTGTGGTGAGTAGGTTTCGTAATTTTTAAAATCTTGCCTGGCCAGCGAGCAAATGGTCTACACTCTACGATTTCCAACTGCCGACGGGTTTTTAACGCGTGTAATTTGCACGCGGAACCTCATATTTTTTTCCCTTATCCGAGAAAGCTAGGCATCTAATCTCATTTGGAAACACTGGTTCTGAACAAAATTTCCACCAATAATATATTCCCTTTACTGGGAGCGAACCCGGTACCTTGAGAATTAGAGGTGGATGCCATACCACTTAGCCACTCCGACCACCACTAATTTGTAGAATAAAGGTGACCTAACATCATATACGCTATTACGATGAAGATAAGGAAGAAATAAAACAGTATGGCAGTGGCAATAGACATAAACATATGCTCTCAAGTCATGGAGGAAAAATGCATGCACCTAGAGAGCGAGTACTGTCACAGTGATGGAGTAGTCAAATTTACGAACCATATCATTTAAATTAAAATCAGTGTGAACGCCGGAAACTGTGTCAGCGTATTCAAAGCAAGCTCGATAAGCAAGTACAATTTTTATCAAAACATATGTTCTTTCTTACAGTAATATCCTCGTCCTACATTCTAAAATCAAATTTAATCGTGAGCTGAAACACTATTTTTTCCTGAAAATCACTTCATTAAACGAAGTCCTAAATGTTGTGCTCATTCTGTAATGCACAAAGATATTTATGCTAGAATTAATGGGGTCAATCAAAAATGCGAATGAAAAAGATGCCAGAAATGGTATAATCCAACAAGAATGAACTCTGGTTCTATGCTAGTGACTATATTTACTGAGCGACTTTAATTACGCATCACTATACGAGTGCCTGGTAAAGTATCTTATGGTCATGCAATTGTTCCCGAAATTAGTACACAGGTTCACAAGGTCACCGCCCAGAGGCCAGCATAGTCATTTTGCGCCAGCAAAGCTGGAGACAAGAGTAGCACGTGAAACACGTAAAACATGATTTAGGTGCCTGGTAAAAAAGTCTGCACGGAAAACATTAATTTCTTTTCACCCAGAGCTCAGCCTAGAGCACTATGGACTGGAAAACAGTCAATATTTTAGTCCACAACCACAAACACGTCGTCAAACCATGCCTAGACTGAGCGCTGCAGGGAGAGAACGAACGAACGAACTTTATTTTCAAAGGGTTAAGAATTGGGCACGCAGGCCCGTCTGACATTCTGCCCTTCCTCTCTCTCTCTCTCATCATGTATACTAATATCCTTTCATCCTCACATTTACTTTAAGCATTATTAAGGCATTTATCATTATAAAAGTAATATTACATTTGCGATAATCATCATAATTAAAGTGTTTTTAAAATAAAATAAAAATAATAAAAAAAACCAAAAAAAAATTAATAATAATAATGAATTTGAAAAAAAAAAATAATAATAATAATGATAATAAAACAACAACAAAAACAATAACAACAAGACATAAGAATCGAATTCTTCGTACTGTAAATTAGTGATTTGAGACATATTCAGAGGTATGTTATAAGAACTTGTAAAATGTTCATACGGTGTTCAACTGAATGACTCAGAGACTTTTTTTTTATAGGTTCATCAAGATGAGGTGGGTAAACAGTTACTTTCCTCGCTGTCTTTGCGTCCCAAACTCAAGACCAGAATCAGACAAGGTCGATAGTTAGATAGACATATATGAAAGCAATTAATTTGCCAAGGGTTGAAAATCGGACACAGTCCCCTCTTGCATTCTTCCTTCCTCTTGCTCATCTTTTATTACTGTTACTCAAACATTCTCCAGCGTACTGAAAGTATTAATTTAAGGGCAGTGCAACATTACAAGGAAGTATAACAGCATACATTAACAGTAAAAGGGTAAAGGAACCCGTTACACGCCCATTTAGGCATATTGGGAATATGGTGTTAGGCCCATATTATCTTGACCGTCGGCACACGAGGGGTGATGTGGTCGGCATCACGCCGGCCGCCTTAACCTTCCCAGAGTAGCTCTGGTACCCATTTGGGGCTGGGTCGACCCAGGAGCCGTTTGTGGCCTAAAAATTTTTCCGCCTCATCTGGGGATCGAACCATAGACCACTGGCATTAACAGTACCTGATCATAAAATTAAGAATATAAGTTATTAAGAATATAATAGAAAGAGCGATAGGAATGATAACAGGCGGGATGTCCACGAGAGAAGCATCCAGACACTTGAATTGCAACCAGTCCACCATCGTCCGACTGCAACAACGTTTAATGGCCACTGGATCCATTGCAGATCGACCCCGTCAATGTCAACCCAGAGTTACGACACCTCAACAGGACGCGTATATACGGCAGCTTCATTTGCGGAATCGGTTTTTGGCGGCAGCTGTAACAGCAAGAGATGTTGTTGGGAGACGTGGAACCATATCTGAGCACACCGTGCGACGTCGACTGCAGGCGGCAGGACTCAACGCCAGACGTCCTCGAGTCGGCCCAATCCTCACCTTACGACACCGACAGCAACGATACCAGTGGGCAGAGAGGTACCGACGATGGACGAGACGTCAGTGGCAAAATGTCGTCTTTTCAGACGAAAGTCGTTTTTGTCTGTCGCATGCTGACGGGCGACTAAGGGTGTGGCGACGAAGTGGTGAGAGGCAAGCCAACTGTTGCATTTTGGAAGCCCACCGATGGGGAGGAGGAAGCGTCATGGTATGGGGCGCATTCAGTTACAATCACCGAACCCGTCTCCACATCTTTAACCATACTGTAAATGCTGCCACCTATAGGGATGTGCTTCAGGACCACGTTGTGCCCCTCTTCCAGTATCATCCCGAGCTCCAGATGTACCAGCATGATAACGCACGACCACATACAGCTAGGGCCCCCACAGCGTTCCTTCAGGCCAATAACATCGCTGTCATACCATGGCCTTCATTGTTCCCACATATGGCACCCATTGAACACGTCTGGGACGACATTGGATGCCAACTCTACCGGCACAGACGACCGCAGATCCTGGATCATTTGCGACGCGATATAACCGAAGTATGGGATCGACTCCCCCAGGATTTTCTACGCACACTGGTTAACTCCATGCGGAGACGCTGCCAGGCTTGCCTTGATGCCAACGGTGGCCAAACGCGCTACTGAGCGCGTTACAATGACAACAACGACATTTGTGACTTTTCAATTTGACCCCTACCTTACAATTGGATGACTAGTTTTTTTTAACACAGCATGCACTGCTACGCGGATTGCGGGAATCGGTCGGTCAATGGATACTGTTTCCAGTGATATCAAACATGTTACCATTATTTTATTCTCAGACATCTTGGTGAGTGATTCATATAGTGATGCGTAATTAAAGTCGCTCAGTTTTATAGTTGACCAACAAGGAGAGGAAACAAATGCACTAGATAACCGCTATTAAGATGATCATTTTAACGGTCTTTTTGTCTCGTTTTTCTGTTGTTTTTGACAGGTTTGATCCAGCATGTTCTGTTGTTGACCTCCATTTTATTTTTGTTGTAACATAACGACAAGAACGGCGGTGAAGATTATGACAGCCCCGAAAGAGCTGATCTTAGTACAAGCCGCAAGAATAACGCTCATAGAGGCCATCTGATCACGACCTTCCTGGAACAAGAGCCCTGCCATGGAACGATTGTGGCCAGTGTCAAACATCCAGCCGAGGTAGCTCGTTGCATAGTCTGGCATTACCGTAAGAACCATAACAGCAAAGATAGACACCAGAACACATAGAGCTACTTTGGGTGTGACTATTTTCTTTACTTTCAGGGGCATCCCCACACAAACACATCTCTCCAAGGGGATGTACACCGTTATTCAGCTGGTGATTCTAGCGAAGCAGGCGTGAGGCCACGCGGCTGACAGATGCTGTACCTCATCTGGTAACAACGGTACTCTGTAGACGAAGAGCGGATTTCTGAGAAGACACACCCACCCCAGCGTCAACAACGCGCACAGATCAGAGATGGTCAGCTTCTTCTTCTTCGATCCTTAACCACCGACCGTCAAAGCAGTCAGTGGCCATCACGCCTCGTGGCGTCTTGTAGGGCAACAACAAATTGATTCAACTTTGCACGGTCGGTGGCCATCCTTCGTACAGTGCCCCAACTGTGGTTCATTCTTTGCATCTCAGCCTCCACAGTCCTCCGCCAAGTTGTTTTTGGTCGGCATCTCTTTCGCTTTCCTTCAGGGGTCCAAAGCATAGCTGTTCTTGTGATGGCATCGGGGTCTCTTCTGAGGACATGACCAACCCAGCTCCAGCGTCTGCCAGCTATGATGGTATGCATGTCCTCTTGCTTGCTACGAGTAAGCAGATCTTGGTTGGTGATGGTATTCGGCCAAAAGATTCGGTGAATTTTTCTTAGGCATGTTGTGTAAAAAGAGGACAATTTCGACATTTCCTTCTCTGTGACTCTCCAACATTCCGCACCATAGAGAAGCACAGAAAGCACGCAACTCTGGTATAATCTTAATTTTGTGCTTGTGCTGTATTGGGAGGACTTCCAGATGTTATTTAGGCTAAAGAAGGCTGTTCTTGCCTTATTCATTCTGATGTTGATGTCTTTGCCTGCCCCACCGTCTGGTGTTACTATGCTTCCTAGGTATGTGAAGGTATCTGTCTGTACCAGTTGCTGATTCCTTACTGATATGGGCTCAGGGTTGCTCACATTGAGCGTCATGACCTCAGACTTCTTTAAATTGATGTTCAAGCCCACCTGCTGGCTAAATTTATTAAGTCTATCCGTTTTTTCCTGGATGTGTTGATGTGAATGTGCCAGCAGTGCAATGTCATCTGCATATTCCAGATCTTCCAATGTTGAAAATGTAGTCCATCTTATTCCTCTTGGACTGCCCTCTGTTGTCTGGCGCATCACCCAGTCTATGACTGTTAAAAATAGAGTGGTTGATAAGGGGGCATCCCTGTCGTACTCCTGTCTTCACCTCGAAGGTTAGGTTGCTCTGCCCAACACTACACGTAAAGTTGGCATAGAGGCTTTTTATGATTGACACTATGCAGCTTGGAATTCCATAAGCCCTCAGTATTTTCCCTAAACTGTCCCTATGTATGCTGTCAAAAGCCTTTTCAAAATCAACAAAATTTATGTAAAGCTGTCTTTGCCATTCTGAGCACTGCTCTATAATGTTCCTGAGAGTGAATATATGGTCTACACATCTTCTGTTCTTTCTAAATCCTACTTGTTCTTTCCTCAGTTTGTAGTCTACTGCCTTTGAAATTCTCTGTATAATTATCCTGCCTAGTATTTTGCTGGGAACTGAGAGAAGAGTGATTCCTCTCCAATTATTGCAGTCTGAAAGATCTCCCTTCTTGGGCAATTTGACAATTATTCCTTTGTTCCACTCTGATGGTGTTGTCCCCGTTTTCCACACTTGTGCAAATAGTGGTTCTAATAGTTCTGCTGCTAGCTCAGGGTCTGTCTTAAATAGCTCTGCATTTAAGTTATCATGGTCCGGAGCTTTACCGTTCTTTAACCCTTTGATTGCTGTGATGATTTCTTCTTTTCGTGGAATGTCTGTATTTACATCTAGATCGTTTTCAGCCTCAGGAACATTCAATTGTGTCTCTGGTATTTCCTTGTTCAGAGTTTCTCTGAAGTGCTCTGCCCATCTTGTTTCCTGTCCCTCTGCTGTCTTAATGAGATTTCCTTGCTTATCTCTTACTAATGTAATATTGTTTGCACCTTGTTTTCCGCTGATGAATTTAGTTATTTTGTATACTGTGCTTTGTTCATTTCTCAGTGCTGCCTCTTCTGCCTGTTTTGCAAGATCGTCTAGGAAATTCCTTTTGTTGGCTCGGGTTTGGCGTTTAACTTCCCTGTCCAGTTGACTGTACTGTTCGCTATATAGTTGCTTTAACCTGGGGGACTTCGCTTCTGTTTTCTTTCTTTTCATTTCCTTTCTCATCTTTATGGTGTTTAGTGTTTCTGGTGTTATCCAGTCTTGCTTCTTCCTTTCCTGGAATCCTAAGCATGATTTGCTACTTTCCTTATATATTGTTGAAATGGTGTTAAATTTCTGGTCTATATCATCAGTCAATGTCTTTTCCTGGCTTTTGGCAAATTGATATCGTTTCTTAATGTCGGCCGCAAAAGCTTTTCTGGTAAGGGGGTCCTTCAATTTGCTGATGTCAAACCTTTTCTGTGTAGTTACAGTTGGTCCAGCCCTTCTTAGTTTCACTTTCAGTTTTGCAACTACTAAATGGTGATCGCTTCCAACATCTGCACCTCTTCTTACCTTCACATCTTGTAATGCATGTTTCCATCTACCGTTAACCATGATGTGGTCTATCTGGTTTCTGTCCCGACCATTTGGTGATTCCCATGTTAACTTGTGAATTTCCTTATGTGGGAAAAGTGTTCCTCCAATGACCAGGTTGTTAATGCTACAGAAACGTATTAGCTTATCCCCATTTTCGTTTGCTATTCCGCTGCCGCATTTCCCCATTGTTCTTTCATTATATGTATTGTGTGTACCAACTTTCGCATTGAGGTCTCCCATTACTATAACAAGATCATATCTAGGTGTGTCCTCCATTTCTTTCTGCAGTTGTTGATAGAATTCATCCTTGACCTCCTCATCGCTATCATTCGTTGGTGCGTAGCATTGTATTATTGTAGTGTTGGTGAATCTCCCTCTCAATCTCAATCGTATCAGTCTGTTGTTGATGGGTTTCCATTCCAGTAATGTCCTTTCTATCCCTTTCTGTAGAATAATGGCTACGCCTTCACTGTGCTGTCCATCCTCTCTTCCAGAGTAAAGTACTGTTTCTCCTGTTGCTGTTTTAACTTTTCCTGCCCCTGTCCATCTGCTCTCGCTTATCCCCAGGATGTGTAACCTATAGTTTCTCATTTCTGCTGTGACCTGTCTTAGTTTACCTGTCTCGTACATTGTCCTGACATTCCAAAATCCTATTCTTGTATCCTGTTTTGCGGTCAGGACATCCGTTTTCATGTCAGTGGCTTCCTTTCGGCTTTCACCACTGACAGTCATACGAGCCACAGACTCCGAATGTCCATCCCGCAGCAAAGTTTGTTCATTTGATGTTGTTTCCGTAACTTCATTATTTTTTTTTTACATAGACAGGGGTGTCAGCCCTATGCTAAAACCCCCAACCTGGAGGACCAGGGTACCAGCTTTTGTCTGACCCCTACCCACACAGACCAGTCCAGCTTGGTTGAACCTACCAGGAGTAAAACTCCCACTGGCATACCTCTGGGGATTGTCAGGGTACGCAAGCTGCCATACCGCTACAAGGTATAGGTACCATTGATGGCAGAGATGGTCAGCGCCAGGAGACTAATATTCACGGTGTCATTGAAACCTTGCTTTTGAAAAATTATGATGTTGACAACATTAGCGATAATCCCAAAAAACTGTCAACAGCAGCTGCTAGAATTGCCAGGTTCACTGTGTGAAGGATTTCTACTAGATCATCGCTGACGACTCCTACCTCGTGGTGTAGAACACTCTGGATTGTTTTGCTAAGCATATCCATGGTTTTTAATGTAATTTATTTTAGCATTACTTTGTTCCGGCGATGGTTTTAATAGACACTAGGAACAAAAAATAGATGTATCTATTCTCGATCTCTGTAAAGATTTGTAAATAACAAATAAACTGGTAGCTACCACGCATAAAAACTGTACACATAAGAATTATAACAATAGCAAATATTACAGAACACAAGCTTCGCCAGTTTCAAAACAACGAATCGTCGCCACATTCAAAGTCTTTGATGGCGTTACATAAAAAAAAAAACACACACGGCAGGGCCAACATTAAGGCACTTCATCTTCGTGTACCGTGCCAACTGGTGTCGGTGACCATACCTCTCCACAACTCACTGTCCCCAGAGCTGTTTATATGTTGTTGACGGGAGCCGCGCTGGTGTAATGGCTTCGGCGTTGTACTGGCGACCAGGTGTTCATGGTTCAAACCCGGGCGTCAGCGTTTGAAGAAATGTTTACGGCCGGAAATTTGACTGAATAGCCTGAACGGCTCCTGTGATAAAACCTCTGTGGATGGGAAGGAGCGAAGCTCCTGACCGGGTTGGAAGGAAAGTCCTCAGGTTCCCCAGCCTCGCAATGACATGTCATTGGGCCGAAGGGCTGAAAGCCCAAGTGCCGCTGGTTAAAGGAAAAAAAAAAAAAAAATATGTTGTTGACGCATTATTAAATGCCCTGTGTTTCCTGTTTACCGTTAATTTGTAAAACTGATTCAATACCGTTTTATTTGTTAATATGTACATTTATTTCCTTACCAGTTTTACAGCAGCTCACAAATGTATTTACTTACACTATACTACAATCATTGCTGCTACCCTGTTTTCGTTTCGTGAATACTGTATTTTGCGCACTTCTCTAATTTCAAAATTTTTAACCTCTCTATACTTCGTGTCCTTGTTGCCTATTTGTAACTGTGGCTGAGGAAGGGTGAAACCCGAAACGTCCCGTATTTCCTGTGTACTGTTAATTTGTAAAACTTATTCAATACCGTTTTATTTGTTAAAATATATATAGCAATAACTCGTCAAAATTGACAGGTTTTTAATTATAGTGTATTGTTTCTGTTACATGTATTACAAACGGTACTATCAATACTGTGGTCATTTCATTGCAGGCGACCGTCATTAGATATTTGTAGTGAAAATTATATGGATGTATTAAATATGAAGACATGGATTAACCTTCCTAAATGACATGTGGAGCAGTGATAATGATCTAATGGGCCGTAAATTGACTAAATAACTAACATTTCTTTTATGACAACATGTAATTGTTCGTGCATCTTTTAAAATCTTGACTTTTCATTATCAAACTATTCATGCACCGTCATTTGCCCACATTTCTATTTTCGGGAGAGTACATATTAGGGAAACAATATTAATTATTGTCTAATTTTCAACCATAGTCGCACCCTTTAGCTGTGGTTGAAAGTTAATGTACTCTCTCGAAAATAGAAAAGTGCGCAAATGACGGTGTGCATGATGTGACCGACCGACGTAATTATGGCGGGAATTATGGTATTGGATTTATGTATTATTGAATGCCACGATGTTAACCTGTTCGGTATCTTCTCTCACTCACGTCTAGTTTATGACAAATACCAAATGCAGTGTGTAGATCTAAATATATATCTTACAAATAGTGCTTAGAAGAAAACGTTTCTGTTTTTACCAAAGCCAAATTCGTTCATAAAATCCTGTTACAGAATGCTCCAACGCTGTCCATGTCTATATATAAGGAAAGACACAGGCAACGATTTAACAAATCACACGTGCCCAAGCCAAGGCTAGACGTATTCGAGAAAAACTTAGCTTAATTTGCAACTCATCTTTGGAACAATCTTCCATGTGACTTAAAAAAATCACGCTAGGTCCCTATTCATACTGTGACCGTGCGTGTGATGATGGTGTGTATAGTTGGTTCGCATCACTGCCCTAAACAGTAGGTAGTTGTGGATGATGATGTTAAGTACTTCAGACGCAACTTGTGACGACTACAACAGCTGGACACACAGATGGTTGATGATTAAATAGCTGGTAACACACTTCACGCCGACAGCAAGGAACGTGACATGAAATTTATTTACATCTATGAATTCAGCAACAGTTGAAAAGGGATGTTCTGCCCAACCTTCCTCTTGAGGCTGGTGACTTTTATACAGCAAAAAAAGAATTCATTTCATGATGAAAAATTCTAACGCATCGTCCTCGCATTCTCCTTGTATTCTTGTAAGCACTGTCTTGCTCCTATTTATCTACTGACTCTGAGAGTCAAACTGGTAATGATTGGTTAACCTCTGTTCATACTGCAATAGTGTTATTTTACGGCTAATTGACCATTTAATTATAATTGCTTAAGTTGTTGAACCAGATTTGCTTCCTCAAGGAAACGGGAAAATGATTGTTGACTTTTCCGCCCAGACACGCATGTTCGTCTAGGCGCATAACAAGTCTCTTATAGTAACCCTTCTGATTTTTGTTTTTGCCTTCAGCCTTGCAAGGTTAAACAGTCGGCCATCTGACCTGGTGTGAAGGCATATTCCTTCAGTTGCATATCTGAATGCATTTTCAGGAGTAATTAATTAGCTGACCATTTCTCCACTCACGGGTTGTTATGTATTTTCCAGACAGAACGTTGGGGATAACGATAGCAGAATGAAAATTTTTTTTTTTTTTTTTTTTTTGCAAAAACACACAAATAGTAATACGTCTTACAAAGAGAAGGGGCAAGAAAAACCTACGTTGCGGCCACAAGGCCTTCGTCAGGCACAGAGTAACAAGAGACAGGAGGGGGAAAAATGTGAGAATTAAGTGGAGAACATGAAACTACAGATATAAGAGAAAAATACTCCCTTATTGTGTTGTCACATGTTGGAGCAAACACGGCTCCGGAAAGCGGAAGTGGATAGTGCATTAAAAGCAAAAAATAATTAAAACAAGGACTGCAAAATAGAGTGAGGGAAAAGTGATATTTAAAAACAAAAAAAGAGAAAAATAAATATTATATATATATATTATATATATATATATATATATATATATATATATATATATATATATATATATATATATATATATATATATATATATATATATATGTGTGTGTGTGTGTGTGTGATAGGGTTTGCGAGATGATGATGATGATATTGTGATATTTGATCACTCTCTTTTCACACTCGCAACCGACCCGATTCAACAATAAAACTCTGATTCTTAAGGCAGGGGCTGCATTTATTTTTACAACCCATTCAGTGACTAAGAGCACACTGAAGCAAACATTAAACAAATAAACCAACAAACCAAACACCAAACAAACAAACACCCAGCTAGTGCTCAGTTCCTAATCGTGCTCTGGTCCATCTGCTACCCACACCGGTCACCTCGTCTCGTTTGTTTTCTCGTCTGGACTGATACTTCTGAAAGGCCGCTGCTGGCCATCGCACGCTTTATATAGGCACTAGGTTAATCACTCAACTTACTGCGCGCTAGGCGTATTAATTTGGCCGCATAAATAACACTCGCGATATTTGCTTTATTAGGCACGAAAACTTAGATATGACCCACAATTATCAAATATAACACATCACAACTAATTCTTAGGCTTTATTATGGCCTAAACTAATATATCTTCATGAAGACTTTTTACATCCCAGAGTGCTGCGCGCACATCGAAAATATATGGGCGATAAATATGCCTTGAACCTGAAGGGGGAAGCCGGGGTGTCTTTACGTGAAGGGGGAAGCCGGGTGTCTTTCCGTGAAGGGGGAAGCCGGGTGTCTTTCCGGCCCCATCACACACACACACACACACACACACACACATATATATATATATATATATTTATATATATATAGAAGAAAAGTCAAGGGTGATCGCAGTCATAGTAGAAAGTCATAGTAAAACTGGGACTAGAAAGAAAAGGACGCCTCAGACAAAAGAATGCTGGGTATTCAAACCGTTGGGCTTAAGGCAACCCATAAGATGAATGAGGCGTTGTTCCAAGCGGAACCGACTGTTGGCATCCGAGGAACAGGGTCTGATGGCAGTCACCTGGATGTCAGTGGCACCGTGGTGGCCAGGGCCATTGAAGTGGATGGCCACAGGTATGATTTCAACTGAAAGATGTCGTAGAGGTGTCTGCGGAATGGGTCCCCCAGTCGTGTGCCCGTTTGGCCGATGTAAGTAATATTGCAACGTTTGCATATAATAGCATAAATGACGTTGCGTGACTCGCATATGAACTCGGCCTTAGGGAACGACACTGAACGTGTTTGGATTACATACTGACATGTCTTGCATCTTATGATATGAGTATATGAGGAGAACTGCCGTAAGACGGCGGATAACAATAGCCGTATAAGTGATAAGACAAACTCATTGAACGATGAAAGCGATAACAGCGGATACTGGAAGAATTAGCACGTAAACGGAATGGTTAAACAATAATATTGGAGATGAGTGAAGGCCAGAAAAAAAAAAGTATTTCGTGACAGACACACACTGACAAAACGTGTTGAGGGTTTTAACCAGGTATTCCTTGTTCTTGAATCCTTATGGTAAGACAGGTAGATGAAGTCCAAGAAACTGTGTAGAACAACACGATGAAGAAGCGATGGAAAGATCTTGAGCTGATGGCACAGGACAAACAATACTTGGCATACGTTGGTTAAAGTTTTATGCTCCTTGGGGTGCTGAAGGGTGATGATGATGACATCAGTACCGGTACAGTTAAATTGTAAAATAACACTGATTAGAAATCAAACAATGTACCAATTCGCAAGATTGGGTATAAGAACTTTTCATCTAACAATTATTAGATTAGTTAGTAAGAACTGTTCATCTAATAATTATTAGATTAGTTAGTAAGAACCTTAAATTAGTTAGTGAGCTAAAAAAAAAAAAAACACACACACACACATTGGTACTAAGTTTTACAATTGAGCGATACACTCAACATACGGGGCATTTCGGGTTTTAGCCTTCGCCAGCGCCAGTCACAAACAGGGACAAAGATAAGAAATATAGACAGGCTTTTTTTTTTTTTTTTTTTTTTTTTGGTTCTAATTTGATGATGAGAAATGTCCTGATCAACCTCTGGTTGGCTATAACTAGGGTAAATATTGTTTTCAATTACAAATCATATGAATCATTGCCGATACGTGTAAATGGCATTACATTTATTTTTTTTAACAAAGTATCTCGTTCCATCCTCGATGGGTTATAATTAGGATATATATAGTAATAAATTCAAGCAAATATAGTAACTTCTTCCCCCCTCCACTCAGTTCAAATAGAGTAAATAAAAACCAAAATTGTGTTTCTGTGTGACATCCCCTTTACAGGAAACAAACAAACAATAAAAATTAACATAAAATAAAAAAATAAAAAGATGAACGGGATAAAAAAAAAACAAAGTAAAATCTCTCATAACTGCCCTGTTGTTTACAAGGTGAAAAGAAGTGTGTCGTACAGATAGGTTGTGAGTTATTTTTGGCCCGTCTGAGTAGAGTGGATGATGATAGGTACGTGAGAAAGGTGTGAGAAATAGATTTCACGGGTGGTAGCTTAAGGAAAAAGATATGTCTCTGGAATGAGTAAGTTTCTCTATTCCAGCCTATCTATAAGTATACGACTGTAATATAGTACTAGAAAACCTTGCCCTCCTCATACATATAAATATAAGTTTAACTACACACACACACAGCTATGTGACAACAAGACACACAAACGTGAAAAAAAAAACTACGGTTAATTGGGTATGGGTCTGACCAACACATAAAATTAAGTTTCTTTGTTGTTTATTATCATTAAAATTGACAACACCAATATCTAAAGAAAGAACAAATAAAATCAGATTTACATACATATGAAATAGCAGAATAGATGCGCCCTCCCCCTATGGAGAAAAGAACCCAAAGTTAATAACCCAAAGGTCGAAGGTTAGCACTATGTTACAGAGTAGAAAGTAAAGTAAACGAGTTCCTACTATATGCAACCCAGTAAAGTAAACAAGTTTAAGCAAATCCAATGTTGGTAAATTCCCTTAAACAAAGACAAATACTCACACACTTTCAAACAGTGGCAACTCACTCACTCTTACCTACTCTTGATGATATTCCTTGGAAATACAATTGTCCCTGAATATATATATTATCAGGTTCACTTCCCAATTTGGCGCCAGTTCATCCTCTAACAAATAAAGACTAGTGAGGTGAACGCCGAATCGGGTGTTTTATTTTTCCCTGGATGAACAAAATGTCACCGTGACTAGTTGGCGTAGGAACGTGCTCTTGGGGTTCACAGTTAAAAAAGGAAAATACTTTCAGTATTGGGAAACATCTGGCTGCAAAAAAAAAATTGTTACAAATGATGATGATGATAATCCTATCGGACAACTCTATTTTAGAGCTCCGATTCTGCACAGCGTAAAATCTGGATAAATCCGCTTGAATACAACTGTTGTGTAATGGCTATCAAGGAATGTTATATGCGGGGGGCAGTTAGGTTCTGGCTTGGTGAGTATGTCTTCAATCGTTGCTGATGTTTACGCGAATGCTAGGTTGAGTAGACGAAGGGTTAGCATCATACTTTTCACCTGACCACAGCCACACAGTATCGTTCTTAGCTCGTACAACAGTGTTAATGATTAATCAATGAGTTGGTGAAGACTGGTCCACATCCAAATTTATTCACAGTAGCTCCAACAATAATTCAGCATAAATAACATTAGGTAGATTGCATTCATTAAGGTCCAATGTCAGTCCATCGGGGTAAACAATGTAAGAGGCATACAATTCATAAATCTCAATTCTGGCCGTACGAGACTAGCGTTCCGGTTAAAGCAAGCCGTGAACGAAGTATGGCGGCAAATGTAAATATATGCTGACGATCGAAAATGTTTACCTCAAAATACAGTCACAATGCTTCCCATGGAAGCTGTAACCCTTGACGGCCCATAAACACATCTTATACAATCGTGGCGACCAAATCTCATTACAAGCCACTGAGAAAATATATCGAATAACACATTCACCACGGGAACACCACCATGGCATGTCTCGTCAGGGCTGTTTACATTTTATCAATAGCACGGGAAACTGACCGCTCGGCTGCGCATGGGCAGACGATACATACGTCACGTTATATATTTATAGCTAATGCAGACAGCTGTATTTCAGCAAAGGATTGACATACGCCTGTGCGCAAAAGCCGTACACAACAACCACCCCGTCCTCTCGGGGGAAAAAAAACAATTTTTTTTTTTTTCAAACATTCCCCGAATGAAAGAACGGCCAAAATTAAGTACATCATAATAAAAAATCGTCAACAGTAGAACAATAAATTCTCAACGTCCAGTCGAAGTCAAATCTACTGGAAATATTAATGAAAGTGCATGAAAAAGACTGTCATCAGTCAATACATTATCATAAGAATATGAGAGGCAGAAACAAATAAATGTAAATTAATAATGCAAAAAAAGAAAAGATCATCTTGTAATGTATATGTTAAATTAATGATATCATTATAGCATAAGAGAATTGTTACATAAAGAGAATCAAACTAATAAACATGCGAAATATAAGTAGGGTTATGTCTTGTAGGGAACATTAAGAAGGAAAAAAAAAAGAAAAAATTACAAGAATTTATACATCATGTAGTTTTCATACTGATCTATTAGTAAATATGGTACTGCATTGTTTCCAATTGGCAACAATATGTCTTTCACATGTGCTTATAGCACTAAAGTAGAGTTATCCATTTGACACGAAAGTAGATTGTTACTAAACAACAAAATGTTCAGGTCCTCATAATATGAAGGTATCGAAAGTCAATCATCCAATGTAAATGAGTGGATCACGTAAATACATTTGAAAGTCACGCAGCAGTACTGAATGTCAACCACGCGCTTATATTTGGATCACATAATAATGTTAATTAGTATCGTTAAAGTCTTGTTGAGGGCAGCGGGAGAGTAAATCAGCTAACACATTCTCAGTGCCCGGAATAGTTTGGACATCAAATGCGAACGATTGCATCAAAATAGAATAGCGCGCAACTCTAGGATTCTTGTGGTTCGATTTCATGAGGAATGAGAGCGCTGGTCCGATTGTATAATAAATCTTGATCCAAGAAGGTACCTCTCCAGTTTCAAAACAGCCCAGACGATGGCGAGCAATTCGCGCTCGATTGCTGGATATTTTCTTTCTGCGTCCGTCAGCTTCCGTGATATGTACAAGTTAGGATAAAGTGTACCGTCAAAATTCTGCATCAATACAGCACCAACACCTTTGGAAGACGCATCTGTGCGAAGATAGAATGTCAAATTTTTATTTGGTAACCTCAATATTGGAGGGGTTGAAAATAAACTTTTAATATGAGCTAAGGCTGCTTGGCACTCTTGAGACCAGTGCACATGATTGGGAGAGCCCTTTCTTAATAAAGCAGACAGATCAGCAGTGAGATTGGATAGATTCGAAATGAATCGACTGTAAAATTGAATAAGGCCGAGAATACTGCGCACTTGTTTCTTAGTTGTGGGCACAGATATGTTCTAAATCTTGGACACATTAGACAGTTCAGTTTTAAGCAAACCATGACCAACTCTATGACCAAGGAATGATATTTCTCCAAAACCGACAAAAATTTTAGAAGGTTTGGCAGTTAGATGGTGTGAACGTAAAGTGTCCAGCAGTGAAGTGAGACCTAAGAAATGATTTTCCCAAGAAGTAGTAAAGAGACACCTGTCATCTATATATGTAATAATATCAGACCTGTTAGAAAAAATCTTACTCATCATCCTGACAAATGTGGCAGGAGCATTCATCAGTCCAAAGGACATAAAATTCCATTGAAATAACCCCTTAGGTGTTGTAAAAGCAGTAAGGGGCTTAGCAGTTTCCGATAAAGGAACCTGCCAGTATCCTTTTGTGAGATCAAACTTAGTGAAAAAAACAGCTGTAGCAAGTCTAGGCAAAAGGTCTTCTAATAAGGGTAAAGGTTCAGCATCAAAGACAGTTATATTATTGAGTTTGTGATAGTCAATACATAGTCTTATATTGTCATCTTTTTTTCTAACAATGACCATCGGGAAAGCAAATGCAGAATTTGATGGTTCGATAATACCCAAACGAAGCATGTCGTCAAGTTCTTTATTAACCTTATCCTGAAAATGGATAGGAATGGGGTATGGTCGAACTCGAATAGGTCGATCATCCGTGAGAAGGATATCATGAGTGATAACCGATGTATGACCAGGGATGTCTGTCAGAACATCTGGGAAAGATTGAAGAAGATCAGACACCTGCTGACGTTGGTCGGATGATAAATCCGTACAGATAGAAACATCCTTCCACGTCTCAGTAGCAGTTAAAGGCATGAAAGGAAGATCCATAGGTAAGTCAGGAAACGCAGATTATTCCTCCTGAATCACAGACAGGGAAGAAAAATGAGTAATATGCCTTGTGGGCTCATCTACTGCATGAAAGACAGTCTGAAGATATTCAGGTCGAGTATGGAATTCTTTGAGCATGTTTATATGGAAAGTTTTGTTTTTTCCCTTAACGTCAAGTACATAGTCAACATCAGAAATGCGTGAAATAACTCTGTAAGGACCACTCCAAGCAATGAGTAGTCTGTTGTCCTTTCTAGGAAGAAGCACAAAAGCTTCATCCCCAGGCACCAGGTGTCTTAGTCGTCTGATACGATTCTGAAACTGACGAGCTTTTTCTTTAGCAGTTTCAGAAGATGCTGTTGCCAACTGACAAGCATCAATTATCTTACGTCGGAGGTTTACGACATACTCGTAAGATGACTTGGTGTCTTGAGTCATTTCTGAGTCAGTGAGCAAATCTTTAATAAGAGACATAGGACTTCTAGGTTGAGCTCCGAAGACAAGCTCAAATGGCGAGAAACCGGTCTGTTCATTTGGTACCTCACGGTACGCAAACAGCACGGCGGGTAAAACCCTGTCCCAGTCTTGTGGATAGCTGACTGTAACTTTGCCTAATAATTGTTTAAGCGTCCTATTTAGCCGTTGTACCATACCATTGCTCATTGGATGGTACACGGAGCTAAGCGATCTGTCAATGTTTAGTTGTTGCATAACACCAGTCATGGCCTCGGAGACAAACTGAGTACCTCTGTCTGATAGAAGTTTTCTAGGGAAACCTAGCCTGGAAAAGATTAAGAAAAGAGCATCAGCCACGTCTGAGGTGGTGATATTCTTCAGAGGTATAGCCTCTGGCCAGCGCGTGCACATGTCAATACATGTGAGGACATACCTGTGTCCTCTAGCTGACATAACAGGAAGTGGGCCAATAATGTCTATGGCCATCTTCTCAAAGGGCCGTACAGGTATATCTGAAGCCTGTATCGGTGCCATGTGATAGGCTCCCTTTGCTTTGACCTCCTGGCAAGTAACACAGGAGCGACAATACGTAGCAACATCCCTAGATACAACAGGCCAAAAGAAGGAAGAGAGCACTCTGGACCTTGTCCTAGAGTAGCCAATGTGTCCAGCACAATGAGAATCATGAGCGTGTTGAAGGATATAAGTTCTAAACTGTTTAGGAACCATGACCTGTTGTTTAAGAGCAGAAGAATCTTTAAACGTTCTGATCAGGATACCATTCTTAAGGATATACCATTGACGAGGGGCATTATTTACAAGCATCTCCTCACTACTTACCAAACGAAAAAATTTCTGCAAAGAATCATCATCTCTTTGCAGCGTTGCAAAAGATTCTTTGTTAATAGTAGCATGAAAATCATAACCCTGATTTTCAGGCACAATGTTATCAATCGTTTGAGCTTGTGCTTGAGCCCTTGTTGTTACTGCATTCGCAGTTAAAATGTTTTGCCGTTCCCACTCAATAATTTCACTAGGTGTGCAATCTTTGCCACCGTGGATACGGCCAACAATAAGGTCAGTGATTGGGTTTTTTAAAAGACACACTTTAATTCTCCCTGTAAAAAATGGAGTCGCTATGTGAACAATAGCTGTGGGATAGAACTCTACTGTTCCCCCAAATGTGACACATTTAACAAAATCTCCAGTGGAGCATGATGGGTGCACTAGAGATTGGCGAACTCCCACCGTTGTGCAGCCAGTATCTCTAAGCCAAGATACCAGCGTATCATTTAGTAGGCCTTTATGAAAATGTAAGGTGCCTGTGCCATCATGAGCAGCAAGTGCTGTCATTGTAGGAAGTGGATGACCGCATCTTAATGTAGATACCACATTAGGCTGAAATAAAGTTCGGCAATCAGGACACTGCGAAGCAGCATCAAAGTCAAAAAAAGAACAAGCAGCAGCCTGATTTACCGAAGGATTACTTTGAGTAGCACCAGATGTATCAGCAGATTGTGCTGAGTTAGCATGATAGTTTGTACGTTCAACGCTCCGAGAGCGGAAGGGATGGTTATCATTCTGATTATTATAGGAATAATTCCGGTTTCTATTGTCCTGTGAATAATTAGATCTTCTAGGAGTTGCATATTGGTTACTGTATCTATTACCATTCCAATTTCCTCTACTCCTGAAAAAATTATCATTTCGTTTCCATCCTCTCTGTGGTTGGAATTGGTTCTGTTCTGGTCCCCGAAATTGTCTAAAATTTCCTCTAGACGGAGGAGATTGATTATCGTAAGAGTTACCACCTTGAAAGTACCCATAGTTATTACCTCTACCCCGACCAAAATTCCTGTCGAGACTCTGAGACCTTGGTCTTACGTTTTTGTTGTTCCAAGATGACGCTAATGCCACAGGTAGAGCCTCTTTGATGTGAGAGTTACTCACACATGTACCCGGGTGAGCGGTAATAAACTGTCTTCCCAATTCTTCCACCAATGTCAAATCCGTAGGTTTCCGTTCATGAAGGTATGATAGGAACTGCTGGTTAACAGAAGACAACACTTTGTCTCTGAGCATTAAGTCCATTAGTGCCTCATATGTTTGTGGAATTTTCGCTAATTCAACCCATCTGTTTTCAACACAAAGAAGTGCACAAGCTAACATGGGAATCACCAAACGGACGAGACAAAAACCAGATAGATCACATAATGATCAATGGCAGATGGAGACATGCACTACAAGACGTGAAAGTAAGAAGAGGCGCAGATGTGGGAAGTGATCATCACCTAGTAGTAGCAAGACTGAAGGTGAAACTCAGAGCTGCTGGACCAGTTGCAGTCAAACAGAAAAGATATAACATCACGAAACTTAAGGATCCCCTCACCAGAAAAGCGTTCATGGTCGACGTAAAGAGGCGATATCTGATTACCAAAAGCCAGGAAAGAACAGAGACCGACGATGTGGACCAGAAATTGAACACCATCTCAACAATATACAAAGAAAGCAGCAAGTCATGCTTGGGATTCCAGGAAAGAAAGAGCCAAGACTGGATAACACCAGAAACGCTAAACACCATAGCGAAGAGAAAGGAAATGAAAAGGAAGAAAACAGAAGCTAAGTCTCCCAGGTTAAAGGCAATATATAGTGAACAGTACAGTCAGCTGGACAAGGAAGTAAAACGTCAAACCCGTGCTGACAAAAGGACATTTCTGGATGACCTTGCAAGACAGGCAGAAGAGGCAGCACTGGTAAATGAACAAAGCACAGTTTATAAAATAACTAAAGCTATCAGTGGAAAACGAGGTGCAAACAACATAACGTTAGTAAGAGACAAGCAAGGAAATCTCATCACCACAGCACAGGGGCAGGAAACAAGATGGGCAGAGCACTTCAGAGAAACACTGAATAAGGAACCACCAGAGACTCAGCTGAATGTTCCTGAGGCTGAAAGGGACTTAGACGTAAATACAGACATTCCACGAAAAGAAGAAATTATCACAGCTATCAAAGGGCTAAAAAATGGAAAAGCGCCTGGTCACGACAATCTGAATGCTGAGCTATTCAAGACAGACCCTGAACTAGCAGCAGAACTATTAGAACCACTATTTGCACAAGTCTGGGAAACTGAGATAACACCAACAGAGTGGAGTAAAGGAATAATTGTCAAATTGCCCAAGAAGGGCGACCTTGCAGACTGCAACAACTGGAGAGGAATTACCCTCCTCTCAGTTCCCAGCAAAATACTAGGCAGGATAATCATCCAGAGAATTTCAAAAGCAGTTGATCATAAACTGAGGAAAGAACAAGCGGGCTTCAGAAAGAACAGAAGATGTGCAGATCATATATTTACCCTCAGGAACATTATAGAGCAGTGCTCAGAATGGCAGAGACAGCTGTACATTAACTTTGTTGATTTTGAAAAGGCTTTCGACAGCATACACAGGGACAGCCTATGGAAAATTCTGAGGGCTTATGGAATTCCCAGCCGCATTGTTTCCATTATAAAAAGCCTCTATTCTAACTTTACGTGCAGTGTTGGATCGAGTAATGTAACTTTCGAAGTGAAAACAGGAGTACGACAGGGATGCCCCTTATCAACAACATTATTTTTGACAGTCATAGATTGGGTGATGCGCCAGACAACAGAGGGCAGTCCAAGAGGAATTAGATGGACAACGTTTTCTACACTGGAAGATTTGGAATATGCAGATGACATTGCACTACTCGCGCATTCACACCAACACATTCAAGACAAAACCGATAGACTGAATAAGTATGGCCAGCAGGTTGGCCTGAACATCAATTTGAAGAAGACAGAGGTCATGACACTAAATGTGGGCAATCCTGAGCCAATAACAGTAAGGAACCAGAAGTTAGAACAGACAGACACATTTACTTACCTAGGAAGCATAGTAACACCTGACGGCGGAACAAGCAAGGACATAAACAACAGAATGAATAAAGCGAGAACAGCCTTTGCTGTTCTCAACAACATTTGGAAGTCTTCCCAGTACAGCACAAACACTAAATTAAGACTGTATGAGAGCTGTGTACTTTCTGTGCTTCTCTATGGTGCGGAATGTTGGAGAGTAACAGAGAAGGAAATGTCAAAACTGTCCTCCTTCCACACAATCTGCCTAAGGAAAATTCTCCGAATCTTTTGGCCAAACACCATCAGCAATCAAGAACTACTTATTCGGAGTAACCAGGAGGACATGCACACCATCATAGCTAGCAGACGCTGGAGTTGGGTTGGCCATGTCCTCAGAAGGGACCCTGATACCATCACAAGAACAGCTATGCTATGGACCCCCGAGGGAAAGCGAAAGAGAGGCCGACCAAAAACAACTTGGAGGAGGACTGTGGAGGCTGAGATGCAAAGAATGAACCACAGTTGGGGCACTGGACTGCTTTGACGGTTGGTGGTTATGGATCAAAGAAGAAGAACCCATCTGTTGAATGTTAATTTAATGGCAGCAATAAATTCCAAGAAGTCCTTCCCTGTTTCTGGCAACATGGTCTTAAAACGCATGCGATAGCCATTTTCATCCAATTGGTAAAGTTTAAGCAATAAGGCTCTGGCAGCTTCATAGTTATTCCTACTGGGACCGTCCATGGTACAAACCGAAGTTAGTGCATCACCTGTGAGGAATTCCATCAATCTACTACACCATTCAGATTTATCAATTTCATGGGCCTCACACACAGTCTGAAAGCGATTAAGGAAGCAAGAAATATCGTCTACGTTGGGTTAGAAAGTAGGCAAACGAAATCTACCAGATCCTGAAACATGTTTGTTTGAGGAACTTTGACTCTCAGAATTGTTTTGTTCAATATTTAGCAACTTGAGTTTTTCAAGTTCTAAAGATAACATCTTTTCATTATGTAATCTTTTTTTATCTTCTGCTTCCATCGCAAGTATTTTAAGTTTCTCTTGGCTGGCTAAATCTTCAGCTCTTCTCTTCTCAGCTAATTCTTCATTTCTTTTTTCTCTGGCCAATTCTTCATTTCTATTTTCTCTGGCCAATTCTTCATTTCTATTTTCTCTGGCCAATTCTTCATTTCTATTTTCTCTGGCCAATTCTTCATTTCTATTTTCTCTGGCCAATTCTTCATTTCTATTTTCTCTGGCCAATTCTTCAGCCCTATGTTTCTGATATTCAGCCATAGCAAATTCTTTTAGGGCTTCTCCTTCCATGGCAAAGGCTTTACCTTGTTTCACAAAATAGTCTAAGGTAGCCATTTTGTATCAATGTTCATCAAGTATTAAGTAATTGTCAGATTTGTATAATCAATAATATTAATGGCTATTAACAATGCAATCAATGAATGGTAAGGAAAAAAAATAATGAACAAGATGACAAATATAAATATAGATAAGAGAAAAAAAAATACTTTGGAGCAGAATAAAACACTAAGCGACAAAAGACATTACCAGTAAGCAACAAAAGAGAATATAAATGTCAAACTAAAGAGGAAAAATACAGCAAATTGGAACATGCTTACTGCTAAGTCAGAACAACACAGGACCAGAGTCACGGTGTATAAACATAAAATTTGTATATAACTGAGAGATAGCAAGGAGAGACCAACAGATACGAACAAAATTAGTGCAACTAAAGCAGAAATACTATACAATGACAACGCACAGAACACAAGACGTCACACCTATACAGACAGTGGTCGAAGAAAACCAGACAGAGGACCTAAGTCGCACGGCGAATATCAGCTGGATATTCCACTGTTGGAAATCTACAAGCAAACCTAACGAAACATCCGGTGTGAGCCCATTGAATCAATGAGATGAACCTCTTGCACCGAATCACCTCCCAACCAAACCCACAGGGACAAACAAGCTAACAGAAAGGTACAGATATAACATGCAAGAAATAAGAACGAGCTCAGACCAATTTAGCACAGTTCACAAAAAGTGCACATAAAGCCACTTAGCTTGGGGCCAAGGAGAATCTGTCGCACAGCATCTCCTGGACAGGTTGTCAACGTAGCAAGGGCACATCACAGGTCGAGCAGCAATAATGTAGTTATTAGATATCCAAATAGAGCAGGAAGCACGACATCATTGCAGTTTTTCTTACAGAAAGTTCAACTTGATAATGTTGGGCCTTGAAAACTTGACAAAACAGGCGTGTAGCAGAAGCCTGATTAATACCATGTACATTAGAACTTGATTTGAACTAGGAGTATTCACTGGGACTCTGCTGTAACGTCTTTCTTCAAAAACACAATAATTTGACCAATGAGCAGAAAAATTTCGTCACAGTCATTATATTTCTGCTCGCATCGATTTCATGCCATGCGCAGAGGAAAGTATGCAAAACAGTTCCAGAAATAGTTCATAATGCATAAACAATAGACAACATGGTGTGGTTTCACTTTGTCCGATGTTGTTGAACAGTCCAAAAAAAAAATCGTCCCCATATCGGCCACCAGAAATCTGTTGTGTAATGGTTATCAAGGAATGTTATATGCGGGGGGCAGTTAGGTTCTGGCTTGGTGAGTATGTCTTCAATCGTTGCTGATGTTTACGCGAATGCTAGGTTGAGTAGACGAAGGGTTAGCATCATACTTTTCACCTGAACACAGCCACACAGTATCGTTCTTAGCTCGTACAACAGTGTTAATGATTAATCAATGAGTTGGTGAAGACTGGTCCACAACCAAATTTATTCACAGTAGCTCCAACAATAATTCAGCATAAATAACATTAGGTAGATTGCATTCATTAAGGTCCAATGTCAGTCCATCGGGGTAAACAATGTAAGAGGCATACAATTCATAAATCTCAATTCTGGCCGTACGAGACTAGCGTTCCGGTTAAAGCAAGCCGTGAACGAAGTATGGCGGCAAATGTAAATATATGCTGACGATCGAAAATGTTTACCTCAAAATACAGTCACAATGCTTCCCATGGAAGCTGTAACCCTTGACGGCCCATAAACACATCTTATACAATCATGGCGACCAAATCTCATTACAAGCCACTGAGAAAATATATCGAATAACACATTCACCACGGGAACACCACCATGGCACGTCTCGTCAGGGCTGTTTACATTTTATCAATAGCACGGGAAACTGACCGCTCGGCTGCGCATGGGCAGACGATACATACGTCACGTTATATATTTATAGCTAATGCAGACAGCTGTATTTCAGCAAAGGATTGACATACGCCTGTGCGCAAAAGCCGTACACAACAACAACTGTCAGAAGTCGGGAACCTTAATGTTATTTGTACATCCCAGTGGGCTGGTAACAATTTGGAAAAAAAAAATCTGGGTTTGGTAAGTCCAGTTAAACTTATAAGTTAAAATGTTTCCCATGTATCTTTGGCAAATACTCGCTCACAAATGAAATTGATGACGCACAAGCCAAGAAAAAAAGGGACAACATTAACCAATCAGAAAAAGATCGCTGGACGACCTTGTGATCAGGTCTGCGAAGAATACAAGAAACAATATATATATAAATTATGCTAATCCTATATCAACGCACACAGACGGGGACAAGACGATCTCTCCTCCAGTCCGTCAGTCCTGATTAAATTTAAAAGGCACACGGTGTTTACCTTTACGCCTACATGGTCAGCCTTCGCTAGCTCTGAGATTTAGGGCGGATGGTGTTATGCAACTCTCCCGCCCCTCCTTGCTCGCGCCGGCAGTCAGCGTACAACGTTAATTATTATTTAATTATCCATATACGCACTTACACAAAGTATCGCCTGTCGTTAATAGCTATTAAATTGTCGGCGTCTGTTAGTCATCGTATGGTATTAAATTAATAGGCACTTATAATAAATACGCACAATGAAATAAAGCGTGAATTCTTTTCTGTCACTATCAGTCGCGCCTAGCATTTAAACCAGTCAGCTAAAACCGTCTCTTCTTGTGTGAGAAAGCGTGTGGTGAAAATTAACATTATAACTGAACATCTGGTATGAAATAGCTACGCGTTATTTTATGTCACTAGTTTTAACAGCTAGACAATCTAAGTGAATTATAATGGTAACAGCTAACAATTTTAATTGGTAAAAGCTAACACTTTTAAACACGTAAGCACTAATTTCTATTACCAGAAAATCAGAATGAAAAATCCCCACGAATGCTAATAACACATTTTCCACAATAATGGTTCTAGAACTGCGTGCTTAGAGTATTCCAAAATTCTGAGTGACAACTGATAGCAGGTTTAAGAAAACACAGTTTATATATCATTATATTTCTTTGATCTATAGATGTTGTTAATTTTCGCGCTACTGTGTGTAATGGAGAATCAGAAACAGAGTTACAAGATAAAGGCTTACGGCCAGACTTTTGTCGGCGTTTTCAACCGTCATCAAAAGACTATACGTGTAACGGGGTTCTGCCCGCGACTCGACATCAAAGCGTACTGGGGGAAATTTTGGATTTTCCTTAGTAGACTTCAAAAGATTATGTGTTTTTCACGTGCGGTCTGTCAAGTATCGTATGATTGACAGATAAGCTCGCGTGAGAAGACGAGGTAAACAAACCTGATTCGCTACCTGTTATGACGGGCAGGTCACGAAAGTTTGTAAACACTTCGTTTGCTTATGTTCAAAGAAAAGGGGCGGGACGAAAAAGCACGCTTGTGTAAGTAAACACAGGCAGTAAATGCATGTTTTAGCTAGCAAATCATAGAGCGCTACGAGTTTACAAAGACTGTCAGATTACTGTAGGCTCTTTTTCTATTATACGTCACAGTGAGAAAGCCCAGGGGTGTCTGAGATTACACCATATCCACTAATTATATAATTATCTGCCATCATCCAGACTGTTACATCTCCTGTCCAATAGTTGCAATTAGGACAAATCGAAATTACCAAATTTGCGTGCATTTAAAAAAATCACAACAAACAAATACAAACAAACAAACAAAACAACAACAAAAATCAAAGAAACCAAACAAAACAAAAAAAAAAGGCAAACAAAAAAACTATATACAAAAATTATAAACAGGGCGAGGGGGTGTAAAGGTCCGGTGTGTTTAGTTAGATATTTAATAAACTTTCATAAGTCATTTGTGTTATAAACACATCACCAGATCTTCACCGTCACTGCCATATACCCACCAATTACTACATATTAACTTGTGTTCTTGTTAAATACTGACTATATTATGCAGTTCTTCAAGGTCTGTCTAGGTTAGCCTAGGGGATTGAGCGGGATATTTTCTCCATTCAACAACAACAAAAATGTCTGATGGGGTACACTTCTCATGATCAGATCTCTTCCAGTTATAATGCTGCTCTGTATTTATTTCATTATCATTATATATGGTTATACACACAAACCACATCATGTATGTGTCCCGTATACAATTTCGACTGTCTCACACCCCCACATTATGTATTTTTCTTGGTTATAACTTTAACTTCTTTCAGCGTTATACTTGTAGCATGAAACGAATAATCTGATTGGTCACTGAAGAAAATGCACTACTTATGGCACACCGCGGCATCTTTAGGCACGATTATCGTTGCTTTTATAGCCCTGCAGTTTTATTCCATCCACAGACAGTTGGCACCTGACAGCTCAAACAAGATGGAGAAATTCAACTATCCTGAACCAAGAAGAGACGACGGTGTAAAGGATATTTTCCATGGGCAGGAGGTACACAATCCGCTGTTTATACTATGACGTGGAACGCTCTTGTTGCCATACTGTTTAGGCCTATATAATTTTTTTGATTTAGTTTAAGAATCAAGGTGTTCTTACCAGACATAAATCTACATATTTTCGTTAATTTGTTATCCACCATACCTAGTTATAGTGTTCGATGCATCACCCGGGCCGGTGGCTGGGAAAATAATAATACATTTATTGTAAACTGAATCCAGACCTTGAATACAAAATTTGAAATCGTGTTACAGATGATAGGTTCACTAATATTAATATAAGAAGTTCCTCTATTCCATTAAGATATTACAATGGAAGAAGTTGAAAATATAATAAAGGACAAAACAAATACATCAGGAGGGCATGCCATCTTGAGCTACGAAATCTTGAAACACATACCAAAAAGTACCATAGGAATTATAACATCCCTGTTTAACCAAATATATTAAATTAATATAAGAAGTTCCTCTATTCCATTAAGATATTACAATGGAAGAAGTTGAAAATATAATAAAGGACAAAACAAATACATCAGGAGGGCATGCCATCTTGAGCTACGAAATCTTGAAACACATACCAAAAAGTACCATAGGAATTATAACATCCCTGTTTAACAAAATTTGGAATACAGGAAAAATTCCCAAAACATGGAAAACAGCAGTAAGCCCTAATTATTCCAATATACTAAAACCAGAAACCCATCTGTGTAAAATATTAGAAACCATAGTAAATAAAAGATTAAAGTTTTATTTGGAAAAAAATAATTTATATAGTCAAACTCAGTCAGGATTTAGGAAGAACAGATGCACTATGGATCAGATAATTAAATTGGAACATGAAGTAAAATCAGGATTTCAAAAGAAAGAAAGAACTGGTTGTATTTAGATATAGCTAGGGCTTATAATGAATGCTGGAGAGAGGGTTCTCTCTTTAAAATGAAGAAGATAGGAGTAAACGGTAAATTATATAATTATTTAGATAATTTCCTGCAAGATAGATATTTCATTGTTCATTAAACAATGATAGATCAGAACCGTGTGAACAACAAAATGGTATACCCAAGGATCAGTAATATCTCCTTAAATTTTTACAATAATGGTAAATTATTTAGGTGGAGAATTTAATGATATAACAAATAAATAGTCATAGTTTGCAGATGATGTTGCTATATGGAGAACTGGGAAACACCTGCCAAAATTATATAAGGATCTACAAAAGCAAATAAATAAAATATGTAAATGGATGACAAAATGGGGATTTCAGCTGAATACAATTGAAACAATGGGAATGATCTTCAGTAAAGGTAGGGTTGTTAAAAATAAAATTATAGACATAAATATCCAAAGGACAAAACATTAATACAGTGCATACCACTCGATATCTAGGAATGACATTGGACCAACAGCTAAACTGGAATAAACACATAGACAAACTAGTGGAGTCTTGCAGAGAATTGACTACCTTGTTAAGATATTTGAAAAGTAATGGATGCGTTGCAAGCACCAAGACAGTGCTCACTTTTTATAAATCTGTTATTAGAGGAAAAATTGATTATGCAAGTATAATATATGACTGCTGCACACAGTAACAAGATTAAATTAGACAGAATTCAGCATCAAGCTTTATGTAGAATAGCAGGTGCAATCAGATCAACATCAATGGGAGCTCTAGATGTGGCTTTAGGAATTCTACCCTTAGAATTACGGAGAAAGGAGTTATGTTAGATAAGTCTCACCCAGCACATACAGCTTTTACCAGATGTCAACTAACAACTCAGGCCAATCCAATGAATACCACTAGATACCCTACAGGATGGAAGTGTATGGAGGAAATTGTCCATCTGGGTACATTAATTACATCAATTAATAACAGTTGTGAATACAAGCCAGTGGTTCCACCCTGGGAGATCAGGAAACCAGACACGGACTACCACCTAGCAGAAATACTTAAGAAAACAAATACAGTAGAACTCCATTTATCCGAACCCCATGGGACCGAGCATCGTTCGGATAATCAAATGTTCGGATAATTGGATTACATAATGTATCGAGTACATGTACACATATTTCTAAAAATAATTAACCATCACAAGGAAAATACACTATAAAACATATTTACTTGTACTGTAATAATAATACCCACACTGTATTAGATCACTGTATCACCAAAATCTTTCATCACACTGCAGTGCATGTACTACTTGTATTAATTTTTTTTTTTTTTAAGAAAGAGAAATGTTTTCAAAATAACATTACAAACGATTCAAAACCAGGCGCAACTTACGTATACATGTACTTGCACAGATGTAGCCCACTATTTAAAATAATGAGGAATCCTCTTTTGCACCAAACTGGATAGTCTCCTTTTGGCTGCTAAGTCCCGCATTCTCTTCAACAGCAGAAGCTGTGTAGGACAGCTGTCATCTTCTTGCTCGTACCAAGCCATCGCTGTTTCTAGTGCTATAAAGGCCTCTTCAGGACTTGGTTGACGTTTTGGGTTTTCTTCATAATCTACAAGGACATCATGTACTTCTGAGGAGTCTTCATCATCGGTCACTACATGTATTTGGTTTTCTTCTTGCACAAAAGACAAAATTTCTTCGTCATTCAAAAACTGAAAACCAGAATCATTATCATCTTCTAGCCACATGTGTGCATCATCTTTGTCACAGTCCGAAAATCCGGGCATTGCTTGAAACAGTTCCACAACTTCATTTATACTGTACAATCATCATTTGTGTCCACTGCAGTAGTTTCATTTCCTCCTTTTTTCCCAAGCAATCTATTCCAAGCCTTGATGAGATTATCTTGTGACTTGTTGGTCCAAGCATCAGCTAACATATAGCAGCAGTCTTTGAGATTAAGCTTTTTGGAAAACGCCACCACACTTTCTTCATCTTCAGCCAACAATAAACGACGCAGGACTTTCTTCTTGTACATCTTTTTAAGCTTTGCTATAACACCCTGATCCATTGGTTGAATCAGTGCTGTTACATTGGGAGGCAGAAAAATTACTTTAAAATTTGTATCAACTGCATTCAATGTATCCGTCTCTGGATGAGATGGTACATTGTCCAGTAGAAGAATTACTTTTCCAGTTTTCTTTTCTTGTTCTCTCAACCTCTTCACATTTGGGATGAACTGATTTGTATACCAATCAAGAAATATTTCACTATTCATCCAAGCACTCTTCTGTGCTTTGTAACACAATGGGAGACATGTCACATTCTTTAAACAACGTGGTTTTTTTGGCTTTGCCGATCATTAGCACCGGTAAACGATGACTTCCACTGGCATTCGCGGCTACCAAAATTGTTACTCTCTCTTTGCACTTTTTAAACCCAGGGGCAGCTGCTTCGCGCTGAGATACAAATGATTTTTGAGGCAATGATTTCCAGTATAAGCCAGTCTCATCGGCATCATACACATCATCGAGTGAATAACCTTCTTCTTCCAAAAAAGCCAAGAATGTTTCTTTAAAATTTTCAGCGGCAGTTGCATCGCTAGATAAAGATTCCCCTTGAATCTCCAATTCTCGTATGCCATGACGAGATTTAAAGTTTCTTAATCATCCCTGGCTAGCCTTAAAGTCAGGAGGACCGTCAAGTTGATTGTTGAACTGAAGAGCCTTTTCACACAACAGAGAACCAGAGATAGGTTCCCCTTTCCTTCTTCTTTGCACAAGCCATATATACAAAGCCTCTTCCAATTTCACATCTTTCGCACTTCTCATGGTTTTACGTTTCTTCGACCCATTTTCACTATCAAATTTCGATGCAAAACTCATAATTTTATCCTTGTTACTTTTGATGTCAGAGATGGTAGCTTTCCCAACATTGAAAATCCTCGCAAGTGAAGACACAGTTTCACCTTGTCCTAGTCTCTTGATAATTTCTGTTTTCGTTTCAATTGACAAAACATTGCGGTTCCTTTTATATGCTTTAGGCCTACTGGAAGATGCCATATCGCACAGAGAAATACTTGCACACCAAAATTATTCTGCTGTAGTAGCAGACACAATTATGTTAAGTTGAACTGTCTGTTTAGCCAGTGTTCTACCTAGAACGCACACGTACACTGGATTGGTAAACCAGATATTAACTGACTTTATGATCTAACTGACTTCCTGTACGTAAGCGACCGACCATTAGCCCACCCCATTCTCTACAAATTGTTCGCACACATTTGAAGCTTGCCGCATCAAAAGATTCAGAATTGTAGTCTAACGTGACTGATGGCGCCTGATTTTTTTTTTTTTTCTGGAAAAAGTGTTCGGATAATTGGATGTTCGGATAATTGGGGTTCGGATAAATGGAGTTCTACTGTAATATAGAAAATATTAAAAACACAGCCAAGAAATATATACTGCGACTATCAAAAGACAGCATTACTGTATACACAGATGGATCCAAGGGAGAGGATGACAAATTGGGGATTGGAATATATATTCCAATATGGAAAATGGCAAAAGAGTATAGTATCACGGAAAATACATTCATTTTCACTGCAGAGAATGTGGCAATACTAAAAGCACTAGAAATATTCTGTAATAAACCCTCCCAAGAAACTAACAATTTTAACTGACTCTCTTTCAACAATTCAAGCACTTAGAAACTTACGAGAATGTAGTAGACCTGATATAGCAGAGGAGATATTTCTGGCTACTTCTTCTTTCTTCTTCCATCCTTAGCCATCAACCAGCAAAGCAGTATGTGGCCAGTACGCCTAGTGGCGTCTTAGGGCAACAACAAATTGATCAATCTATCGCTGTTTCCACCACGCCTAGTGGCGTCTTTGTGGAACAAAAACAGACCAAACAATTTATCATTGTTTCCGTAATCAGATTGGTTGGCAAGCAGGTGATCAGCCCACTGTGCGAAGTTTTTACGGGATGGGGTAAACAGCCCCATGCCCATACCCTCCTTAGTCGCTTTTTACGACATGCGTGGTAGGGTACAGTGTTACTATTCTTTGCTCCCCTTTCGGGCCCCGGTAACACACGGGTGATTTCTGGCTACTACATACTTATATTCCAGTTGTTCAGTCTTAATCGCTAGGATACCTTCACATGTTGGCATAGAGGGCAATGAAAAGGCAGATAAAGAAGCCAAGAAAGGTAGATCTGATAAAAATCGAATAAATGTAGGGATAAGTAAATCAGATATTGAGAGCTTAATTAAAGATTTAATAGCAGATGAATGGAAAGCAGAGTGGGATAAAAATCTGAAAGGAAGACATGCATATAAAGTCTTCAAGGCTCCAACAAGAAAATGTCAGCTATCTAGGGAATTGAAATTTCCCAGTAATAAGAAACTTCTCAGACTACACCTGGAAAAAGGCTATTTCAGAATAAAAGAACCTTACTGTGCAGGAAGTCTTCAAGACAATAATATAGAGCATTTCTTGTTAAAATGTAAGAAGTATGAACAAATGAGAATACCAATATTAGATTAGTTGCAGGCATCAAATTTACCTATAAATATAGAAGAAGTGTTAAAAATAGACAGACCTAGGGAACTGCATACAATATTTAACACAAACAAAGGTTAATATATAGTAACGAGTGTAAAAACCCGTCATAAGACGGGAATTAAATTCAAAAGCACCAATACCTAACGGCAATTTTACTTCTTCAAAAGTATTTTAAAACACCACTGTGCATCACCACAGTACACGAACTACGTAGCAGCAGAGAGGATCCCAATGTGTGTATACGGGATCACACATTCTATAAATATTTTTGTGCACACCGTCATTTGCGCACTTTTCTTTGTCGAGTGTTACTATTTTCGAGAGAGTACATATTAGGGAAACAATACAATTAATGTCTAACTTTCAACCAAAGTTGCATCCCTTAGCGTTAGTGACAGAAAAAGCTGGGATTTTATATATATTGATTGGGAATGTGAAGATCTGATGCTGTTCTTACAGTGCATATGACTTTTAACATGGGAAAATCAATTAAATATCTGTTAAAGTCAGTTATATAACTGGAACCACCAGGCCTTTACACCCCTCCCCCTTAATATTATTCTTGTTTGGAGTTTCTGCTTGTTCTTGTTCGGTTTTATCTCATTTTTGTTTGTTTGGGTTTTTTGTTTTTTTTAACATACGAGCAAAATTGGTAATTGTGATTTGCCCTAATTACAATGATTTGACACATGTGATGCCACTTTCCCATATCGGCAGTTGTTCATATTATTTGGAATTGAAAACAATATTTATCCTAATTATAACCCATCAGACGTTAAATGGGATATTATTCATCATTAATATAAAAAATAAAATAATAATAATCTATTCCAGTATATCCCTTTTCTTAACTTTAGGTCTATATACTATATAAAACATACCTTTGTGTTGTTGCATGATACTTATCCAGCTCAACTCCAGTGGGATAGTGGTTTTTTTTCCAATGCAGGGTAGCATACTATATTAATTCATGTTATTTAATTATTATTCCAGTTAACATATGTGGGAGTTTCAAAACATCATGCTTTTGTTGTAACCATCCTTTGATTTTCATTCGCCGGTGGAGCATAGACCTTAAAAAGTTCATGCCAAGCCCTCTAGTCCTCTACCATCTGTTCAAGTAGCTTGTTTTTGTTCTTTCTCCATTTTGTATCTTGTCTCCAGTACTGTGTTTGTGTTGTGTTTTTGGCCACTTTAGTTCTAGGATTCAGAACAAGGACTTCCTTGTGGTGCTGTTGTTTGGTTTTCTCAGTGTCAGTCCTATCCACTGCCCATCTCTTTTCTTCACCTCATTTTTCTGCAGTCCTTCCTT
Organism: Oreohelix idahoensis; assembly: GCA_024509875.1. Lineage (NCBI taxonomy): Eukaryota > Metazoa > Mollusca > Gastropoda > Stylommatophora > Oreohelicidae > Oreohelix > Oreohelix idahoensis. Next base: position 72,942 of record JAMPIV010011143.1, read on the forward strand.
CTTTGCATTAATTTCACATTGACTATCCTGTCATTCCATTTTAATCTTTCTATTCTGGACAGCTTATCATTTATTAAAATTGTAACTTTTTGAATGTGTGCCAAGAATATTGTCTGCAGCAAAATTACCACCTTATGTGAGTTAAATAATATTATTGTTATGTTGGCCTTGGCTCTTCGTGTATATTGTTATGATTTTGGGAAAATTGTAATTGTCTTCCTCAAATTTATTTGTTACTATCCACATATATGAGTTATTAATGTGTTTTACAAATATGAGAGATACACTTTATTTGCTATACTTTCCAATAATATCAGATACCAGACCCATATCGCTGGTTGGAAGACCCCGACTCTGAAGAAACCAAAGCCTTTGTGGAAGCTCAGAACCAGATATCTAGGCCCTTTATTGATGCCTGCCCTGTGAAAGATAAAATTCAAAAGAGGTCAATTAATTATTCACTCATTGTTTAATTTTATTTTCTCCATTAGTCTGTTATTGTTGGTCAGAATCGAGATCATTGCACTCCAGCAAACCCATAGGTGCTCAGTCTTCCTCAGCAAACGTTGAAGAGTATGAATGCTAATTGTTCCTGTTGCGCACTGGTTGTATATAAGCTGGATGCATCTCATACACTCATTCCTACCAGTTTTGCGCCTAATGCCAAACTCCAGCAATCTTAGCTTTGATGATTCATCGATTGCAGTGTTATTCTCTATTAGGTGATCATTAATTGTCGTCAGCATCTCTCTCTTGTCTGTATCCAATTCATCTACTATAGGTGCTATTGAAGCTAGTCTATCAGCTCTTTCATTGCATGACCAGGACAGTAGATCCACACCAGTTATTGACGATTCGAGGCTTCTATGGCGGTTTTCCATTCATGCTGTAGCCATCCATTTTGGATCTTCCGAAGCATGGACTGAGAATCTGACACAATAACTGCCCTTGTTTTTGAAGTTTCAGACAACTACCTTAAAGCCACAGTAGCTGCCTCTACCTCCATTCTCATGCTGGTACATTAGTCTGTACAACCAGTTATATCTGTCTTTCATAATAGTTCACTTTGTTCTTGTTTGTAGTAGTACATTTTATATTCAAGTAATTACTCTAACATGTGTTCATAAATATTCACTTCACAGAATACAATTACCAAAGAAACCCCACTTGTTTACCACACATTTTGGCTTTGTATTACAGCCATGTTATGTAAAGTTGATCTGATTTTATAAATACACCATAGTTTCCTAATTTCTTTTCAGCTCTTAGGCAGTATGGAATATTTTCAGTTATTTATAAAATGTGTATTAAATAGATTGCAGTGCAACTTTATAACCTTTACAGCTGATCTTCTTCTTCTTCTTGCGATCGCATCTTTGATGATTACACCGTCAGACGAGTTCTCATGATGAATTCGACTGTTGTTTGAAGTTCCTCTTTAACTCCATATAGCTTTGAGTTTAGTGTTGAGTCATTCGGCCAGTATATCTTTCTTAACTGGTCATACAGAGGACAGTCCTGTAGAACATGCTCAGCAGTTTGTTCGTTTAATCCACATGTGCACAGTGGTGAAGCAGACAATCGTAGCTTGTGCATGTGTTTATTCAGTTTGTTATGCCCTGTCCTGAGTCGAAAAATAGTTATCTGTCCCTGCCGGTCGAGAGTGTGATAGTCATCTTTGGGTTGGTTCTGTTCTCTTCTGATAGTCTGGATAGCTCTCTTTTTCTCAAAGTATGTGACTTCATTATCTTCTTGTTCACATTCTCCTCCCTTTTTTGCAAGTTTATCTGCCTTTTCATTTCCGGGTACACCACAATGAGATGGTACCCACTGAAGTATGGTTCTCTTTTTGGCAGCTACCTTGTTTAGTTCATTTCTCAGATGCGGGAGTTTACCACCCTTGAGAGCTTGCAGGACAGACAGTGCATCTGTGAGGATGACTACCTGGTGGCAGTCAGAGTTGGTGTTATAAATCATATTTGCAGCTTGCTCTAGAGCTTGAACCTCAGCTGTATAGTTGGAACAGAATTTACCAGTGGGAATGTGCCTAGTCTCATAGTGGTTGTCAGGATATGAGATAAAGATACCGGCACCTCCATTCCTAACAGCATTAGTTGCTGATCCATCTGTATAGGCATGTATCCATGATTGATCGGGATAGCTTTCTTGGATCATACTCAATGTAGCAGTTCGTTTTTGCAGATCATTATACTCACATCCACTTGTGAGACCACTGACTGATGTATTAATTTGGAGGGCACTGCTGGCCTGCTCCCATGGTACAGGGTATAGGGTGGGCTTCAGTGGTGTTGTCTTCATGGATAGGTCTTCTTGATGCTGTCTTATAAGTCTTTTCCCCGATGCACAAAGCTGCTACGCTTTAGACGTCCCAATGCCAGATCATCTAGTCTTGCCTTCATTGGGTGCATTGGCATACTGTTGTACTTTTCCATCTGGATCATGGTTTTTGTGTCTCTTCTATGGGACAATGTCTGTAATCCAGCAACCTTCTGCATCTCTGTTATTGGTGTAGTTTTCATGGCTCCTGTAATGAGCCTGAGAGCTTGATTTTGCACCTTGTCCAAAGACTGCAGATGTGAGTTAGCAGCTGATGACCATGCTGCTGAGCTAAACTCTAAGTGTGGTCTTATTACTCCATTATAAATCTTCTTTAGATTTCGTTCATTTGCTCCCCAGTTGGTACCTGCTAATTTTCTGAGTATGCCTAGTCGTCTTCGGGCCTTTCCTTCTGCGTTTTCAATATGCTTATTCCATGTAAGCCTTTGGTCAAATGTCACCCCAAGATAGGTGGGGTAGCTTTCTTCCTTGATTACGGTTGTCCCTAGGTGTATGTTAGCTGATTTGTCCTTGGGGGCGAGGGAGAACAGTGTTGTGGAGGTTTTGTCTGTGTTTATTGTGATAAGCCATTTCTCTGCCCATGACACTAGCATGTCTGCTGCCCGCTGCATTCTATAATTTGCTGTGGTGACATTTTCATCAGCGCACCAGAGTACTAGGTCATCTGCATATAAGGCAGCTTTAACTCCTGCAGGGAGATCTTTCACCAGGTCATTGATGTAAACAAGGAAGAGTGTTGGGGAAATTACTCCTCCTTGAGGTACCCCCTGATGGAGCAACACTTTTCTGCTCTGCAGACCGTCAAGAGTGACTCTAGTTCTCCTGTTATGCAAGTATGACTGGATCCATTTCATCATGTTGCCTTGGATTCCACTTCTCCTAAGTTTTGCAATGAGGCCATCTTTCCACACCTTGTCAAAGGCCTGCTTGAAGTCGACCCAGATCGTTAGGACCTTTTTCTTCTCCTGGAAGGCATCTTCTATTGCTTGAGACAAGTAAGTAACTTGGTCTTCTATACTGTAGCATTCTCTAAATCCAGCTTGTTCCGGCACCAGGATCTGCTCAGACTCTAAATACCATTTCAATCTGTGGTTGACTATTCGCTCCATAGTCTTCCCAACACAGCTTGTGAGACTGATTGGCCGGTAACTTGCAGCCTCGGTCTTACATTTCCCTTTCTTTAGTATGGGTATTGTGATGGCTTCTCTCCATACTTGGGGTACCGTTCCTTTCAACCAGCTGTGGTTGAATATCTCAAGCAGTTTTGTCTTTGCTGCTGAGCTCAGATTTACTAGCATTTCGTTGCTGATTTTGTCTGGGCCGGGTGACCTTTGAAACTTAAGCTTGGAAATAGCCTTCTGTAGTTCTCCTAGTGTGATGGGTTCCCTCATTGGGGCAGGAGTATCTGTCTGTCCCATGGTTGCCAGTATTTCTTTTCTTATCTCTCTCTGATGATCTATGTTAATGGGTAAGTTGCTTTCTGAACTGTATCTTCTAGCAAACAAGTCTGCAGCTTGTTTTCCTCTGAAAAGTTTGCCACCTTCATCCAATGTGATAGTCTGCCTAGGTGAGGAACGCTCTTCATTTAGAGACTTGACTAATCTCCAAAGTTTCCTGCCGTCTTTCTCAAGGTTCAGCGATGCCGTTTTAGTTCTCCAGCTTTTCCGTTTTTCTTCTAGCTTTGTTCTCTGAAACTCTGCTACAGCCTGTTTCCATTTGTTGTGAGTTTCAAGTGAAGGCTGAGACTCTGCGTCCTTTCTAGCCCTGTCCATGGCTTCCTGACGTTCTTGGAGTGTGCTGGACCAGTATGGTATGTAGTTACGCCGGCATCCTTTGGGAATGGTTTCTTTTGCAGCTTGTAGTATGCATCTGTTGAAGTCTTTTACCACTTCATTAATGTCTCTGTTCTGTACCTTGAGGGTAGACAGCAGCGTGTTCACCTGATGCCTGAATAAACCCCAGTTGGCTTTTTTGTAGTTCCATCTTGTAATGGCTGGGCCTGTACTGAGAGTTGCACTCTGGACAGTAAGAAAGATTGGGCGATGGTCGCTTCCCCCTAGTTGGTCTCCTACTTCTCTACTAATAGATCCAGCTATATCTGGTGTGGAGAAGGCAAGATCTGGTGTTGAAGTTTGTGTGCCATCCTCTGGAGTAGAAGGTAGGAGTATCTGTGGCATTATTGACTAGGATTAGGGAGTGATCATCTTGCCAAGTTTCAACCTCTTCACCTCTGTGATCCAGATGGTTATAGCCCCAGCTCTGGGAGTGGCTATTAAAGTCTCCAACTGCTATAAAGTTGGTGGCTGGTACCTGTATAGAGCTGAGACTCAGGGGTTTGTTGTTCGGACAGTAATAGTTCAGGAGTTCTATTTCCATCTTGTCTACCTTTATCTGCAACAGCTGATATTCTGCTCCATCCATGAAGGTTTTCCTTTCGTGTGCAGGAATGTTATTCCTTACAAGAGTAAGTACTCCTCCTTTTCGTCTATCTTTTCTGTCGGATCTGAAGCATTGATATCCCCTTATTTTAAAGGTTTGATCTGCTTTCAAGTGAGTCTCTTGGATACAGCAAACACTGACTTGCTTCTCATACAAGATGTTTTCCAGCTCTGTCTTTTTGCTGTATCCAGCCTGCTTGCTGTTCACTCCCTCTGCATTCCAGTGCATCATGACAAGTGGCACTCTGGGTTTCTCTTTTTCTGTTTTGTTTTGGTCAGTAGTTCTCCTCCGCCGTCTGCTGACTCCACAAGACGGTCTAGAGGGTCCTCCAGTAGCTGAGGGTGGGCTCTGTCGAGGCTCAGAGCCCGGCACTGCACCTGCCTGGTGGAGCTCCACAGAGCGAGCACCAGTACGAGATTTATTTGACGGTGTACTCTCCATAGAAAAAAAAAAGCGAGTTGCGTGATACTGTGGTTTCCGGTGCGCCTTCTGGCCCAGTATCTATGACTTTAGCACCTGTTCAACGGGAGAGTGGGCTCATCCCTAATCTGTTTATGTTCCCAGTAGTAGACTATTCGCAAGCAGCCTGGGGGTGTCACTGCTCTGCGCGGACCTTGTTTACCGAGGCGGCGTCCGAGCTCGTATGGTGAAAATATGGTTGCATTATCTTCAAAATAGCCCTGTCTTTCCTGCCATCCTGCAACTTTGAGTTAGGGAGTTCTGAGCTCCAGTCTCTTTCCCAGGCATTTTATCCTGGCCTGGCACGCATACAGAGGACCCCACTTCTGGTTCTAAGTTAGCAGTTGGGGACAGGTGGGGTAGCACACTGTGCATTCCCCGTCATCCAGGGGGCTCTCCAACTATGCAGAGCTTGCACAATGCTGTGCTCTGGTTCTGGGCTCACCCAAGGAATCCTCACGTCCTGCACAGAGCCACTTCCAGATACCCACCACCTGCCAACCCCCCATTGTAGAAATCTCCTGCATGCGGCCATCCAGTCAAGAGCCAGTATTAAGTCTGGTGCCCAAGTGATTCCCCCCAAGCTCAGTGTGCAATTCTGGGTTCTCATCATGCTGCAACACAGGGGGGATTGTGATGCTCAGCCATCTCTCTCAACTCTGCACCGATAAATGACATCGGGGACTTAACTGTGTCTCAGTACTGGGAGGCCCCGTTTCCAGGTACACCACACACAGCCAGTTGAGGCAACGGTCGCCGTGGGCGTGTCTTCAGTGGGGAAGTTGTGGAGTCTTTCTGTCCATGTTCTTGCACATCCTAACACTGCCCGCAAGACATCGGAGGTTTGGAGAGTGGCCTTCTCTGCTTTTTTGAGCCGGGGTGGGCTCCCCGGGCAAGTCTCGATGGGGATCGGGACGTGTCCACGCGCCAGTGGGCCCAGCATCGGCCGCATCTGTTGGAGGACTTGCTCTGCCAGGTTTGAGTTAGTAAATTCCAACTTTGTCATCTTCTTGGCATTGTGATGCTGGGGTGCCTGTGGATTTCCTAACGCCCCGGGTAGAAGCCAGAAGTGTACTGTGCCAGCTCTGGGGGAGATAAAGGGGGTGTTTCTGCGTCTCCTTGTGATACGTAGCCAAGGTAGGGCTCACAGTGCTCTTTCCCCGCCACCAAATTGCCTGCTGGTTACGCCGAGTTCTCCGAGGCTCTAGGCATGTGACCAAGAGTTGAAGGCAATAGGATCGTCACGTCCTGAGTCTCTGTGCCTGTACGATGGGTTCCGATCTTCAGGGAGCAGTCCACACTCGTTCCCACTCCCAAGACTTGTTCAGTATCCATCTGGCTCCTTCCCACCCACAGAGGGCGTGTACGGTGTAGTGCACCGGTTTTATTATCGAGGTTTGCTCCTCTAGATCCGTTGTGTTTAGCCTGAGGATTCGCACCCTCAGTTACCAGGACTACCTCGAGGAGGGTGTGGCTCTTCACCACGCACAACGATCTTGGGGTATGAGAGGTTTTGCTAGGCCAAGAGACTAACACCGCAATGGTCGCTCCTTTCATGAACAGAATTCACTAGGCCTAGGGTGAAGCAAGGGGGGAAACCCACTACCCACAACACCAGCACATCATACCCCCTGTCTGTAGACTTTGCCCCTACAGCTGATATTCTAAGTCATTTGGCTTAATGAACAAGATTGTTTAATTTTGTTTTTTTAAATACAGCACGTTATTTTGTTATTTATTTATTTTTGGTGTTGTTCTTACAGAATCACAGAGGTATGGGATTATCCTAAATATGGCTGCCCCAAGAAACATGGACAGCATTACTACTATTTCCACAACTCTGGATTACAAAATCAGAGGTAAAGAAAGATTATTTGTCATAATTTATTTCGCTGTAAAAAATGTGAAATTTTTAGAATGTTTAGTTTTGCAACCAAAACTTGTGAATATTAGTTTTACACACAAGACAATATTTAGATTGTAAGACTGACATTTATTTAGGAAAGGGGCATAACTTGTTACCTAGACAATACTCTTGAACCTATTGTGGCACATGTATAAGTGGCTACACATTTCCATTTAGTCTCTCAGACATTCTCCCCATCCCTATAAAACTCAGTGTGAACAAGTAATATCTCATGCACATCTATATATAGTGCAGGCATTAACATCATTCCTAGAATAAAAAGCAAAAGAAAATAAAAATAGCAAAGACATGCATCAAGAATACATAGAATCAGAAATTCATATGAACAACAACTTCAGGAAAAAAAGAAAGGCAAGGCTGAGAGAAATGGAAGAAGCACAAGAATGTAGGATTAGATTAAAGGAATAGACCTCTCAGCAGCTGACAAAGTGTACTTTAATTTTCTTTGTGACGATTGGTTTCTGTTCTAGGTCAACAGGTTACAGATTTACCATAATCATATATGCTAAAGTGTAAATACTTAATGGGGTATGAAACAAACACTGTGAAAAGTTATGCTATTGTTGCTCAAATCAGTGTGACAGTGTATGATCAAGAGTTGTTTTGCTCAATGGGCCTATGAAAGCTAAACCCTAATTTCAACAGATGATTAAAATACCACAGATTCTTGGCAAAAATGTGAATGTTTTGATATTTTGTTACAAGAAATTCAGGCATTATAACAGAAAACCTTGGCACTAGAAACTATCACTTTTTTCAGAGTTATAAAGGTAGGTAGGACAAGAGTTAAAAATCCATTTTACAGATTTTCATGAAAGGTTGTTTGTTCAGAATAAAGGGTTTGAAAAGCATTACAAAAATCACCTTTGTTAAACTGATGGAAAGAACAAGACATATATCAATGGAACAATCATGGTGAAAGGAATAAGACAAAGACATGACAGGGATAAAGAAGGCATAAGTAGGCCTTGAGTGGTTGGCAAAGAACAGAAAGGTGGTGGCATGTATTTGCTGATGGCCTGTGCTGAACAGTAATGAATGAACAAAATGAAATTTTAGCTTTGATTTTAACATTTTCCTTTCATCTTGACAGCATCTTGTATGTTCAGGATTCACTGACCTCTGAACCTCGAGTGTTCTTGGATCCTAACACGCTGTCAGAGGATGGCACTGTCTCCCTTAGGGGCTATGCATTCACAGAGAATGGAGCAACATTTGCATACGGGCTTAGTGCAAGTGGTTCTGATTGGGTCACTATTAAAGTACGATTTTTCTGTTGTTGAAAAACGTTATTTTCAATGTAATCTTGCTGTTGATGTGTGTACCAAAAAGTGTATATCTAATTGTTTTAGCATTTTGCTTTGTAAGCAATTTTTCACTTTCAAGAATTTTTGTAGGGCTAAAAAAATGTGGAAGCTAATGGCTAAATAAAACTAATTAGTTTATAAAACAGTTATGATAGACATTGTTTATATTTTTGTAAATTTAATCAGTAAAATGGGGAACCACTCTGCAGAGACTAATATTATAAAATGTGTAGACTTTCCTGTGTGATACAAAATCAGACTATTAATTTAGCCTGGCCAACATTTTTTTTCTTTTCTGATAATTCTTAACTTGTAAGCCTAGCACACACACAAAAATACATTTAAAAAAAGTTTTTTTGGTATTTTTTGAAGTTGTACTGTTTTCATATATTTTGTCCTTTTTTAGTGCAGTCCAGTACTGTGTTGTAAATTGTCTGTATCAGCATAATTAATTACTACCCACCTTATCCATAATGCTGATGTAATACTTCTATCACTTTATAAACTCTGTTATTCATTACTATTCACATTATTCAGCATATAAGATTTATATCATCATTTTTCAGTACTGTCCACTTCAGCAGATGTATTACATTTATTTCATAATTCTTGTACACTACCCACTTTATTTTTTTTCTCACTAACATGCCGATGTACAATAAATGTTCTTGCTTGTTGTGGGGTGGTTCTTCCTTTGCAGATGCATAATCTGTAATTTTTAGACTAGTTAACACAGTCTGTCTTCCAGATTCATAATTTGTCACTTCAGCATTCACTTCTTATTGAAAAAGGATCCCGTTACATGCCCATTGAGGCATATTGGGAATATGGTGTTAGGCCCATATTTTCTTGACCATCAGCACACTAGGGGTGATGTAGTCAGCATCACGCCGGCCGCCTTAACCTTCCCAGAATTGCTCTGGTTCCCAATTTATGAGGCTGGGTTGACCCCGGAGCCGTTTGCGGTCTAACAATTCCCGCCTCAATTGGGGATTGAACCATGGACCACCGAGCTAGGAAGCCAGTGCACTAACCCCTGCGCTACCATGGCTCCCTTCTGATTGAAAAGCTGCCCCATATTTTATTTAGTGTCACTTGTAATTTTTTATTCTCTGTTGGAGCAGCAGCAGCAGCAATGAATTTGATAACGTTCAGTGTTTGTTATTTTTGTGTTTCTCTAATAGTTCAAGAGTGCTCCTTCTGGCCAGGATTTGTCTGATGTACTAGAACGTGTTAAGTTCTCAAGCATGGCGTGGATGCATGACCATATTGGATTTTTCTACAATGTAAGTAGCTTGTGAGGATATATTGTTGTTGCATGTAGTGATCATGTGGGTAGTGTGATGTTGACAGCACTTATTTTTTTGTATACTGTATGCAGTGCATGAAAGTAACTCTGCTTGCCTTCTGTAATAAAACCAAAAGAAGATTGAGAATGTATGCCGAGAATTCTTTTGAAAGATTCATGATGAATATTGGATGATTACATTAATTAAGACAAGAATGGAAAACTGCTCAGCAATATACAAGAGCAAATGAAGAGGTGGACAGAATATTTTGAGGACCTTCTCAATAGACCAGCTCCACAAAAGTCCCCGGACATCCAGCCAGCAGAAGAAGAGCTACAAATTAACGGTGAAAGACCAACGAAGGAAGAAATAAAGAAAGCCATAAAGCTTCTAAGAGATGGAAAGGCATCTGAACCAGATGGCATTCCAGCAGAGGCCATCAAAGCAGATATCGACACGGCTACAGAGATGTTATATAAATTACTTGGTAAAGTCTGGGAAAAGGAAGAGATAACCAGCAGAATGAAAGGAAGGATATCTGGTTAAGTTGCCCAAGATGTGCACAGCTGGTGGATATATAACGATGACTCCAGATATGCTTCCATGCATTCACACAGGGAATGGAATTGGTGACAGATATGAAAGTGGTAATCGAGACATGGAAAAACCTTTACCAGGTGGCACAGAACAGGAAAGTTTGGCATGATGAAGGCCACTGCTCCATAGGGAGCTAAAGGGTAATGAATAACGTGTCTCTTATGTGGATCCCGATATACGAGGTGTGTTCAAATGAAACCCATCCCAGTGGCTTTATAACAAGTATATGTAAGGTACATCAGCAGGAGTAGTAGAATTAAATACAGCAATTGTTATGAAGCAAGTACCCACTGGGGTTCTTTAGAAATAGTTACCATAGGCATTCAGACACGCATCCCACTGCTTGGGTAGACGGCGGATGCCGTCCGAGAACAATGACTTTGGTTGCTTATTGAACCATTTGGTCACCGAGGCCCTGACGTCTGCATCGGAGTCGAATCGTTGTCCCTTTAGAGATTTTTTTAAGGGTCCGAACAAATGAAAGTCACATGGTGACAGATCGGGGCTGTAGGCTGGGTGTGGCAGAACTTCCCACCTTTTCCTTGCTAGCGCTTCCTGCACAATGTTCGCAACATGTGGACGAGCATTATCGTGCAATAGAATCACACCACGTGAAACCATGCCGGGTCGTTTATTCTTGATGGCTGTATGCAGGTTGTCTAGTGTGTCTTTGTAGCGGATGGCATTGATGTTCACGCCAGGCTCTTTAAAGTCTACCAATAGAAGCCCTTCATGGTCAAAAAATGCGGTCAGCATAACTTTACCAGCAGAAATCTGTGACTTGAATTTTTTGGGTTTTGGTGATCCGGAATGTTTCCATTGCATGCTCGCTGATTTGCTGCACGGCTCAAAGTGGTGGCACCACGACTCATCGCCTGCCACTATGCGCAACAGAAATGCATCACCCTCCTCTTCGTAACGCAGCAGGTGGTTCAAACTCCACGCCATGCGTTCTTCCTTATGGTGATCGGTCAGCATCCGTGGGACCCATTGTGAACACACCATTCGATACTTCAGTTTCTTCCTAACCACCATTTGAACTGTCCCAAGAGACACAGCGAATTCCTCTGCTAGCGAACGTAAGTTCCGACGACGGTCCACCCGTATTGCTGCATCAATTTCGGCGATGGCTTCTTCTGTCGCAACAATATGCACCTGACCTGGCCGTGGAAGATCTTTCGTTAACTGACGTCCTTCTTGAAACATTCGTGCCCAGTATTTCTCTGTAGTCTTAGACACACTTTTGTCACCATACACTACTTTCATTCGGCGATGAATGTCGACTGGTCGACATCCTTCGGCTGTTAGGAACTGAATCACCGCTCGCTGATCGACCTTGGACGGATTCCTTATCACACCGGCCATTATTTTAACGGTCTGCAGCACAACCAATGATGTGATGTCATCATGCTCCTCCTACAAATGTCCACTTGGCGCAGCACGGTCGGGTTTCATTTGAACACGCCTCGTATATCAAGGAATAAAATATAGGGCCCATAGAGTCCTTTGAGGCATGTTGCACAAGGCAGATCAGAAATTAAAGACATAGGGCCAGTTACTTCATTCACTTGTTGTTGGTAAGAATTTAGGCAACAAAAGAAATAGATGCAAGAACAAACACAAATTATAGGCTGTGTAGTGGTTTTTGATGGTACTGTATGGTTGTTATGTTACCTAGTGTAATGTATGAGGTCAGCTGTGAAGGCTCCTGAGATAAATGTAGATGTGAATTACAGAAGGCCCTTCTTACTACCACTTACGACCTCAAACATATCTCTTTTACTATTAGGAATGTAGCTACGTTAAAAAGTCTAGGGTACTGAAATGTAATGTGTTGTAGTAGAATATACAAACACACACAGATAATTGATAAGTCAAATAATATTAATAAAAATTTATAACACACTGAACTAACTCAGACTGTTTTAGTTTAAATATTAAAATTTTTTCTAAATTTATTTGTTCTGAACCAATGTTTTATTTTGGTCAGAACATATGAAATGTTATGGAGTTATAAATGGAATGCATAAATATATGGCATAATAGAATGGAATGTGTGTACATAAGTAATTTATAAGACTTGGTTAATATTAATTATATTTTTAATGTCTCTGGGAAACTATTACTGGATGTGCTGTTGGGGTGGTGTCATCACACCCACTCTGTGACTAGAACAAGCTTTGTCCATTGTCTTATAAACTGTAATAAATGTATCTTTCCCAAAATTCAGTGTAATTGTGATGGGGAAATATTTATAAATCTTTAGGAGTATGGTGAATCCTCAGCAGGCCACTAATCACTCATCTTGTCTGTGAAGATCTGATGCTGGATTCTGGTGGCCCACTCCTCTCGGTAGCTAGAATACAATGCTAGACTGCACCGACACACTGTTTGGCTGCACACACATCTGCTTGTGTAATCTTGATTACTTATGTGGCACTACCCTAGTGCCACAACAGAAACTCACAATTCTGAAACAAAATTTGTGCGCTGTGTCAGTAATCTATTTACTGCACCACTCTTACCCACAGCACAACACATCAACAATACACAGAATGGGTCAGATCTCTCTGACCACACAGCACATCTTACCCAGTTGTTTTCATATAGTACTAGTTCCCCAAGACTGCATTGCATCTGAGATATGTTCAATAGTTTCCTTTTATTCAATAAGATAGGTGATATGTTCCCACTGATCTCAATAATAGATCCGCCTTCCATAGTCTTAGTTAGGCGTCCATATATTTTGTTTGTCTCTAGACCCTGAACTTGGGCTGGGGACCTAGAGCGAGCACTTACTTGTCGTAATCATTTTATATGATATGGCAGTATCAATCACTCGAAATATTAAAATATACAAATAAATGCTTTCATTCTTACCAGAATTCAGAATTGAGAACACAGTTAATTGCTAGCAAAACTCAGCTGAGCTGCTGGCTATATGATGGCGTCCCACTAAATGTATGTAATATCTTCTGGGAAAAACACCACAGGCAATAATCGACTGTGTCCCTGGACAGAATTGTATCAAATGGCAAAAATGCGCATCTCTGTCCCGCTAATATGATTACATTTGCCCAATCACAGACTTCCCCCCTAACTTTTTCAAATCTACAACCAAAAGTCAAATTTCAGTCAGATCTCAGTCAAGTATGTATTATTGTCTGTTGGTCCGTCTGTCTCTACTTGGTTTTTCACAAAAACACACTTGGTTCTACATGCAATACCCTACACAAATCTGCCTCCTAAGTTATTTTTAGCCACAATTCTCCACCTTCCCCCTCTCTTTCATTACAGCTTGATTTTTGCATTTGCGTGTCTCAAGGACGAAAATTTGAAACTTTAGTGAAAGTTTGAACAGTACAGTCGCTAGTCTGATATGAACAATACAGTCTTTTGTCAATATCTTCCTTGTTATCTATCCGTCTGTATAATTTAAAGTATATTAGTTCTCTGCTTAAGATGGGCTATCAAACTAGCTAGGTTTTATATTCATAACTCTATTATTAAGAAAAAACATATTTTTCTCAAGTTTATTTTTTTTTGAAATTTGTTCGAGAACCTTCTCTACGGCGTTTGCCGCTGAATTCAAATAAAACGACCAAGTATCGAAAAACGTCCAAGAAATGACTGTTTCGAATAAGAGCTAAGGTCCTTTTTGTCCATTTCCTTACATTGTGTCAACTAGTGACGTGAATTTTTTTTTTCTTTTACTACCAATTGCGTCTTTTTGCCGTTCTAGATTCAAACACGTGTTCAGTCATATTTTTCCTTTTTTGATCTCCGTTTCCCTCCCGTCTACAAAGGGTAAACCGTTTCGTCTGCACGTCTAACTAGTTAGTTTAAATGGCGGTAGGAAATGCGGGCATGGGCGAGCATGTCTCCTAGTATCTTACGCATTATTTTTATCCCTACATTTTATCTTTATATTTGGAGATATTTTAACGTTGTATCACGGTAAATTCATCACACATCTCCCCACCTGAGAACATGCACTACGGCAAGTTCCAAAACCAGTGATACACATAGATAAAATTACTCCTCACGCCTGCCACTACTCTAATTTTGATCACAGGGGTGCCGACTGAGGAAATCTGCACCGACATTCAATGACCCCGGGATATACTCAATACTAAACTGATAAGGTTGCAATAATAAAGACCATCTCAACAATCTAGCATTTTCATGCTTAGCCTGAGATAAGAACACCAGGGGCTGATGATCCGTCTGGACCACAAAAGTCCTACCATACAGATAGATTTGAAACTTTTTTATTGCCCAGATTAACGCTAAACATTCTTTTTCGCTTGTGGAATATCCTTGCTCCGCTTTATTCAATTTGCGGCTTGCATAAGCGACTGGGTTCAGTTCCCCATCGGGTGAAGATGACCTTTGCAACAGAGCCGCCCCGAGGCCTACATTACTTGCATCTGTTCTCACCACGAAGTCCTGTGTCAAATCAGGCAATTTGAGAATAGGCTTGCTAGTGAGTTTTTCCTTTAACTCTTGAAAAGCCAATTCACATTGCGCAGTCCAAACTATTTTATCTGGATGTCCCTTGCGAGTCAGATCAGTCAGAGGAGCACAAATAGAGTTAAAATTTTTGATATATTTTTGGTAAAATCCACATAACGACACGAATGATCGCACGTCCTTTTTTGTTTGTGGTCTAGGTGCTCTCTGCAGTTTTTTCCAAGTTCTTGGGGTCAGGGGTCATGTTACCCTGATATACAGTGTGTCCCAAGAATTCCAACTCTTTGCATCCAATACAACATTTTGTTGGCCTAGCAGTTAAGTTCGCCTCCCTAAGCCTATCAAATAACATTTTTAGAGAGTTAATGTGTTCTTCAAATGTCTCTGTGGCGACGAGAATATCATCCATGAAATTCGTGATACATGGGTTATTCAGGGGATCCAACAATTTGCGCATCATCCTTGAAAATACACTCGGAGCATTTTTCAATCCGAATGGTAGCATGTTGAATTCATAATGTCCTTCCGAGGTGCTAAAAGCTAAATAAGGTCTCACTTCAGGCTTCACTGGAATCTGGTAATAGCCTTTACTAAGATCCACCTTTGAAAAGTATTTTGCCTTGTTTAATCTGGCAAATAACTGTTTTGTGTCTGGTAATGGATCCACTTGTCCTTCTGTGACAGCATTCAGTTTCCTGTAATCTATGCACAGTCTGTGTTCCCCAGACGGTTTTCTCAACAGAACTACACTGGAGCTAAAAGAAGATTCACTGTGTGAAATAATCCCCTCCTTCAACAAATAATCTATTTCTTCTTTCAATGCCTTCTCCTTCGCGAACGGAATAGAATAGGCTCTCATACAGATGGGGTTTGAGTCTACCAGTTTCATGTCATACTGTAGCAAATTTGTATGTCCTGGTTTATCTGTTAATACATCTGTATGTTCCTCCAGAACCTGTTGAACTCTCTCCCTCTGATTTTTAGTCAGGTGCTTACTGACTTTTACCTGTGCGGCTGTTTCACAAGGATGTAATGGGTATTCATGTGAGGTGAGTGGTTCCTTTTGCATTTGAGTTGCGATAGCCAAGGTCAGTAAGGGGGTGCTTTCCTGGAGTGGTCTGTCCAGATACTTCTTTAAAAGGTTTACATGATAAACTTTCTCCTTCCCCTTTTTGTCAATTTTATAGTTTGTTCTAGACACCTTCTCTAGAACCGTATATGGACCTTGCATCCAATTTGTAATTTATTCTGGCTGCCGGGTAGTAGAAGAAGCACCTTCTCTCCCACAGCTAGTTCTCTGTCCTTTGCCTTCCTATTAAAATATGCTGCATGTTTCTTCCTGGCTTGTCTCAAATTATCATTTGCCAGTTTCCATCCAGCTTTCAGACGAGTGGTCAGTTCGTTCACATATTGATACGATGAGGTAACAGTCTCTTCTGCCTTCTCATCTGTCCAGGTCCTTAATAAAGCTTCCAATGGACCTTTTATTGGCCTCCCAAATAGCAGAGTTGCGGGAGCCATCCCGGTTGAACTATGTGGTACCTCCCGATACGCAAAACAACGCGGCGGGCAGGAATTGATCCCACAGATCCGGTTTTTCGTGTGCCAGCTTCCTCAGGATAGAAATGAGAGTCCCATTGAACCTCTCTACCTGGCCGTTCCCTTGTGGATGGTACGGACTACAATGAAAGTGTCTGGCTTGAAATAGCTTAAAAACTTCTTCCGTTAGTTTCCCCTTGAACTGTGAGCCATTATCAGTCAAGATTTGATGCGGGAATCCTAATCTTGTAAATATTGTAAGTAGTGCCTCTGCTACATGTTTTGAATCAATTGATGGCAGGGCTACCGCCTCTCCCCACATAGAACAAGTGTCCACCAGAGTAAGGATGTAACTGTTCCTCCTCTTGGTCCGAGTGAGAGGTCCCACAATATCCACTGCAACCCTCTCAAAAGGTGTTCCCACTATGGGCATTTCCCCTAGAGTTGCAGGAGCAGTCCAATGCTTTGGAGCTACCCTTTGACATTCTGGACAGGATTTGACATATCTTTTTATATCCTCCGTTATCCCTGGCCAGAAGTAATGACAAGCTATACGCTGTCCTGTGGCGCTGATCCCCATGTGACCACTGAAGGGAATCGCATGCCCGAGTTCCATCACTTTATCCCTATATGAAGTGGGAAGAACCAGCTGGTTGTGACCATTTGTTCCAGTTCCGGCCTTCCTGTATAATAGTTTGTTCTTCATAAAGTACTCTCCCTTGCTTGGAGGTGTGTGGCATTTGGGCAATTTTTTTTAAAACATGGCTTGAGTGTCCTATCCTCAGCCTGCGCCTTCCTCATCTCCTCTGGATGAGCATTTATAGGTTCACCTTCTTCCTCCTTTTTCTGTGACCTGGTCTGCACTGTCGCCATGATCACAGGTCTCTCGGGATTCCCCAAGAAGACGTACCTACACCCCAATATCAGAGGGTAGATTGGTTCATCTATCACTGCTGCTCTGATTTCTCCTTCCACATAGCGAGTTTTCACCGTTATCCTTGCGATGGGAAGTGTCATGAGTGGTATGTCCTTAGTCGCCCCTTGTATTTCCACTGTTTTTCTGTGGTATACTGACTTGGGTCCACTAGGCTAGACTTCACAACTGAATCATAATCCAAACCTGTATCATAAAGGCACCTTATGGTGACCCCATTACAAATAACATCCTCACAAACTGGGGGGTGATAAGGTTCCTGCTGTCCATTAGGATTAACCTTTAATCTTTGAGTCCCCGACTTCATTGCAGCAATGTTTGAAGGTTTCCTTCTACAAAATTCGGTGTTATGGTTGTCTTTCTTACACCATTTGCACCATCTTTTTCCTTGGTTAAACGGTTTTCTTTCATTATATTTTTGGTCATTGAACTGTGAGTTTCTGTCACGATAGTCATTTCTTGGCCGTTCAAAGTTTGTCCTGCCTTTATTACCCTGTTCTCTGTTATCAAATTTATTAAATTGCTGTGGAGCTTTAAAATTTTCTATGTGCTTCTTTTTAGTGCCACTTACCTCTGCCTGGGCTGCCTGATACCTCTCAGCGACATTTAAAACCTCCCCCAACCTCTCTGCACCTTGTTCCATGAGAAATTTTCTCAAGTCTGGAGCCATGGACTCTCTTAATTGCTCTATCATGATCATCTCTTTAAGATCTTGGGTCTTCCCCAGAGCAGTCCATTTCTCCAAATAGGTTTCCAGTCTGGCAGAGAATTGGTGGTATGTCTCCCCAGACAAAAGTTTGGCATTTCTAAACTTCTTACGATAAAATTCACCATTTTTTTTGTATCTCAATAACAAAGCCTGCTTTAGCATGTCATAATTGTCTTGGTCTTCTCTATTCATTTTAGCAAAGACTTCATAAGAAGTGCCTCTCAGTCCCTGTGATAACTTTAGACTCCACCTCTCTCTCTCTCTAACCCATATGTAGTAGCTAATAATTCAAATCTACTGAGGTACCCCTCGATGTCATCGTCTTTCTCAACAAAATGGTCTAAATGAAACCCCATAGCTGAGGTTGAGGCTCCCTGACTAGGCGTAGCATCTGAGGCAAAAGGGCTGGCACCATTTTCAGGAGCATGGCCTTGTAATTCCAGCTCCCTTAGTCGTAATTCGTGCTCCCTTTGCAATCTTCTATCTTCTGCCTCCCTTTCGGCAGTCAACCTTTTTTCTTCTGCCTCCCTTTCGGCAGTCAACCTTTTTTCTTCTGCCTCCCTTTCGGCAGTCAACCTTTTTTCTTCTGCCTCCCTTTGCTGTCGTTTTTCTTCTGCCTCTAATTGGAGCCTTTTACTCTCCCTATCTGCCTCCAATGCTTTTGCCTCTTTGTCAGCCTCAATCTGCAACCTCTTAAGTTCTTTATCAGCCTCAATTTGTAACCTCTTCTCTTCAGCTAACCTCCTATCTTCCCTTTCAATATACTTGTCACATTCAGCAGTTACATACTGAATTAAAACCTGACCCTCCATATTCATTTCCTTCGCCGTTAGCACAGCAGCCGATCTAAATTTTGCCAGGTCAGCCATCATACAAAATAACAATGACCAAGGTAAATCTAATTATTTAATTAATTAACTAATTACCACTGGCTGTGAAGATTCACCAACTTTTATTTTTCCCCTTTTTATTTTAAGGGACACTTTTTAAATTTATACAATTTGTCCCCACTAGTTTAATTCTCCCACCAGGAGATTCCAATATTTATGATAAACTAATTATCCCTGGACAAGACCCCAATATTTGTAGTGGTTTTTGATGGTACTGTATGGTTGTTGTGTTACCTAGTGTAATGTATGAGGTCAGCTGTGAAGGCTCCTGAGATAAATGTAGATGTGAATTACAGAAGGCCCTTCTTACTACCACTTACGACCTCAAACATATCTCTTTTACTATTAGGAATGTAGCTACGTTAAAAAGTCTTGGGTACTGAAATGTAATGTGTTGTAGTAGAATATACAAACACACACAGATAATTGATAAGTCTAATAATATTAATAAAAATTTATAACACACTGAACTAACTCAGACTGTTTTAGTTTAAATATTAAAATTTTTTCTAAATTTATTTGTTCTGAACCAATGTTTTATTTTGGTCAGAACATATGAAATGTTATGGAGTTATAAATGGAATGCATAAATATATGGCATAATAAAATGGAATGTGTGTACATAAGTAATTTATAAGACTTGGTTAATATTAATTATATTTTTAATGTCTCTGGGAAACTATTACTGGATGTGCTGTTGGGGTGGTGTCATCACACCCACTCTGTGACTAGAACAAGCTTTGTCCATTGTCTTATAAACTGTAATAAATGTATCTTTCCCAAAATTCAGTATAATTGTGATGGGGAAATATTTATAAATCTTTAGGAGTATGGTGAATCCTCAGCAGGCTACTAATCACTCATCTTGTCTGTGAAGATCTGATGCTGGATTCTGGTGGCCCACTCCTCTCGGTAGCTAGAATACAATGCTAGACTGCACCGACACACTGTTTGGCTGCATACACATCTGCTTGTGTAATCTTGATTACTTATGTGGCACTACCCTAGTGCCACAACAGAAACTCACAATTCTGAAACAAAATTTGTGCGCTGTGTCAGTAATCTATTTACTGCACCACTCTTACCCACAGCACAACACATCAACAATACACAGAATGGGTCAGATCTCTCTGACCACACAGCACATCTTACCCAGTTGTTTTCATATAGTACTAGTTCCCCAAGACTGCATTGCATCTGAGATATGTTCAATAGTTTCCTTTTATTCAATAAGATAGGTGATATGTTCCCACTGATCTCAATAATAGATCCGCCTTCCATAGTCTTAGTTAGGCGTCCATATATTTTGTTTGTCTCTAGACCCTGAACTGGGGCTGGGGACCTAGAGCGAGCACTTACTTGTCGTAATCATTTTATATGATATGGCAGTATCAATCACTCGAAATATTAAAATATACCAAATAAATACTTTCATTCTTACCAGAATTGAGAATTGAGAACACAGTTAATTGCTAGCAAAACTCAGCTGAGCTGCTGGCTATATGATGGCGTCCCACTAAATGTATGTAATATCTTCTGGGAAAAACACCACAGGCAATAATCGACTGTGTCCCTGGACAGAATTGTATCAAATGGCAAAAATGCGCATCTCTGTCCCGCTAATATGATTACATTTGCCCAATCACAGACTTCCCCCCTAACTTTTTCAAATCTACAACCAAAAGTCAAATTTCAGTCAGATCTCAGTCAAGTATGTATTATTGTCTGTTGGTCCGTCTGTCTCTACTTGGTTTTTCACAAAAACACACTTGGTTCTACATGCAATACCCTACACAAATCTGCCTCCTAAGTTATTTTTAGCCACAATTCTCCACCTTCCCCCTCTCTTTCATTACAGCTTGATTTTTGCATTTGCGTGTCTCAAGGACGAAAATTTGAAACTTTAGTGAAAGTTTGAACAGTACAGTCGCTAGTCTGATATGAACAATACAGTCTTTTGTCAATATCTTCCTTGTTATCTATCCGTCTGTATAATTTAAAGTATATTAGTTCTCTGCTTAAGATGGGCTATCAAACTAGCTAGGTTTTATATTCATAACTCTATTATTAAGAAAAAACATATTTTTTCTCAAGTTTAGTTTTTTTGAAATTTGTTCGAGAACCTTCTCTACGGCGTTTGCCGCTGAATTCAAATAAAACGACCAAGTATCGAAAAACGTCCAAGAAATGACTGTTTCGAATAAGAGCTAAGGTCCTTTTTGTCCATTTCCTTACATTGTGTCAACTAGTGACGTGAATTTTTTTTCTTTTACTACCAATTGCGTCTTTTTGCCGTTCTAGATTCAAACACGTGTTCAGTCATATTTTTCCTTTTTTGATCTCCGTTTCCCTCCCGTCTACAAAGGGTAAACCGTTTCGTCTGCACGTCTAACTAGTTAGTTTAAATAGCGGTAGGAAATGCGGGCATGGGCGAGCATGTCTCCTAGTATCTTACGCATTATTTTTATCCCTACATTTTATCTTTATATTTGGAGATATTTTAACGTTGTATCACGGTAAATTCATCACAGGCTGTATGGGAAACTGGGAATAAAGCTAGCACATGGAAGCTCCAGTTCAATAAGTCAAGATCTGTTCTAAAAACAGCTTGATGAAAGCTGTAGATGAAGTTGTTGATGAAAGCTGTAGATGAAGTTGTTGATGAAAGCTGTAGATGAAGTTGTTGATGGAAGCAGGGCCAGATTATCCATTATGCTAAGTAGGCTGAAGCCTAGGGGCCCGGAGCTCTTGGGGGCCTGTGTATAAGTTAAAAAATGCATAGATTTATGGATAACAAGAAAATGTTTGCACTTTGCAATCGCATTCGTAACGTTCTAAAGAGACAGTAAAAACAAAAATAGCTTAAAAGACATAATGCACTAAGGCCAAAATCACAAACAAAACTAGTATATACCATCACCATGCTACGGGTTTTGAAAAAAAAATATTAAAATTATTGCCTATGAGGTGAAAGGGGGCCCAAACACCAAAAAGCCTACAGGCTTTTCTTGGCTTAATCCGGCCCTGGGTGGAAGACCTTTGTAGAAGCCTTATGTGCTTTAAGTATGTACAGTCTTGACTAAATGAACATCATTTTCCTTTTATATGGAACACAGCTGCAGTTAGGCTTGATTAGAAAGTCTGTGTCAGAGCACTTGATGATGATTTCTGAAGCCATCTGTTTTATATGATCAGGTTGCTAGGCCCCCCCCCCCCCCCAACCTCACATTAGTCCACTCTTATAAAATGCCTGAGAGAGCACTGGTTTAATTGTTTTCTTTATCTTCTTAGAGACCCCAAAAAACAACTTAGAGAATAAATGAACATAAATTATGAACACTCTTTATGAGCTTGGTGATATGTTATGTTTTCTGTGGGATGTTACCTTGACTTGTGCTGTTAACTTGTACACTTCAACATTTAATTCTTCAAGCGCTTCCCAGAACAAGAAGGTAAAGCTGATGGAACAGAAACAACATCTAGTGTACATCAAAAGTTGTACTATCACAAACTTGGTACACCTCAGAGTGAAGACGTCTTAGTGGCTGAAACACCAGAACATCCTCGATGGATGATGTAAGTTTTTTCCCTTTCTGTTGCTGTTGTTACTCCTTATAGAGCATAGGGTTGTCAGTTGTAGAAGACCTTGGGCAAAGCACTTTATATGCTCTTCTTTGATAGTTTATGTTGCAATTAGTTTTACATGATAGAATTGCTAGTCCTAGGCTGTCTTTTATGACCTGTTTGGTATTGCACAGTAAATCCTCATCTTTACTGCTCAGTATGAGACTCCATAAAGTGTGATGAAAACTTAGCAGTTCCTAGATGTCTCTGACAAGACAAAGGCTAAATAGGACTACTGCCCCGTCAGGGATGTTGTAAGAGATGACTAATATGGGGTTGTGCATGGGGCTTGCAGCCTCATCAGGAATAAAATGTTGGAGAAAGGTTTTAATGGACAGAAAAGAATGGGGAGAAAAATGTGTTTGTGCAAAGAACCTTAGAAGCTTAAAATACTATAGAAGAGAAAATTGTATTAAAATGTGCTGCACACAAACAAATTGACCAGGCTGCTGCAACTGTTGTTGCTGTAGTCCTTTATTTCATGTTCAACTTTTCTGTATAGAATGTTTTTGTTTCTTTCTGCTTCTGTTAGTCAAGTCAATGTTAAAGTGCTTGTAGTGAAAACGTCGTTTCTTCCAAGTGTTTTGTTGAACTGATTTCTCTTCTTTTGTCATACTGGCTGGTGATATTATTCTTAATAATTATTTTGTTTCTTTACAATAATTTCACATTGTATTTGTATTCAGTTATCACTAAGTTCATATAGGATCCTGTGATCTGTTTGATTGTGGTGTGTACTTTTTCATTATTGTGATTCTAAAGACGTGTCTAAAATAGCTTTATTTCTTTGTTTAAGTCTTTTGTATGAGCTTCATAGAATTGTGTTATTTTTGTTTATGTTTCAAATGCATAAGCAGTATTAGGTTGTTTTTTTTGTGTGCGTGTTCAGGGCAAAAATGTGAAACGGCTTCTATGCCTGTTACCCTACCTTTAGATAGAAATATATTTTCATTACTTCAGACTATTTATATTGAGCTATTTGAAGCTCAGTTTCTTGCTCTAATTTGAGCTTGGTCCACGATTTTATCATTAATTTGATTTGTGTTTCTCGAACATTTATGAAGTCCACATTTTCAATAAATTACAGTGGTGCTGAAGTGAGTGACTGTGGCCGTTATCTGCTGCTGACTCCAAGAGAAGGTTGTGATCCTGTCAATAGACTTTACTACGTAGATCTGGAGAGTTTATCTGAAGGCATCACAGGTAAGGCTTTTAGAATATATAGTGCCTGAAGATTTATGAAAATTTTATAAAGTATGTGTTACTTAGATGGTTGCCATTACTGAAAGCCTGTGCCAAAACACTTCATGTGCTCCTTGTCATGTTCTGTGATTCCTGTAGCAGTTAGTTTTAAATGCAGAGTTAAGTCACTTCACCTCAAATAGTCTCACCTTAATTGTCTCTTATAATTTGCCTGGTGGGAGCAGTGATTCTCAAGTCTTGATTTGTCTTTGGCTAGGGATTCTTGGCAATGCCAAGAAATCAGGTGTATGCCACTCTTTGTTCAGCTTATGTAGACAATGACAGATCAGTATGTTTTGTTACAAGGGAAATAATCGTATATTACTTTTGATCCAGTGGTTCTGTCAAGAAAATAATGGAGAATATTGAATTAGATTGGACATTGTAATTTTGAAATTTTGCTGCTTACAAAGCATCTCCAGTATTACATTATATAGATCATATGTGCTAACAATAATGTTAACTATGTTACAGTTAATTTGAAGTCAGTGTGCCTAATTGGAAAATTCATTCATAATCTCTCATTAACTTCAAGAGCTGTGGCCTTCAGTAAATTCTTGCAAAGTCCTTCTGTCCTGTGCCATCTTACCGTCTTTTATTGTTTTCTTGATCACTTTCATTTCAGCCTCCAGTTCTCTTCTCCGTGTGTTTTTTTTTTGTCTCCCTGTACGTCTGCTATCCTGGGGATTGTATGACCATGACTGCCTTGTAATGCTATCAGCAAGTGTCTTCAGTATATAACATATCCATCTACAAAGTTTTGTTCTCATCTCTTGTTCCATGAGTACCTGTTTAGTTCTTGTCATCAGTTCCACATTGGTGATCTTGTCATCAGTTCCACATTGATGATCTTGTCATCAGTTCCACATTGGTGATCTTGTCATCAGTTCCACATTGATGATCTTGATATCAGTTCCACATTGGTGATCTTGTCATCAGTTCCACGTTGGTGATCTTGTCATCAGTTCCACATTGATGATCTTGTCATCAGTTCCACATTAGTGATCTTGTCATCAGTTCCACATTTATGATCTTGATATTAGTTCCACATTGGTGATCTTGTCATCAGTTCCACATTGGTGATCCTGTCATCAGTTCCACATTGATGATCCTGTCATCAGTTCCACATTGGTGATCCTGTCATCAGTTCCACATTGATGATCTTGTCATCAGTTTCACATTGTGATCTTGTCATCAGTTCCACATTGGTGATCTTGTCATACCACTTCAGTCTTTCTGTTCTGCACAAGCACCATTTATGAAAGTCTGTTGTCCATATTTCAGTGCTAAACAATAGGACTGCCTTAATGTTTGTGCTGAAAATGTTTATTTTTGTATTGAAATTTATTTCGTTTGATTTCCATATATTTCCCAGTGCAATGGTTAGCTTTTCAAGCCTTTTGTATTTTTATTTTGATATCATTGTTTGTCCTGCCAACTTCATCTATATTGCTGCCAAGGTATATTCATGATTCTATATCTTGTAGGGGTGTTTCTTCAAGTGCCATTTTGTTATCGTATCCTGTATTTATTCTCATTGCCTTTGATTTGTCCCTGTGTATTATTTTCAGACCCACTCGCTGTATTATCAAGTATTATCATTTTGTCTAGCGTCTGATTACTGTTAATGGGACGGAAGTTTCCATATAGAAACATGGAGACAAGAAAGAAAGCAACCAAGAAGCTACAGACTTTCATAAATAGGTGCTTGAATAGAATAGATGGACTGAAGTGGTTTGACAAGGTCACTGATGTGTAACTGATGACAAGAACCCAACAAAGGCCAGTGGAAAGAAAGATGAGAAGATGACACTGGCGATGGATAGGACACCTACTGAGGAAACATTTATCACATTACATTGCAGTCCTTGTTCTGGAATCCACAAGGTAGGAGATTTAGAGGAAGACCAAAGAACACACGGAGGAGAAAGCTGGAGATGGACTCAAAGAGGATGAAGGAGACATGGAAGTTCGTGGCATGGGACAGAAAGGCTTGGCTAAAGTTTATTGAAGGCCAATACTTCTTGGGGAGCTGAAAGATAATGATAAAACACAAATAGCTCTGTTATGTAGGTCAAAAGTGCTGCTGCATTGCTACAACATAAATAGTTCTGTTATGTGGTTCAAAAGGGCTGCTGCATTGCTACAACATAAATAGTTCTGTTATGTAGGTCAAAAGTGCTGCTGCATTGCTACAACATAAATAGTTCTGTTATGTAGGTCAAAAGTGCTGCTGCATTGCTACAACATAAATAGTTCTGTTATGTAGGTCAAATTGCTGCTGCATTGCTACAACATAAATAGTTCTGTTATGTGGTTCAAAAGGGCTGCTGCATTGCTACAACATAAATAGTTCTGTTATGTAGGTCAAAAGTGCTGCTGCATTGCTACAACATAAATAGTTCTGTTATGTAGGTCAAAAGTTCTGCTGCATTGCTACAACATAAATAGTTCTGTTATGTGGTTCAAAAGGGCTGCTGCATTGCTACAACATAAATAGTTCTGTTATGTAGGTCAAAAGTGCTGCTGCATTGCTACAACATAAATAGTTCTGTTATGTAGGTCAAAAGTGCTGCTGCATTGCTACAACATAAATAGTTCTGTTATGTAGGTCAAAAGTGCTGCTGCATTGCTACAACATAAATAGTTCTGTTATGTAGGTCAAAAGTGCTGCTGCATTGCTACAACATAAATAGTTCTGTTATGTAGGTCAAAAGTGCTGCTGCATTGCTACAACATAAATAGTTCTGTTATGTAGGTCAAAAGTGCTGCTGCATTGCTACAACATAAATAGTTCTGTTATGTTGGTCAAAAGGGCTGCTGCATTGCTACAACATAAATAGTAAATGCATCAACAGTAGAAAGGTATGAAGAAAATGTTTTACTGTAAAGAAATTAATTGTTCTAAAATATTTTTTTCCACAGTGTTCCAGTTTTTATGAAATTGGAGAACTTTCTTACTTTCATTATCAAAGTTTAGTTACAAAGAATGTTACTGTTTTTATTTATGTATTTGTTGAACACTTTTTTTAATGTGGACTTCTCTTTTTTCTTTCTGATTTTTCTTGTCTCATCTGATATATTATGCTATAGTATTTAATTTCATGAATTTGTTTCAGAATTATCTGATTGCTCAGATTTTTACTTCATAGTGCACCTACAAAAGCGACCTGTCCATTTCTTCATTATTTCTTTTCACATTATTTTTATTGTTGACCTCTTGTCCATCTACCTTAAACCTTGTCGTCGTTTCCCCCCCCCCCCCCCCTTTCTTGCACATTTTCACAGAGTATGAACATTGTATTGTTTTTCACCACTGGTCACAGGTATTTTATCCTTTGTGAAACTGGTGGACAATTTTGATGCTGAATATCAGGTGAGAGTCAGCCATTCTGTTTCATGTACTCAGTAATGTTTGTTTTTCTCTCAGTTCCTTCCCCTACCAACCCAATGCCTCCCTGCACTACACTCAGAAATTCACTCTACATATTGCTTCGCTTCTTTTATCTTTTGATCACTCATCCACGCAATCCATCATTATTTTTATTTTCTATTCTTCTTAGCTGAGCACTTCCTTATGTTATTGTTATGTGATAATATAATCCCACACTTAAAGGTATTTGCACAAGTTAATTTGTGCAAGTACATTTGGCCTTGGAAACTATTTACATTGCTTATGTGGTACAGAAAATGTCATCAGCACTACCATCTTGCACTACTCAGTTACATGTGGTACAGAAAATGTCATCAGCACTACCATCTTGCACTACTCAGTTACATGTGGTACAGAAAATGTCATCAGCACTACCATCTTGCACCACTCAGTTACATGTGGTACAGAAAATGTCATCAGCACTACCATCTTGCACTACTCAGTTACATGTGGTACAGAAAATGTCATCAGCACTACCATCTTGCACCACTCAGTTACATGTGGTACAGAAAATGTCATCAGCACTACCATCTTGCACTACTCAGTTACTACTAAGAGACTAGGACAACTGCACCTTCAGGCATGTTGTACGAGGTGAATAATAAAAGTTGTACGTGAGGCTGGTTATCTCATTAACAAATGGTCGCAGAGACTAACACTGCTAGAGCATGTGACTGCTTGGTCCAGGCTTCCTGCAACACGGGGCCAGCTGCGGTGGTGGCTGCTTGCTTCGTAAGATGTAGTGATAGAGGAAAATGACAACTATGATGATGATGATGATTATCATTTGAACATTTATAAATGTTCAGTCTGTACATGGGATACATACTGTATACATATAGGATACTTGGTTTTTTTTTTCAAGTTGTGTACATACTGTATACACATATAGGATACTTGGTTGTTTTTTTCAAGTTGTATACATATACTTGGTTTTTTTTTCAAGTTGTATACATACTGTATACTGTACTTGGTTTTTTTTTCAAGTTGTTTGGTGCCATTTTTGACAGCTGGGTTCTTGCTGAGATATGACATCAAGCACTCTAAGAGGGAGCAAGAGTTGTAAAAATGTACCCTAATATGGATGGTTTAACACGAGGCCAACAATTTTATCCTGTAGAGATTTTAAGCCAAAATAACTTCAGCAATGATAGGATAAGTCAACCAAAGCAAACAATTTTAATAATTCAAATTGGCCATCTGAATGATTTAAAATTGAAATAAAACAGGCAAATAAATCGTGGATCCACAGCAGAAACACAGTAATTTATCTTAGCTGATGTTACAACAAAAAGTATGAGCAGTTGATAATAATTAAGAAGGAGAAGGAATGTGCTCAGTTAGAAATGTTCAGTTGCCTGATATACAATGTGGAAAATATGGTGGCAAAGAACATTCTGTGAGCATCATTTCAATTTATTATCTGTAAGAAAAGATAATATATATTCTATTTATAACCCATCATGGGTTGGAAAGGATATTTTTTTCTCATTACATAAATAAATAATAAAGCAATATTTATCATTATAATTTATCATTTTCAAGTTCTGATTGTTGTCTTGTAATTAAGTAATTTGGGTATGTTAATTAATTTACATTTTCAGTGTAACATTCCGTAAAGTCAATTTTTGCAGTATTAAATTTTAATTAATTAATTTTTGTAGGTTATATTTTAATTAAATCATTATTGTAAAATAGTACACCTCAATTATTCAGCATGACTAGCATGTATTTAAGTCAATACTTCTGCTTCTATAATGACAGTCCAGGACAGATAAATGTTGGTATACATCTCTTGACTTAAATTCAAAACCTGATTGTTACAATTAAAAATTATTGCATTAATTAACTGAAGTAATGTTGGCTAAGTTGTTTGATTATTTTATTCTGCACAAGTACCCTTTATAACTAATGTCATACCAGTCAGTGCAAATAGTTCATGCTGGCTCTTGACCTCATGCACCATATTTGTGTGGTAATCCTGAACTCTTTAACTTTGTTATCAGCGTATATTGTGTTAGACAATACATCATTAGATGCTGTATATGATCTTAACATTGTGATTGCTGGACTTGAGAGTTCTTAAGGCAGGAAAAACAAAACAAACAAACTGTAGATAGTATTCTGCAGCTGGGTATGACCTACGTATTTTAAATATGTGTATTTTGTGTGAGTGCCATGACTAATCCAGTTTAATATACATACACATGAACACATGCATGTGGCCACACATGTACACACACTTCAGATTTTGACCTGATACATTAAGAGAGTTTGAAGCATAAGCTGAGTGTTCTGTAGCCTAGATTCTGACAGAGCACATAAATGGCTTGTTCCCCAGTTAATTTGCTTCAGTTTGTTTAAGTTCATTGTTTTTGGCTTTAGTCTATCCACCTCCTTCCTTCCTCCACATTTTATTAATACATACATACGCTGTGTCTATAACTGTTTCACATTTGTTTTTCTTTAATAGCATTATATGTTCCATGCATTCATATTTGGAATGGAGATTTTGTGGTTCAGTTCTTTACTGGCAGGACCAAAAATCTGTGCTCACGGTGCCACACTGACACTTAGAGGTGCCACACTGACACTTAGAGTGTTTGTGCTGGTCATTACATGTTCTCCATTTGTTTATTTATTACCCTTCAACTCTTCAACTTCCTGTGGAGCATAAGCCTTCATTTATGCCAAGCCTTCCTATCCTGTGCCAAGCCTTCCTATCCTGTGCCAAGCCTTCCTATCCTGTGCCAAGCCTTCCTATCCTGTGCCAAGCCTTCCTATCCTGTGCCAAGCCTTCCTATCCTGTGCCAAGCCTTCCTATCCTGTGCCAAGCCTTCCTATCCTGTGCCAAGCCTTCCTATCCTGTGCCAAGCCTTCCTATCCTGTGCCAAGCCTTCCTATCCTGTGCCAAACCTTCCTATCCTGTGCCAAACCTTCCTATCCTGTGCCAAGCCTTCCTATCCTGTGCCAAGCCTTCCTATCCTGTGCCATCTGTTCAGTGTCTTCTTTATCCCTTTTAAGTCTGTCTGCAGTTCCTGTCTCCATGTGTTTTTGTATGATCCTTTATTTCTTTTATCTGGTGATTCCAGACCAAGAACCATCTTGTAATGTTATAAGTTGGTTTCTTCAGTGTGTGACCTACCCAATTCCAACATCTTTTCCTCACTAATTATACCATGGGTATTTGTGTGGATATTTCCATCAGTTGGAGATTTTATCAGACAGTTTGTGCATGGAGCCAGCTGCACATTACTGTCAAATCTTGAAAACAAAATAAACCTCAACAACACTTTTTTTTTGACAGCATGGCCCTCATTATTGGCACTTGTTTGCAGGGTGTTTATCAATCAATCAATCAGTACCCTTTAGCTCCCCAAGGAGTATAAGCCTTCAACAAACACATGCAAAGTCCTCCTGATTTTCATTAGTTGACCTGTCCAATGTCTGTTAAAGTTTTTTGTGGTTTAACATTTTTTACAGGATGAGGGAACAGGCCCCATGCCCAACCCTCCTTAGTAGCTTTTTATGACAAGCATAGTAGTGAACAGTGTTACTATTCTTTATGTGTTTATACTGGTCATTATTTCCAATCTGCCATATTGGCACGTTTATTGAATGTTTAAATTGGTCAGTATTTCTAGTCTTAGATTCTGGCACTTGTGTTTGTATAGTATATTTATATAAGGTTATGTCATTTCTCAAAGTGGCCTGATATTTTGTATTAAATTGATCTAATCCATATTTTTGGGGTTTTGCTATTGGAACCACTTCTTTGATAGGAAGATGACATTAGCACTGAGTTGGACACACATTGAGGAAATCTATTGACAGCATTACATGGCTGTCCTTGTTCTAACATTCACATGGTAAGAGAGGAAGAGGGAGACAAAAACAAAATACACAGAGCACGGAGCTTGAGACAGGAATAAAGAGAACATGGAAAGACCTTGAAGCGAGTATCACATGCTTGACATGAATTTGTTAAAGGTCTGACCTCCTCATGGAGCTGAATGGTAGTTATGATGAGGATGACCATTCACATTTCTGTTATGATGACTGTACACATTTCTGTTATGATGACTGTACACATTTCTGTTATGATGACTGTACACATTTCTGTTATAATGACTGTACACATTTCTGTTATGATTACTGTACACATTTCTATTATGATGACTGTACACATTTCTGTTATGATTACTGTACACATTTATATTATGATGACTACACATTTCTTCCCTAGCAGCAACTTTCTTTTTGTAAAATATCTTCCCTTTCATTACTCTTGGTCTGCTGCTGTAGACATGGGATAAGACTGGAAGATTAGGAAACATTCTTAATAGAATGGCAATAAGGAAACGAGAAATGAAGAAAGGGAGAGACAAAATATAGAAATGTCAACAAGTAGACAGGTGTGGATAATGAAGAATATTCTAGAAGAGCTCAGAAAAAAAAAAAAAAAAAGTGAAGCACCTTGATTGTCAACTTTGTAAAAGATGTAACATTTATTTTGTACTTATTGGTGGATAGAGAAATAATACCTTAGTATTCAACTTTGACAGTGAAATAAAATCTTGTAGCAAAACTCCAAAGTGAAGTAAAATCTTGTTGCCATATTCCAAAGAAACAACATCTTGTTGCCAAATTTCAAATAAAACTAAAATCTTGTCGCCAAATTTCAGAGGGGCATAACACTTTTTGTATCCAAACTTCAGAGAGAACTGAACACGTGGTAACAATTTGAAGTATAGGTGCCATTTTGTTAAAACTGAAGCAAAGAAGTCCTGGAAACAAAAAATAGAAACAATGAATGAGATACAGATAAGTGGACAACAATGCTGTAAGTGGACGTAATATCTAGGAATGGGCAGAAAATAGTATACCATCAAGGCAAGAGGCAGAAAACTTTGAAGCTCCATTACAACCAATCTCTTATATGCTGGTTAGAGCACTGGCTTCTCATGGCAAAGGTAACTTAGTGGCATCACGCTGCAGTCTATGCAACTGTAAATGGCTGCCTGGCTCTGCTCTTGTGTTAGGGAAGGCAAAGGCAGCGAGGAAGGGAATTTATCACCCCCACCTTTCGAAACTGGATATAGTAGAATGAAGTCTAGGTTCATGTGTCTTTATTCACCAGCAGATGTAAATTGTTGAAATTTCGAACCCAAACCGAGCACCGTACGTTTTCTTACATTTTTTTTCTGAAATTCGAGCGAAAAATCTAACACCGTCTCCGCGTGGCAAATCTCTCTCTCAGTCCGCCAAGATTGTGCACTCTCTCTTTCATTACGGCAATGTACTTGTGCGCTATCTCTTTCTCCACGGCAATGTACTTATGCGCTCTCTCTTTCACTATGGCAATGTACTTGTGTGCTCTCTCTTTCACTACAGCAGTGTACTTGTGCGCTATCTCTTTCTCCACGGCAATATACTTGTGCACTCTCTCTTTCACTACGGCAATATACTTGTGCGCTCTCTCTTTCACTACGGCAATTTATCCATCCGGTTGTGTGGTAGGACATCAAAGGGATTATTCGTCTGGTTGGGAGATGGTGGTGGTAAGAGTCTCTCTTCTGTGGATTGAAGTGACGTCGATTTGTAGCAATGTAATTTATATGGTCCTGTGTAGGGAATGAAACAGCTCGATCGTTCTGTGATCTACATCAATTCGAAGTGTATGGGATTTTGCGAAGGTTGCTTACTCTACATCTTTGCAACCTGGGTTGATCTTATATAACTAGGTTTACAGTGTTCCTCGTGGGGCTACGTTTTTCCTTAGGAGACTGTGTATTCCGATAGGCTTCTAAAATGATCTCTTGATCAACCATATCTGGGTATTTAAACTGATAATCGATTTCTGGTTGTCTTCATGTTCGATATTTGCGGGTGTTCTGATAATATTCTGTGCCATCCGTGTATACCATTTCTCTTTTCGGTGCTTCCAGGTATCCTCCGGTCAATTGTTTAGCTTGTTTTGAACTCTCCGTATTTCTCCATGGGGGTATTATGGTGTGTAGAAGCACTGGAATTGAACCTGGGGGGGGGGGGGGGGTATTGTGTTGTCTGATGCGGGGGCGGGGATTGATTGGTATGACTCTCGCCTGCATTATGTCGGTCAGTGTTACCTTGTTTAGTTTTGTAGGTGTCTTGACAATCATCTTAACAAGACAATTTCGAGAACTACACATTAAATCGTTGAAAGTATTCAAAAAGAGACATGAAAATAGGTCGTATATCTTTATCATCACTGCCCTACAGATCGCAAAGGAGCATGATGATGATGATGATGAAAAAAAGGTAAAGGTAGTCGCATAGCAGATACTGCCGTAAGGGAGTGAAGTGTTAGAGACTTCACTATACTAGGTCCAGCATCGAGAGGTGGGGTGATCAGTTCCTTTCATCGCTGCCTTTTCCTTCCCTAACTGAAGGGCAAAGTCAGGTACCCATTCACAGCTGGGACAACTGGAGCACGATGATACCGTGAATCGAACCCGGTACCTTAGCCGCAAGAGACCAGCGCTCTAACCACTCTGTCAATCGGACACTCATTAAAAAAACATGATAACGGATACAAACAGAATGTTAAAAATATGAAGGGGAAAGGGGGGAGGAAGAGATTTGTGACATCGCGTAAGGGGGTGGCAAAAGTCTTTTTGTTGCGTGTAAAATGTGACAACTCCATGGCCTTGACACTGCGATTGGATTTGCCGAACTGAAGAAAAAGTACGATGCTCCGTTTACCCTCAACATTTCAACAATTTTCATCGCCGGTGAATAAAGACACAAGAATCAAAGTCTCTAACATTTCACTCCCCTATGACAGTATGGGCTATGGGACTACCTTTACCATTTACTAGATCTCGTATGTTGTAAGCTTTAGCTGACTTTATCTTCTGCTGTCATCATCTTTGTATCACATTTTTATGTAACCACATTTACGTCTATTCACTTTAACTTTTTTTTTTTTAACCTAGAAAAATAACAAGCCATATTCATTTGAAGCTCTTATCTGGAAGCCACGTTCATTTTATTCTTATGTTCTCATACTTCCCATTTTCCAGTCAGAATGTAATAAGCCACGTTCATTTTATGCCCTTATTAACAAGCTGTATTCATTTTGTGCCCTTATCAACAAGCCACATTCATTTTATGCCCTTATTAGCAAGTCACATTCATTTTATGCCCTTATTCTCACACCCCCCATTGTCTACTCAGAATGTAACAAACCATATTCGTTTTATGTCCTTATTTAACAAGCCACATTCATTTTACGCCTCTTTAACAAGCCATACCCATTTTATGCCCTTATCAACAAGCCATATTCATTTTATGCCCTTTTTAACAAGCCACATTAATTGTATGCCCTTATTAGCAAGCCATATCCGCTTCCAAAGAAAGGAAATCTAAAAATGTGCAAGAACTACAGAACCATTAGCCTTATTAGTCATCCAAGTAAAGTCTTCTTCTTCTTCTTCTTGCGATCGCATCTTTGATGATTACACCGTCAGACGAGTTCTCATGATGAATTCGACTGTTGTTTGAAGTTCCTCTTTAACTCCATATTGCTTTGAGTTTAGTGTTGAGTCATTGGGCCAGTATATCTTTCTTAACTGGTCATACAGAGGACAGTCCTGTAGAACATGCTCAGCAGTTTGTTCGTTTAATCCACATGTGCACAGTGGTGAAGCAGACAGTCGTAGCTTGTGCATGTGTTTATTCAGTTTGTTAACCATCCATGTAAAGTGAGGTTGAGGATACTTTTGAACAGAATAAAACAGAAATCAGAAGAAATCTTGTCCGAGGAACAGGCTGGCTTTAGACCAAAAAGAAGTACCTCAGAACAAATCTTCAATATTAGATTACTGATCGAAAAACATCTCCAGCACCAACACGATTTATACCATAACTTCATCGATTTCACAAAAGCCTTCGATCGAGTCTGGCATGAAGGCTTATGGCAAATAATGAGAAAATTCAATTTTGATACCATCATCATAGATATCATTGAAGCACTATACAAGGACGCAAGCAGTGCTGTTTTTGCAAGCAATGACATTGGAGAATTTTTCAAAACAACTGTAGGAGTTCGCCAGGGATGTATCCTGTCCCCAGTGCTCTTTAATATATATCTAGAACATATTATGCAGGAGGCTCTTTATGATTATAAAACAACCATATCAATTGGAGGCCGACCTCTTTGCAATCTACGTTTTGCTGATGATATCGATATGATACATGACACCCCTACGACCCATGACGGGTTACGGGTTGAGATGATGATCCGCTTTATTCCCTTATTAACAAGGAACATCTTAGCAAGCCATATCCATTTTGTGCCCTTATTAGCAACGCATATTCATTGTGTGCCCTTCTTAGCAAGCCGTAGTCACTTTGTTCCCCTATTAGCAAGTAATATTCATTTTATGCCCTAATTAGTGAGCCAAATTCATTGTATGCCCTAATTAGTGAGCCAAATTCATTGTATGCCCTAATTAGTGAGCCAAATTCATTTTATGCCCTAATTAGTGAGCCAAATTCATTTTATGCCCTTATACTCCCCATTCTCTACTCAGAATGTAACAAGCCATATTCATTTTATGCCTTAATTAGCAAGCCATATTCATTGCATTTCCTTATTCTCATACTCCTAATCCTCCACTCAAAATGTAACGGGTCATATTCCTGATATGCCCATATTCTCATACTTCCCATTCTCCACTTAGAATGTAATGAGTCATGTCATCTTTTGCCCTTATTCTCATACTTGCCATTCTCGTCATCCCTGTATGTCCAGGAACACTGGGTCACTCTAGTGGAAGAGGATGATGCGGCAGTTTTAGAATGGGCTTCCTGTGTCAGTGGAGACAAATTGATTCTGTCTTATCTCAGGGATGTCAAGGTCAGTTATTACATGTTCTTGACAAGTGATTTTTACCAATAAGTCAAATTATATTAACCTACTATCATCATCATCATCTTCTGCCATTTTTGTATGCCCTCCTCGTATAGTTCCTGGGGTTCTCTGAAGAGAGAAAGAATAATGCTGCTGTACCCTCAGGCATGTCGTACAAGGTGACTAGTGTGGTGGTGTACAAGGTGACTAGTGTGGTGGTGTACAAGGTGACTAGTGTGGTGGTGTACAAGGTGACTAGTGTGGTGGTGTACAAGGTGACTAGTGTGGTGGTATACAAGGTGACTAGTGTGGTGGTGTACAAGGTGACTAGTATGGTGGTATACAATGTGACGTATGGGTTTGTTATGTGAGCTGGCAACCTCAAATTGTCACATAAACCACCATTGTAGGAGCACGTGAATGTTTGCTACAGGCGTCATGTACAGGGACCAGGCAAAGTCATGGCTCTATGCCTCATAGGGATCACACAATGATCTGATGCTAGCCCGCTCCTCTCCACTCCTGATGCTAGTCTGCTCTACTCCCATTTCATTAAACACAAATTTTAAGAGAGTGCTTAGAAATATGATGATGATGATAAAAACGTGTGTGTGTGTGTGTATATATATATCTACACACATATATATGTGTGTGTGACATGTAGCTGAGTCCATCTTAATAGTACCAGTGTTGCTGTAAATGTGTATGTGAGAGAGAGAGAGAGAGAGAGAGGGATTTAGCTGAGTCATATCTCAGCAGTACTAGTGTTACTGGTAATGTGTGAGAGAGAGATAGACATGTAGCTGAGTACATCTCATCTGTACCAGCATTAAACAGAAAGAAATTATTCAGATTGATTTGTTCCATGTATGGTGTGTTTTGAGTGTGTGTGTATGTGTGAGAGAGAGACACGTGTAATTGAGTCCATCTTAACAGAACTTGTATTAAAGAGAAAAAAAGTCATTGAGAGTGGTATATTCTAAATTAATTTTTCTTTTCAAATAAAACTAAATTTTATTAGCGAAATCACATTTAAATGTTTTTTATATGTCAAACAGAATGAGTTGTATGTATATGACCTTGCTACTGGAGAGAAGCAGTTCCAATTTCCCCTGGATGTTGGGAGTGTGGTGGGATTCTCTGGCAAGAAGAAGGGGACAGAAATCTTCTACCAGTTTGTATCTTTCCTGACACCTGGGATTATCTACCATTGTGATATGAGTACCAGTGATTACAAACCAACAGTAGGTTGAAAGAAGCTGTTATTTAACTTTATTTGATGGCACAGTCTTCCTTACTGTCTTGGGCCTCCATCTTCTTGCTGTATCACTCTATCTTATCCCATTATTGCATGTTGTTGGTGGTTGTCTTTGTTTCTAAATGAACATTAATTTAGAAACTTTTAAGATGCTATCAGTAGTTGCCAGTGACAGTTGCTTGTAAAAACAAGCGTGTTCTTGTGTGTAAAGAAAGAACAGAAATTGTTAAGGTACACAACATTCTACACCTCACGGTAGAAGGGGAATGACTAAGTAAGTAAGTAAGTAATATTTGTAATGTCCTTTTTTAACTCTTCAAGGAGCATGGGGCCCCCAACGGGTGTGGCCCTTTTATAGAAGCCTGAGCCAAAGCAGCTGATATTCCTTTTTTGCTCCCCATTCAGCAGAGAGCCAGACCGCAGCTAACCCCTCCCTTGTAGAAACCTGCACTCAAGCATTCATATGCTCTTGCAGTACTTCTCTACAGCTATAGTGGCTTCAGCATTTCCATTAGTTCATCATTTTCCCCATCCAGAGTTGTCTTCCTCCAGAATTTATGAGGTATCAGCAGAATCAAACATAAGTGGAGGAGTGTCAGTATCATGAAATCAATTGTAACTGCCCTAAAGAACCATACAAACAATGAACTTGACTGCCTGTCAGAAGCTCTAACGGAAACCGACTATAAATTTAACAGAGTGGATGTACAGTTGATTCCTGCCTATTGCAAGATATATGGAAATGAGAAAGCAGACTGGAGATAGAGTGGCATGTGCACATCAGAAATCAGCTGCCAGCATTAGCTATCAATAATAGAAGATTTGACTTCAAGGCAAGAGAGTACCTATGAAGAAGGTGGACAGACCGTCTGAAAGAAATCCTAAAGGAATATTGCATGACATTTTCCTAATTATCCAGAACGATACACGTCACAAAAGAACTAAAACTGTTTCTCCCCATGATGCTTAACAGCACATAAAATAGAGAAAAAAAGCAGAGACTCGAGGAAGGTAAAGCTGAGTAATCATATTTTCAAGTTATTGACATATCTTGCATCCATTGTCTTCAGTTTAGAGTTAGCAGAGTATACATTTGTCAATTATCTGTTAATTAAAGAATTCACATTGATGTTCTGAATAGTTTACTTTTTAAAATAACAGAGCATTGCTAGTAGCTTTGGTGACTGTCTATGTGTGTGTGCGCGTTGTTTGCCTTTTTAGTGCCGTTGGTCTCTTTAAGCAGTTTTGTTTCTTTAAACTTCTTATTCCATAGTTTTGAATGTACAGTTACTCTTATTGGCCACGTAAGCTGACTACAGAAAGCCTTTTATGTTCATTAAATATTGTTTTCCTGTTAGGTATTCCGAGAGATCTCGGTGAAGAATTTTGATGCCAGCCAATTTGTTACAGAGCAGGTGTTCTACAAGAGCAAGGATGGAACCAAGATTCCCATGTTCATCGTCCATAGGAAGGTCTGTTTTTCCAGTAGATTTAATGTTGCCCCTGAGCAACAGGTTATGATTTTTTTGTTCCTGTGATTGGCACATAAACAAATTAAACCCCTCACATGAGCCTACTTGCTGCAACTATACACATCCACATGGGACAGTTCATCTTGTACTGCTCATATGCCAGGACTCGCCACAGAAAGAAGAAGGCTGTTGCCCAGCTCCCCAACAATCACAAACATTCTGTACAGCACCACCCAATAGCTACAGAACACATGCAAATTCTTCAACTTGGCATTGGCTGTAATCTAAGTGGTGAGCAGGGCCCAAAGATGCAGCAATAGAGAATGCAGTCAGCAACCCATAGCTTGACTGCTTGCGTCAGGATCAGCGAACCAGAGCTGGCTGAGAGAGTAGGGATCGAAGAGGGAAGGCAAACCCAGTCCCAAAAAATGCAGTGCTGAAGTCAGATGTGTCGGCCGCAAGGCGCAGATATCGCAGCTCTGGTGTAAACAGACACAACGCAACCAACGTCCTTTTCAGGACGAACGAGGAAGAAGGAGGAAGAAGAAGAGTGGTGAGCTTGGCAGCCTTAATTAAGGGTCAACAGCTGTCATTGTTAATCACGTGTTAAGATTTGTTCCAGTATGTCCATTGATGACTCAGTTTTCAAATGATACACTTGTAACTCAATATTTCCAGCATATTCATTTATCTCATTTTCCAGTAAATTCATATAACTTATCCTTCCACAGGGTTCAGTTATAGCCAAGTCTTTCCAGTAGGTTAACTTTTTAATTCAACCTCTCTAGAAGGTCTAGTTGTAAATTACAAGTAGGTTTATTTTAACACAAGTCTTTTCTGGGAGATGTGCTCTCTGTAGTATTAGAGATTATTAACTTTATTAACTCTGTTACTGTAGGGCACAACGATGTGTATTACTGCTTCAGAGATTCCTGTAGAAGTGCAGTACTCTTTACAGGAAACAACTTATTTTACATTAGAAATGCTTCCCCCACACACACACACACTTACTAATCAAAATTCATTTCTGAGTGAGAAACAAAGACAATGTCCACATTAACTACAATGTAGAGTTCTTGATAGTTCTTTTCAATAATGGAAAAAAAAAATGCTAGCCTTTGTTAATTTACTCTGTGGTTAAAAAATTGACCTGTTGTTGTCATAAATTTATAATTACATTTGTAAAAATCTATATATTAATAAGCTTTTCAGAAGGAGGAGGTAGATGTTTATGACGAGGAGAAGAAGACAGCTCAGATAAGAAGACATTTGAATTGTGCATTATACAAATTTTCCTTGATTTGTTATACAAAAGATTTTGTCCCTGGAAAAATGCTTGCTTCACTCCAGTGCTTACTGATATTTCCTTATCTCCTCTTCTTCAGGGTCTAGAACTAAATGGCAACAACCCAGTACTTCTCTACGGCTATGGTGGCTTCAGCATTTCCATAACTCCATCATTCTCCCCATCCAGAGTTGTCTTCCTCCAGAATTTAGGTGGTGTCTATGCAGTAGCAAACATCAGAGGAGGAGGGTCAGTATCATGAAATATCAGCCAGTTATGGCTGTCATAAGAAACCAGAAAAACAACAAAATATCATCCAGTTATGACTGTCCTCAGAAAAACAATGAAATGATTATCAGTCAGTTATGACTGTCTTCAGAAACCAGAAAAACAATGAAATATCAGTCAGTTGTGGCTGTCCTAAGAAACCAGAAAAACAATGAAATATCAAGTCAGTTATGGCTGTCCTAAGAAACCAGAAAAACAATGAAATATCAGTCAGTTATGGCTGTCCTAAGAAACCAGAAAAACAATGAAATATCAGCCAGTTATGGCTGTCCTAAGAAACCAGAAGAACAATGAAATATCAGACAATCATGGCTATCCTAAGAAACCAGAAGAACAGTTAAATATCAGCCAATCATGGCTATCCTAAGAAACCAGAAAAACAATGAAATATCAGACAATCATGGCTATCTTAAGAAACCAGAAGAACAATGAAATATCGGCCAATCATGGCTATCCTAAGAAACCAGAAGAACAATGAATTAGACAGTCTGTCAGAAGCACTAATGGGAACCAGCTATAAGTTTAACTAATTGAAAGATTAGTGATTCCTGCCTACTGCAAGATATATTGAAACAAGAAGACAGATAATAGATTTGCCAAAGAGAAAGAAAGTAAAATTCAGATTGTTAAGGATAGAATTAATATGTTATAATATGTTGCTACACGCAGGCATATATCCATTGATTTGAGGAGATATAGCTGTCTGTAGTGAATGTCATTTTTTATGTACGATTTTTCACTTATATTGAACTCCGCATATTTTCCTACATCACTGGTCATTAATGATGTAATATATCACGTGTTTTGCATTCTAACGGTCAGCCGTCTTGGCCTTTCGTATTTTTGAAGTTGTCCGGAGTAGACGTACATGTTTTCAAGTTCCCAAGATAGGGGAGACTTTGATCCTGATTTATTTGTGACATTATTATCTCGGAGGCCGGCACGTATTTGTATTATGCCGGGTAGCATCTTAACTTGCCCAGAAGTTACTACCATGTCCAGGGAGCATTTTTATTACGAATAGTGCATCTAAGTTATTTCTGCCACATTGCTTGGGTTCTCGTGATCTACACGAACCTCTAGACACAACGGCCAGAATTGAAGGGGAGGAGAGAATTGTATCTTTATTATACTGCCACGTATTATGATGCATCACTGGTGTCAATACCTTGTCGAGGTATGGTGGCTTGCGTACCCTGATTACCCCCAGAGCTATGCCAGTGGGAGTTTTACTCCTGGAAAGTTCTACCAAGCTGGACAGGTTTGTGCGGGCAGGGGTCAGACTAAAGCAGACACCCTGGTCCTCCAGGTTGGGGGTTTTAGCATAGGGCTGACACCCCTGTCTATGTAAAAAGAAATAAAGTTACGGAAACAACAACAAATGAACAAACTTTACTGCGGGACGGACATCCGGAGTCTGAGGCTCGTGTTGGGGCACTATACGAAGGATGGCCATCGACTGAGCAAAGTGGAATCAATTTGTTGTTGCCCTACAAGACGCCACCAGGCGTAATGGCCACTGACTGCTTTGACGGTCGGCGGCTAAGGATCAAAGAAGAAAAACGTATTATGATGCCTATAATTGAGACGTATGGACGGACGAGTTGTTATGAAGAACTACACTATTGAAACAT
This sequence comes from Oreohelix idahoensis, assembly GCA_024509875.1. Classification (NCBI taxonomy): domain Eukaryota; kingdom Metazoa; phylum Mollusca; class Gastropoda; order Stylommatophora; family Oreohelicidae; genus Oreohelix; species Oreohelix idahoensis. The sequence goes on from JAMPIV010011143.1 coordinate 114,995, forward strand.
GCTTCTATGCCACATGTTATTGATTGATGAAGCCAATTTTTATGAAAATAATATGTCACCATATCTGCTGTGGACCTGCCAACTTGCCGGCTCATGTTTTTTTGTCTATCAAGTCTGTTCCTGAGTAACTGCTCATTTGCATTCGTGTTCATAGTATGATCAGCTCTACAAAAATAACTATAACATATTTTCCTTTAACACAAACTGAGGACAAGACAACATATGAAGGCATAAAAGCAATGATCAAAAATAGCTTCAGTGAAAACCAGAGTTAGACATAACAGAAGCATACTACTGCTTATCAAGAAGAGATCAAGTGATAATTTTCAGACTGAGAACCAACCACCATTGACTCAAATAGAATCTATTCAACAAAATAAAAAAATTGGGCAGACAGATACATCTTTGTCCATGTGGAAAAGACAACACAATTACACCATATCCTTTACAACTGCATACATGCCACACTTAAAGGTTTACCCATAATCTGTACGGGGTGTTTGCGTTTTCAGATGTGTACGGGCCGTACACGGGTCTGTACGGGTTTTTTCGCCTAATTATTAACCCTTTCAGCACCATTATGACGTACGCCATACGGCATAAATCTTGACAATTTTTGTCGCTGTGCCGTACCGAGTACGTCACGGAAGTAGTGCGATACCTCGTTCCCATACACCTATAAAACGTACGTCCTATTTTAAAAGCACCAGAACTCTTCTGTTTACAATCGTATCGGCAATTGCTGGGCATAATCGGATTCAGCATTGAAAAATCTGGCCACTAAGCTTGAAACGAACAAAATATTTTACTGCTAGCGAATACGGTAGAACTGATAATAGTGATTTTACAAAAGCGAAAGTTACAAACATGGACGCTGCCATACCGCCGAATCATAAACATTTTGTGGAAAAAGAGCACGAAAATTCTTGTTTGAGTTGAATTTATTCAACTTGAATGATTCTGACAACTCTTTTTACTGAGATTCTGGTAATCTTTACCTTTATTGCCGTCGAGTATGTTTAATATTTGTATTTTCGTACCATTTAGAGTTAAGGTTGAGGTTAGGTTTACGGTAGAAAGTGCGTAAGAAATGTAAATTTGAATAATAATACAAAACAAATTATGGGTAGGCCTAATATCGGAATGACGGTCGCCGAATGCTCTGCATGTATTTTCGTACCATTTAGAGTTAGGATTAGGGTTACAGTTGGGGTTAGGGTTAACCCGAAATCTAAATGGTACGAAAATACATGCGGAGCATTCGGCGACCGTCATTCCGATATGACCAAATTATGAAACTGAAAAAAAAAAACCCACAAAAGCAAGGCAAATTTGCATCTTAACCAGGTCAGAGAAAAGTTTATTTGGAGTTACTTCTCTTCTTAGTTTTAATTTCGTTTCTTTAAAAAACAATGTGATTTTGCCTTGGGTGATCATCATTACGGTCATCCAATGATTTATATTTATTAAATAATTAATTACTATCAATGTTTGATTGACACTAAAATTCGTATGGGTATAACGGCTATTCCAATTTTTGAAGTTCGGTAGAGAATATATAATATTGCGCCAGTTTATATTTTCATTGCTATCTTAAATCAAATATATATATATATATATATATATATATATATATATATATATATATATATATATATATATATATATATATATATATATATATATATATATATATATATATGTATTTGATTTAAGATTCCTAAACCTAACCCATAACGTTTATTACTGGTCTCTTTAGATCTATACTTTTATAAGGCACTATAGAACACACACCAAACTGTTCTTCATTTCCACCATAAATTGTATTAATTTTTTTTGCAGAAATAGACTAAATGATGATACAGTCACAGCTTTTCTACAATACCGGTACAAAATAAATTCTAACTCTTGTTGTTTAGGTTTTAAAGCAAGTGAAGACATGCTTAAAAAGGCAAAGGGCGCATGTCACTATGATGGTGCAGAACCATCTAATTGAATATATTTGTACATTAATTAACTCTATTGTTACGTTTTTCAGTCTGTACAGGTTTTGCGGGTCTCTGTACAGGGTTTTTGGATTTGTTGTACAGGTTTTTCATGTCTGAGGTGTGGCATGTATGCAACTGCCATATATATGTTTCCATCTAATGGTAAATAAAGTGAAATGCCATTTTCAAAATTATTGCAAGATTTCAATTAAAATGCACAGACTTAACCTACATCAATAATAGTTATGCATAACAAGCATTTAATTCTACAATGTTATCGGTTACCTTGGAAATAGTGGCCATATTGGATTTTATTACTGTATTTCAGATCACGAAGGCTTTTTGGTTTTTTTGTTACAAGCACTAACTTGAATTGGAAGCTCATTAATCATATTAGTAATAAATTTTGCTGAGTTTTACTAAATTATTTGCAGTAAATTGTGGTAAGTTACCACAAATCCAATCTGACAAGTTTTATCAAGCCAAATCTTATGTTAAACAATGAATAAACTTGCAAGTTATAAAGAAAATTTTACATAAAAAAGGTTAGAGAATTTCATGGTTTTCTTCATAGCAAAAGCACAATTTCTTAAGAATACAGTTTTCAGAATCACAGAACACTTACTAAGAATGCATTCTGACTAAATGATTTTCACATATTTAGATTCAGGAGATTATAAATTACACTGACAAACAACATTTTTCTTTCTTATATAAGAATAAGTGTTCTTAGGTCAGTTTCTTGCGCTGATTTCAAATCTGAAATCCGTTTATCTCTATCACGTCGGGTTCTTAAGATATTTGTGAATAAATATATTTTTGGGAAACCGTTATTTGCCCCGTTTCATTTTTACTATATAGCTTATTAAAAATTAATAAAAAGCAACATAATTCTACTTTTTATACTGCTAAAAGATGCATGACATATGTTACGCGATTTTTCAAATAGTTACTGTATTTTGAAATAATTATGAGCAAAATATGGCTTCTAGAAGTTGTAGAAATTCGGCTGATCTGTTCTGTTACGTGTGCGGATATTATACCGATCGTGCTGACCAGAAAAACTTTACACCATTACTAAAGAAAGCATATGAACTTTATTTCGATTCGAAAGTTGATGATGCAAATAAATCTTCGCAGCCAAATGCAGTTTGTTCGATACATTGGCAGGTTGGTTACGAAAATCGCCGAAGCATAAGTCGATGCCTTTTGGAGTGCCAGTAATTTGGCGTGAACATACAAATCACACTACTGATTGTTACTTCTGCTTGACAAATATCCATGGTTTCACTTTTAAAACTAGAAAGTCTGTGGTTTATCCAAATATTGAATCGGTTTCGAAACCAGTGCCTCATGATCCAATCACGTGTCCGATCCAAGTACCACCAGAACAATATCCGTTGGACGTAAATGGACCATCAGAAAGTGATAGTTTACCTGCTTTAGAAACTAATTCTGACTCAGATTACATACCGGTGAATGATGGTGTTTACTTAATTAACCATTCAGAACTTTCAGATCTAATACGTGATCTCGCTCTTACCAAAGGACAATATGGCTATATGTTTGGAAAAAATAAAGTACAATGACTACCAATTGCGGATTTGTGGAGACCTAAAGGTCATTGCAATTCTCACGGGCATGCAGACTGGGTATACTAAATTTTGTTGCTTCCGATGTGAATGGGACAGCCGCAACAGACAGGAACATTATGCAAGAAAGGTGTGGCCTATCCGGGATCGTATGCAGCTCGGGCATAAAAATGTAATACGCGAGCCATTAGTTAACAAAGACAGCTTCATTTTACCACTGTTACATATAAAGTTGGGGCTCATGAAGAATTTTGTAAAAGCGTTAGATAAAACGAGCAAAGCTTTCACTTATCTTCGAGAAAAGTTTCCGCAAGTTAGCGATGCAAAGATAAAGGAAGGTATCTTTGTAGGACCTCAGATTAGGAAAGTTATTGCAGACAAACAATTCGAGAACTTGTTACATGGTAGTGAACTTTGCGCATGGATGGCATTCAAATCGATCGTCGATAACTTTCTGGAAAATCACAAATCTGTCGACTATGTTGCATATTGTTAAGCAGTGCATAGATGCATACAGAATTATGGGCTGTATCATGTCCCTCAAAATCCATTTGCTCGATTCGCATCTTGACTTTTTCCCTGACAACCTTGGCGAATTCAGCGATGAACATGGAGAACGATTCCATCAAGATATCGCCGTAATGGAGTCACGTTATCAAGGATGGTGGAGTGTGACCATGCTTGCCGATTATTGTTGGATGCTTCATCGCGATGTACCACATGCCATTCACCGACGAAAGTCGACTGCAAAGAAATTCAAGCCTACATAACTGTTATACTTCTTGTACGAATGATGTTGTAATACTGTATGCGTTGTTAAAAAACTTCAATTGCGTATTTCTAGAGATCCCGACCTGATAGAGAAAAACGGTTTGCAGATTTAAAAACAGCGCATTAAAATTGACCAGAAAAACATAGAAATGTTAGAGAAAGAAAAAAAAAGTTTTTTTTGGTTAGTCAGTGTTATCAGACAATACACTAATCCCAATTTTCATATTTGTTCTATTTTGATTTAAATGCAGTGCCGTTTTGTTCGCTTGAAATATATTGTCTATATCTGCAATGTTGTTTCTTGTATAAACTTCACTGTCTTTTGTAGTTCATACAGATGTCCGTATAGTTTTGCTTCCAGTGTTGTTTCTCTGGGCCAGTGGGTTTGCCTCAATATATCATATTCGGGGCAGTCTTTAAGTATGTGCTCTGAGGTGCCCTTACACATGTACACATGGCTGAATTGCCAATCTTAAATTGGAGTCGGTTGTGTCCTGTTCTGGGGCGCAGAATGACAATTTGTTCTGATCTATTCATAGCTTGGTAGTCGTCCTGCATTGGTGTTGGTGGCTTTCTGATTGATTTGATCATCTTTTTCTTCTGATGGTATGTAACTGGTACATCCGGTTGCTCGTCTGCAGCACCTTCTTTAGCCAGTCGGTCTGCTCTCTCGTTTCCTGGTATTTCACAGTTAGATGGTATCCAGTGCATGGCAACCTTGGCTGGTTGCACAGTTCAGACAGTAAGGCTTGTATACCTGGTAATTTTCTGGACTAAAGTGCTTGAAGTGCTGATCTTGCACACTACCTATGATTGTGCAGTTCTTTTATCTGTAACACTTTTTTTTTAACGTGATTAGGTTGCCAGCCCTATATACATTAACCTCCCTTTATGACATGCCAGAGGTAGCAGTGGTTCTTCTTTCTTCTTCTTCTTTGATCCATAACCGCCAACCGTCAAAGCAGTGAGCGGCCATCACGCCTGGTGGCGTCTTGTAGGGCAGCAACAAATTGATTCCACCTTGCTCGGTCGGCGGCCATCCTTCGTAGCAGTGGTTCTGGTCTTCCTTTATCTCCTTAGAGCTTTGCAGAAACCACATGGGGTTGTGTGTGTGTGTGTCTGTCTGCCTGTCTGTCTGTGTCAGAAGATGAAAAGAAAAGAAAATAAACAAGAATGATAAGGTCTAGATGAGCTTATCAACTCAGCTGTTATTTCAGAACTCAGCACTGCAGCTTGATAATTTTTTTATTTTTAAAACTTTATTTCATGAGTGCTGGTTTTTTAAGGACATACTTGAGCCATTCTTAGACATACCATCTCTCATTAAGTCTGAGAAGGTCAGTCTCTCCTGCAGCATTAGAACAGATGTTGTTGATTGGCTGAATCTCTGCGTTTGAGAGTCATATTGTATGAAATAATTTGTACTCCTGAACATGCTAGAGTGGCGCTCAGAAAGCATGATGTACATGTACAAAATATGTCCTCTATTATATAGTTACTTGTACTATTATGAGAGCAACTATCCCCAGTGATGCACATTTTTGGGGGTGCTTAGCTGGTTATATGTCCTGTCATGGTTCACTCTTGCAGCAAGGTGATAGTACCAGTTGGATGGTCCCTGGTTCAAATCCCTGGATGCCTATCACTTAAGTTCTTTAGGGTTTTCCTTTGTTTCTGTTACTCTTTATTTCTTGTGAGCGCCTGCAATTTACCTGTTTTTGATAATTATTTTATGAAGTACATGAACAGGTTTTACCATGCACACTACACATGCAGAGTTAAAGATGGGCTAGCTTTGCAGTCATTCCAGGCTTTACCTCATTTAATAGTATTGTGTCATGAATATGGCTTTAAAACAGTGCTACCTCATGAATTGGAATGTGTAAGTTATATGATGTGTAAGATGTGACACAACTATACTTTGTTCATGTTTGCTATTTTCAGCCCTGACAATTTAATTGTTGGTTAAATAATTAATTTGGTTAAAATATACTTGTATATTGTTTTCTACAGTGAATATGGAGAAACCTGGCACAAGGCAGGATCCCTTGGACAGAAACAAAACTGCTTTGATGATTTCCAGTCAGCTGCAGAATACCTCATTCACCATGGATACACCAACAGCAAAAAGTGAGCACCTAACAGGCGAATGCGATGACTATAACAACCTGAATAGTAAAGTGATTTTGTGTGTGTGTTTGTGCATGGTCACTTTGCCACGAAGGAGCATTCATTATCCTTCATCTCCACAAGGAACATAGGCCTTCAACAAATGTAGGTCATGTCTTCCTGTCTGCTTCCCATCAGGTCAAGGTCTTTCTTCTTCTTCCTCGTTCATCCTGAAAAGGACGTTGGTTGCGTTGTGTCCATTTACAGCGGAGCTGCGATATCTGCGCCTTTCGGCCGGCACATCAGACTTCAGGGCGGCATTTTTTGGGACCGGGTTTGCCTTCCCTCTTTGATCCTTACTCTCTCAGCCAGACTGCAGTGATGCAGCCTGTTTCCAGGACCACCACGTGGAGGTGGAGTAGGATCTTGGTCAGCTCTGGTTCGCTGACCCTGAGGCAAGCAGCCAAGCTATGGGTCGCTGACTGCATTCTCTATTGCTGCATCTTTGGGTCCCAATGTCTTTCCATGTCTTCCTGTCTGCTTGCCATCAGGTCAAGGTCTTTTTGTGTCTTCCTTATTATTTTCTTATCTATCTCCAGTTCTCTACTTCCTGTGTATATCAGTCTACCACTGCTTCTCTTACCCCGGGGATTTCAGAAGATGAACTACCTGGTAATGCTTCTTCAAATGATCTCACAGGGCTCAAACCTGGATCACCCCTGATCGCCAGCGCAGTGTGGTAACCATTACATCAGCGCGGCTCCCTTGTTGCTATTATTTTGGGGCATTCTTCAGTAACACCAGAAAATTTAAAGGAAAAGGATAATTAGAAAAAAAAGGGGAGGAGGATCTGATCAAAAAAAGGTAAGATGGAAAAAACCTGAACAAAAATGGGGGAGATGGAGAGGACCTGAACAAAAAAAGGGGGGGGGGGGGGGTGGGGGCGGGGGGGGGGGAGAAGAGAGAGCCTGAAAGTGATGTTTGAAATATTAAGTTCTTGAAAACGTGTAGACGAAGATCTGGAATAGGGTAGATGGATATGAAAACAAAAAAATGACAAAAGTCTTACTGGGACAAAAGATGAGCAAAATAGCCAACATTGGGGGCCACAAGGGGGGGGGGGGGAGGCTAAGAAAGGACACAGAAAAATATAAAAGTGGGTACTAAGAGAGACTCTTGTATTTGTCACGTTTTTTTTGGTTTTTTTTTAAATTAAACCTTTCTATTAGTTCACAGGTGTTAGACATTTCTTATATTTTTCACTTGTTTTTTTTTTTTTACCTATAGTAACCTTTGTTCACAGAATCATCATCAACGGTGGATCCAATGGAGGTCTTCTAGTTGGAGCTTCTCTCAATCAAAGGCCTGACCTGTTTGCTGGTGGTATTGCCCAGGTTGGGTAGGTACATCATTGCCTTTTAATGATTTGATTTTTGTTTCTGTTCTTGTCCGTAGCATTTTGTTTCACTCTAACACATTACGTTTTTGTATAACAAGGAGGAAGGACAATTAGAAAAGAGATAGAATAGGACCAACATTCAACCATATGTCACAATATTGTCATATGTCTTATTCATATTTCCATCACCAACATTCAACCATATGTCACAATATTGTCATATGTCTTATTCATATTTCCATCACCAACATTCAACCATATGTTGTGTTATTGTCATAAGTATTGTATGTTGTATTCATGTTTCCAGTGTCTTGGACATGCTGAGATTCCACAAGTTCACAATTGGGCATGCCTGGACCTCAGATTATGGATCTTCAGATGACCCAGACCAGTTCAAGTGGCTTATCAGGTACTTTATTTCTGTGATGCTTTTTCTGCTGTGTTATAACCAACATGTTTCTGGACATAGGCCAGTTGTTTGAAGACAAGTTTTAACAATTTTAATCTGCTTGACTCGTTACTGTCTTAGAGAGCCCAATGGGCAATGGTGCTGACATAAATTTTATCATCCACCACCTTTGCAGTCATAATGTGCTGCCATTAACATGTAGTCGTGGCTGTATTTGTTCATGGACAAGTAGAGAACAAGAAAGAACATCCCTGGAGACCACCAAGATGTGGTTGTACTGAAGAATATCATGGACAAGTGGTGAACAAGCAAGAACATCCTTGGAGACCACCAAGATGTGGTTGTACTGAAGTATGTTCAGAATAACCAAGGACAAGTAGTGAACAAGGAAGAACATCTCTGGAGACCACCAAGATGTGGTTGTACTGAAGAATATCATGGACAAGTGGTGAACAAGGAAGAACATCCCTGGAGACCACCAAGATGTGGTTGTACAGAAGTATGTTCAGAATAACCAAGGACAAGTAGTGAACAAGGAAGAACATCTCTGGAGACCACCAAGATGTGGTTGTACTGAAGAATATCATGGACAAGTGGTGAACAAGGAAGAACATCCCTGGAGACCACCAAGATGTGGTTGTACAGAAGTATGTTCAGAATAACCAAGGACAAGTAGTGAACAAGGAAGAACATCTCTGGAGACCACCAAGATGTGGTTGTACAAAAGAATATCATGGACAAGTGGTGAACAAGGAAGAACATCTCTGGAGACCACCAAGATGTGGTTGTACAAAAGAATATCATGGACAAGTGGTGAACAAGCAAGAACATCTCTGGAGGCCACCGAGATGTGGTTGTACAGAAGTATGTTCAGAATAACCAAGGACAAGTAGTGAACAAGGAAGAACATCCCTGGAGACCACCAAGATGTGGTTGTACAGAAGTATGTTCAGAATAACCAAGGACAAGTAGTGAACAAGGAAGAACATCTCTGGAGACCACCAAGATCTGGTTGTACAAAAGAATATCATGGACAAGTGGTGAACAAGGAAGAACATCCCTGGAGACCACCAAGATGTGGTTGTACAGAAGTATGTTCAGAATAACCAAGGACAAGTAGTGAACAAGCAAGAACATCTCTGGAGGCCACAGAGCTGTGGTTTACAGAAGAATATCATGGACAAGTAATGAACAAGCAAGAACATCCTTGGAGACCACGGAGATGTGGTTGTACAGAAGAACGTTAAGAATATCATGGACAAGCTAAAAAAGAATAATGCGGATGATTTGAAAGAAAGGTAAAAGGTGAAAGGTAGTCCCACAGCAGATACTACCGTGCGGGGGAGGGAAGTGTTATTCCACACTAGGTCCAGCATCAAGACATGGGGGTGACCAGTTCCCTTCCTCGCTGCCTTGTCCTTCCCTAACACAAAGTCAGGTACCCATTTACAGCTGGGTAGACTGGAGTGTGTTGTTACTGTGAATCGAACCCGGCACCTTTCTGTGAGAGACCAGCGCTCAACCACACTGTCCAATCAGACGCTGTTTGAAATAAGTAAGTTCATCTTCTTCTTCCGTCCTTAGCCAACGACCGGCAAAGCAGTCAGTGGCCATTACGCCTAGTAGCGTCTTAAGAGCAACAGCGAATAGATTTTCTTTGCCGTTGTTCCCATCATGCCTAATGGTGTCTTTAGGGCAACGACAAATCAATCCATTTGCTGTTGTTTCCGTAATCAAAGTGACTGGCAAACGGGTGATCAGCCCGTTGGGAAGTAAGTTCATAATGGAAGCTTATTACTCATATCTGAAGGAAGCAATCCACGTTCTTTCTACAAGAGGGAAATTGTTATATATTGTGACAGCTGGAAAGTTGGTATATATTGTGACAGCTGGAAAGTTGGTATATATTGTGACAGCTGGAAAGTTGGTATATATTGTGACAGCTGGAAAGTTGGTATATATTGTGACAGCTGGAAAGTTGGTATATATTGTGACAGCTGGAAAGTTGGTATAGTGACAGCTGGAAAGTTGGTATATATTGTGACAGCTGGAAAGTTGGTATATATTGTGACAGCTGGAAAGTTGGTATATATTGTGACAGCTGGAAAGTTGGTATATATTGTGACAGCTGGAAAGTTGGTATATATTGTGACAGCTGGAAAGTTGGTATATATTGTGACAGCTGGAAAGTTGGTATATATTGTGACAGCTGGAAAGTTGGTATATATTGTGACAGCTGGAAAGTTGGTATATATTGTGACAGCTGGAAAGTTGGTATATATTGTGACAGCTGGAAAGTTGGTATATATTGTGACAGCTGAAAAATTGGTATATATTGTGACAGCTGGAAAATCGGTATATATTGTGACAGCTGGAAAATTGGTATATATTGTGACAGCTGGAAAGTTGGTATATATTGTGACAGCTGGAAAATTGGTATATATTGTGACAGCTGGAAAATTGGTATATATTGTGACAGCTGGAAAGTTGGTATATATTGTGACAGCTGGAAAGTTGGTATATATTGTGACAGCTGGAAAGTTGTTATATATTGTGACAGCTGGGAAGTTGTTATATATCGTGACAGCTGGAAAGTTGGTATATATTGTGACAGCTGGAAAGTTGTTATATATTGTGACAGCTGGAAAGTTGGTATATATTGTGACAGCTGGAAAGTTGGTATATATTGTGACAGCTGGAAAGTTCTTATATATTGTGACAGCTGGAAAGTTGGTATATATTGTGACAGCTGGAAAGTTGTTATATATTGTGACAGCTGGAAAGTTGGTATATATTGTGACAGCTGGAAAGTTGGTATATATTGTGACAGCTGGAAAGTTGTTATATATTGTGACAGCTAGAAAGTTGGTATTTATTGTGACAGCTGGAAAGTTGGTATACATTGTGACAGCTGGAAAGTTGGTATACATTGTGACAGCTGGAAAATTGTTATATATTGTGACAGCTGGAAAATTGTTATATATTGTGACAGCTGGAAAGTTGGTATATATTGTGACAGCTGGAAAGTTGGTATATATTGTGACAGCTGGAAAGTTGGTATATATTGTGACAGCTGGAAAGTTGTTATATATTGTGACAACTGGAAAGTTGGTATATATTGTGACAGCTGGAAAGTTGGTATATATTGTGACAGCTGGAAAGTTGGTATATATTGTGACAGCTGGAAAGATGGTATATATTGTGACAGCTGGAAAGTTGGTATATATTGTGACAGCTGGAAAGTTGGTATATATTGTGACAGCTGGAAAGTTGTTATATATTGTGACAGCTGGAAAGTTGTTATATATTGTGACAGCTGGAAAGTTGGTATATATTGTGACAGCTGGAAAGTTGGTATATATTGTGACAGCTGGAAAGTTGTTATATATTGTGACAGCTGGAAAGTTGGTATATATTGTGACAGCTGGAAAGTTGGTATATATTGTGACAGCTGGAAAGTTGGTATATATTGTGACAGCTGGAAAGTTGGTATATATTGTGACAGCTGGAAAGTTGGTATATATTGTGACAGCTGGAAAGTTGTTATATATTGTGACAGCTGGAAAGTTGGTATATATTGTGACAGCTGGAAAGTTGGTATATATTGTGACAGCTGGAAAGTTGGTATATATTGTGACAGCTGGAAAGTTGGTATATATTGTGACAGCTGGAAAGTTGGTATATATTGTGACAGCTGGAAAGTTGGTATATATTGTGACAGCTGGAAAGTTGGTATATATTGTGACAGCTGGAAAGTTGGTATATATTGTGACAGCTGGAAAGTTGGTATATATTGTGACAGCTGGAAAGTTGGTATATATTGTGACAGCTGGAAAGTTGGTATATATTGTGACAGCTGGAAAGTTGGTATATATTGTGACAGCTGGAAAGTTGGTATATATTGTGACAGCTGGAAAGTTGGTATATATTGTGACAGCTGGAAAGTTGGTATATATTGTGACAGCTGGAAAATTGGTATATATCGTGACAGCTGGAAAGTTGGTATATATCATGACAGCTGGAAAGTTGGTATATATTGTGACAGCTGGAAAGTTGGTATATATCGTGACAGCTGGAAAGTTGTTATATATCGTGACAGCTGGAAAGTTGGTATATATTGTGACAGCTGGAAAGTTGTTATATATTGTGACAGCTGGAAAGTTGGTATATATTGTGACAGCTGGAAAGTTGGTATATATTGTGACAGCTGGAAAGTTGTTATATATTGTGACAGCTAGAAAGTTGGTATATATTGTGACAGCTAGAAAGTTGTTGTATAGCTAGAAAGTTGTTATATATTGTGACAGCTGGAAAGTTGTTATATATTGTGACAGCTAGAAAGTTGTTATATATTGTGACAGCTAGAAAGTTGTTATATATTGTGACAGCTAGAAAGTTGGTATATATTGTGACAGCTGGAAAGTTGTTATATATTGTGACAGCTTTAAAGTTGTTATATATTGTGACTTCTAGAAAGATTGAAGGAACATGATGGAGGATGAGAAAACTGGTCAGTTAAAACATTGTGGCATGGAAACAACAAAATTGATAAACATTACTCCAGACAGGAAGTTGTGGAGTGATATAATCATCTGTGTTAACTGGCATGGTACTTCAAGAATAACAACATTTATTAAGATGTCTTTCCTTTCCTGTTGTTTGTTCATTGCCTTTAGATCTTTAAATGTAACTTTAAGTACACAATTTTAGTCTCTTTTTTAATGGACATCAATTTTTTTTTTCCATATTTTCTTTTGTTGTCTGATCCATGTCAGATATTTCCCATGTACCTTCAGAAACATCTATTTCTAACATTTGAATTGGTTATTCCAGTTGAAAGTTGCACTGCAAATTAAAAATAAAAATAATCGTAGTAAGTTTATAATTGTTTTTTATTGATAAATTAAGCAAAACAGTGAAATCTTATCAGTTTTGGTATATGGAAGAATTACTATTAAATGAAATGAAGGAAATAAAATGTTTGTTTTATCATTTGTTATTATAATTTTCAGTTACTCCCCCTTACACACAATCAAAGTACCTGAAGGAGACAACCAGTACCCGGCTCTACTGTTATTGACTGGTGATCACGATGACAGGGTGTCTCCCCTTCATTCACTCAAGTTCATCGCAGAACTGCAGCATGTGCTTGGAGGTCAAGAAAAACAGGTGTCGAGTAATTAGATAAATCAGCTATCGTTATCATTAAGTGCCACACCAATTTGTAAATGTGATTGGGTCTCTCAAACCTACCAGTTCCTAAAGTTCTGTACAAGTTCTTTTGTTCCAGTCTCCCCTGCCCTGTTGTTAAATTGTCCCTGATATTTTGTCTATTTCTTTCAGTATTACCTTTACTGCCCTGTTCATTTGGCAGGGGTCAACAAGTATATAGAGAAAGAACTATTGCTCCCTCAGGCATGTCATGAGAGGGGAATAATGTGAGATTTGCATGGTGCTGGCAATGCCAGCATGTACAAACAAAAATTGCTGCAAAAGTACATGTATACTTTTATGCAGGCTTCCTGCAAGGAGACCAGGCCACATTGGTGGCTATATGTGAAAAGAGAAATAATGAATGAATTGCCTTTGTTACTGTTTCTACTTTGATCCTTAGCCGACTGTCAAAGCTGTCAGTGGCCATCACACCTGGTGGCGTCTTTTAGGGCAGCAACAAACTGCTTCCACTTTGTTCGGTCGGCGGCCATCCTTCTTACAGTGCCCCAGCTCTGATTTATTCTTTGCATCTTGGCCTCCACATTTCTTCGCCAAGTTGTTTTTGGTCGGCTTCTCTTTTGCTTTCCTTCAGGGGTCCATAGCATAGCTGTTCTTGTGATGGCATCGTGGTCTCTTGTGAAGATGTGGCCAACCCAACTCCAGCATCTGCCAGTTATGATGGTGTGCATGTCCTCCTGGTTACTCCGAGTAAGTAGCTCTTGGTTGGTGATGGTATTCGGCAAAAAGATTTGGAGAATTGTATCCGTCTGTTCCAACTTCTGGCTCCGTATTGTTATGGGCTCAGGACTGCCCACATTGAGTGTCATGACCTCTGCCTTCTTTAGACTGATGTTCAGACCTATCTGTTCTTTCTTGGATGTGCTGATGTGAATGTGCGAGTAGTGCAGTGTCATCTGGATATTCCACATCTTTCAGTGTAGAAAACATTGTCCATCTAATTCCTCATGGACTATCGTCTGGTGCATCACCCAGTCTATGATTGTCAAAAATAAAGTGGTTGGTAAGGGGCATCCCTATCATACTTCTGTCTTCACCTCAAAAGTTAAGTTGCTCGAGCGAACACTGCATGTGAAGATAGTTGTTACTGTTTATCCTATCATTATTCTGTTAAAGTATCCAGTATCAATGGGCATCATTTTATCTCATCTTTGTAGTTACTTTTTTTGTGCTAACTGACCTGCATTGAACTTCTTGAAAAGATTGTTTTTTTTTAATTTATAGCTGTTCATCAGATCATAAACTCATCTTTAAAACGTATACTTTCTTCTTGTCAGTGATTTCAGAATTAAATCATTTTGTTTCCACCATTGAAGTTTAGGCCTTCATCTATTCTTTACAGATGTTATTACAGCGCATTGAATTGTAATCATCATCATGATGGCTACCTCTCAACTCCCCAAGGAGCATAGGCCTCCAACAAACTTATACCAAGACTTCCTGTCACATGACATCAGGTCAAGGTCTCTCCAAGTCTTCTTCATGTCCTTCCTGTCTATCTCCAGTTCTCTTTTAAAAGTGTTCTTTAGTCTCCTTGTACCTCTCCTTGTACCTCTCCTTGTACCTCTCCTTGTACCTCTCCTTGTACCTCTCCTTGTACCTCTCCTTGTACCTCTCCTTGTACCTCTCCTACCCTAGGGATTCCAGACCAAGGACTACCTGGTAATGCTGTCAACAGGTTTCCTCAATATATGGCTTATCCATCTCCTGTGTTTTCTTCTTGTCTCTTGTTCCATCGGCACTTGCCTGGTTATGTCATCAGTTCCACATTAGTGATCTTGTCATCAGTTCCACGTTAGTGATCTTGTCATCAGTTCCACATTAGTGATCTTGTCATCAGTTCCACATTAGTGATCTTGTCATCAGTTCCACATTAGTGATCTTGTCATCAGTTCCACATTAGTGATCTTGTCATCAGTTCCAAATTAGTGATCTTGTCATCAGTTCCACATTAGTGATCTTGTCATCAGTTCCACATTAGTGATCTTGTCATTAGTTCCAAATTAGTGATCTTGTCATCAGTTCCACATTAGTGATCTTGTCATCAGTTCCACATTAGTGATCTTGTCATCAGTTCCACATTAGTGATCTTGTCATTAGTTCCACATTAGTGATCTTGTCATCAGTTCCACATTAGTGATCTTGTCATCAGTTCCACATTAGTGATCTTGTCATCAGTTCCACATTAGTGATCTTGTCATTAGTTCCACATTAATGATCTTGTCATCAGTTCCACATTAGTGATCTTGTCTTCAGTTCCACATTAGTGATCTTGTCATCAGTTCCACATTAGTGATCTTGTCATCAGTTCCACATTAGTGATCTTGTCATCAGTTCCACATTAGTGATCTTGTCATCAGTTCCAAATTAGTGATCTTGTCATCAGTTCCACATTAGTGATCTTGTCATCAGTTCCACATTAGTGATCTTGTCATCAGTTCCACATTAGTGATCTTGTCATCAGTTCCACATTAGTGATCTTGTCATCAGTTCCACATTAGTGATCTTGTCATCAGTTCCACATTAGTGATCTTGTCATCAGTTCCACATTAGTGATCTTGTCATCAGTTCCACATTAGTGATCTTGTCATCAGTTCCACATTAGTGATATTGTCATCAGTTCCAAATTAGTGATCTTGTCATCAGTTCCACATTAGTGATCTTGTCATCAGTTCCACATTAGTGATCTTGTCATCAGTTCCACATTAGTGATCTTGTCATCAGTTCCACATTAGTGATCTTGTCATCAGTTCCACATTAGTGATCTTGTCATCAGTTCCACATTAGTGATCTTGTCATCAGTTCCACATTAGTGATCTTGTCATCAGTTCCACATTAGTGATCTTGTCATCAGTTCCACATTAGTGATCTTGTCATCAGTTCCACATTAGTGATCTTGTCATCAGTTCCACATTAGTGATCTTGTCATCAGTTCCACATTAGTGATCTTGTCATCAGTTCCACATTAGTGATCTTGTCATCAGTTCCACATTAGTGATCTTGTCATCAGTTCCACATTAGTGATCTTGTCATCAGTTCCACATTAGTGATCTTGTCATCAGTTCCACATTAGTGATCTTGTCATCAGTTCCACATTAGTGATCTTGTCATCAGTTCCACATTAGTGATCTTGTCATCAGTTCCACATTAGTGATCTTGTCATCAGTTCCACATTAGTGATCTTGTCATCAGTTCCACATTAGTGATCTTGTCATCAGTTCCACATTAGTGATCTTGTCATCAGTTCCACATTAGTGATCTTGTCATCAGTTCCACATTAGTGATCTTGTCATCAGTTCCACATTAGTGATCTTGTCATCAGTTCCACATTAGTGATCTTGTCATCAGTTCCACATTAGTGATCTTGTCATCAGTTCCACATTAGTGATCTTGTCATCAGTTCCACATTAGTGATCTTGTCATCAGTTCCACATTAGTGATCTTGTCATCAGTTCCACATTAGTGATCTTGTCATCAGTTCCACATTAGTGATCTTGTCATCAGTTCCACATTAGTGATCTTGTCATGCCACTTCAGTCTCTCTATTGAATTGTAGCAATGACATAAAAAAATGACATGTTTGTTTATGATATTTCAGACTAATCCTATAATCATTCGAGTGGACACTAAATCTGGTCATGGTTTTGGAAAGCCAACAGCTAAAGTGGTGAGTGACTATTTCAATGAGTTTCTAGAATCACGTGCTGGTTTTTTTTAATATAAAAACATACAGCAAAACCATATTTTGGAAATGAGTTTAGAAATGTGTGAATTGAACGTAATCTAATCATCCAAATAAAACATTCTACTGAGTCAAGTATTTCAGCCTCTTAAAACTCAGTAAGTAATGATGCAGTTTGGGTCATGACTGTAATAAAATAAGAGCCATCAAGTGTTACATATAAACATCATTATGAAATGGTGTAGAAACATGGACAATTAAGAAGCAGTTGGAAGACATAATTTAGGCCCTTGAAATGTGAATATATAGAATAATGAAAACTGGTCAACCCACTTCATAAAAAAGCTGAACCTCGTATGTTGAAGTCATCGAAAGAGAAGAAAGCTAATAAAAAAAGACTTGAAAATAATATGCATGAAATGAAACTGAGCTAAAATATTTTGGTCGTCCAAAAGACACAACACCTACCATATTGAAAGGACATGCTGAAGGTAGACAAGCATGAGAAAGACTGCTATAAGCTGGAAGATAATATCAATAGACAGACAGGGAAATGAGGATAGACAGAGCTTAACATAATATATCATCAAGGCAAGACACACAAGATGCTAATAGATCAAATGCAGCTGATCATTATTGCAAATATAGCAGCTGATGTGACCAAATCATAATAAAATTAAACAAACCAAAAGAACTGTATGAAGTATGCAAGAATATTGTTGTTTGGAATTAAGAAAATACAATTTAACAATGAAAACTCTTCTTCAGCACTCATAGGTTGCTATGGAATTCTTACATGATGTTTCACAAATTAAAAAATAAAGTCATAAAAGTAGTAATTTTTCAAGTTAAAAACAAATTGGGCAGATTTTAACTGTCTTTCTAAGATACACTGAACTTAACTTTCCTGCGGAAAATTTTCAGTGGAAAAGAGATTTACTCCTATTTTGAGGGGTAAAATATCCTTAGAAGCAGTAAAAAACAGTACCACCAAATTGATTATAAGCAAAGTGTTGTTGCTGGTTTGATTATACAGGAGGGTCTCATGTAACTGGATTTAGTTTAAATCAGATTGTTATCACTGGTATAATGATAAACCACAATCCTTTTCTTCGTATATTTGTTAAATCTGTTGTAATGGTCAATGCAAAATAATTTAGGGAACTTGTAAGTTATTTATTTAATAGATTTTATTTATATGTGTGTGTTTTAAGTTTGATAATGTTTCAGTATTGTTTGATTTGGCTGCTTGTAAAAATTTATTCAAGAAAAGAAAATATATTGTTTTATCTAATTTGATAGCAATGATTTGAAACAATTTCATAACACTACTCTGTAAAGACTTTTGTTTGAATGATTCAAACAAAAGTATGTAGTGATACATCTATTAAATGTGAGCTGATGTACAGTAGTCTGTAGTGATACAAACAGCAGAAGTATGTGGTGATACATCCAACAAAGATATACAGTAGTATATCCAACAAAAGGCTTTTGTGGTAGATCCAGCAAAAGTTACAACGATACCTCCACAAATGTACATGGTATGAGCATGCCAACCCCATGCTAATATTAGTCACCTCTTGCTAATATTAGTCACCTCTTGCTAATATTAGTCACCTCTTATGACATGTCGGAGGGAATAGTAGTTCTACTCTTTCCTCCAGAGCTGTGGGGTCCGAATCAGAGTTGTGGAGTCGGTCATTTTTTAGTGGAGTCAGAGTCGGTAAAAAATGTCCAGACTCCAACTCTGAATTTTACGAGACTTAAGTCAAGGCAGATCCATGTTTGATCCATGTAAGGGTGGGGGCACTTAAAAATTTTGAAATGATATTTTAAAGTAGTTGAACTCCTAAAACCAATTTCGTGTTAAAGTACATCCATTTTTAATACACAATAGTACATAAAGTTTTTATCACAACTGGAAATGTGTTGGCACATTTACAAAAAAGCACACAAGAAATGAAAATAAACTATATACACTATCAATTTTCCCATCATTGTTAAAATGAAACTATTTTGCCTCATGGTGTTTGGTAAAGCAGTCTTTAGTGTGCAGGTGTAATGATTTGTTATTTTATATTAGTGTGTGAATGAATGAATAGTTTAAAATTTAGTTGTTTATTGCTAGTTTCATGTCGAATTGTACATACCTTGTTATCACAATTATTTCAATACAAAATAAGCAGGGCAGAGACAGCTTGACAGAGTTGGAATTTTGCATGATAAACTTTGGAAGGATAACAAATAGAATTATTATATACTATTCCACGCAGACAAAAATGATGTACTTGCAGAAAGGCAATTCTCTGAACAAAATATAATATCTGCAAAATTCTGTCTCCATACATGCTGTAGCAATATCTGTATTCAGTGCAGAAATATATGTTTCAAAAGTTGGTTTTAAGCATTTATAATGAAGTAATTAAACTTTTTTTTTTTAAATTAATTGAACAGGCTTAAAAAACTTGAATTTTATTATTTAGTAGGTACCACAAAGTGATTTTTGTTTGCACAGAAACACCAGAGAAAACAATGCAGTTTGGAAGCCCTTGGGAAACCATGAAATTTGGTACTTTTTTTTTTTAAATAGGACAACAAATAAAAAAAGTTAAGGCATTTTAAAAAGTGTGGGGACTTGACATATTTTTGCAAAATTGAAAAAGTTACATCACACCAACTTCAGAGCACTGCCGTCTTCTTAAATATAATCTTACAACCTTCTCTGACAAACAGCATAGTCTGCAATATACTGATCACACAAAGAAAACTATAGGGCTAAACATGAATAATTATCAATATATTTGAGACCAAAAATTGCAAAACACATTACCGAAAAATAGTGTTTTGCATGAAAGTCAATATTCACATCATCATATTTCAAAAAGTATAAAAGGTACAAGCTTTAAATTTGTATATATTAATTTGCATACTACACAGATACATCCCAATTTTTTTCAGAGGATTTGAACATCTGTTTGTTCTTGTATAATTTTTTTTAAAGTGTCCAGAGGCCAATTTGTCGCAGGGGAAGAAAAAAATGTGAAAATGAAGAAAAATTTATATTTTGAAGATACTTTCCATATTTCATTTTAAAAAATCATTTGTAGGCAATAATTAACATCTAAATGCTATTTTTCGTTAAAACAACTGGTTACTAGCATTTAAAAAGACATTTTAAACTGGAGGAGAATGATTATGGCGCACTTTTTTCCTGCGAGAGGGCAATGATGAAGCCTCAAAACCTAAATGCTTCATAAGTCCAAAATACAATTTTTTGATATTTCCTGATAGTTTAATGTCCTTATCATTCAATATTAATTTTCTGTATCTTAACTGAGCCTTAAGATTTCTAAGGGCATTTCGTCCTTTACAAATTTTATCCACATCCTCCTTTGTGGTGCACAGACCCCCTTGGCTTATGATTGTGTTATATAACTAACTTCTCTGCATTTTTAATATCTTTCTCTTTTTTCCTCCTATTGTTGTCAGTTATTCGCTGTTTAATTTTTTCTTTGACTGCCCTCTTTGACCCTTTACTTCATTTCTTCCATTCCAGTCTATGTTTTCTTGCCGCAGCAAGCAATTTACAGGTTTTTACAAAACTCTTGCTTCTTCAAACACAACGCTGTTTTGTTGTGTTTCCACGTATTTAATGTCGAACAGAGGTGAAAATGTCAAGTGCTGCCAATATGGAATTGGTCATCACAAAGTCAAGGGGTGGTTCATAGTCAGCAGGACTGGACAAAAGTTTTTTCCAAGTCAAGTTGATTGATGAGAGTAGCTCAGGAAGCTCGTCAAAATCTAAATCATGTGCTAAATACTGTTGCAGCTTATGATCATTGCTGCCAGTTAGAAAATGCTGCGCAGTTTGCAGAATTTTCAGCATTCGGTGTATCAGCCTTCCTTTAGTGACAGGTTGTGCAAGAAAAAGCTTGAGGAACCATGCAGTCACCTGATGGATGGATAGATGATATGAGTATGAACATTAGTCTATCTGGGTTCAAAGGTTTGAACATGTGGACATAGGAAAAATAATTAATTCATTCATGTTTCCTAATCATCTTATAAACTTATTCACACTTATTGGGTTCTTCTTCCTCATTCTTGCATTCTCTACTTTTATTCTATCTGCTCCTCCCTCTTCTCTATTTCACTTGCAGTTTTTATCTGTTTGTAGTGTGTTAGTTTGTGGTCTGTCTGAGTGTCTGTCGCTTTATTTTAAAAAAAACACTACAAGCAGTCTACCTCAAGCCATGTTGCATTCCCATCCTCCTTCAGATAATAGAGTTGTGCAAGGACCTTGTTTGTCAGTTTGTTGATAGCTGGCACCTTTGGACGGTGGCCCTTCCCAGTCATTAAAAAATGGTTTTTCCTATCATCGTAGTACGAGTCATCTGCAGCAGTAAAATTCCAGAAGTGAATTTTCTTTACATGTATAGAGCACTACATGTACTATTATTATATATATACATGTATTGCATTGAAAAACAGGACTAACCTTAAAACTTGAAAAAGGCACAGCCTGCTTAAATAAAAATGTATATTAATTAATATGAATACATGAGTCTGAACTATTTAACGTGCTTTTTATGAAAGCTGTTTATACACATTTCTTTTCGAGGAATTTTAAGACTATGAACTAGTCCGGACATTTCAGTACACCATCAGCTACTTTAGTTATGGTATTTTCCGATCTCCTAGCCTTGACTCAATATGTCGGCCATTGGCATTGGGCCTTGCGATACCCTTCGCTTTTGAGATCATAATTCACCCTATTATGTTGCAAAAGAAACCTTCATTCAATCACCAATTAATCAAAACATGCATTTTTTATTCAAATTGGTAACTTTCTTAGCTTTTCAAGCTAGTGAAAAAAATTAGATTGATGTGCGAATGTCTGAAGTGGTGATAACACATTCAATCCACGCTGTTACACCAACTGTGCGATCGTTTTTTTTTTTTTTTTTTTTTTTTTTTTTTTTTTTTTTTTTTTTTTTTTGTACGCCCGCTAATACTCGAGGCGAAATCTCAGGTTATTGTTAATGTCTAACCAGACATTGATTTTACGTAAGTATCCCTTTTCTTGTACAGAGACAGGTGTCCCTCGCCATTCAGGCAGATACTCGCCGATTTCGGAGGTACCCATTAGAGCTGGGTCGGCTCAGGAGCCACCAATCTCTGGTCGACGAAACTCCTTCAAGTGTCCTCGCCAGGTCTCGAGTTAATCCAGTTCAATTCCCGGTCGACGAAAAATCCTCAAATGCCGTCGCCCGGGTTTGATCCTGAATCACCCGGTCGCCAGAGCGGTGTTGTAACCACTACGCTAGCGCGGCTCCCTGCGATCGTGTTAAATTGCTAAATAATATTAAAACTATTGAAAATTTTACATTTGAAGTTCAAAACATTGTTAATAAGTGATATACTTACGTATAGTCATCCTCAAATCAGAAGATGTGACGAAGTTTGAACACGAGCCAATATAAGTGGCATCCCGATCTTGATCGACATCGGGAGTTAATCACGGTCGATGGAACAGCCTCGCTCTCCATCCTTCGCTAAAATTCTTGGCTCAGCTTGAGCACTACTGAACTTACTCAAAGCCAATTCTCTCGACCGCCAAATATCAGAAAGTCTTTGAAATTTCACACAAATAAAGAAAAATGGCTCCCACATCTTCTCATACCTTGCAAAGAATTATAACACCATTTAAAATGTCAAATTTGGTAACATTTCAACTTCACTTTGAGATATCGACGTCTTCCACTTTGTTTTCTACAGTTTGCAATATATGAAACTAAAGCTACACTTTTCTCCCTAAAAGTGGTGAAAACAGTATGCAAATTAGTGGTATGGCGGTGGAAAGATCCCCGTTTGAATGAAGCGGGGTGAGACAAAAATGTTCAGAGTTCGCAGCGTGCGGGGGCAAACTACACGTAACGTTGCTGTTTGTTTTTATTAGTAAAAAAATACTTCAGTTGCTTTTATTTTTGGGAATTAATACACTTCAAAAGAGGAAGAAGATAAAGAGTACCATGATGTAAATTATATTGCAATCCGCTTAATAGCAAAGGGACAGTGACGACTTAAACTTGATGAATTTCGTCCGCTTTCAACAACACAAAGCGGGCACTTTGTGATACCTATATTTAGTATATGAAATTAACTAAATCTCATAATGCAAACAAAGTTCTGACAACTAATAATTGTACACACCTAGGATGGTGTTATACTTTGTAAGGGAGTTACAGATAATGGCTGGATAAGTCCACCAGCAAGAACTTTTCATATATAGAATGGCAAACAATTATGGAGATCATAAATATAAAAAAAAAAGCAGCAGAATTAAGCAGTTGATATTTTCAGCTTTCTCTGGTGCTTGCGTAGAATAGAAGGATTGGAACTGTGCGACAAAGTCACCAATGTAGAACTGATGATAAGAACCAAACAAGTGCCAGTGGAGCAAGAGATGAAAAGAAGATGCTGGCAATAGATAGGACACACATTGAAGAAACCTGTTGATAGCATTACAAGCTAGGTCTTGTTCTGGAATCTCCAGGATAAGAGAGGAAGAGGTAGATCAAAAAACACATGGAGAAGAGAACTTGAGACAGAAATGAAAAGACATGGGTAATGAGGAAGACATGGAAATAACTTGATGACGCAACAGGAGAAACTTGACGTGTGTTTGCTGTACAACGATAGTGGCCTTGTCGTACCATTTCAATCCTTCTATTATTCTTGGTTGTTGTTATTTGTTGTTTCTCCATTTTTCAGAACCATGCAAAAGGACTAACTTGATGTTTGAGTTGCAGATTGTTATTTTTGTGTTGGGTTTGATTTTTTTTGTAAATTTCCATATATTTGACACCCATTTATTACCAGGGCCCAAAAGGGGAGCTAAGAATAGTAACACTGTAACCTACCATACATATTGTAATGACTAAGAAGGGTTGGCCCTGGGACTAGCTATCCCATCCTGTAGAAACTTTAAGCCACACAAACTTAAAAAAAAATATGAATAGGTCCATCCAAGACAGAAGAAGGTCCTCTAATATGAGTGAATGAAACAATACTGAGAATGTCGAAATGTTATTGGTAGAAATTAATATAAATAATAAAGGAACGTTGTTCGAAACATAACATTGCTTGTATGATTGTCTGATAACGATGAAGAACTAGTACATCTCTGTATCCATTTATCTGAGATCCTCAGCTTTGTTTTGGGAACCAGATTTTTTTTTGGTTTTCACAGTTTGTCCAAACTGCCTAATATATGTTTTAAAAATTAGCCTAAAGTCACCTAAAATAGTCAGGAATCATCCAAACTGAGATAAAAAAATGTAGCCCAAAGTCACCAAAATAGTTGGGTATCATCAATTTGAAATTTGTTTTTTAAAATTTGTTTGATACTTTCAGTTTTCGGGTGTTCTGATACAAGGATATAGACCTGTAATAAACAATGTGTATTAGTATTATGTAAATTTAATAAAGTAATAATGACCTGTAAATGTGCAGGACTTTCAAGTGTTTGTATTAGTGCTGCATAGTGGTTGGAAACTGCCTAGTTTATATTTCATGTACATGTTTTCTATTATTCTTTGATCTTTACCATCAATATCTGTCTTCTAGAATTCTGACAATGTCTTGATGTTTCATATTGTTAAATGCTATAGTGTAATCTATGAAGCTTATGGACAAATTATTTTGTACCTCCAAAGCTCTCTTCCATTACTTGTTGCAGATATGGTAAGGACATCATGTACCATCTCTTGTTGTTTAAGCACCCATTCAAACTGTCGGGCCTCAAAAGAATGTGTTTTTTTCACCTCTACATTCCCAATCTCAGTAACAAAAATGGTACAGGAAGACCAAAAAACATGAGAAGGAAACAGGAAACTGGAAACAGACTTGACAAGACATGGAAAAGACATGGAAAGGCCTTCTTCTTCTTACACTCTCAGACGTCCACTCTCCACTTTCAGACGTAGTCAGCTTGAGGCTATCTGCATCTCTGTAGAGCTTTTCCAAGAATGGTACTGGTGTTGGAGCCATATGCTCTTTCTCTGTTCCGCATATGTTGTGCATCTTTGAAGCAGACGTTCAGCAGTCATTTTCTCAGTGCTATAGCTACACTCTTCGGTAGTTCCTATCTTTAGCTTGTTGAATAGATGGTATCCCAATATGTTTTGGACTATGCCAAGTCTGAAGATTACCACTTGTTCTCTTCTGTTGAGCTGGTAGTATGCATCATTTTGTGTATGACCTGGATGCTCTGCATCCCATTTGTTTCTGTATCTGATTCTGATAAAACTCTTTGCCTCCTTGAAAGTTACGCTTGCATCAGGCTGAGGTAGCTTTCCACCTTCATTTGCCAATCTGTCAGCCTCTTCATTGCTGGTGATGTTACAATGAGATGAGATCCATTGGATCACAAATCTGTTGAATCGTTGACATAGTTTGTTGACATTATTTTGGCTTCTCAACGCTGCAATTACTGACAGTGCATCAGTAAAGAAAGCAACTTCTCTGTCTGTGCTGTCCTCTGTCATTATAACCTCTGCTACAGTTTCAAGGCCTCTGCTCTGAAGTTACTTGAGAATTGTCCTGTTGCCAATGACAACTTTTTTTGTGGAAAGACCTTCAATGGATGGCACAGAACCAGATGACTTGGCATGAATTTGTTGAAGGTCTATGCTCCTTTGGGAGCAGAAGGGTAGTGAATAAACATCCCCAACAGGGAATGGGCAAGCTACATGCTAGCAAAACACAGAAAAACAGGCTTAATAAAAACAAGATGAACCAACAAGTAAAATCCTGAGAAAAGAGGGTGTGATGTTTACCAAGTCAACACGTTACAAAATAACGAACTAAACTCCCTCCCCATTCATACTTCATCGCCATCATTATTTCCCTGAAAATAATGGCCGCCGCGCATCTGGAGCAGAGATTACTATTTCTTCTTTATCAACAGCTAGTCATATCAGTCATTGAGTATGGGCTGGGAATACTCACGCTGTCAGTAACACAATGTGAACGACTAGAACACATTCAGAATGAAGGGATGTGCAGTCTTGGGCGAGATACTCTCATTGTGACAATGAGGTATATGCTTGGAGTGCTGTTTTTTAAATCAAGATATGCGAGTATCCACAGACAAACGGCACACTCTGCATGGTAACATAGCTGACATTAAGGGAGCAAGAATAAAGAGAGGAATGTCATGGATGGCACAGGCAGAGACAACGATCAAACAGGTGGCCACAGTTGACAATATATTCAAGGGGGAAGAGTGGAGTATGTCAGATGAAAACTGGATTAACTACCAGCATCTCATCATCAGCATTGGCAGAGAGTGTAGAAATTGGGGGAATGGAAAAGCAGAATTGGAAAATAATCAACTGATACATGATCATTCCTGGCGATGGTGATGCCGTTGTGTATACAGATGGGTCTGTGATCCGTGGTGAGAAATGTGGTTGGTGCTTCTCTGCTTGGGTGCAGAACAGAATCGTCGCCGAACATAGCGAGGCTTACAAGATAACAACTTCCAACATGAGATTGGAGGTCGAGGCTGTTACTGCAACCTTAAGGTGGATAACTGAAACTTCATTAAAAAAGGCTATCATTGTGTCAGACTCTCAGTCCACGCTTCGGAAGGTTCAAAGTGGTTGGTTGCGGCATGAATGGAAAACATTCATAGAAGCTTCTAGTCTACAAGAGCTGGCGTGGATATACTGTCCTGGTCATGCTAGTGTATGTGGTAATCTCCTTCTTCTTCTTCTTCTCGTTCGCTGTTGTTTAGAAATGAAAGAGCTGACAGACTAGCATCAAGAGCACCCATAGTGGGGACACTAGAATAGATATGGATAAGAGAGATATACTGAGAACAATTAATGATCGCCTGTTAGAGAATGACACTGCAATAGATGAATCATCAAGGTTAAGACCGTTGTAATTTGGCATCAAACGTAAGGCTAGCAGAGATGAACGTATGAGAGGATGCATCCATCGTGTATACAACCAGCGAGCTACAGGAACAGTTAGCATTCACACTCTTCGACATATACTGATGGAGACTGAGCACCTGTGGGTTTGCCCAGAGTGCAATGATGTCAATTCTGTATAACAATATCCCTTTTAGCTCCCTATGGAGTATGGAGCCACCACTGCTGCTAGCATCCTTGCAGGAAGTTTGTATGTGTTCTTGTAGCAGGAAGTTTGTGTAACAATTTGTTTTACATGATGATGTTGTCAGCCCCATGCACAATCTCATATTAGTTGTCTCATTCAACATGTTTGAGGGTGTAGTAGCGGTGGCTCTATAAGGAATCTTCTTCTTCTTGGTCTGCTGTAGCTCTCACATACCTAATATATCTATTCTACACTTTCTTAGTGTTGTTTCGTTTTCCCCAACTTGATTTATTTTCCTTATTTTTTTTCTTTTTTTTTCTCTCGATGTGGTGCCTCCATGTCATTCTCTTATCTAATGTAATGCCCAAGTACACCGCTTCCTCATCTGTTTGGACCTGTATATTTCCAAGTCGTATCTCTCTGCTTTGTCTTTGTTGGAGAGCGTGAAAAGTGTTTTGATGATTTTTCAGCGTTAATCTGCACATTGATTTTACTGCCCAGCTATGTTGTCTGCTCCCTTTGTATTTCTTATTAGTATAGTTAGACAGGTTCCCTCACACCACCAGTCGTCAGCAGGCAAGCTCTCACACCTTGTGGCAGATCGTGGATGAGGTCATTGATGTACAAGGAACATTGACAAGCTGAGCCTTGAGGAACTCATGTTTTAGGAGGATTTTCTTGCTGTTGTGCCGCCATAGTGACTCTTGCCGATTGTGTAGGTCGACGATCCATTTTCTCATATTACCCTTGATTGTTCAGTTACGATTAACCCGTCTTTCCATACTTTGTCCAAAGCTTTTTGGATGAGATCTATCCATAGGGTAAAAATCCTTTTCTTGGAATGCATCTTCAACGATCGGACAGGTATTGATCCTGTATGCTGCTGCACTCTCTAAACCCTGCTTGTTCTGTTGCACTACGCTAATTTTCTCGGATTCCAAGTACCATCTCTCTTATAAATCCTGACATTGTCTTACTCAGGCTTGTTAGGCTTTCTCTGTAGCACCTTACAGTTGTTTTTTTCCCTCAAATGTGCTGAAGACGGCCATACAGCACACCCTGCTCCAACTGTAGTTGTATATTTGCAACAGTTTTTTGAAGGTGTACATATTCTACTGTCTGTTTGTCCTCCCCACATGGATACTCATCAGTCTGTCCAATTTTCAGTTTATTGAACAGATGGTATCTGAATCTGCAATGGCCAGTTCTCAGTTTGAAATTATCACTTTATCTCTTCTTGGTAATGTGTAGTATGGTTCATCATTACTGGACTCAGGACTTATGCCATTTTTCTCTATAGTTATTTTTTATTACTGCATTTATCTTTTCATATGTGGCCCCGTCTTCTGTTAGGGTTTTCCTTCCTCCCTTTTAGGCATGCTTATCTGCCTTCTCATTTCCATTTATCTTGTAGTGGGAGGGAATCCACTGTACTTTTACTTTTTTGAATTCATGGCTGGTTTCCCTTAGTGCTTCTGCCAGGCTGTCTATTTCAGTGGTTTTATTGTTCCTGAGGACTGACAGAGAGCCTGTGAGGAGCACTATCTTGTCTATAGCTAGATTTTTATTTTCCATGATGTTATGCAGCTGTTTTTAGTGCTTCTGCCTCCAGTTTGAAGTTGTTTGAGAATCGTCCAGTAGCGAACGAACGAACAAACTTTATTTTCGAAGGGTAAAGAATTGGGCGCGCAGGCCCGTCTAACATTCTGCCCTTCCACTCTCATTAATCTTGCATACTATATCCTTTCATTCCCACATGATGCTTTAAGCATTAATTTAAAGGCATGCAAAATTATAAAGTTACCATAACAGCATTCATTTACAGTATGCAATCATAATAATAAAAAAATGAGGTCTATTTTTTTTTTTTTTTTTGACAGAGAGCCTGTGAAACATCTTGTCTAGTAATTGTTATGCAGCTGTTTTTAGTGCTTCTGCCTCCAGTTTGAAGTTGTTTGAGAATCGTCCAGTAGCGAACGAACGAACAAACTTTATTTTCGAAGGGAAAAAAGTAATAATAAAATAAAGGCATGCAAAATTATAAAAGTGTTAATAAATAAAACAATAAATAAATTCTGTATACCGACACTCACTCATGCGGTCAATCCGTCTACAATCATCGAGATATGTATTTCTTGTCCATTCTTTAATTTTGTGTAAACACCTTGTTGCGTTATAATATTGCTAATGTAGATAATATGACCAAGTTCATTCTAGGGTATGAGTTTGTCCAACGATCAATGAACACTTGCAACAGTAATGGGTGGAATGAATGTAGATAAATACTGTAGACATCTCACAAGGTTTATTTACAATCCATACAAACGAGCAGCTCCACATTAATAGAATAATTCATAATTATACACTTTCCATCGGGCCAACTCTACTGGGCCATAATTCCAAGTCCGTTACACTACACAGTAATGGTGCATTCAACAACTCTCCGTAAAGTCCGTCGAGTTACTGTCCACGACACAATTATATAATTTCTCAATATTCTCAGAATACTCATCTACTTATAAGAATCTCCTGGCATCAATAGGTACAAACACTTTCCTTATACACAAGTATGACGGACATATATTGCAGCCTGTCTGGCTGGCAACACCTCTAAAAGGCAACTGCTGTTGCACTGCACGCACAATTACATACTTTATTCTACGTCATTCTACGCTTAGCACCCTCTTATTGAACACCACAACATTTCAATATAATGAACACCTTGTGGTGTGCAAAAAGAGGTGCAACACACCTCCACCTCTATTTTTTGTAGTGTTTGTTGCTGATCCATATGTATATATGTGGGTCCCTTCTGTGGTAGGGTACATCTTTCTGATATATTCTATAGCTAGGTGTTTCCTCTCTGTATCTATTTGATTGCCTTTCTTCATCACTTCTGGTATGTTGTCAATTTGCTCTGGGAACCTTGTTCTCTTCCATGGTGGGAACGTACTGCTGGTCTTTATGGGCTCTTCTTTTTTTGTACAAGGTCTGGTACAGTGGGGGCAAGCTCTTTTGCTTTTTTGTGCTAAACATCTTCTCCGGAGTCTGCCTCGACCATATATTTTCAGTTTATCACTCATTGGGTGATCTGTGAGTCTTTACAATTTTTCTGCCTCCTGTAGTACTCTGTAATCACTTCTGTTCCCCCATGGACTTTAGTTTTGTTATCTTGTTCAGTTCATTTACTGGTGTTGATTTCATTGCTCCAGTAATGATTATCTCTGCTGGGTTTTGTGTTTTGGTTGTTCTATCAAAGTTGGATTTTGAGGCAGTTGCCCAGGCTGGCATTCCATATTCCAGTGCTGGACGTTTTCAGAATTTGGTGGTCTGCACCCTAGATAGTTCCTGCTAGTTTCTTCATTAGAGTTATTCTCTCTTTAGCTTTATGCTAGCACTTACCAGTTTGACTTTTCCATGTTAGTCTGCTGTCCACTGTGATTCCAAGGTATGTGGTAATCTTTTCTTCTAGCAAAGCATCCCCATTTAGTTTCAGTATGACTTTCTGCTTCTTGTTTGAGAGTGTAAAAAACTATATATATCTTGTTTTCTTTTCATTTATGTTTAGAAGCCATTCCTGCGTCCATTTGTCTAGTTTTTGTAATGCTTCCTGCATCCTACTGTTTACTGTTTTGATATTTTTGTTAGCTACCCATAGTAGGGACATAAGGAATCAAAAGGGGATTGATGATGGACTGGTATTTTAGCGTTCTATCTAGGTTAAAAAAAATAAACACTGGGCACATAGATGCACATTTAAAAAAACAAATTACATTTTTATTTTGCTTTTATTTCTGTAAAACCTGCTTGGTAATTGTTTCTTTTATACATAGACCAATGAATGTACAGAGAGAGACAAAGAAAAACAGACTGTGTGTATGTCTCTAATTGTGAGCATGTCTGTCTGTTTCTATCTCTCTCTGAATTCTAACTTATGTTGCTGTACTTTCAATCAAATTAGTTTACTGCTATTAATTTGTTTGTTGATTTACTGAAATTAGTTTATTCTTATTAAATTCTTAGTTATACATTCAATGAAATTAGTTTACTGTTAATTCCTTATTATTTTCAACAAAACTTAGGAAATGATGTTAGCAACACACACACATACACAACCTTGAAGCATATACTAGCTAACATAGCAAAAGGGTATTCCTGCAGCAGTAGTTAGACACAGTTTTTGAAACCAAAACACATATAAGAGTATTATATTATTAAACATGTATATTAAGCAAGTAAATAACATACAAGCAATCCAATGTTAACCACCAAAAGACCAGTTAAGGATGAGCAAAGGATGCATTATAATAAAAACAACATATAACACATTGGAATGTAGAGTATTATTGCACATAACGGGTGTCCACAGAGGAAAAATAACATTTATTTGGCAAGTTTTCACTGTATCAATTGTTCAAAACCATTCTTTCGCTCTTGAAATATATTTGTTTTAAAATACTGGTCATAAAAAAAGAAAAGATGTCTTTGAAACTTAAATATAATACAAATCAGCAATCTTTTATCTGAAACTCGAGAAGCTCTAAAAATTGAAAACTATTTCATGGAAGCTAGCACATGCACAATGCTGTAAATGCCCTAAGCTATGCTATCAGACAAGTAGCTGTAAGTGCCCTAAGATATGCTATCAGATAAGTAGCTATAAGTGCACTATGCTATACTAAGAGACAAGTAGATGTAAGTGCCCTAAGCTATGCTATCAGACAACTAGCTGTTAAGTGCCCTACGCTATGCTATCAAACAAGTAGCTGTAAGTACCCTAAGCTATGATATCAGACAAGTAGCTGTATGCACCCTAAGCTATGCTATCAGACAAGTAGCTGTAAGTGCCCTAAGCTATGCTATCAGACAAGTAGATGTAAGTGCCCTAAACCGTGCAATTGAAAAATAAATGTGCTTCAGACAAAAGTTTCATATTTAAAAACTGTGCTATTCATTCATAACCCTCCACTCCCAAAGGAGCATAGGCCTTCAACAAACACATGTCAAGTCCTCCTGTCATGTGCCATTATCTCAAGTTCCTTCCACGTTCTCCTTATCATTTTCATCTCTGTTTCCAGCTCTCTTCTCCATGTGCTTCTTGGTCTACCTCTGCCTCTCTTGCCCTGGGGGTTCCAGAACAAGGACTGCCTTATAATGCTATCAACAGGTTTCCTCAGTGTGTGTCCTATCCATCGCCATCGTCTTCTTCAAAACTCTCTTGTTCCACTGGCACTTGTCTAGTTCTTGTCATCAGTTCCACGTTGGTAACCTTGTCATACCATTTTAATCCCTCTATTCTACACAAGCACCCATTTATAAAAGTCTGTAGCTTTTTGGTTCTTGTCTTTGTTGTTCTCCATGTCTCGAGCCATACAATAGGACTGACTTCACATTTGAGTTGAAGATTCTTATTTTCGTGTTGGATCCGATTTCTCTTGATCTCCGTATATTTCCCAATGCAATGAAAGCTTCTCTGGCTTTTTGTATTCTTATTTTGATATCACTGTCTGTCCCTCCAACTTTGTCTATATTGCTGCCAAGATATGTGTACGATTCTACATCTTGTATTGGTGCTTCTTCAAGTTCAACCCTGTTATCATTACCTGCATTTACTCTCATTATCTTTGTCTTTTCCTTGTGTATTTTCATACCCAATTGCTGTGACCTCTCATCGAGTGTTTTCAATTTGTCCTTCATCTGATTACGGTTATGGGACAGAAGAGCCAAGTCATCAGCAAAATCCAGATCATCCAACTGCTCAGTCAGAGTCCACTGGATTCCATTTCTGTTGTGTGTTGTCGATGATCTCATAACCCAATCTATTGCCAGCAAGAAAAGAAATGGAGACAAGAGGTATCCATGTCACACTCCTCTTATCCCAAATGGTTCTGTAAGCTGTCCTTCATGAAGAACTCTGCATGTCATGTCTTCATATGTTTTCTTTATTAAATTAATGATCTTCAGGGTAACTCCATAATGCCTCATCAATTTCCAAAGTGATTCTCTGACTACACTGTCAAATGCCTTTTCTTAGTCCACAAATCCGATGTATAATGGTGAATTCCATTCCAGACTTTGTTCAACTATTATTCTCAAAGTGGCTATCTGGTCTGTACAGGATCTGTTTTGCCGAAAACCTGCTTGTTCATCTCTCAGTTTCTTGTCTATGGACTCTTTTAATCTCTCAAGGATAATCCTATTTAATACTTTTCCTGGCACTGATAGTAACATTATTCCTCTATAATTTGTGCACTCTTGTAAATTTCCTTTCTTAGGCAACTAAACCAGATATCCTTCCTTTCATTCTGCTGGTATCTCTTCCTTTTCCCAGACTTTACCAAGTAATTTATATAACATCTCTGTAGCCGTGTAGATTTCTGCTTTGATGGCCTCTGCTGGAATGCCATCAGGTCCAGATGCTTTTCCATCTCTTAGAAGCTTTATGGCTTTCTTTATTTCTTCCGTTGTTGGTCTTTCACCGTTAATTTGTAGCTGTTCTTCTGCTGGCTGGATGTCCGGGGGGTTTTGTGGAGCTGGTCTATTGAGAAGGTCACCAAAATATTCTGTCCACCTCTTCATTTGCTCTTGTATATTGCTGAGCAGTTTTCCATTCTTGTCTTTTATGAGGCAACTTGTTTGCTTGTATTTCCCTGTTAGCTTCTTTGTGCTGCTATACAGTTCTCTCATATTTCCTTTGGCTGCAGCATCTTCTGCCTCTCTTGCCAACTCCTCAGTATACTTCCTCTTGTCTCTTTTGATACTTCTTTTAACTTCTTTGTTTGCTTCTGTGTACACTTCTTGAGCCTTGGCTTTATAACTTGTGGTTTTGCTTGTGTTTAAATCTGCTTTCTTGTTTCTCCTGTCTTTTATCTTATTGATGGTTTCTGTTGTTATCGATTGCTTTTTGTTGTCGTTCCCTTTTCCCCAGTATTTCTTCACGTCTCATTCCATATCATTTTGATTTGCTGCCAATAGTCTTCTGTATTCTCTACATCTTCCAGCTGTTGGAGCACTTGGAAATTGTTGGATATTGTCACCGCATATTTGTCTCTTCTTTCTTGATTTCTTAGATGTCCTACATTAAATTGTTGTCTATAATTTTGCATTGTTGCATATCTCTCGAGTTTCATTTTTACTTTGGCTATCAGAAGGTGGTGATCTGATGCCACATCTGCTCCTCTATATATCTTTACATCCTGCAATGATGATCTAAACTTCTTGTTTATGCATATATGATCAATCTGATTTTCTGTTCTATGGTCTGGTGATATCCATGTTGCCTTGTGTATTCTCTTATGTGGAAACATGCTTCCTCCTATAGCCAGTTGATTTGAAGCACAGAAGTTTGAGAATAGTTTCCCATTTTCATTCATTATTCCTAGCCCCTGTTTTCCCATGACTTCTTCAAAGCCGGTGTTGACTGTACCTATCTTTGCATTCATGTCACCCATCAAAATTGTGATGTCTCTTCTATTTACTTTTTCCATAATTTCCTGTAGTCTAGTATAAAATGCTTCTTTCACAGACTCTTCTTTGTCATTAGTTGGTGCATAACATTGGATGATATTTACATTTATTTTCTTTTTAGCTGTTTTAAAAGTAGCTGTTATTATTCTGGATCCAACAGCTTCCCATTCAATGAGTGCTTTCTGTGCTTCTTTAGATAACATAAGAACTACCCCTTCACTGTGGTGTGAACTTTCATCTTGATGTCCTGAGGACAACACCAATTCACCTGTGATGAGTTTCTTCCTGTCTACCCCCTTCCACTTTGTTTCACACAGTCCCAGAACCTCGATTTTATATTCCCTCATCTCTGCTGCTACTTGTGCCACTTTCCCTTGTTCGTTTAATGTCCGAACATTCCAGGTGCCAAATCTGGAAGTTCTCCTAGAAGAAAGAAGGTTAGTCAGTAACACAGACTCCTTTCGGCTTTCTCTGTGTTGCATCATATGCCTCCCTGCGAGAGGACCTTCTCCTGTCTTGGATGGCTGTGTTTTATTTTCTTTAATTGACTTGTCCATGTTTGTTGAAGTTTTTTGTGGTTTAAATTTTTTACAGGATGGGGTAACTGGCCCCATGCCCAACCCTCCTTAGTCACTTTCTACGACATGCTTGGCAGGGAACAGTGTTACTATTCTTTGCTCCCCTTTCGGGCCCCGGTAACACACGGGTGAAAAACTGTGCTATAGTTGGCTATAATTATATTTAAAACAATGCTAAAATTATCACGTAAAGTCCACACTTTTGTGCTGAGGTCCCATGCCATTCATGGAAAAATTACATTAAACACAGAACATCTTCATGTATCATTAAATACAAACATGACATTTACTTGTGTCAGCAAAAGTAAATAAGACGTCTGCAAACACTTGTTGATAATAAAGAAGCAGATCAAATCACAATCACATCAGCTGCTGCCATCTTCACATTGAAGGCCCCCTGTCTCTTGCCTTGGTAGTAATTTTTGATAGGCCCATTCCTGTCTTACTCCTGCTTTTAGCTTCACACTTATAGGATTGACTGTCTCGCACATTAGCTTTCAGCAGGTGTCAGAAGCATTGAATTGTATTTGTAGGAATGAAAATAGAAAATGAAAGGAAAATCCAACTGTTACAGTTTACAATATAACATCCATAGACATCTATAAAGCTTTGAGAAAGATAGTAGAACACACAGCCTATACTTGTCTACTGCCTAGCTTTTCCATGACTTCTTTATTTGTTTTATTCTACTTCCATGAGATGCACACCATTCTTCTTTATATTTAACATTTCAAGGGCCTCAGTTTTTTAACTGCTTGTTTACTGTACATGTTTTTATGACATTTGACCTTTTATGAAGAGTATACATAACACTTGATGGCTCTCATTTTAATTTGTGAGTTATTCATTTGGATGTCAGCGCAAAGAAGCACAGTGGCTCAAAACCCTGAAAAACAGGAACATTAAGGAAAGGGAACATTTATTTCAAATGGTAAGTCATTTTTGAAGATGTATATTATTGAAATTTCTAGGTTTGTGTGGGAGACTCTGAATGTTGTAACAATGAAATGGCCAATGGTAGGAGAATGAATAAAAAAGAAAAAACAAAATGAATTGCCATGAAAACAGAAAATGAAAGAAGATGCAGCTATTTTCAGTCTGTACAATTTAAGGTAACAGCTGCTGACTTTTGTAAAACTTGAGAAAAATACTAGAACACACATCCTTTATTTGTCTACTTGTATAAAAGCTGCATTGCTTATGTGCTGCCTGGGCTTGATAGGGAAACAGATTAACACTACTCCCTACAACATGTATTTTAGGAGGCAGCTAAGGAGGGTTGGGCATGAAGCCGAATACTCCATCCTGTAGAAAATGTAAGCAAAAAAAAACAACAACAAAAAAGTCAAGAAATTATGGACAAGGCAATCAAAGCAAATAACTGAAATAATTCAACTCAGTCATCCTGGATAGAAGGTCCTCCTTTAAGGAGGTTCATGAAAGGGATGGAGAAGATATGGAGTGACCTTGAACTGATGGCACAGGATAGAAAGGCTTGGCAGGCCTATGCTTCTCAGGGAGCTGAAGAATAATAATTGTATGTCAGACTACACAGATAGTGATCCAACATCTGTGCATACTTCTTTCAATTGATCCATCATCTGTCATGCTTGCTTGAACTGATCTATCATGTCCAATTAGCTTGACTAATACTGTCTGAGGCATTTGAAAGATGTGCAAGAAGACTTCACTCATAACTTATGTTCTGTTATCCCTTACCACAATAAAATTCTAGCATTCCCACCAACCCACGTTCTTTCATTCTCATCCAAAACCCATTATCTCATACTTAACCATAACTTAAATGCTTTCAGCATGTCACTTCATTAAGTGTGAAAAATATTAATTTTTTCATATTTTTCAAGATGTGTTTATCATACATCATGATTGTTGACCCATTTACATCTAGGGATGTGGGTGTGCATGCATGTTTCTGTCTTTGAATTAAAACCCACACTTTCAGTCTCTCTCTCTCTGAATAAATTCTATAAATATGAAACACACAGATCAAGGATCAGTCTGCAGACAAACAATTTATTTCTACAATTCCACGATATCTGGGCATTCTTCAGGATAAATACATAGTAAGATAATGGGCATTCAACTCACAAAATGAAAGCAAATGTACATCTCAAACGAGGCATGCCAATTCTGTCTTGTTCAGCAGTAATCACATCCACGCACAGAATATATTCAAACATTCATGGAAAACTCTTTTGAACAGTAATAGCTCTCAATTCTAAAATTCCAGAACACTCTCAAGACAAGGTCAGCACAAACTCGCAACCTACTTGCAGCAATCAAACCAACCAATGGAATCATGTATAACATCCTATCTGACTCACTAAACTTGCAAACACGATACTAATAAAGCTCCCTGTGGAGTAGGTGTTTGAACCAATAAAATATTGTCTAACAAGCCATTCTTGACAATGTTATTTTCTGTATTGTCTATTTCAGATGGTTGTTATGTCACTAGAGGTACTGTGGTGTGGTTCATGTCCAGGGTGGTCATAGGGTGGCTCATCAACTGTTTGTGGCTAGCGTGAACAAGTAGTGCGACTCACATTACGTACCCAAATTTATGTAAACGATGTAGCAGAATAACGCTGAATGGTGTTAAAATAAAAGAATATTTTATATTTGTTATCATAGAAATGCTACAAAAACATTACTAGAAATGTGAGATACCAGTTACATATATTTTATCGAACATTTGTTTTTTTGTTTTTTTGACATATAATTATAAATAAATGTATTTTGCAAAAATATATGAATGGCTGTTTCCTGAATTGTCTCCAGTACTGCAGCTCTCAAAGGCCACCATGAAGGGCCACCTATGGTCTATGTCCTAGCACAGTCTTTGGTTCAAATATGCTGACAACAAAAGTAAGCAACAATGAAGTCAGCACTACAGACTTTCCCATAAACTTTAAACACAATTAATAAGATAATAAACAATGAGAGATCATAGTCAGTATTCTAACTCTTTTGTTCTCTGGTCAGATATAGTACAAAAGTGGAATTTATTCCTTCTTTACTGACATTGGTCAAATTATAGTACAAAAGAGGAGTTTATTCCTTCTTTACTGACATTGGTCAAATTATAGTACAAAAGAGGAATTTATTCCTTCTTTAATGACATTGGTCAAATTATAGTACAATAGAGGAATTTATTCCTTCTTTACTGACACTGGTCAAATTATAGTAAAAAAAGAGGAATTTATTCCTTCTTTACTGACACTGGTCAAATTATAGTACAAAAGAGGAATTTATTCCTTCTTTACTGACATTGGTCAAATTATAGTACAAAAGAGGAATTTATTCCTTCTTTACTGACACTGGTCAAATTATAGTACAAAAGAGGAATTTATTCCTTCTTTACTGACACTGGTCAAATTATAGTACAAAAGAGGAATTTATTCCTTCTTTACTGACACTGGTCAAATTATAGAACAAAAGAGGAATTTATTCCTTCTTTACTGACACTGGTCAAATTATAGTTTAAAAAAAGAGGAATTTATTCCTTCTTTACTGACACTGGTCAAATTATAGTACAAAAGAGGAATTTATTCCTTCTTTACTGACATTGGTCAAATTATAGTACAAAAGAGGAATTTATTCCTTCTTTACTGACACTGGTAAAAAATGCTGATTAACTCATTCTAACCCAGGCAGTTTTCCGGTTTTACCCAGGCCCAAAAATAGAGGCATTTTTTTTTCTACAAGTGATTTTTAAAAAAACATGCAGTAGGCATATATATTAACTCGGCAGATATATGTATTATGCATCAAACTTTAGGAATTTGACTGAAGAATGTTGTGGAACAATGCTGAGTTCTTAAGTGATGTAATAATTGTTTGTTATGGGCGCAGGCCTGTCTAACATTCTGCCCTTTCACTCTCATTAATCTTGCATACTATATCCTTTTATTCCCACATGTTACTTTAAGCATTAAAGGGAGAAATTGTGTGGCAATGACAGAAGCCTGATACAGCCCAACTTTATGAGAGAAACAGATGATATATGAGAGTGAATGATGAGATGTTATACGACAGTGACTGATGTTATATGACAGTGAATGATGAGATGTTATACGAGAGTGAATGATAAGATGTTATATAAGAGTGAATGACGAGATGATATATGTGAGTGAATTATGAAGAATTCGACCTCATAGTTTAATTATCAATAATGATGCACTTGTTCTTTTTAAAAATGTTTGCGTACAGGTTATATATTAAAGGGTTATATATTATTATTTTTTTAATCAAATGGAAATGGTCTTAGGAATGATATCTGGCTGAGTTTCCATGTCTGACAGACACCAACATTTGACTAAGGTCATTGGAAACTGACCCGCACGCATTTTCTCAGAGACGATGAAAGAATAGAACAACTGCTGATGTCACATGTCAGCGACCAATGTGAGGTTGTGAATGGGGCTGGCAATCCTACTAAGTAAAACAAATTATTACAGAAACTGTCACTGCAGGTTGACATAAGTGTTTTGGTGTAGCCTTCCTGTATGGTGGCTGCAGCTTTGATGTAGGCTTCCTGTATGGTGGCTGCAGCTTTGGTGTAGGCTTCCTGTATGATGGCTGCAGCTTTGGTGTAGGCTTTCTGCATGGTGGCTGCAGTTTTGGTGTAGGCTTCCTGCATGATGGCTGCAGCTTTGGTGTAGGCTTCCTGTATGGTGGCTGCAGCTTTGGTGTAGGCTTCCTGCATGATGGCTGCAGCTTTGGTGTAGGCTTCCTGTATGGTGGCTGCAGCTTTGGTGTAGGCTTCCTGCATGATGGCTGCAGCTTTGGTGTAGGCTTCCTGTATGGTGGCTGCAGTTTTGGTGTAGGCTTCCTGTATGATGGCTGCAGTTTTGGTGTAGGCTTCCTGTATGGTGGCTGCAGTTTTGGTGTAGGCTTCCTGTATGGTGGCTGCAGCTTTGGTGTAGGCTTCCTGTATGGTGGCTGCAGCTTTGGTGTAGGCTTCCTGTATGGTGGCTGCAGCTTTGGTGTAGGCTTCCTGTATGGTGGCTGCAGTTTTGGTGTAGGCTTCCTGCATGATGGCTGCAGTTTTGGTGTAGGCTTCCTGCATGGTGGCTGCAGTTTTGGTGTAGGCTTCCTGCATGGTGGCTGCAGCTTTGGTGTAGGCTTCCTGTATGGTGGCTGCAGCTTTGGTGTAGGCTTCCTGCATGATGGCTGCAGCTTTGGTGTAGGCTTCCTGCATGATGGCTGCAGCTTTGGTGTAGGCTTCCTGCATGATGGCTGCAGCTTTGGTGTAGGCTTCCTGCATGATGGCTGCAGCTTTGGTTTGGTTCCTGCAGGCTTGGCTGCATGCATGATGGCTGCAGCTTTGGTGTAGGCTTCCTGCATGATGGCTGCAGTTTTGGTGTAGGCTTCCTGCATGATGGCTGCAGCTTTGGTGTAGGCTTCCTGCATGATGGCTGCAGCTTTGGTGTAGGCTTCCTGCATGATGGCTGCAGTTTTGGTGTAGGCTTCCTGCATGATGGCTGCAGTTTTGGTGTAGGCTTCCTGCATGATGGCTGCAGCTTTGGTGTAGGCTTCCTGCATGATGGCTGCAGCTTTGGTGTAGGCTTCCTGCATGATGGCTGCAGTTTTGGTGTAGGCTTCCTGCATGATGGCTGCAGTTTTGGTGTAGGCTTCCTGCATGATGGCTGCAGTTTTGGTGTAGGCTTCCTGCATGATGGCTGCAGCTTTGGTGTAGGCTTCCTGCATGATGGCTGCAGCTTTGGTGTAGGCTTCCTGCATGATGGCTGCAGTTTTGGTGTAGGCTTCCTGCATGATGGCTGCAGTTTTGGTGTAGGCTTCCTGCATGATGGCTGCAGTTTTGGTGTAGGCTTCCTGCATGATGGCTGCAGTTTTGGTGTAGGCTTCCTGCATGATGGCTGCAGTTTTGGTGTAGGCTTCCTGCATGATGGCTGCAGCGGCGGTGTAGGCTTCCTGCATGATGGCTGCAGTTTTGGTGTAGGCTTCCTGCATGATGGCTGCAGCTTTGGTGTAGGCTTCCTGCATGATGGCTGCAGTTTTGGTGTAGGCTTCCTGCATGATGGCTGCAGTTTTGGTGTAGGCTTCCTGCATGATGGCTGCAGTTTTGGTGTAGGCTTCCTGCATGATGGCTGCAGCAGTGGTTGTTTCAAACTCCATAAGGAGTGAACAAAGAATGGAAACAAAGAACTGGAAATCTGGCACCATATTTACAACTGGAGCGTCCGATTGACAAAGCGGTTTTAGCGCTGGTCTCTCATGGCAATGGTGCTGGGTTTGATTCACGGTATCAAAACGTTTCAATCTACCCAGCTGTAAATGGGTGTCTGACTTTGCACTTAAGTTAGGGAAGGAAAAGGCAGCAAGGAAGGGAACTGGTCACTCCACTTCTCAATGCTGGACCTACCATAGTTAAGTCTCTAACACTTCACTCCTTTATAGCAGTATCTGTTACATGACTACCTTTAACTTTTAATTAAAATAGATCTGACTGAGTTTTTTGACTTACGTAAAGATCTTGCAGAGCTAAATACAACATCATCTTTAAGAGAATTATCTGCCCTTCTAAGAATCCAGTATGCTTGAGGAAATTTGTTTGATGTCACTTTTGACCTGTTGGTCTGAATATCTTCACTGTCTACATAATTACGGTCAATCCTCACTATTCATTAGAGTTAGGTTCCTTGACAACCCAGTGAATACGGAAATCCACAAATATGGAACCATTGATCCTAATGAAGGGAGTTAGGTTCCTGTGGGACCCTGTTCACCTTACACTTTCGCTACCAATTACCATAAACCCATCATTTCATGTACCTTTCTTATAAAAAACAGCTTACTTATAACACTGTGCATTTTATAAATGTATTTTATACACTGTTTTCTCTGTAATGGCACAGTATGTACAATCTTTTGGTGTACTAATACTCATTCACTCACACTGTCACTACTCATTCACACATCCACACGCAAACACACTATTTCAAAATCCCTGGAAAACAAACATTGAAAACATGTACACAGAACATTTAAAATAAACAAAATTTCATACAGACATCCCAGAAAGAAGTTTATCTTACACATGTACTTTTACCAGTGAGGCTCATCACAGCCTTCTTGCGCTTAGACACGCTCACCTACAGACTTGCACTACGTTTGGATGCCATAATTAATTACAAAAATAATCAAAAACAGCGTACAACTGCAAAAAGGTGGATGAAAAGATGCTCGAAAAAGACACGTGTAATCACCACGAAAGCTGTGAGAACAAGGAGGCAGCCTCTCCTTGCTGCGCAGTAGGCGCCTG
The DNA here is from genome assembly GCA_024509875.1 of Oreohelix idahoensis. Classification (NCBI taxonomy): domain Eukaryota; kingdom Metazoa; phylum Mollusca; class Gastropoda; order Stylommatophora; family Oreohelicidae; genus Oreohelix; species Oreohelix idahoensis. Next base: position 157,662 of record JAMPIV010011143.1, read on the forward strand.
ACATGACAATTTTTTGCCTACTGTGCATGGCCATGAATCCCTGTGTGGTGCCTGCGAATGGCAAAAAATGGGTTAAACGTTATCTCGAGTGACTCCGCAACATATGAAGCGAGGATTGACTGTATTAGTCATTTTTGGGTTTTCACTCAAAATTTTATAAAAGCTATGGTATTTGCTCAAATATATCTTTCCTGGACCTCCTTGATGGTACTGATGGTTAAACTGTTCAGGCTGCTTGTGCCTTGATGGTAATTCTTGATGTTGTTGCTGCTGTTGCAGATTCAGATGGTGAGATGATGAAGGGTTTTCTGGAGTCCCCTCAGCTTCATTCACTTGCTGGTAAGGGACCACTGACCTCTTTTATGATAGGATAAGCTGTTTTAAAGTTTACGTCCCTGACATGAGAAAAAAACATTCTTCAATTACATTTTGTTATGTTTTCATTTTCAAAGTTCTATATCATGATGTTAGTTATTACTGATGTATCCAACACAATCTTTTTTTTTTTTTTTTTTTTAAATAATTCTTACAGAAATTTTTTTTGGTTATAATTCCCCATCATCATTTCCCTTTTTTCTCTTCTTTTTTTATGGAGCATGCAGTCACAGCTACAGCTGGTCTCCATTACAGGTAAAGCAATTATGTACTCTTGCAGTGATGTTCTGTAGCAATATCTTTGACATGATGAGGTTGCCAGCCCCACACATAATCTCATATTAATTACCCCTTTATGACATGTCTGATGGAACAGTGGGTCTATTCTTTCTGTCTCGTCAGAGATTTACAAGACCTATCTAGGACATCATTTAAAATGACTAACCCTAATCACACATTTGAAATAAATAATGAACAGAATTTTTATGAACTAAAGCAATCTCTATCATTTAACTCTATATCCAAATAAGATAAGCTGTCTTGCCATTCAAAATATAGTTTAATATACACCATATATAAAAATCTAATTTCCACAACAAGAGAAATCTTGAATGGATGGCACGAGTCAGATAGGTTTGACACTGATTGGGCTACACTCTGCATGTGACACAGTAGATTACTCTGAAAGGTTACTTTCTGTTACTCAGTAACTAACCAATTGTGAACCTCAACAACAAAACAAAACAAAAAAAAAAGTTCTCTCAATGACAATTACTTACAGGAGCTGTGATGGTCCTTCCTCTTGCTATACCTCCAACAGGTATTTTTGTTGATGACGCTGCAACTCCAACGGGAATTCTCGTTGATGATGCTGCACCAACAGGTATTCGTGTTGAGGGAACTGTATTTCCAGATGGTATTCTTGTTGATGAGTTAGCGCTTCCAGTAGGTATCCGTGTTGAGGACGCTGAACCACCAGCAGGTATTTTTGTGGAGGAGGTTGTTTCTCCTGCAGGTACTTGTGTAGAAGAGACTGGTCCTCCAGCAGACACCTGTGTTGAGGTGTTTGGTCCTCCAGCAGACACCTGTGTTGAGGTGTTTGGTCCTCCAGCAGACACCCGTGTTGAGGTTGGTCCTTCAGTGAGCACCTTTTTTGAGGTATTTGGTCCTCCAGCAGGTACTTTTGTTGAGGACTTTGGTCCTTCAGCAGGCATCTTTTTTGAGGTGTTTGGTCCTCTAGCTGTTATTTGTGTACAAGAGGTAGACCCTCCAGTAGGCACTTTTGCTGCTGAGGTTACTCGTGTAGAGGAAGTTGACCCAACAGTAGAATTTCTTGCCGAGCAGGCTGGTGCAGCACTCTGTGTCTTTGTTGTTGAGACTGGTCCCTTCCCTGGTGCTTTTGTTGCTGAGGATGTGGTTTGAGCTGAAAATGTGACAATCTTAATAACAGCAGAAATATAACAATGACAAAACTAGAAATTTTGAAATATTTGATAATCAAATATAGAATGAGAGAAAGTATAAGATTACACCAGAAAAATGATGAAAGTTTTAGACGACAACAACAATAACAACAACTATGACAGAACATGAGTACATCAATGACAGAAAGTGTATGAATACATCAAAAACATGAAGAAAGAAAATATAAGATTACACCCAAAAATGATGAAAGTGTAAGACTACATAAAAAACATGATAAGAGAAACTATAAGAATACACCACCAAATGATAAGAGAAACTGTAAGATTACCTTTAAAAAAACAAGAAGAGAGAAAGTGATGGTAGCTGATTTGGCTGGCTTCTGATGAGGTGTCCAAACTATTTTATATTCTGCCTCTCTGTGTAACTGAAGCAAGGCATTGTTCCCATCAGCTTCCTAGCTTCTTTGATTCTCCTTCTGTCTCTTATGTTGACAACTGCAGCTTTTCTCAGACATCACACCTTGCATGTTGTCCAACTTCCTCTCCTGGGCTTTAGATTATATCCTCCTCTGTTTTACTCTAATCTTTGTGAAATCCACTCTCAATTTTCTGGATCCAATGCAGTTTAACCACAGCGCCTCATTAGTCATCACTTTTCAGGAACTTCCAGGTCAACCACTATGGCTATCAGTAAGGTCAATGAAAATAGTATAAACCTTATTGGAAGAAAGAACAAAGAAGCAGCTTTACTTATGACCACAAGGTCTTTCAGAGACAAACAAATAAAAACAGCAGAGAAAAGAAAATGAGAATTAATCTAAATGCATAAAATATTTTTATGAAGGATGCAAATAAATGAGGAAGATCACTGAATTGCTCAAGCGCACGTGCAGACACATGCATGCATACACACATACACATGTACAAGATATAAAATGTAATGGTAGTCCCATAGCAGATACTGCCTTAGGGAGGTGAAGTGTTACAGACTTCACTATACTAACTCCAGCTTTGACAGTCGGATGACCAGTTCCATCCTCGCTGCCTTTGTTTTCCCTGAGTTAAGTGCAGAGCAAGGTACCCATTTACTCCACCGAGTTTCAAATCAGGTACCTTTAGTGTGAGAGGCCAGCGCTCTAACCAGTCTGCCAATTGGATGCTCGCACAAGATATAACATTTACTAAAGTACTGGGTATTATCTAATTTTAACATGACATCAGACAGTCTTAGAAACTGAACTGTCATCAAAACCTAAGATTTGGTGACCAAAAAAAAAAAAAAAAAAGAGCAAAAGCATCCACAAATGTCTGACTCTAGTGTTTGGATACCGCAAGCTTGTTGCTAGGCAAAGTTAGTGAGGTCATTAAACAGAGTCAATAAATAAATAATTTCTATTTTCATTATTTGTTGAATTTCTTGAGTTAATACCTTTTTGCTTGTCCCGTGTTTTTGGATTTTTTTTATCTTTCAGCATCATACATCATATATCATACCTCATATATCATGTCGTTGTTTCATTCAATTTTTCCCACTTGTTTACAGTGTCCATTGCTTTTGTCTATTAACATGCCTATATTTATCTGTGTGTCTGTTTGTGACTATGCCATACAAAGGGTGAATCCCAAAACGCCCCGTGTTTTATGTATACGTTAATTTGTAAAACTGATTCCATTCCATATTAATTTTTAATGTATATATTAATTTTCAGGTTGTTTTTTTCGGAGGACTGTGGAGGCTGAGATACAAAGAATGAACCAGAGTTGGGGCACTGTACGAAGGATGGCCACCAATCGAGGAAAGTGGAATCAATTTGTTGTTGCCCTACAAGACGCCACTAGGCGTGATGGCCACTGACTGCTTTGACGGTCGGTGGTTAAGGATCTAAGAAGATATTAATTTCATTAAACAGAGGAAACACTAGTGTAAAATGATGCTGTCTGACCTTGACCCGTAACATAGCAATATGCTAATAATATATGCTAATAATATGATTATGAAGAATTAGACAATCAATAAATTGGTTACAGGAAATAGTTACAATAATTCAGCACTTAACAATTTCTGTAAGTCTTTCAAAACTTTTAATGATGAGAAACCAAGGTATACCAGCTATAAATTTAACAAAATGAAAGTTCAGCTGATTTCTTACTGCTGCAAGGATATATGGAACTCGAGGCAGATAGACTTGCTAAAGAAGGAAGTAAAATTCAAACTGAGGACATCATATGATCACATAAAAACAACAATAAAAAACAGTTTCAAAGAAAAATGGCAAACACTCAGTTAGATATAATAGATGCATGTTATCCCTCGCCAAAAAGAGATGTAGTGATAATATCATGATGCTGAGAACCGGTGACTTCAGACTTAAGTATCATATGTTCGACAAATTAAAAGTCAGACACTTTTAGAGATAGGTAGACACTTCTCCGTGTAGGGAAGAACGATGAACGAACAAACAAACAAACTTTATTTTCAAAGGTTTTAGAACTGGTCTAACAATTTGCACAAAGAGAACATTTTCTCCATGAAGGTTGACTCCATGAGAGGATCAGACTGACAGCATAGCCTTCACCAACCCAACTGATAGAAAAACTGTATGGTGATGAAAGAAGCCCGAGACAGACCACCAACTTTCTGAGAGAAATAAATGTATATATATGACAGTAAATAATGAACAAGAAAAAGACCACAGAGAAATAAAATGTTTCAAGATGCCTGCAAGGCACAAAATTAGCTGAAGCTGCTCAGAACAATTACAGACGTATAATATGATTATAACAACATCACATTTGTTGCATTTTTCATCACGTTGATGAAGAACAAAATGGAGCAAAACTTACCTGTCATTTTGATACTTCAAGATTATAATTTAAATGAAGGATGACCAAGTACTGAAGCAGATACAATATTCAATAATATCAAAAGCAGGATAAGATTAAATGAAAGATATCTTTTGCTCAGTAAACAACATATCTGTTTACCTGATCCTCGAGTCATAGTAGCATTAACAGATGAGGGTGCTGAGCTGGTCTTGGCTTTGGGCTTGGGAGGTTGATACTGTAAACACACAATATGTTAAGTTCATAGAAATGCGTTACCTTTACTATCTACCAAAAATTTATTTAGTGCACATAATGAATGAACAAGCACACAGTGATAACATGGGGCTGGCAACATCATCATGTCAAACAAACAGCTACAGAAACCACTGCTACAAGAATATATAAATGTTTCAGTGCAGGCTTTCTACATGTGGGCCAGCTGTTGTGGTAGCTCCATACTCTCCAGGAAGGATACAGGTATTAAATGAGTGAATTTCCCAATCTTTCTCTAAGATCATGGGCCAATGTCCCAATCTTTTTCTAAGATCATGGGTCAATGTCCCAATCTTTCTCTAAGATCATGGGCCAATGTCCCAATCTTTTTCTAAGATCATGGGTCAATGTCCCAATCTTTCTCTAAGATCATGGGCCAATGTCCCAATCTTTTTCTAAGATCATGGGTCAATGTCCCAATCTTTCTCTAAGATCATGGGCCAATGTCCCAATCTTTCTCTAAGATCATGGGCCAATGTCCCAATCTTTCTCTAAGATCATGGGCCATCAATGCTGTTGGCACCAGTATAGGAAACCTGCACCAACATCATGCTAATCTTACAGGTGTTGTTTTGGTAGCAATTTTTTTTACAAGCTAAGGCTTTCAGCCCCATACACCATATCACCTTAGCCATCACTAACAAAATGCCTGTTGGAAGCAGTGGTCTTATTCTATTTTTGTCTCCACAGACATGATTGGTCACAGGTATAAGATGTCTCCACCGACATAATTGGTTACAGGTATAAGATGTCACCACAGAGATGATTGGTTACAGGTATAAGATGTCTCCACAGACATGCTTGGTTACAGGTATAAGATGTCTCCAGAGACATGATTGGTTACAGGTATAAGATGTCTCCACAGACATGCTTGGTTACAGGTATAAGATGTCTCCACAGACATGATTGGTTACAGGTATAAGATGTCTCCACAGACATGCTTGGTTACAGGTATAAGATGTCTCCAGACATGATTGGTTACAGGTATAAGATGTCTCCACAGACATGATTGGTTACAGGTATAAGGTGTTTGCTCAGGACATGTTCTGTTTTTAAATTTTCAGTTGTACTGGTTGTTGTCTGGTTTTTTTTTTCTACAGCCTGTGTTTTTTATTACATCTGAACAGTCTGAAACTAAGCATGTGATGGAATATCTATTCCTGGAAGTCTGAAGACTGATTCTTGGGTAAAAGTCTGAAGACTGATTCTTGGTAAAAGTCTTCTTCTTCTTTGATCCTTAGCCGCCGATCGTCAAAGCAGTCAGTGGCCATCACGCCTAGTAGCGTCTTGTAGGGCAACAACAAATTTATTTCACTTTACTCGGTCAGTGGCCATCCTTTGTACAATGCCCCAACTCTGGTTCATTCTTTGCATCTCAGCCTCCACAGTCCTCCGCCAAGTTGTTTTTGGTCGGCCTCTCTTTCATTTTCCTTCAGGTGGTAAAAGTCTGATTCTTGGTAAAAGTCTGAAGACTGATTCTTGGTCAAAGTCTGAAGACTTATTTTTTTGTAAAAGCCTGAAGATTGATTCTCAGAATGTCTTTTATCTGTCTATTTGCATTGACATTAATTCTACCCCTATAAGTAATGTGCTCTACACCTTAAAGGAAAAAAACAACACTTCTGTAACCATTCTCATGTTTAAAACATTCCCATATTCATTCTCATGTTTAAAACATTCCCATATTCATTCTCATGTTTAAAACATTCCCATAATCATTCTCATGTTTAAAACACTCCCATATTCATTCTCATGTTTAAAACACTTACATTTACACGAGTGCTTTGTTTGGCAGTGGTTTTGGAACCAGGTTTGTCCTTGGCTAACCGTGGCTGCTTCTCCTTACACAAGTTGATATGTCTCTCTGCCGCCTGCTGGTTGAAGCGACGAGAACAGTGTGGGCACTGGACATAATCTGGGATACATCATTACAGTTAAATGACACAAATTTTCATATTAATACAGAAGTTAGTTGAGAACATTCAAGAAAACACAGGTGTTATGCCTACAAGAATACAATGTATATCAAGGACCCACCTTTAAAACATTCTTTGGAAATATCAGTTAAAGGGACAAATACAAACTGTGACAACAGCTACTGAAAGATTCATTGCCTAAATATGAAAAAAAAAAAAAAAATTAAAATAAAGGTAGATAAAAACAAGAAAAAAATTAGGCAGAATATTTTTATAAATTGCCAACATGACAAAGAAAAAAGTGCACGACGCATCTCACATGTTTCCCTGAGCAGCCTTCTTTTCCTTGTTGTGTCTACTCTACTGTTATATTCCTATTAGTTGACAGTTTACCCATAACAAATCTTAGTTAAATCCCAGACCTAAGGGTCTTTTATATTTGGACATGCACCCTAATATAACCGACTAGGTTGAACGGGACGTGCCTCGCCAAAACGAGGCAAAAGTTTTACATTAAAAAAAAAAAATTTTTTTTTTTAAATCTTGAACATCTCAACTCTATTGACATATTCCTTCTAAAATTGTCTCTTAGCTTTTCATCCCTTATTAGGTTATTAGGTCTTTTGGTTTTGTCATATTTCTCTCAAATACCTCATTTTATTGACATCATCATCATTACCTTTATACCTCTCAGGAGTATAGGCCTTCAACAAATACATATGAAGACATCCTGTCATGTGACATCAGTTCAAAGTATTTCCTTGTCCTCTTTATCCCTTTCACGCCTGTCTCCAGTTCCCTTCTGCAAGTCTTTCTCTTACCCTTGGTACTTGAGAACAAGGGTTACCTTCTCATGCTATCAACAGTTTTCCTCAAAATGTGTTACACCCAATGCTGGCATTTTCTTTTCATCTCTTGTTCCACTGGCACTTGTCTGGCTCTTGTCATCTCTTGTTCCACTAGCACTTGTCTGGCTCTTGTCATCTCTTGTTCCACTAGCACTTGTCTGGCTCTTGTCATCTCTTGTTCCACTAGCACTTGTCTGGCTCTTGTCATCTTTTGTTCCACTAGCACTTGTCTGGCTCTTGTCATCTCTTGTTCCACTAGCACTTGTCTGGCTCTTGTCATCTCTTGTTCCACTAGCACTTGTCTGGCTCTTGTCATCTCTTGTTCCACTGGCACTTGTCTGGCTCTTGTCATCTCTTGTTTCACATTAGTGATCTCACCATACCACTTCTATTCCATGCAAGCAACAATTTAGGAACATCCATCTCATTTTACTGCGCTTTTATTTTTACTGTTTCTTAGTTAATGTCCCAGTTTGTTCATAAAGATCTAGTTTTATTTTCAGAGATACATAAAGATCTAGTTTTGTTAGTCTGAGATGCATAAATATCTGGTTTCTGAGATCTAAAAAGATTGAGTTTTGTTTTCTGAGATCCATACAGTTCTAGTTTTGTTTTATGATTTCCATAAAGATCTAGTTTTCAAACATCCATACAGATCTAGTTTTGTTTTCAGAGATCTATACAAATCTAGTTTTGTTTGAAGATATCAATACAGTTCTAATTTAGTTTTAAGATATCCATACAGTTCTAGTTTTGTTTTAACTCATTCTAACCCAAGCATTTTTTGGGGGGTTTTACCCAGGACCTAATATGCAGACATTTTTTCTACAAGTGATGTTAACAGGTAGTAGACACATATATTAGTTTAGTAGATATGCATCAAACTTTAGGAAATTGGCTGCAGAATGTTGTGAAATAATGTTGAGTTCTTATGTGATGTTATAATCGTTTGTTATATCTTGTGAAGTGTAGAAACAATAAAAAATAAAAAATGAATAAAAATTATGCACATACACGTAAATATTTCAGCTGTACTTAATCCCTTGGTAGTAAAACACCAGGAATTGAAATGTATATCCAGTTGACAACTAATTCAAGAAGTTTGATAAAAAAAAACAAATGAAAATTGTAATTTATATACATTTTTGTGTGTGAAGTCACATATTGCTGAACTGGAATCTCACTTACACATTCCTGTCCCATGCAAATTAATTAATTTATTACTTAAAAATATCACGTTTGTTCAACGTCCTTATCGGAATCGAAAATAGGTTATTATCGCTACCGATATCACTAAAATTCATTTCAAAATTATATATTGAGGTTGATTCGTTAATAGTTTATGAGCGTTATGTATGTGACTACACTATATGTAAAAAAAAAAAATAACCCTATGACATCATTAATTGATAAAAGTATGCAAAAACTAAGCGCCAATATAATTGTTTCACTACCAGTTCAAAATACGATGTCCACAGGAAGTGTTTTACATGATATGAACACTCTATGGCTACATATTTTCTAATTTTTTGGTTCAATTTCGGAATCTTATAAAGCGGGTGTACCACGTGGCATGCGGCTAGATCCAAAGCAACTCTAGCAACGAATGTAAAGCACACAATTTCAGCTTCAGGTTCACTCACAAATGTGTGCTGGATGTAATGAAATTATTTTAAACTGGCTTATCACCAGATATTCTATAATTTTCCGCTCAAATGCGGCATACATCACACTGGCGTAGGATGCGCCAATGGGTAAAAGTAAAGGCCAGTTTGGCGCACCATACAGCTCGCGGGTTAGAATGAGTTAAGATATCCAAACAGTTCTAGTTTTGTTTTCAGAAATCTACACAGATCTAGTTTTGTTTTCAGAGATTTATTCAGTTTTAGTTTTGTTTTCAGAGATCCATAAAGATCTAGTTTTGTTTTCAGAGATCTATACAGACCTATTTTTGTTTTCAGAGATCCATAAAGATCTAGTTTTGTTTTCAGAGATCTATACAGACCTATTTTTGTTTTCAGAGATCTATACAGATCTAGTTTTATTTTCAGAGATGAAAGCTGTAAAAACAACCTAATAACTGACCTGGATTAACAGATGGAGGTGGCGGGGGTGGAAGCGGACCACCTGAATCAATTGCCTGCTGAAGGCCTCTTGCATTCCTGACAGCATTAATAAAGTCCTGATGCTTCTCTCGCCAGTGGCTTTTTGGTGGCTTGATTTCCTGCACAAGCAAATGATGATAGCAAGAATAATAATAATAATAATATTTCATAGCAAGAAATAGTCAAACATTAGTCTACTGTGGCCTTTTGAGTTGGCATGATTTCCTGTACAGGTTGATGAAGTGACAAGTTATGAGCCTAAATTAAGAAATTATTTTGTAAAAACCTGAGCAATATTAAAATTAATTCCTTCCACAATTTTTTTTAATCGCTACTGCCTTGTAACAAAAGAGATACTAAGCTTAATCACAAGTTTTGCAAAGATGTCTTTTGCATGCCCTTCTTATAATGTTGCATGCTTTCATATTAATGAATTAAGTAACATGTGGGAATGAAAGGATATAGTATGCAAGATAAATGAGAGTGGAAGGGCAGAATGTTAGACAGGCCTGCGCGCCCAATTCTTAACCCTTCGAAAATAAAGTTTGTTCGTTCTCCATGGACATTCCATGTTTTCTTAGTGTTTTAAATTGTGACCTTGCAAAAGTTTATTTTCTCCTGATCATATCTGACAAAATCAAGTTAATTCTTCATTTTTAAAAAACCACTACTAAGGACACGGGCCAAGTTCAGTAACTCAACATTACCATCAAATATCTCCTTAACACTTCTAACTTTGCCAATTGTTTCTTTTTCCTTATGAATTTTTCCTCTATTTGGTGAGGTGTGTCCTTTCAACCTAAACACCAGGTCCATTAGTTATATCAGGGCACACGACCAAATATAAAAGACCTAAAGTTGTTTCTAATAGTGTTCTGGCTACTGAGACTTTATGAATACAACAACTGTAATTTTAATTTTTGATAATTTAAAGCAAATGCTGGTCAATTATTGATGGGATTGATCATGTACTCTCAATCAATACTCTTTAGCTCCCCAAGGAGCATAAGCCTTCAACAAACATGTCACGTCCTCCTGTCCCATGCCATCAGCTCAAGGTCTTTTCATGTCATCCTCATCATTATCATTGGTGTCTCCAGTTCCCACCTCCGTGTATTTTTCAGTCTACCTCAATTCTATCACCCTGGGGATTCCAGAACAAGGACCCACTTGTAATGCTATCAAAATGTTTCCTCAATGTGTGTCCAATCCGTCACCAGTGCCTTCTTCTCATCTCTAAGCATATACTCTCACCAAAAATAAATTGTCCTACTACTTTTACAAAATAACTATTGAACTTTAAGGCTGTAATAATAACGCCACAGTCAAATTCATGGCCGCAGAACTGTGACCAAAATTTAGTGTAGTATCCTATACCTGCACAACTGAACACAATCTTAAACTGCAGTGCAGTTGTAGAACAGAAAAGTTAAAAAGAAAAGGAGGACCATCAGAAAAATTCACACTACTTGAATACTGATGTTTTCAAATGTATTTGTTTTTTTTTTGTTTTAATAAAGTTTTGCCTCGTTTTGGGGAGGCGCATCCCGTTCAACCTAGTCGGTTATATTAGGGCGCATGTCCAAATATAAAAGACCTTTAGGTCTGAGGTTAATGTTATTTTTTCAAATGTATTTATTATAACTGGTTATAACAATTATGTAGTTATAATAATATGTCATTTATAATAATTATGTAGTTATAATAATATGTCATTTATAATAATTATGTAGTTATAATAATATGTCATTTATAATAATTATGTAGTTGTAATAATATGTCATTTATAATAATTATGTAGTTATAATAATATGTCATTTATAATAATTATGTAGTTATAATAATATGTCATTTATAATAATTATGTAGTTATAATAATATGTCATTTATAATAATTATGTAGTTATAATAATATGTCATTATAGCATCTATTGTTGTTCTAAAAGAGAATCCTGCTATTGTTGTGAACTCCTGTTCTTATTTATCCTGTTCTTTCGTTTATCGCATAAAGACACCTAGTAAATAGGTAGACAGGATAACAAACAACATTCCATGTTAAAACATTATAATTCAGAGGAAAAGAAGAGAAAGAAGGAAAAGAAAGATATGATGAGCAGACAGAAAATGTTGAAGGATGGACAAAATAAATTAATCATTATCAGTCTCTTTTTCCTCCTTACAGAGCATGAAGCCAATAATTAATTCATTAACTGCCCTCTTTAGCTCCCAGAAACTTGGATCTTAGCTCCCAGAAACTTGGATCTTAGCTCCCAGAAACTTGGAACAAAGCATACATGTGCTCCTATAGTGGTGACTTCTGTATTGTTATTGTTGTTCAGAATCGACATCACTGCCCTCTTTAGCTCCCAGAAACTTGGATCAAAGCATACATGTGCTCCTATAGTGGTGACTTCTGTATTGTTATTGTTGTTCAGAATCGACATCACTGCCCTCTTTAGCTCCCAGAAACTTGGATCAAAGCATACATGTGCACCTATAGTGGTGACTTCTGTATTGTTATTGTTGTTCAGAATCGACATCACTGCCCTCTTTAGCTCCCAGAAACTTGGATCAAAGCATACATGTGCTCCTATAGTGGTGACTTCTGTATTGTTATTGTTGTTCAGAATCGACATCACTGCCCTCTTTAGCTCCCAGAAACTTGGATCAAAGCATACATGTGCTCCTATAGTGGTGACTTCTGTATTGTTATTGTTGTTCAGAATCGACATCACTGCCCTCTTTAGCTCCCAGAAACTTGAATCAAAGCATACATGTGCACCTATAGTGGTGACTTCTGTATTGTTATTGTTGTTCAGAATCGACATCACTGCCCTCTTTAGCTCCCAGAAACTTGAATCAAAGCATACATGTGCACCTATAGTGGTGACTTCTGTATTGTTATTGTTGTTCAGAATCGACATCACTGCCCTCTTTAGCTCCCAGAAACTTGGATCAAAGCATACATGTGCACCTATAGTGGTGACTTCTGTATTGTTATTGTTGTTCAGAATCGACATCACTGCCCTCTTTAGCTCCCAGAAACTTGGATCAAAGCATACATGTGCTCCTATAGTGGTGACTTCTGTATTGTTATTGTTGTTCAGAATCGACATCACTGCCCTCTTTAGCTCCCAGAAACTTGGATCAAAGCATACATGTGCTCCTATAGTGGTGACTTCTGTATTGTTATTGTTGTTCAGAATCGACATCACTGCACTCCAGCAAACCCACTGGTGCTCAGTCTCCGTCGGCAAACGTTGGAGGATATGACTGCTAATCGTTCCTGTTGCATGCTGGTTGTATATACGTCGATTTGCATCCTCTCATATGTTCATCCCTGCCAGTCTTACACCTAATGCCAAACTCCAGCAATCTTAGCCTTGATGATTCATCGACTGCAGTGTCATTCTCTAATATGCGATCATTAATTGTTCTCAGTATCTCTCGTTTGTCCATACCCAATGCACCTACTGTTGGTGCTCTTGAAGCTAGTCTATCAGCTCTTTCATTGTCGCGTACCCCTGCATGACCAGGACAGTAGATCCACACCAGTTCTTGAAGATTTGAGGCTTCTATGAGGTTTGCCATTCATGCCGTAGCCAACCATTTTGGATCTTCCAAAGCATGGACTGAGAGTCTGACACTTCTGTAGCAATCTGCATCATACAAGATGACATTACAAGATGACACTACCAGCCCCCGTACACATCCTCATATTAGTCATCTCTTACAACATAGCAGTAGTTTTTATTTATCTCCTCAGAGATCTCTCAGGAACTACATGAGACAGTGCCAGTCAAGTCAATACTATTTTTTTTTTGTCTGAATTTGATCTCTTTTATTATTTTGCTTTTACTGTTTTATAATCCAGAACCTCTTTATTTACTCCTTGTTCCATGAAATAAACCCCATTTTTAATGTAGTCGAGGAGATCCATTTTTAATGTACCACTTTTAAGTTCTTCTTTGAGCTCTTGATTACTGATGCTTCTACACCAATTAATCACCATCATAATTTATCTTGTCACTCTGTCAAGCATAAAGCCAACCCTGCACCAAAGTATTCATGTGCTCTTCAGCACTACTTTCTGTATGTATATGTTTGACATAGTGAGGTTGCCAGCCCATATATTATTATAAAATCTGATGATTCCCATGTCAAGCTTCAGTGTTAATTGTCTAGACCATGTCAAGCTTCAGTGTTAATTGTCTAGACCATGTCAAGCTTCAGTGTTAATTGTCTAGACCATGTCAAGCTTCAGTGTTAATTGTCTAGACCATGTCAAGCTTCAGTGTTAATTGTCTAGATATTGATTGTTCATATTCTCCAACTTATATTTATTTATTGTTCTCTTATAGAGCTGCATGTAGTATCAACAAGTTCAAACAAATTCTGACTCTTGAGTATAATACTGGCAAAAGAAGATGTAACAAAGCAAACATTTTTACTGTTTCTATAACCAATAGACATTAGATATTACTCAGATGTCATGTGACCCATGTAGGTCCCAGTGACCTTTGAGGACACAAAGAATGAATGGGACTACTATACCCATAGATACGTTGTAATATTATGTTGTGTATGGGGCTATCAACCTCATTATATAATAACACACTGTTACAGGAACCAGTGCTGCAAGAGCAGGTACTTTCGTGCAGGCTACATGCAACGGGGGGACGGGGGCGTGGAGGGGGGAGGAGGAAGCTACAATGATAGCTCCATACCTATAGGGAGCTAAAAGGGAAACTTTTCATACTTAGCAGAATAATATTAGCAACAACAACAAAAGTGTAACAAGGCAAGCACTTCTCACCATTTCTGTAACTATCAGACATTAGGTGCATGTAGTACCAACAAATTAAGAAAGAAAAACATTATGACTCAACAGTAGAACTTCAGAATATAAAAAATGTAACAAGGCAAACACTTTTCACAATTTCTGTTACTATCAGACATTAGGTACAAGTTAAAAAAAAAAAATTTCTTACTCAACAGTGTCACGGGATGCTTCCCCTGCTTTGCAGTAGTGGTCCAACATTGAAAAAAACTCAAGAGTATCTAATGTGGGTCTTCGAAGGTATCTACCTTCACTCAAGATTACTCTTGGCAGATTAGTAAATAGAAGGATGATGATGCTTCTATCTTGAGGGAGTGTTCACAAGATATTCAGAAGTCAAGAACTTTACTAACATAACTTATTACCTTGCCTGCCGCCTTTTATGAAGAAATATACTGTGTATTTTATTTAGCTCGTTCAAGCCCCCAACTTATTTAATAGTAAAATGCTACTTTATTAGCTCGTTTATCTATGGAAAATACTGGTTCACATGTGTGCACTTCTCTCCGTAATAATTAAATTAACTACGAATTTGTAAAACATTTAACAAATTTAATGACCAATTATCTTTTAACAAAGGTAAAATTAATAAATGATAGATGAGTTAATATTGGTTTCTTCACTGAAACTTCGCTGGAAATGTATTGTTAAAGTGTTAATTTGGTTCTGGCCTGATAAGTTTAACTTAGCTGTCAGATTGATGAAGTGTTTCTGTTGGCTGTTGACTGCTCCATCGATCTACGATGTCTGTGGCGACAGCATGTCCCAAAATGCGAGTGCTGGGGTAACCGCTCTTGGGGTCAATTGCGAGTATCTTCACAGGCCGTTGAAGGTAGGCGTCTCGTGTCTACTACAAGCTTTGAACCACAGATCTGTCTTCCAAACTGGTATCGCAGACTGGTACCACAAATGGTCTTGTAGACTCATACTACGAACTTTAGAGGAAAACAAAGGCCTCTCCTAAGTTTTATGTTCTCTGATGCTAATCAGGCGCCTTCCCACTGTCTCTTCCAACGACTCTTTTTCTCAGCAATTTTATCCCCTCTGAGTATACAGTATAGCTCAGTGGACATGATAAAAGTTCACCATTACTTCCAGTTAGTCTGAGCGAAAAGTATGTCTGGACAGTGGAGAATGCAATGGCTTGTGCCTGGGTGAACATGTCTAAGTATACATATAACTTATTACAAATGGTAATAAATATATACATATGATGTCATCATCATCCACTCCCAGTCTGGGGTTACATCTGCTTTTGGTTACCTGTGAGAGCTAACATGGTGGTTCACAAATATATCATTTTCCCATTCTGAGGTTGCCATCCTTGTATAGACCTGCATAACCACCAGCAGTTCAAACATGTCAAATTCAAAGTATAAAATATATGTTACAACTCACCCCAATTGTTGGGAACTCTAGACTTCTTGCTCAGTAGAACAGTCTTGGCAACTTGATGAAGATGCCTCGAACATGCGTCTGGGGTATTATTTCTATTTAGAATACCTCTGTGACTTGTGGGTGGTCCTGTAGAATCCGGTTTCTGTATTAATATTGATGATTTTCTACTGATGTTTCTGCAGATGCTCTAAAACGTTTTGTCCAGTCCTATAAGTTCAGAGTCCTGACTCTATTCTTCCCTGGCTTTGCCTGGTTCATCTACTCTGATGATCTTGGAATGCAGTGCCATAAAGCTCGAATTGAGATACATTATATTGCAGTTTAGGGACCCAAAGATGCAGCAATAGAGAATGCAGTCAACACCCCATAGCTTGACTGCTTGCATCAGGGTCAGCGAACCAGAGCTGACCAAGACCCTACTCCACCTCCACGTGGTGGTCCTGGAAACGGTCTGCATTACTGCAGTCTGGCTGAGAGAGTAGGGATCGAAGAGGGAAGGCAAACCCGGTTCCAAAAAATGCCGTGCTGAAGTCAGATGTGTCGGATGAAAGGTGCAGATATCACAGCTCCGGCGTAAACAGACACAACGCAACCAATGTCCTTTTCAGGACGAACGAGGAAGAAGAAGAAAAATATCGCAGTTTTCCTGCCTATGCGTCAACCTTAATTTCTGACCGGCTTCCAATCAGAATGAATGTGTATTTCTTGCTCTCATTTCATCAAATCCATAAACAAGGAATGAAGTGGGTTGAGGCTTTTAGTTATTACCTTCAGCCTCGTGTTTTAAAATATCATTTTAAAATTTGAACACACAACCTCCATATATGGCATGGCTCCTTCCGTTACTCTTATGAAATCTTTCAAATAAGATTTGTAACCTAATCCCTGCAAGATAGTGTCCTTGCTAATTTGTCTCCCCAGACGGTTTTATCTGTGATAATTATTACAGAAACCTCTGGACGGAAGTGCTTATGCAATTATCACCCATCCTTTCGTGGGTCCCAGAAGGATAAGCAGCGACATATCGCTGCACACAGACATTTTTCACAAATAACATCTGGTCTTCCTTTTGTATTCTCCGCCAAAGTGTCTGAACACGTTTGTAGCAAACAATGCCCCCAGATGGGCATGTGTGTCTGGCGGAAAAGGATTACACAGAAAGTCAACAATTACTTTCACGTTTGCTGTATGAAGTCAATCTGGTTCAACAACTTAAGCGATTATAATTAATCGTTAAGGATGGTCAATTAGCCATGAAATGACACGATCGCAGTATGACCAGAGGTAAAAAATCTAAAGGAGTGGTGCGGCACAATTTTATGTGTGGAAAAATTAAGAAATAAATAGATAGTGGCAGAGAGAAAGTGAGAAAAAGAGAACGACCAACTATGTGACAAACAGTATAACATCAGAACATAAAAAATGTAACAAAGTAACAAAAATGACTTCAAATGTTCAATTACTTATTACTCCTTGGAAATATTCTGGAAAAAACATGAAATTCTCCATTATGCTATAGACTATGAAGTTCTGAAAGTTGTTTACTTCAAAGTTCAGCATTTAGGTTTTTTTTGAGCTGCCACAGCTCTGGCTTCTTGGCTGGTTGTGAAATATTCAAATTAGAACCAGGACTCTTTGCATCAATACAGTGATTATCTTGTTTTCCATTTTGTCGTTACTATAAGGAGAACAGGGTGAACTACTGTAAATGATCTTCTTACAAGAAGATTGCTCCTAACTGCTTCCTGCCTTATTACAATGGTGGTTTATGTAGCAATGTGTTTTATACAATGAGGTTGCTAACAATCATCTTTTAAAACATCCTTAGTTGGCAGCTGAGGTAATATCCACAGATCCCCAGTACTGGGTCCCAGACGCATACTGTGTTCCCTGTGGCAACAAGCTGTAGAACATGATGTGCACTGTGAAAATATATCCTCTTCTTCTTTATCAAGTGCCACGCAGCTTGGCATAAGCAATCATTCTCTGGATTTCTATAACTTCAGGTTCTTTGTTTCTCCATCACTTCAACTGCTTATTCTCCAATGTGCCATAAAGTTGGACTGCCCAGTATCATCTATTCCTTTGTCCATCAGCTTTATCTGTTGTTACATTCAGCTGTAACTTTCCTCCTCTCACAACATTAACTCAGCTGTAACCTGCCCTATCTCACAACATTCACTCAGCTGTAACTTTCCCCCTCTCGCAATATTCACTCATCTGTAACTTTCCCCCTCTCACAACATTCACTCAGCTGTAACGTTCCCCCTCTCACAACATTCACTCAGCTGTAACTTTCACCCTCTCACAACATTCACTCAGCTGTAACTTTCCCCCTCTCACAATATTCACTCAGATATAACTTTCCCCCTCTCACAATATTCACTCAGCTGTAACTTTCCCACTCTCACAACATTCACTCAGCTGTAACTTTCCCCCTCTCACAATATTCACTCAGCTGTAACTTTCCCACTCTCACAATATTTACTCAGCTGTAACTTTCCCACTCTCACAACATACACAATAAAGATCACTGCTTGTTTCTTGACTTAATCAAATATTTTGACTTATTACATCACTGTCATCATCATTATTTCCCTTTCTATGAAGCATAGAACCATCACTTCAGCTGCTACTCAAGATGCATTCATATGCTCTAGCAGCAAATGTTTGACATGATGAGGTTTCCAGCACATGCACAACCTCACATTAGTCACCTCTTACAAAATGCCTGAGGGAGCAGTAACGCGATGTTTAATTCTTTGTCTCCCCTGAGACCCCTACGTACTACACTGAGTAAATAAGGATTCCAGTTTAGGAAAAATAAGTTTTGTTTAACATATAAATCTTTGTGTTCACCCTTTGTTGCTTCTAAAATTTAATTCAGTTTATCATTTCCATTAGGAAAATATTATACCTACCAAGACTTCTGGAGCAAATGATCGCCCACATATACTGCATGGAATTCTTTCTTCACTGTACTGATCTGTGATTAATAACAAATAATAATTACATGACTGAAGAATATTACCAGAGAACAATGCAGATGGAAAAAAAAGAATAGACAAAAGTAATGTAATAATTATGATGTTATGACGCAGAGGATGTGACGACAATGACATGAAGAAAAAACTGATTAGTTGTTGCTGTACATGATGCAGGAGGGTAAACAGTTCTGTTAGTAGTAACTTGTACAGAAGTAGTCAGTTAGTAGAAATAGTAGAGACTCTTCAGGCAGTTTCTAAATGGTGTAAGGAAACCCGCTCCAAGGTCAATCCCAACAAAGCCTGTGTGTTGTGGTACTCCTTGAATAGCTCCATATTGAAAGCAGATTTTCCAGACATTACTCTCAGTGGACAGAAAATTAAACGGCAAGACAAGCTGAAGTACCCTGGAGTAACATTTGATTGCAGCTACCATATAAGCACACTATTGATCACATCAAACACAAGTGCAAGAGAGGTATGGCAGCCCTAAAAACAATGGTTGCAGCACACCTAGAGCAGAGACTACTGTTTCTACTGTATCATCAGCTGGTCATGTCTGTAATCGAGTATGGCCTGGGAATACTCACACTGTCAATATCAAAATGTGAATTACTGAAACACATTCAAAATGAAAGAATGCGTATATATAGTTTTGGGCTGTACACGAGATACCCCTATTGTGATGCTGCGGCACATGCTTGGATTGCTGTCAGTTAGATCCAGATATGTGATGGCTCAGCCAAAAACCTATTTGTGAGTAACCACAGACAACAGGCATCCCCTGCATGATGAAAAAATATTGAAGGGAGAAGAGTGGAATAAGTCAGATGAGAACTGGATGAACTACCAGCAAGTCACTGTCAGCCTTGGTAGAGAGTGTAGAACTTGGGCCAATGGGAGGGCAGAGCTGGAAAATGATCATGCTGGTGATGATGCTGCCATTGTGTTCACAGATAAGTCTGTAATCAAGAGCACCCACAGAAGTTGCATTGGATATGGATAAGGGAGAGATACTGAGGGCAGGTAATGATCGCCTATTAGAGAATGACACTGCAATCGTTGAATCATCAAGGCTAAAACTGCTAGAATGTGGTATCAAACGTAAGACCAGCAGAGTTGGACATATGAGAGAATGCATCCGTTATGTATACAACCTGCGCACAATAGGAACAATTAGCATTCATACCCTTCAACATTTGCTGAGGGAGACTGAGCCCTTACGGGTTTGCCCTGAAAGCAAAGATGTCAATTCTGACCAACAATAACAATAGAACAGATGATGTCTGTAGTTACTATTAATAATAGAGAAGAAGTTAATAGTTTGTAATTCTAGTAGTATTAGTAGCAGCTACAGAAACAGGAGTCACAGCACGATTTTCTTAGTAATTTAATTTGCAACAGTAAAATGAGCAGCAGTAACAGTCATAGAAGTTGTTGCTGTTGCTGTAGTGGTAGTAGTGTTGTAGTAGTAGCAGTAGTAGTAGTAGTATCAGCAGCATTTGTATTCATGTTGCTGGTGGTAGTAGTAGAAGCAATAATGGTGGCAGCAACTGAAATAAGAGTGGCAACACTTTTATCATTATATCATAGTAATTGTAGTAGCAAAAGTAGTAACAGTAGCACTCATAGCTGTAATGGTGGCGGTGTAGCAGCAACAGTAGTTGTAGAAGCAGTAGCTGTATCGTAGTAATAGTATGTTTGTTTATCAGATGTGTCAATAAAGTAGTAGCAATTGTAGTTGTTATATTAATGACAGCAGTAACAATAGTAGTAGCAATGATATTATACCAACAGTGGTATTTGCTGCAGTAGTAGTTGCAGTTGTAACTGTATTGCAATAGCAAATGAAGTGGCAATGGTTTTATCTTGAGCAGTAGTAGCTCTTGAGTATGTACTCCTGCTTAGAGATATATTAAAAACAATAGCAATGCAGGTGAAGATGTAGCAGCAGTAGCAGTTATTAATATCATTAGCAATAGAAGCAGCTGTAGCAGAAGTACCAGCAGTAGCAGAAGTTTCAGTAGTAACAGCAGTACCAGAAGTATCAGTAGTAATAGCAGTAGTAGAAGTATCAGTAGTAATAGCAGTAGCAGATGTATCAGTAGTAATAGCAGTAGCAGAAGTATCAGTAGTAATAGCAGTAGCAGAAGTATCAGTAGTAATAGCAGTAGCAGAAGTATCAGTAGTAATAGCAGTAGCAGAAGTATCAGTAGTAATAGCAGTAGCAGAAGTATCAGTTGTAATAGCAGTAGCAGAAGTATCAGTAGTAATAGCAGTAGCAGAAGTATCAGTAGTAATAGCAGAAGTATCAGTAGTAATAGCAGTAGCAGAAGTATCAGTAGTAATAGCAGTAGCAGAATTATCAGTAGTAATAACAGTAGCAGAAGTATCAGTAGTAATAGCAGTAGCAGAAGTATCAGTAGTAATAGCAGTAGCAGAAATATCAGTAGTAATAGCAGTAGCAGATGTATCAGTAGTAATAGCAGTAGCAGAAGTATCAGTAGTAATAGCAGTAGCAGAAGTATCAGTAGTAATAGCAGTAGCAGATGTATCAGTAGTAATAGCAGTAGCAGAAGTATCAGTAGTAATAGCAGTAGCAGAAATATCAGTAGTAATAGCAGTAGCAGATGTATCAGTAGTAATAGCAGTAGCAGAAGTATCAGTAGTAATAGCAGTAGCAGAAGTATCAGTAGTAATAGCAGTAGCAGAAGTATCAGTAGTAATAGCAGTAGCAGAAGTATCAGTAGTAACAGCAGTACCAGAAGTATCAGTAGTAATAGCAGTAGTAGAAGTATCAGTAGTAATAGCAGTAGCAGATGTATCAGTAGTAATAGCAGTAGCAGAAGTATCAGTAGTAATAGCAGTAGCAGAAGTATCAGTAGTAATAGCAGTAGCAGAAGTATCAGTAGTAATAGCAGTAGCAGAAGTATCAGTAGTAATAGCAGTAGCAGAAGTATCAGTTGTAATAGCAGTAGCAGAAGTATCAGTAGTAATAGCAGTAGCAGAAGTATCAGTAGTAATAGCAGAAGTATCAGTAGTAATAGCAGTAGCAGAAGTATCAGTAGTAATAGCAGTAGCAGAATTATCAGTAGTAATAGCAGTAGCAGAAGTATCAGTAGTAATAGCAGTAGCAGAAGTATCAGTAGTAATAGCAGTAGCAGAAATATCAGTAGTAATAGCAGTAGCAGAAGTATCAGTAGTAATAGCAGTAGCAGAAGTATCAGTAGTAATAGCAGTAGCAGAAGTATCAGTAGTAATAGCAGTAGCAGATGTATCAGTAGTAATAGCAGTAGCAGAAGTATCAGTAGTAATAGCAGTAGCAGAAATATCAGTAGTAATAGCAGTAGCAGATGTATCAGTAGTAATAGCAGTAGCAGAAGTATCAGTAGTAATAGCAGTAGCAGAAGTATCAGTAGTAATAGCAGTAGCAGAAGTATCAGTTGTAATAGCAGTAGCAGAAGTATCAGTAGTAATAGCAGTAGCAGAAGTATCAGTAGTAATAGCAGTAGCAGAAGTATCAGTAGTAATAGCAGTAGCAGAAGTATCAGTAGTAATAGCAGTAGCAGAATTATCAGTAGTAATAGCAGTAGCAGAAGTATCAGTAGTAATAGCAGTAGCAGAAGTACCAGTAATAATAGCAGTAGCAGAAGTATCAGTAGTAATAGCAGTACCAGAAGTATCAGTAGTTTTCTTTTTTAATATTAATGATGAAAATACAGTTGACATTCAAAAGTCCGGCCATCGATAATCCGGTTCCTTCAGTTTTCCGGAATGGATTTCGGAGCGCATTTTTTAATTTACCTCGTTGGCGCGCCACTGTTTTCTGGAGCCGTTTATGTTTTGATGCAGCTGTTTGGGTCTTGCTTGCACGTGTTAACAGGCATTCCTGCTCATTCCTTCTCATTTTATCATTTATTTGCTGCTGTATAGCCCCATTATGGATTCAGCAAATAAAAGAAGTGGTGTAAAACGTAAACATCGTGCGTTGCTTTTCATTTAGTTTTTAATTTTCTTTCTTTAAAGGACTGTACAGGTAGTCATTTTCTGTTAAATATATACAGCATATATAACCCACAAAAATCCGGCATTTTCAACAATCCGGCACTCCTCAGGTCCGGAGGTTGCCGGATTTTTGAATGTCAACTGTATCCCGTTCAACCTCTGATGGGTTGTGATTAGGATATAGATTGTTTTCAATTCCAAATAATATGAGCAACTGCCGATATGTTAAAGTGGCATCACATCTGTCAAATCATTGTAAATAGGGCAAATCACAATTACCAATTATGCTTGTATGTTAATAAAAAAAAACAAAAAACCCAAACAAACAAAAATGAGATAAAACTGAACAAAAACAAGCAAAAACTCCAAACAAGAATATTACCAGTAGTTATAGCAGTAACAGATCTCAGTAGTAAATGTAGTAGAAAAAGTATCAGTAGTAATAGCAGTAACAGATCTCAGTAGTAAATGTAGTAGAAAATGTATCAGTAGTAATAGCAGTAGCAGATCTCAGTAGTAAATGTAGTAGAAAAAGTACCAGTAATAATAGCAGTAGCAGATCTCAGTAGTAAATGTAGTAGAAAAAGTACCAGTAATAATAGCAGTAGCAGATCTCAGTAGTAAATGTAGTAGAAAAAGTACCAGTAATAATAGCAGTAGCAGATCTCAGTAGTAAATGTAGTAGAAAAAGTATCAGTAGTAATAGCAGTAACAGATCTCAGTAGTAAATGTAGTAGAAAATGTATCAGTAGTAATAGCAGTAGCAGATCTCAGTAGTAAATGTAGTAGAAAAAGTACCAGTAATAATAGCAGTAACAGACCTCAGTAGTAAATGTAGTAGATAAAGTACCAGTAGTAATAGCAGTAGCAGAAGTAGCAGTAGTAATAGCAGTAGCAGGTATCAGTAGTAACAGTAGTAGCAAAAGTATCAGTAGTATAGCTTAGCAGACGCATCAGCATTAATATCAGCAGCAGAAGTAAGAGAAACAGCAGTAGTAGCAGCAGACACAAGAGTAGTAATAGCTGCAACAGTAGCAACAATAATAGTAGCAGATACAGAAGCACTGCAATCATGGCCGGCTCTAGAGTATTTGCCTCTCTAGGCAAACAGCTCATATGCTGTTTACCCACCACCCCCCGCCCTAGGTGAACAGCTCATGTGGCACCCCAAAGTAATTATATAGAAGCAGCTGTAGCAAAAGCAAAAGTAGTAACAGTAACAGCAGTGTCCACAGTAATAGTAGCAAAAGTATCAGTAGTAACAGCAGTAGCACAAGTATCAGTAGTAACAGCAGTAGTGGAAGTTTCAGAGTAGTAACAGCAGTAGCAGAAGTATCAATAGTAACAGCAGTAGCAGAAGTACTGGTGGCAATAGCAGTAACAGAAGTATCAGTAGTAATACACACACACACACATATATATATATACACACACACACAGTAAATCTGACCCTGTGCTAGCTGATAGAAACTAGCAGTTATTTTCAGGTCTTAATAATTATCAACGAAATCCCAGCACCCCCCACCCCCCCCCCCCCCCACCCCCCCCCCCCCCCCCACCCAAAACCCCCCACCCCCCCCCCACCCCCCCCCCCCCCCCCCACCCAAGCACATATACGAAAGCACACGAAACATGCACATATGGGTAGCTGTAGTAGTTTCAGTAGAAGAAGAGATAGTTGTTATGGTAATAGGAGGAGGGTCCGACCTGTGGCCTATATATTCGGAGAGTCAAGATATGACATCTAAACGATAAATGAAATGCGACAAACATGCATGTAGAGTATGTAGGTAGGCTTTTTAAATCATAAAATACCCGTCCATTTAGCCAGTTACGAGATCCGTAAGCGCAACTGAATAGGTCACTTTAACCGGACACGAAAAAAATATGCCCCATTGATGCAGCTGCTATTTTGAAAGATGTGCATGACATGTGTTGCTTGGGACACGTCATTGGAAAGGAATGTTGGATGCGTTGCCAGTGTGGCGAGCATCTCGGGGTTTAAGGCGTGGTTGGCTGTATTCGAGCTAGCTTGTAGTCTGGTATAGATTTTGAGATGGCGTGACTGTGAGGGGGTGAATCGGGGCATTTGCCTCATGCTGCTGCACTGATACAGTGAATAGCTAGTGTGAAATAGCCATTCCCAAAGAATATTTATTCATGCATTCTATACCTTTCAGGTCCCCGTGGAGTAGCCTTAATACCTTAAACAAATGTAGGTCAAGCCGTCATATCCTGTGCTATCCGATCCGTTCTTTTCTAGTTTTATTTTCTTCATGTTGTCTAATTCCCTTCTCTGTAGATGCCTTGGTCTCCCTCTATTCCCCTTACTCCGAGGATTCTCAAATAAGGACTGCCTTGTAACGTTATCAACTAGTTTTCTAAATGAATGTTCTATCCAGCCGTTCTTTCCATCAGTTGCACGTCGGTGATCTTGTCATACGATTTCATACCTTTAAATCTGCGCAAGCACCTGTCGTAGATTTCCGATAGGAGAATTAAGACTAGGTTTGGTCCCTTCTGAATAGGTTTGAATAGGTGATAGACTCAGTGAGAGTTAGTGAAAGGTAATAGAATTTCCACACACGTGAGATGATAGATTTGATATAGTGGCTGTCTCTGAAAGCGAAAAGAATTCTTCTCTCTCTCACCTATCTTCTACAACAGTTGTTACAGCGTCAGACAGACTACACCAATATACATATTACGTATATTTCTATCACTCACAGGCACGCACATACACGTGACGACAGGTAAACACACAGACGTGGGAAAACTATAACAATGATATATATATTATCTAGAACGAGCTGACCAACACGATTATTAAGTTCAAGAGCGATTTTAATATCAGGAAAAATCGGCTCACAACATCAAAGAAAGTACATCAAGGAAAATACATATACACATAGTCATAAAAAATCAAGGAAATGTTGCAAGGATGATAGCCCGTTATAGTGTTAACTCTAGGTTTAGCCCGGCCCCGTTAAGAGAACAGATGATGGCGCCAGAGTCACAGATACATAGGGTTTGAGTCTAAGAGTTTTTCTTTGTTTTATCTCGTAATTATATGCACAGAGTTTGAAAAAAATCTGATTTAACCTAAGACAAAAACACAAGAACTCTAGCCTTAGCAACAAATTATGCAGATTGAAAAAAAAATAAGGACAGCAACAGGGTGTCAAAGATAAAATAGTGAAAAATATCACTCAAACCAGCGTACACTCATTCATTCCGCCATGGCTTCTCACACTAGTACTCACGACTTTGCTTGCTGCCTCTTGGAACACATTGATTTTAGATTTTCACACAGACTCAAAAAATGCAGTCTTCTGCCAAGAAGTCCCCAGTTCCAAAAGACGTATTTAACTTGGAGTCTCCGGGAACGACTACTTGGGTATGCAAATTTGTTCAAATGTCTGATTAAGTCACCTATCAATTATTCCAGGCGCGGGAGTTAGCAGAGCACAGTGTCAATAGCGTAGGTTTCTAAAAAAATGATGAATGTCAGGTCGGTGCCTTCCCTCAGTATAGGATTCACTTTAGTCACACCACAGATTTGTCCACAAGATATAATCTAGTCGGGAAATGATTGTTAATATTCACGCCACCAGGCAGCAAATTATATAGAGTTTCTAGAAGAAATTAAGTGCTGGCTCCAAGGTCCAGTATTTATCATTACAGTCTTTGAAAACCCGTTATAGGGATATTAGTATTTCTGTCTAACTTGCACCGTCAGATCAGTGTTACTTGAGAAAACCCACGTGGTTCAAAATAAGGACTGTCTATTTCTTCACAAGTATGGAAAACTACTACTAGGTGCTGGTAAAGTTAGGGTCACCCCAAAACTTTCACTGTGTGGAGGAAAAATAACACATATAATATAATAAACAGAATCTGTACTGGTTAAAACTTACATTTAAACTTGCAAGCAGAGAGCTTTGCTTATCATTTAAACTTCCCGTGACGTAAGTTATGTTTAATAATGAGCGATCCTGATGAATTAGGAACACGTGCGTATTCCGTGACCATTCATGAGGCTGGATTCTAGAGTTTATACGTTAGTTTAGAAAAATACACTCGACTGAGTATTAGCAGTTAAATTAAATTTATAAATAGCTACAATTGCCGTTATAAGCTAGAAATTTTAATTTTTAGTCTGCTTTCCACTGAATGCTTCCCTAGAAAATATAATAGCCTACCACTTTATTTCTCTTCTGCGCTAAAGAAATAGATAAAATGAATTAAGCGATTTAACACTTTAACACTCACAAAATCTATATATCTATCATATTAATTACCTCAACCACAGAATTACAGGTAGTCGCACAACTTAAGAATAAAAATGCTGAAAATATTTCTGGAAGTCTAGAAGTTCGACAAATTGCCGAAACAAACTGAGATCTTCGCTAACAGCTATTCTGTTTTTCGAGCGACCTATCTACTGTGGAGTCTATGAGCGAGAATGAAATTAAAGTTTCAAACTTGGCCAATATCTTAAAATCAGACAAAGGGCCCAAACTTATTTCGCCAAGCGAAATTATCTCCCCTACTCCCAACATTTACGTCCGCTTAACGCGTGTCGTAACTGTCACCTACTGACCACGATGTACGCGTGTCAGTTTCAAATCCCAGACAGCCTGACTCCATTGTAGGGCAGTTTTCACACTACAGCTGACCATGGCCCAAGTGAGCGCCGTGTCAGTTTGGGATTTTCAGACAAATGTCTGGATACTGACCGGTGCAGATGTAAAATATCACACCCCACCGGGACTTATGCCGAGAAGAGACTCGCGCGCTCGGTGAGAATGTAGACGATTTGCTACGTCCTATGTTCAGCGAACCGACTTATCACGCCTTATGACGCCCTGCAGCCCTGACATCTACGTAATATCGTCCTAGCGCGATTCTCAGTTTAAGAGAAAGGAAAACAGGTAAAGTTTGCGAATTATATGAAAATAATATTCGCAAAACGAATGGATGAAAAAAATATACAGGAAAAAATGAAGTACAGAGATATTAAAAGAGAGAGTTTATGTGAAAGAATAGGAAGAAGATGTAGGAAATTAAATGAATATAAACCCTACGTGACAGCACCCATTTATGAAAGTACACCGTAGTCCCGATATAACGTTGTTCGTTATAACACGGGATCGCTAATACCCCGGTAGAGGTTTGACCCAATTTAGCCGACTGCTCCCTGACAGTCTTCGACTGCTTAAAATAAAAAAAAAAAATGGATTAAAATGTGTGTGTCCCTGTACAGTCCTTCAAAATTGAACTGTGAGTTATCATTTCGCTCCTATGAAAATAAATAAACCCGCCCATGTGTGGTTGCCTATCGTCGTCTTCTACGCCAGTAGAGCGCTGAATTTTGTACAGTGGTAATGCTTAGAAAATGATCTCGCCGTCAAATCTTACACGCTTTCCTAGTTCGTCCTTGAGAATTAAAAATAACAGTTTTGCAGGGTCAAGGAGTATTTTGTTCCAAGACCGAGAGAGAGAAGAAGGGAGGTGGATGAAGGAGCGACAGAAGAAATGCTACCATTGTCACGCGTTTGGGTTTTGAAACGCCAAATTGTAATGAGCGCGCGACAGTATTGCCTTTAGCAGATTTGAAAAAACAAGACGCAAAGCCACATGCATGCATCGTACTATATTCTCGCAGTTGAAATGTATATACACACACACAGTCAGCTCTCATTTCCTGCCTAGTAGTGTATTTCTGACGTAACCCAAACAAGTTGTTTTATTTTGAATAAAAAATGATAGAGAAGGGGGGAAAGATGGCCGACTTATGGAAAAGTATATAATTGACGACTAACAGTGACGAATATGAAAATCCAAACGACAATGAATATAGCCATAAAAATCATATATAAGGATAGCTTAGAGTCTCCTGAGCAATAATATGTTTTAATATACATAGTAGCCCAATTATTAACCAAGATATTGAAATAATACTATATATCTACGAACGGTAAGACAGACGGACTGTTGTTTTTGCTCATTCTATTTATAACATTATTTGGGGACGCAAGTTTAAAAAAGAGGCATTAGAGTGATTCAAATCCGATTGGTTAGTATAGGAGTATAGGAAGGAGGGTATTGGTTGGCCAAAAAGCTAAATATATTTTGCAGACTCACTCCTAGTATGTTTGGAGTTTTTTTTTTTCAAATTTGAATTGAATAGCTAGACCCTCGCTGTGATTGGGCCAGTCTAGTGATATTGGCAAAAAGCTTCCAAGGCTTGTCGCCATTTGATACAAAATTGTTAGTATGCAAGCTGCGCTGAGAACAGCAGTGCTAAGAGTGAAAAAAAAACCTTGGCAGTCTGGACAAGGGCAAAGCTGAACTTATATATATTAATGCTAGTGCCAGTCAACGTATGTTTGTGATATTTCATTGAATTGTGGTAAGAACGAATTTATTAACCTTGTTATTACAAAAATTTGGTGTATAAGATACTGCTTTATTGGGAATGTTTTGCGACTAAGTACATAGGTCCCCTAGCAGACTTATGCAGGGCCTGTGGTGTTGCTCACACGCAGTAGAACTGACATGAGTTGTATAACTTAAAATGATTTCCACAGTTACCAGTGGGAAGGCTAACCCACATTATCCTATGGGAGAGGATCATTGTTGAAGTGTCAGAGGCGTTGTAGCCATTAGGGAGAAGAATAGGAGCACTGGTATGAGTTGTTATCTCAGATGAAAATGGTTGAAATGGGTTGGTCAGAGGGATCTGACCCTTTTCTTTTTATTGAATTATACCATGTATTACTTGTGGAATGATATTGTAGATGTGTTATAAAGAATCATAACCTTGTTTCAGGGTTTTTGTTCTGGTACTAAGCTAGTGCCAGAACCCTGGTGTATTTATCTCCATGAGAGAAGTATTGAAATTTTTGCTGGTACACGCTGTCTACCACACTACCCCAGGGACTGTGTCAGATTGGTCATTCGATTGAAATTTTTGCTGGTACACGCTGTCTACCACGAATCAACCCATGAAATATAGGAGACTGTCAGCATCATAACTACTACCAACAGAAAGATAAGTGCCATTGTGTCGGCACTAAGAGTTCATCCACTTGTATTAAAACATAATAAATAAAATAGACTGTTGAATAAACATTCCACAAGAGATAGAGAAAAGAGAGGGTATGATGAAAATACCCCAACCCACCATTAATTACCAGTGTTAACTTAGTCTATAGTAATACCTAAATATAATTAGATTGTAATATTGCTTTATATGGACAGAAGATCCATTGTGGTATTTAATTTTATGTAAATAAAACCATAATTTTCATTTTGTTGTTGGTCCTGACTCAGAAAATTCTGAATCAGGGCAAATAAAATTGTAATATAGCCTATTACATAATATTCAGCCACAGACTTCTATAAGATATATCATAGAGTGTTAGTCTGTATGTGGTTGTTGTACTGACCCAGTCCTATTTATGTGATAGAATTAAAGTGTATTTGTATTGAGTTGACTTACACTGCATTATGTCTTCATTACCCTAGACACTTAGACGTAGTCACATAACTAATAAATAAAATTATAGAGCCAAGTGAGATCATAGGGTGGTAGCAGCTAGGTTCCCTGAAAATACTTAACCATCAACTACTAAACTCAGGGGCCTACACAGCTGACCTCACTGGGTAGACAAATACTATATTATAATAACATCTATAACACCAAATCCACTACACTCGTGTGTCACGATTTTTTTTTTGGTACTTATGCTAGACGACCTACAGGCTGTTAACTTCTGTCAAACGTTGATAAATTTACGTCAAAATAAGAATATTCGATACAACGCTGACAAGTGGTGACAAAGTTTGAACGCCAGCCATCCGCGTTATATCTGGTCTACAATCTTTCTGGTTGTCAGTTTTGTTGTTCTCCTTGTTTCACAGCCATACAACAGTACAGATCTGACATCTTAGCTGAAGATTCTTGTTTTAAATAAAATATTTTTGAAACAAAATAGTAAGAGTCATTTTTTTCCCTATTCGCTTGGCCACCTATCTAATGGGAAACAATTAAAGTAATTCTACAACTTTTGTGTATTTTCAGTCCTCAGTTTACAGCTGGGGAAGTCCAGCAGATTGGTAGAGATATAGTTGTGGCCACATTACAACAAAAGTCGAGTACGGTCGGTGTCAATAGCCACTTGCCACAAATGACCCAGTTAACGTCACTAATTATAACAAAGTGAGTACTCTGTGTACAGATGTGTTTGTACATGAGCACTTATATGTTTCATATGTATGTGCGCATGTCCGCGATTGTGTTAATGCGTTTATGTATACAAATGTACATGTGTGTGAGCGCGTGCCCATGGGTCTGAGCGTGTGCGTCTTCGTACATTTGTGTGTGAGAGCATGTCTGCGTATCTGTGTGTGTTTGTGCATACACAAGGGTATTTCTCTTTGTATGTATATACAATTTATTATGTATAAGTGCATGTGTTTAAACATACACAGATGTATGAGTGAGTAGATGTATATTTATTCAAATATATATCTGTGTGTGTGGGCATGAGTTCATGTATACACAGGTGTATCTGTGTGGGGATATGTTTACGTATACAAAGTGTGTCTGTGTGTGTGCAAGTATTTATTTATAAACAAGTGTCTGTGTGTGTGCAAGTATTTATTTATAAACAAGTGTCTGTGTGTGTGCATGTTTATGTATGCATATGTGTACATGTTTATGTATATGTATACACAAATGGGACCCAAAGACGCAGCAATAGAGAATGCAGTCAGCAACCCATAGCTTGACTGCTTGCGTCAGGGTCAGCGAACCAGAGCTGACCAAGACCCTACTCCATCTCCACGTGGTGGTCCTGGAAACAGGCTGCATCACTGCAGTCTGGCTGAGAGAGTAGGGATCGAAGAGGGAAGGCAAACCCGGTCCCAAAAAATGCTGTGCTGAAGTCGGATGTGCCGGCCGAAAGGCGCAGATATCGCAGCTCTGATGTAAACAGACACAACGCAACCAACGTCCTTTTCAGGACGAACGAGGAAGAAGAAGAAGAAGAAGTATACACAAATACATGTGTGTGTGTACATGTCTTTCTGTTTACACAAATATGTGAGTGTGTAGGCATATGTTTCTGTGTAAGCAAGTATATCTTTATGTATGCTTATACACACACAATGGTATCTGTGTATGCGTGTGTTATGTAACACAAGTGTATCTCTGCGTGTTTATGTATACAAAAACGTGTCTGCGTGGGGATGTGTTTATGTATACACAAAAACGTGTCTGCGTGGGGATGTGTTTATGTTTGTAAGTCAAATATTCTATGTTGATGCATCATAACTATCTAGGATATTTTCTCAACATTTGGCGTGGGTACACTGTCATTTCTTATTTAACAACAACCAAAAAGATTCAGACTTTCATAAATGGTTGCTTGCGTTAAACAGAAGGATTGAAATGGTATGACAAGATCACTGATGTGGAACTGATGACAAGAATCAGATAAGTGTCAGTGGTACAACAGATGAGGAGAATACACTGGAGATGGATAGGACACTCAGTGAGAAAACGCTAGTATTACCAGGCAGTCCTTGCTTCTACTTATCAAGAGTTAGCACAGAGTTGAACATTTTGTTGCCAGAATAAGGAAAGAAAGTAAAAAGTAATTATTTTAACCCTTTATTTACAACTGTTTCATCATTTGATTAGCATTTTTTTATTTGCATCTCTTCCAATTTTCAAAAACAAATTAAAATCATAAAGTATAGCATCATGTCATTTGTTTGTACCATAGGTGCAAATACCAAACCATTTAAAACTACATATTCCATAATCCAACACCATGCATACGCTTTTAATCCACCGCATAATCTAAAGCAGCATCAGCTAGCGTACATCAAAATCTTAGAAACAGTAACCATAGACGACAAATACTCAAACTAAATAGCAGTTGCTGGCATCGCATTACACAGCACACAATTTTTATATGATGAATATGTGTAAGATTATGCTGGCCTCATTACTTTTTTTTTTTTTTTAAATCAGAACTATCAATGAAATCAAGAAGGTGATGCATTATACACGATAATAACATTCACAGGGAATTAGAAACATGAACTTAAAGGGACTGTGACAAAATAGACGACCTCTGAGCGATCTTTGGTTCTCTAAGGCAGTATTGGTACACTTGTGGTACTGATTTTTATTATGTGCTGTCAATTATTGCACTTTTCTTTCTCTCTATCTTTCTCTCGTTATTTTTCTGCTAAGTAGCAGACATTTGATTTGATCAAATCACCCTGTAGGTGATAAATATCACATTTGCAAGGAACGGCTAATATGATACATCACGTTTGCTTGGTGCTACCCAGGTTTGTTGGTTATAGGCGCGAAAGATTAACACGTACATCGGCCAGCGCTATCGGCTTAAATCACAGATAAGACACAGAGTTTGCGCACTCATACAAAGCAGTGTAAATGTCCCTATAAACATATTCATTTCAAAATGAATGTAAGTTTTCAAGCTTTAAACCAGTGTAAATGTCTATGTGAAAATATTCATTTTAAATTAATAGAAGTTTCAAACTTTTCCATAAGTGTAAATATAAATGAAACATAAATGAATTCATATTGTGAACACTTTTCAAACAGTGGAGATGTAAATGTAAAACATATTATGTCTGTACCTTTTCATTTAAATGTAATGTAAAGCTAACGCTATTCAGTTTAAATGCAAAGGAAGTTTTATCCTGAGCGATTAAATTTAATTCTCATCGAGGGTAAATTCTGACATGGGATGGTATAATAGAAGAGGGGAGCACATAACTGTGTCGGAAAACACCATACTCAGAAGAGCGTTTCATTTCTATTTCTATTACCAGTTATTGGTGGTACCAGCAGAAAGTACTATCTCTGGAACCAAGTGAAGGTAGAAGTGGACTGATGTTGTAAGAGACGCCATTATAAGTGGGTCCCATTGACAGGTGCAGAACCACCTTGGCCATCACTCCTTGATGTTCAGGGAACGTGCGGCACCTGAACTTTGACCAGAGACGAGCGCGAGCAGAGTGGAAGGAACTAACCCAGTGGGAGAAGAAACTACCATTGGCAGCTAAGTGAAAATGTCCGCTGCCAAAAGTGACCTCCTTTATTCAGTTAAACCCCATTCAAGTGATGAACTCCTTTTCATAACTATTCAAATTATTTCTTTTAAACAGTTAAACTTAAAGTGATTACTAAATTTTGTTATTTGTAATGTTACAAATTTAACTTCGATTCAATCTTTTTAAATGTACTACATGTTTGTCTCAGTCAAAATTACTACACACACTCTAAACAGAGCTAAACATTATAATAATAATTCCACTGATTAACTCAGCGGTGGGGCTTAACGAGCTAGAATAACCATTGCTTAAATTCTTCATAAAAGGTGTCGGCAGGTTACAGAATTAACGTGCTCAGCAACAGCCAGCATTGTTTTCATTATCTGAATATCTTGTGAAGACTCCCATGTAATAGAAGCTTTACTACTCTTCTATTGACATTTCTGCCAAGATGAATCTTGTGTAAAGATAGACCCCATTGAAGCCTACAATAGATACTCTTGAGTTTTGGCCATTGTTGGACCACTACTGCAAAGCATGGGAGGCAATACCGTAACAGGGATAATGAAGACCTGGAAAGACACTGGAAGACTTCTTACGCATTTGTTGCTGGCCTCTGCATAGGGAGGTGAAGGGTAATGATGACTAACATTCAAAGACACAATAAAGTGAGTTAATTACACTGACAAACAACATTTTTCTTTCTTATATAAGAATAAGTGTTCTTAGGTCAGTTTCTTGCGCTGATTTCAAATCTGAAATCCGTTTATCTCTATCACGTCGGGTTCTTAAGATATTTGTGAATAAATATATTTTTGGGAAACCGTTATTTGCTCCGTTTCATTTTTACTATATAACTTATTAAAAATTAATAAAAAGCAACATAATTCTACTTTTTATACTGCTAAAAGATGCATGACATATGTTACGCGATTTTTCAAATAGTTACTGTATTTTGAAATAATTCTGAGCAAAATATGGCTTCTAGAAGTTGTAGAAATTCGGCTGATCTGTTCTGTTACGTGTGCAGATATTTTACCGATCGTGTTGACCAGAAAACTTTACACCATTACTAAAGAAAGCATATGAACTTTATTTCGATTCGAAAGTTGATGATGCAAATAAATCTTGGTAGCCAAATGCAGTTTGTTCGATACATTGGCAGGTTGGTTACGAAAATCGCTGAAGCATAAGTCGATGCCTTTTGGAGTGCCAGTAATATGGCGTGAACATACAAATCACACTACTGATTGTACTTCTGCTTGACAAATATCCATGGTTTCACTTTTAAAACTAGAAAGTCTGTGGTTTATTCAAATATTGAATTGGTTTCGAAACCAGTGCCTCATGATCCAATCACGTGTCCGATCCAAGTACCACCAGAACATAATCCGTTGGACGTGAATGAACCATCAGAAAGTGATAGTTTACCTGCATTAGAAACTAATTCTGACTCAGATTACATACCGGTGAATGATAGTGTTTACTTAATTAACCATTCAGGACTTTCAGATCTAATACGTGATCTCGCTCTTACCAAAGGACAAGCGGAATTACTCGGTTCGCGACTCAAAGAATGGAATCTTTTAGCGCCCAATACTCCGATATCTAAATTTCGTCATAGACACAGAGAACTTGTTCAATACTTTGAGATGGATGATGACATTTGCTATTGCAAAGATGTAAACGGTCTAATGGTGCACCTCGGTCATAAGCACATAGTCAACGAATGGCGACTTTTCATCGATTCTTCCAAGACTAGTCTAAAAGCTGTGTTATTGCATAACAGAAACTTATTTTCATCAATTCCAGTCACCTACTCTGTTCATATGAAAGAAACTTATGACAATATGGCTATACGTTTGGAAAAAATAAAGTACAATGACTACCAATGGCGGATTTGTGGAGACCTAAGGTCATTGCATTCTCACGGGCATGCAGACTGGGTATACTAAATTTTGTTGCTTCCGATGTGAATGGGACAGCCGCAACAGACAGGAACATTATGCAAGAAAGGTGTGGCCTATCCGGGATCGTATGCAGCTCGGGCATAAAAATGTAATACACGAGCCATTAGTTAACAAAGACAGCTTCATTTTACCACTGTTACATATAAAGTTGGGGCTCATGAAGAATTTTGTAAAAGCGTTAGATAAAACGAGCAAAGCTTTCACTTATCTTCGAGAAAAGTTTCCGCAATTTAGCGATGCAAAGATAAAGGAAGGTATCTTTGTAGGACCTCAGATTAGGAAAGTTATTGCAGACAAACAATTCGAGAACTTGTTACATGGTAGTGAACTTCGCGCATGGATGGCATTCAAATCGATCGTCGATAACTTTCTGGGAAATCACAAATCTGTTGACTATGTTGCATATTGTTAAGCAGTGCATAGATGCATACAGAATTATGGGCTGTAACATGTCCCTCAAAATCCATTTGCTCGATTCACATCTTGACTTTTTCCCTGACAACCTTGGCGAAGTCAGCGATGAACATGGAGAACGATTCCATCAAGATATCGCCGTAATGGAGTCACGTTATCAAGGACGGTGGAGTGTGACCATGCTTGCCGATTATTGTTGGATGCTTCATCGCGATGTACGCCATGCCATTCCCCGACGAAAGTCGACTGCAAAGAAATTCAAGCCTACATAACTGTTATACTTCTTGTACGAATGATGTTGTAATACTGTATGCGTTGTTAAAAAACTTCAATTGCGTATTTCTAGAGATCCCGACCTGATAGAGAAAAACGGTTTGCAGATTTAAAAACAGCGCATTAAAATTGACCAGAAAAACATAGAAATGTTAGAGAAAGAAAAAAAAAGTTTTTTTTTGTTAGTCAGTGTTATCACTTCTATGTAAAACTGTTTAGAATCTGGTGATCTTGCTTTGAATCTTTGCATTGTTGATATGTCTGTCCAAAATATTCTCTAGGACTTTCACTCATAAAGTAAAGGGTCTCGGTGGCCATATCATAAAGTTCGATAACACATGTTCTAACAACAATACATGATACAAGTACAAGCGATAGTGTCTAGCGTAGCATTTTGTATACTCTCCAAGCGTTTACTACATACAAATTAATAGAAAGGGTCAAAAGGAATGTAGTACAAGTAGGTCACTATGAGAGTTATTTGCTCATAACACAGGATCT
Source organism: Oreohelix idahoensis (assembly GCA_024509875.1). Taxonomy (NCBI): domain Eukaryota; kingdom Metazoa; phylum Mollusca; class Gastropoda; order Stylommatophora; family Oreohelicidae; genus Oreohelix; species Oreohelix idahoensis. The sequence goes on from JAMPIV010011143.1 coordinate 194,920, forward strand.
TTCGATGTCCCTTTAATCAGAGCGGCTCATTACGAGTAGTTCTTGGCCGTCTTTCTTTCATTGTTGAGTCTGGCGCCCTATTTCCGTTCATCGCAACAACAACAAAACTACACGCAGCCACAGATACTTATAATTGTAACTTGATCTTGTGTAGTTCTTGGCCGTCTTTCTTTCATCTTGAGTCTGGCGCCCTATTTCCGTTCATCGCAACAACAGCAACAACAACCAAAACTACACACGGCCACAGATACTTATAACTGTAACTTGATCTTCTGAATAGGTGCGAAAACAAAACGGATGCTTAAGTGAGTTCTAATTTGAGTTACAGTAAGCCTGCACCAAGCATTCACAAATTATTGCAGCGGTGGTTTCTGTGGTAATTAGTTTTAGATGAGACAGACAAATAAATGACAAAGAAGTGCTTAACATAAACATTTTTGATTTGTCTAGCTATGACTGTTTAGTGTAGTGAGACAGACAAATAAATGACAAAGAAGTGCTTAACATAAACATTTTTGATTGGTCTAGCTATGACTGTTTAGTGTAGTGAGACAGACAAAAAAGAAACATCATTAACCGGTAGCGAATTTATTCTGACAGTGAAAGAAATGACTAAGGAGTGCATTCCAGAAATATGCTGCAAACATCTGGTATACAAAATAGAAAAATGTGCGTGTATGCGACAAAGTGGAATCGGTTTGTTGTTGCCCTACAGGACGCCACTGGGCGTGATGGCCACTGACTGCTTTAACGGTCGGCGGCTAAGGATCAAGGAAGGAAGGGATGCGACAGGCATAGGTGTGTAGCAAACGTGTTGTGTGGGGGAAAAAGGGGGGGGGGGGATGTATGTGAAAGAAACGCGTGAGTGCCATAATGAGAGATTGGACTGTGTGATAAGGTTGTGAGAGTCATGCGAGGGGGGATGTGTGGCAACGATGTCATGTAAGAGAGATGTGTTACATGTTATCAGTGTAATGTGAGAGAAGGGCATGTGTGCGAAAAAAATATGCATATACCAAATAGAAATACACGAGTTAATGTCACTTACAAGATAAAAGGAGGAACAATACAATAAATCACATGACAAATCCCTCAAAACGCAACAGGGTGACGGGAGATATACTTAAGAACATGGAGTGGGTACACCATAAACACTACAGACGTTAGGAAATACCGCAATAAATGGCAGAGAATTTGCAGTCTGTGGAAAAAAAAAGAATATTGTGCTATATAGAATAAGGAGCACTACATACACAAATTATTACCCATATGGGGTGGAACTGAGTATTCCATGCACAAAATAAACACGTTTTGTTGGGTTTTTTGTGTGTACAGGATACAAAAATCAATAAATGTTGATGATGTGCGGCAACCATGTGTCATGCGGGACAGGAGGTATGTGGCAAATGTGTGAGTGTCATGAGAGAGAGAGAGGGAGGGGGTATGGCAAAAACATGAGTGTTGTCACATAATTTTTGGGTCAATCTCTTGTCCACTCTGGCCATATTCATTTACATTTGTTATGCGTACTGATTATGTGATATTTTCAGTGGTCAACACATTTTCTTTCTCTGCTGTCAAGCTGATATTTGGTATTTCAAATCATCGTACACTCCCTATAGTAATAAGTCATCATGTTTGTTTGCCTGCTTGACCTTGTTAAGAGTAGGCAGATAATGCAACATTAATCAGATAATGCAACATTAATCGACAATCCTGTGATAAATATTCTTGTATACCAGACCACCTGTTTCACACGAAAAATCGCCCAACGAATTTGTTTAATTGCTGATAAGGCGAGTGTGACTTTCTCGTCCAGATGGCTATACGACGAATTGTGTTTACCTGGGAGCACCAGGCGATAAATTATTGACCTGCATTTGGCAGGCTCGATATGACATAATCGCTTCCTGCATGACTCATTACGAAGATATTACTTTAGATAAAAATAAGGAGTTGTGTTTGTAAATAGTATGGAAATCTCACTTCCATATTTGGAAGACATGATCTTTGCATTAACGCACAGAAATTTCTTAGTGGAAATATTTTGAATTACCCCACCAAAACACACTGGTTTTGAAATGATTGGAGGGCATTCGAAACATAGGAAGAACAAAAGTCCTGATTGGACCCTTCCTAAATCGTAACAAAGTACTGCGGGGGGAGTGAAGTGTAATATAACCTGACACTTTTGTCTGTTTAGAACAACCAGATGTTGTTTTAGCATCTTGAGGACTTAGAGCCCAGAAAAACTTTACCATTTTAAAACGGACAACCGGAATCTAAGGAAACTGTAACACAAAGTCAAAGTGGGAATTTATTGCTGAAACAACAACACCCTAGACCACGTGTAAGAGGCATCGTCAAGCAGGCTTAAACTATTTCTGAGCCAGCAATCTGTGAGCCTAAAGATTGGCTCGGTGGTACCAAATTTATGTTGCAGACTTTTCTTTGCTTGAGTGGGCTAATATTGTATTTCGTTTCATGCACTGTTTATTCATCTGTTCCGTCTTACACTAAGTATCGTTTTGTGCTGCAACAATGGATTCATTTTATAATTTTCAGAGGTTTGAAATGTAAACGTTCATTCAATAAACTTCCTATGTAGTTATCTGACAGTGTTGTATTATTTCATTTCATTTCTTATTGGTTTGACCAATACATTGAAGGTCAACTGTCAATATTCATACAACAGAACTGGAACCTTCAAACGACTTCACTGACTTGACTAAGTCTCGTTTTGACAACTTATAATAGTTTAATAATTATTCATCTTTTTATCATGAATTGTAGACAATAACATATTTCACATTAGAGGACACTTGATATCATAGTTCAAAGTAGCAGTCTATCAGACATTGTACGTCTGTTATTTTCCCGTCTTAATTAACGCCTATTATCTCTTAGGCGAATGCTTGGCATAATTATCATAGTCACACAGTATTAATATTTGTGCTAACTGTTCCATTAGGATCAATACCTAATACACATCGAAACTCTGTCTATATAAGACATTTAATTTGGCATTACTCGCCAGGCTTTCCTCTTCTTCGATCCTTAACCACCGACCGTCAAAGCAGTCAGTGGCCATCACGCCTAGTGGCGTCTTGTAGGGCAACAACAAATTGATTCCACTTTGCACGGTCGGTGGCCATCCTTCGTACAGTGCCCCAACTCTGGTTCATTCTTTGCATCTCAGCCTCCACAGTCCTCCGCCAAGTTGTTTTTGGTCGGCCTCTCTTTCGCTTTCCTTCAGGGGTCCAAAGCATAGCTGTTCTTGTGATGGCATCGGGGTCTCTTCTGAGGACATGACCAACCCAGCTCCAGCGTCTGCCAGCTATGATGGTGTGCATGTCCTCTTGCTTGCTACGAGTAAGCAGATCTTGGTTGGTGATGGTATTCGGCCAAAAGATGCGGTGAATTTTTCTTAGGCATGTTGTGTGAAAAGAGGACAATTTTGACATTTCCTTCTCTGTGACTCTCCAGCATTCCGCACCATAGAGAAGCACAGAAAGCACGCAACTCTGGTATAATCTTAATTTTGTGCTTGTGCTGTATTGGGAGGACTTCCAGATGTTATTTAGGCTAAAGAAGGCTGTTCGCCAGGCTTTACCAGCCGTTATATTATCTCCACGTTCATATTTCATGAATATCATGTCTAAGAATTATTGCGTTTAAATACTACCACCTTACATAATTCTGGACTCACTGGTCCTTAAACACATTATTATTTTATTAGCTTTACAAGCATTATACTGATGGTTATACATAATCCTTAGTGGTTCTACCACACAATCTGAAAACACTGTTATATGCCTGAAGGCTACACAAAAGACTCTCTGGTTACTAGCCTAACGTGTCATACAATGTTTTACGCAAACCTTATTATTCTATTTAGTGGAGGTGTTGCATGGTGCGACCATCCAAATCAAGTTCAAACCAAAATGCTCGCAAACCATGCAACAATCCTCAACAGGTGGTACCAACTGAGGGTACTATCTCTGGAACAAGTGAGGGTATAAGTCGACGCTAGACACCATCATTAGTCGGGTCTTAGAGACGCAGGACCAGCTTGGTAGTTACTCCATGACACTTCTTGGAACATGCTATAACTTTCAAACTTGACTAGTGACAAGTGTGCATCCATCTACAAAGAATCAAATATCAGCTGGAACAGTACAGACAAACTCATTGGCAGCCAAGTAGAAACATAAAAGCTGCCATGTGAACTATTCAAATATGAGTATTAACGCCACAACATCACCCAGTGATGATAAATTATTCTATAAGGAATTATTCATTTTTATAACTGTTAAACATAATTGATTATTAAATTTGTTACTTGCGTAAAGACAAATCTAACGTTGATTTAATCATTCTGAATGTACTACATCCGTATGTCTCAGACAATTTCTTAAATACACTTAAAGAGAGCTATATAATAATAAGAGGAATTTCGCTGACTTAACTCAGCTGGGGGAGTGAACGAGCTAACGAATTATAAGAAAACCCTTTCCTTCACAAGTTGATGGCAGATACTAGAGTTAACATTTGCTCAGCCTCATGCAGCATTGTTCTCGCTTTTCTGAATATCTTGTGAAAACTCCCATAAGGTAGACGCATCATTTTCCTTCTACCTACAACTCTGCCAAGAGTAATCTTGTGTGAAGGTAGACACCTTTGAAGACCCACATTAGTTACTCTTGAGTTTTGGCCACTGTTGGACAACTATTGTAGAACTAAGGGGAGGCAACCTGTGATAAGTGTCTTGAGAGAGAGAGAGAGAGGAGAGCATGGCAAACATGAGTGCAATGAGAGAGAGGAGGGTGAGCGTGGCAAACGTCTGAGTGTGAGAGAGAAAGATGCATGGCAAATGTGTGAGTGCCATCCAAGAGGAGGTATGTGGCAAATGTGTGAGTGTCATGAGAGAGAGAGGTGTGGCAAACATGTATCATGAGAGAGAGCAAACCTGTGAGTGTCATACAAGTTATTGAGGTATGTGCCAAATGTGTGAGTGTCATGCGAGATATTGAGGTATGTGGCAAACGTGTGTGTCATGCGAGATATTGAGGTATGTGCCAAACGTGTGAGTGCCATGCGAGATATGGAAGTATGTGCCAAATGTGTGAGTGTCATCCGTGAGGGGGGGGGGGGGGGGGGGGGGGGGGGGGTGGGGGGGGGGGGGGAAGAGAGGAAAAGCTAAGAAAAGTAGAAATAATAGAAACCAAATAAATGTTGGGTTGGGTAAAACAGAGATCAAAAGCTTAATTAAAAGAATAACAGAGGAATGGACAGTAAAGTGGGATGTAAGTCTGAAGGGCAGACAAGCATATAAATTGTTCAAGGCTCCAACAAGAATGTGTCAAGTATCTACAGAACTAACAATTCGTAGCAATAAGAAACTTCTTAGACTGCAACTAGGAATGGGCTATTTTAGAACAGAAGAACCTTACCATGCAGTGTCAAAAAAAAAAAATATAGAGTGTTTCCTATTAAAATGTAGGAAGTATGAACAACAGAGAAAACCAATACTGGATTATTTACAGGCATGCAATTCATCCATAACTGTGGAACAGGTGATGAGAATAGATAGACTAGAGAATTGCACAATATAGTAAAACAGTATATAACAAGAACTAAAATTAATATATAAGGATCAATGATGGTGTGAGGAGAAGGGGTAGTCTGATGGGGTGCTTGTATGGATGATGGCAGATAATTGGTGGATTTTTTTCTCACCCCTTTTCACCTTGTTAACAACTGGGCAATTTCCTAGACGATCTTGCAAGACAGGCAGAAGAGGCAGCACTGAGAAATGAACAAAGCACAGTGTACAAAATAACTAAATTCATCAGCGGAAAACGAGGTGCAAACAATATTACATTAGTAAGAGATAAGCAAGGAAATCTCATCACGACAGCAGAGAGACAGGAAACAAGATGGGCAGAGCACTTCAGAGAAACTCTGAACAGGGAACCACCAGAGACACAATTGAATGTTCCTGAGGCTGAAAATGATCTAGATGTAAATACAGACACTCCACGAAAAGAAGAAATCATCACAGCAATCAAAGGGTTAAAGAACGGAAAAGCTCCTGGCCATGATAACTTAAATGCAGAGTTATTTAAGTTAGACCCTGAGCTAGCAGCAGAACTATTAGAACCACTATTTGCACAAGTGTGGAAAACGGGGACAACACCATCAGAGTGGAACAAAGGAATAATTGTCAAATTGCCCAAGAAGGGAGATCTTGCAGACTGCAATAATTGGAGAGGAATCACTCTTCTCTCAGTTCCCAGCAAAATACTAGGCAGGATCATTATACAGAGAATTTCAAAAGCAGTAGACCACAAACTGAGGAAAGAACAAGCAGGATTTAGAAAGAACAGAAGATGTGTAGATCATATATTCACTCTCAGGAACATTATAGAGCAGTGCTCAGAATGGCAAAGACAGTTGTACATTAACTTCGTTGATTTCGAAAAGGCTTTTGACAGCATACATAGGGACAGTTTATGGAAAATACTGAGGGCTTATGGAATTCCAAGCTGCATAGTGTCAATCATAAAAAGCCTCTATGCCAACTTTACGTGTAGTGTTGGGCAGAGCAACCTAACCTTTGAGGTGAAGACAGGAGTACGACAGGGATGCCCCTTATCAACCACTCTATTTTTAACAGTCATAGACTGGGTGATGCGCCAGACAACAGAGGGCAGTCCAAGAGGAATAAGATGGACTACATTTTCTACATTGGAAGATCTGGAATATGCAGATGACATTGCACTACTAGCACATTCACATCAACACATCCAGGAAAAAACGGATAGACTTAATAAGTTTAGCCAGCAGGTGGGCTTGAACATCAATTTAAAGAAGTCAGAGGTCATGACGCTCAATGTGAGCAACCCTGAGCCCATATCAGTAAGGAATCAGCAACTGGTACAGACAGACACCTTCACATACCTAGGATGCATAGTAACACCAGACGGCGGGGCAGGCAAAGACATCAACATCAGAATGAATAAGGCAAGAACAGCCTTTTTTAGCCTAAACAACATCTGGAAGTCCTCTCAATACAGCACAAGCACAAAATTAAGATTATATCAGAGCTGTGTGCTTTCTGTGCTTCTCTATGGTGCAGAATGCTGGAGAGTTACAGAGAAGGAAATGTCGAAATTGTCCTCTTTTCACACAACATGCCTAAGAAAAATTCACCGAATCTTTTGGCCGAATACCATCACCAACCAAGATCTGCTTACTCGGAGCAAGCAAGAGGACATGCACACCATCATAGCTGGCAGACGCTGGAGCTGGGTTGGCCATGTCCTCAGAAGAGACCCCGATACCATCACAAGAACAGCTATGCTTTGGACCCCTGAAGGGAAACGAAAGAGAGGCCGACCAAAAACAACCTGGCGGAGGACTGTGGAGGCTGAGATGCAAAGAATGAACCAGAGTTGGGGCACTGTACGAAGGATGGCCGCCGACCGAGCAAGGTGGAATCAATTTGTTGTTGCCCTACAAGACGCCACTAGGCGTGATGGCCACTGACTGCTTTGACGGTCGGCGGCTAAGGATCAAAGAAGAAGAACAACAACTGGGCAGTTATGAGTGACTTCATTTAAGTTTGTTTTTTTTTTTAATTCATTTGTTTTTTTATTTTTATTGTTTGTTTGTTTATTGGAAAGGGGAGGTCACACACAAAACCATTCACACAAATTTGGTTTTGATTGACTCTATTTGGACTGAGTGGTTGGGGGAGGGGGGAGAGAGAGAAGGTACTATATTTGGGTATTGGGAATCTGACTTTTGTGGGTTGTAGCCAGATCCAAACCTCAGAAATGAAATGAGGCATCTGAGGAAGGTGGTTGAAGTAAGAAGAGATATGGTCCACAACCAGACGATACGTCAAGGCCTAAAATCCCACCCCCTGCAGACCCAAGTAGAACAGTCCCAACTAAGATGGCTTGGCCATGTCTGCAGAATGGGAGAAGATCGGCTACCACGACAAGCATGGGTAACAAAGAGCCAGGGATCCAGACCCCCAGGACGACCCAGAGTCCGCTGTGAGGACAACATTAGACAATCTTTGAAGGACTGAGGACTAGAATGGAACCAGGCCAGGAGGAAGACAGCTGATAGGATAGTCTGGCGCTCTCTCTTCCAAACCTCTACACCTCACGGTCGAAGGGGAACGACTAAGTAAGTAAGTAAGGGAATCTGACTTTATTTTCTTGAATTAGTACACCATATGTCCTAATTATAACCCATCAAGGATTGAACTTTAAAAAAAAAAACGTAAAAAAACAAATCTGGATGAGGTAGAGGGAGCTGGCGGGTGAAAGCTTCCTCTAAACATGATGATACTGATATAAGAACAAGGGAATCTATAACGGAAATGGGACTACGGTAGCTGTGTTCGATAATTAGAACATTAACATGAATGCATATATTTAATGAAGAATAAACTACAGGAAAAAATAACCATGTTACTAGATCTTTCACGGAAATTGAGCAAACATAGATTACATGGTAACACTAGCAAAGAACACCATATTACAACGTTTAGCTGAGCCAAAAAGAAGTCATATTATCAAGTCTAATCTGAACTATAGCCTACTCAAAGCATTTTTTAAAACACACTTGACTAAACACTGAAATTTGAGCAGTGTTTCTCCAAATTAATCTCCAATGGAGAACAATTTAAAACCACAGAAAACTGACCTTCCATAGTTAATCCTTAAACCGGCTCTCGTATTCGTGAGCAGTTGGGAAACTGAATTCCCAGGGTCACAGCAGTAGGTGCAGGTACTGTATGCCAGCTCGTTGGATGAGTCGTACGTAATGACTAACTACAGATCGATCTATATAGTTTATCTGCTACACGACAATCTGGAGAAATAAATAAATGTAGATCCACATATAAATGATCTCAATACAGTGCTTTGTGTATGTTGTGTTTCACAGCCGGATTCGCGCCAACTCACTGGATGAGACAGGGAGAGCTAACGGTGTCATCGATCTAGTTTGCCTATCCATTGCATCTGCGTTTTTATTTTTTCCTGACCGGGAGAACGCCACATCAAGGAAACAGTACGCTGGGGTAAAGTCGTCTATAGAAACTTCGGGGTTTGCTGCGATGCTTATGTAAAATAATTGTTTCATATGCATGTGTATCTCCAAAAATGTTCACCAACTTCTTGATCAAAAATTCCATTTGGAAATGGGATATTTTTCTTCATACATTACAAACATATAAATAAATTTAAAAAGAGGCTGAACTGGTGCTTTAAGAGTTCAAGTTAAATGATGGAGAAAAAAAGTGTTGCCCCACTTTTAGCACCTTGGATTTTTTCCTTTATAAGTTCACAAACGATTTTTACTACCCCTTGCCCTCCCCTTCTCCCATTACGCCTTTTAAATTTCAAGACAACAAAAAAATAAATCATGGTTATTTTATTTTTGTTCTGTAACCTCTTGTTTGTTTTTTTTCCCCCAAACTTCTTTCGCTTTTACAACAGCAGACATAGATTCCATTGGTAAAAAAAAAAAAAAAAAATAAATCTCAAAACCTTCTGAAAGATGGTTATCGAAATTTTTATTTCCCCTATGACACTGACAGGAAAGAAGAGAATGCCCCTTTTCAACTACTCTGTTTTTAACTGTCATAGACTGGGTGATGCGCCAAACAACAGTGGATGCCCCTAGAGGAATAAGATGGACAGCACTCTCTACACTGCAGGATCTAGTAAAAGCAGATGACATTGCACTATTCACACACTCACATCAACACATCCAAGAAAAAAACAGACAGGCTAAGTAAACATAGCCAACAAGTGGGGCTAAACATTAATATCAAGAAGACGGAATTCATGACGATAAATGTGAGAAATCCTGCACCAATAAAAATATGGGACCAAGAGCTAGAAAATACAAACACATAAACATACTTAGGAAGCATAGTAACACCAATGGCGGAACAAGCAAAGACATTAGTAGCCAAATGAATAAAGCTTGAATAGCCTTCGCCAACCTAAACAACATCTGGAAATCCTTCCAGTAGAGTACAGATACTAAATTAAAAATATACGAGAACTGCGTAACTTCTGTTCTTATGCTGGAGAGTAACAGGAAAGGAAATGTTCAAACTGTCCTCCTTCTACACAATAGGCCTGGGGAAAATTCTTTGAATTTTCTGGCCGAACACCATCACCAACCAAGAACTGCTAACTCAGAGCCACGAAACAGACTTGTGCACAATCAAAGCTGGGCTAGAGCATGAAGGATGGAAGTGGAGACAGTTGTTGCTGCCCTACAAGACGCCACCAGGTGTGATTGTCACTGATTGCTTTGTCAGTCAGCGGCCAAGGACCAAACAAGAAGAATCATCACAAAATAGGGGCACACGTACCAGATTCACAACAAATGGCTATCGATACAACAGCTGAACCCCAGTTCATAACTACCCCAATTCGTTTTTTTTTTAATTAATGAAGAAAAATATCCCGTTCAACCTCTGATAGGTTATAATTAGGATATACATTGTTTTCAATTCCAAATAATATGAACAACTGCCAATATGAGAAAGTGGCATCACATTTGTCAAATCAATTGCAAATAGGGAAAATCACAATTACCAATTATGCTTATATGTTTAAAACAAACAAAATCAAGAAGAAACTGAACAAGAATAATATTAAGGTGGAGGGGTGTAAAGGCCTGGTGGTTCCAGTTATATAACTGACTTTAACAGATATTTAATTGACTTTCATCTGTTAAAAGTCATAAGCATTGTAAGAACAGCATCAGACCTTCACATTCCCAGTCACTATATATTAACCTTTGTTCGTGTTAAATATTATTTGACTATATTATGCAGCTCCCTAGGTCTGTCTATTCTTATCACCTCTTTTATTTTTATAGGTAAGTTTGATGCCTGCAAATAATCTAATATTGGTATTCTCATTTGTTCATACCTCTTACATTTTAACAAGAAATGTTCTATATTATTGTCTTGAAGACATCCTGCACAGTAAGATTCTTATATTCTGAAATAGCCTTTTCCCAGCTGTAGTCTGAGAATTTTCTTATTACTTGGAATTTTCAATTCCCTAGATATCTGACATTCTCTTGTTGGAGCCTTGAACATCTTATATGCATGTCTTCCTGTCAAATTTTTATCTCACTCTGCTTTCCGTTCATCCGTTATTAGATCTTTAATTAAGCTCTTAATCTCTGATTTACTCATCCCTACATTTATTAGATTTTTATCAGATCTACCTTTCTTGGCTTCTTTATCTGCCTTTTCATTTCCCTCTATGCCAACATGTGAAGGTATCCAAGAAATTAACATGTCAAACAGCTTGACAAAGGGTAAAGGTTAGAGTTAAGATTAGTATTAGCTGTTATTATTGTAAGATTTGTAGCTACCATATTTAATATTTGCAAAGAAGAAAACAAACTGTTGGAAACAGCATTATAGTTTGTGGTTTAGCGTTAGGATTTAGAGCTTGGCCTAGGCCTAGGATGCAGCAGAGAGAATAGTACTAATATCACTAACTTTAACTCTAACCTGATATTATTTATAATATATATACATACGGTATATATACATATATATTAGTCACCGGTTTCCTCCCCTTTGCTCTGCAGTAGTGGTCCAACAGTGGCCAAGAACCTAGAGTATCTAATGTGGGTCTTCAAAGGTGTCTAGCTTTGCATAAGATTACTCTTAGCAGAGTTGTACAAGGGGCATGACATAAGTCTTGGGCCTGACCATGAAGGACATGTCACAGAGAGCTGAAATTTTGTATAGTGTTTATTCCTTTTCAATATAGCCACCGTCTGAATTGACACACTTCTGCCATCTCTGCTTGACCATGAAAAGACCTTGGGAGTAAAACACCCTATTTTTCAAACTAAACCAGTCATCACATGCCAGTATGACTTCTTCATCGCTGTCAAAATGATTTCCTTTTAGCTGTTTTTTAAGATTTGGGAATAGAAAAAAGTCTGATGGAGCCAAATCTGGAGAATATGGTGGGTGTGGAAGAATTTCAATTTTCAAATCGTTGGCTGCTAGCTGCACAAGCCGTGCTTTGTGAGAGGGCGCGTTGTCTTGAAGCAAAGGAAGATTTTGAGTGCGCGTTATCCCTCATTTCCTGGTCACAACCTTTCTTAGTTTGGTGAGAAGATCTGCATAGTACTGTCCATTAACTGTGCTGCCACGAGGCAGATAATCTTTCAACAGGACACCTTGGCGTCCCAAAAACAGTCAGCATCATTTTTCCTGCAGATTTCTGCGCTCTCGGCTTGACAGGTGTTGGGGAACCCGGGGTTTCCATTGCATGCTGACAATTCTGGATTCGGGGTCATAATGGTGTACCCAAGTCTCATCTACTGTCACCATGGTCTCCAAAAAAATTTTTGACTGACACTTTTTGAGCAACTGTTAACAGCAATTTACCCTCGTTTGCTTTTGTTCACAGTCAAATCTTTGGAGCAGTAGATCCGGTCAATAGGGTACATTGCGCCGTGCACTGTAGCGGGAAAACCCATTGAAGAAGCGAACGCGTACTTCACACATTCAGTGCAAATATGATGTAGTAAAATCTGTGAGATAATCGCTCATTTCAGTAAGATTTTAGTCCTATGATAATAAATAACCCAGCCCGATTGTGTCTGACTATAGGCATCTCACACGCCAGCATCGCGCTGAATTTTGTGCCATGGTAATGCTTAGAAACGATCCCGCCGTATAAACCTACTCGCTTTCCTTGTGACGTACTTTAAACATTTTTAACATTTTGCCCGATCTGATAGAGACTACGGCAAGACTTATAATTAACGATCTTCCAAAAGTGTGCCGCCAAATTACTGTCTGAATTAACGTAATACTTTAACTTTAACGCCTCTAATAGTAGTAATCCTTACATTTTTTGGTAGTGTAACACGAGACAACAGTAATAATTAACGCCAATTCTAACACCCGCCGCGCAAAACCCCGCTTCGCTTGACACGCTGTGGGATTGGCCCGATGATATATACACACAGAACGTTTAAATTCTCGCCAAGTAATGTATTTCTGACGTCACTCAAACAAGTTAGTTATTTGAATAAAAATGCTAGAGAGAGATGAGAGGGGGAAGATGGCCGACTTGTGTAAAATTTATATTTGACGATTGACAGTGACAAAATTGAAAATCTAAACCATACTGAAACTGACCATAAAAATCATATGGTAGTATAGCTTAGAGTCCCCTGAGCAAAAATGTGTTTTAAAAAATATGGTAGTCTAAGTATTAGCCAAGTTATTGAGAAAATACTAAATGTCTAGTAACACTAAGACGGACAGACTGTGGTTCCTGCTTGTTTTTTTCATAATGTTAGTGGGGACGCCAGCTTAGAAAGAGGCAATGGAGTAAATTCAAATCCGATTGGGTAAAAAGAGTATAGGAGGAAAGGGGAGCGGTAGGTAAATGTTAACAAAAACTAAACATCTTTTTGTATTGGCATAACTAACGCAGACTGACCAATCGACTACCAGACACAGAGTGTGTTTGGAATTTTGTTTTGTTTTTCAAAAACTACATTTGAATTCTGGTAGTCGCAAGTTTTCCATTGGCCAGTACTAATAGATATTAGGAAAAAGCTTTCAATGCTCATCGCCAGTTGACAAAAACTTTTTCTATCAAATACGCTGAGATCAGCTGTGTTAATTTAATAAATAAAGAATTAATTCGCAGTCTGGGCAGTGCAGAGGAAAACTGAGGCCATTCTTTGCAAGTCAGCGTTATTTGTTACTATTTCTTGAAATTGTGGTAAGAATGCTTTATGTATTAATATGTTTATTACAACTGCCAAAGTTAGATACTGCTATTGGGTAAAGTGAAGGACATGCCGGGAGCAGACATTGTTGAGTCCTCACATTGAACTGTATCTAACTGTGGTATATTGTCATGATTTTGTTTTAATATTATTGTATTTCATTTAACATCGGCGGGTACCAGATCCCGGAAATCAGATATGCTGACGACACAGTCCTCCTATCGACCAACCCAGACGGACTTGAACAATTACTTCTGTCCACCAAAAAACACAGCGAGGCCCAGAATCTATACCTAAACACCAAGAAGACCAAAGTATTGACAACAGACAAAGTAAAGACCAAACCAGAAATTGAAATTGATAACGAAGAACTGGAAAGTGTCAATGAATTCGAATACTTAGGATCAATCATTAACAGCTCTGGCGACTGTGCAGTAGAAATTAAAAGAAGACTTGCAATTGCTTCACATAAGCTAATACAGATGAAAAACCTATGGCAAGGCACAAGCAAAGAAACAAAGTTACAACTGATCAGAGCATGTATATTCCCAGTAGCAACATACGGCTGCGAGACTTGGACACTCAATAAAACAGTTGCAAAAAAGATTACATCATTCGAAATGAAATGCTACAGAAGGATGTTGAGAATACCCTGGACAGAAAAAAAAGACCAACAGAGAAGTACTGCACTCACTAAATGTACAGGAACATTGGCTCCTAAATACCATCGCAATAAGGAAGCTGAAATTTTTCGGTCATATAAAAAGACATAATAGTCTGGAAAAAAAACAGTGATGGAAGGCATGGTCCCTGGAAAAAGGGGAAGGGGTCGACCTAGACGACGGTGGACCCAGGACATCACAGAGAGTCTGAACTTGTCTTTGGCTGATGCAGGTCGACTTGCCCAGAATCGTGATGCGTTCAGAGCAGCTGTAATGGAGACAACGTTCTGGAAAGAATACGTCACATGATGATGATGAATTATTGTATTAGAATATGTTAGTAAGCCTCCGTGTTCCATGAACACTGTTCAACATGCCTGGGGCGTTTATATTTAAAAAAGAAGAGCAAATCATACAAAAGGAAATGTGGTTACTCCACGTTATTGTATTGAGGAAAACTATGTAAAAGTACAGTGGCGTATCTGCCATAGAGACCTGAGGTGTGGTCCCAGCAAGGTGTGAGTCATATAAAATTAGGGGTGAGTGCACCTGTATGCACGCGAGGCAGACCCCATACCACCATATGTAAATAATAATAATAAAGTGTGATCAGATATAAAAAGGCCAGGGTGTCTTTTTATTGCAGAGGTTTTATTTCCTGTTACCAGCCGGTGACAGGAAACCTGATGAGTGAGTGTAACGTCAACAAGTCTCCGGTAAAACGTTTATGCTGTCAGCAGATAGCTGGAGGAGCTTGTGCGTGTTGAGATATCTATATTTTCTGCAACGACATACTGAATTATCCTTCTACAAAGAATCCCAGGTGATGTGTTAGCATCTGGGTATATCTGACACTTCAGTTATAATAAACTTTGATATTTTCAATCATACCCAGGATGTTATGGGGCGTGATGAAACTACAGCCCCTCCTAACAAATGACACACACTATTAGATAATAAAGTTGTACTCTGTGAATACACCAACAGGAGAGATAGAGTGACTTTATACTTATTGGACAAAGTGTCCACAAATTTTAGTTAATTCTTTTTATGTAAACTATCTTTTCCTCATTTTCAAAGACCTGTCCAAAAGAGATGGCGGGACAGGCAGATTAAATTGTAAAAAGAAAATATTGAATTTTAAAGAAAAACCTTAACCACTGTCTTCTTCAATTCCTTATAGTGAGTTAAAGTGTTTTGTGTTTATGTACCATCATTTTCATTTCTCCCCTAGACATTAGGTACATCATACACCAGACACTAGAGCCAAAATAGTGACCGTGTGAGATCTAGGGAGGTAGCGTTAGGTTCCCTGCAAATACATCATTATCATCTATTAGAGTCAGGATCCTACATGTGCTTGACTTCACACGGTTAACACAGACACCGATTTCTTTTCTTTTAGGTATAACATCATAACCTCCCCAGCAAAAATTAAACTTGCTACATATAATGAACTTTAAATGTGCCAAGTTTCATCTTCCTCCTGTGACTCCTTCATGGGCAGGCCCAAGCCTTATGTCAAGCCCTTGTATGTAGAAGGATAATGATGCTTCTACCTCGAGGCAGTTTTCACAAGAACCTTCAGAAGTCAAGACCAATGCTGAATGGGTCTGAGCACATTAATTTTATTATCGGACCCGACACCTTTTGTGAAGATGTATACTGTGTGATTTAGATCGTTCAAGCCCCCAGCTGATTTAATTCAGCGAAATTCCTCTTATTATTATGGTTCTTATTGCCTCTTCAGATGTAGATATAACTATGTATATTAAATTCCAGATTCACATGTGTGCCGTTCGCTCTGTAATAATTAATTCCAACTATGAATTTGTCAAAATCAACATATGCAAATTTAATGATCAATTACTTTAACACTTGTCAATAAATATGACTGGTGATTATGAAAAATAATTAGATTCCTTCACCGAAAAGTCTTTAAGCTTGATGATTTAGCAAAATAAAGTTCGGTTGTTTTTGGCCTGTTAAAATTGGGACTTGCCAAAATGCTGAAGTGGTGATGCTGCTTTTCCGTAGATTCATCTCTGTGGTGAGGGACACATTTCCAGATCAGTGTGGTGAAGTGGGATGTTATAAATATTTATAGGGGACTTAGTGTACTGACTGAGATCAGCTGTGAAGGTATCTATATCTATTAAGAGTAGTGTATTATAGATAACCTTACTTGCTACCACATATCTATATATCTCAGTCAGAATTATTCTGGAATAGTGTGATGACTACGTTATGTGTCTAGGGTATGTGTATGATGAAGTGTAAGTCACAACAACAGACAGATAAACAATTTAATTTAATCCACTACTCTTGACAACACTGTGACACTCACATACATATAACACTCTATGAGAATATCTTAAGGAGTCACTGATAACTTTTCAAATAACAATATGTATTCATTGTTATCATAAAGGGATATGTGTCCTGATTCAAATACAAAGGAACCAGGAATCACAATCAATTTTAATTACAAGTATATGTACAGACTTTATCAATATGAATATTGTAGTGACATATATTATTAAAAATATCCTATGTGTGTCAGTTGTGTAGTGGTAATATGAGGTAATACTGGTTTTGTTTTGTTCAAGCTCTGTTGGTATTTGTCATCATGACTTCAATAGTTTGTCTTTTGGGACTAGTATTGGAGATGTTTTCAGTTCCTGATATTAAGACAATTAAATTCCCCTCTGAATGTTAATTTTACAAAGTCATTTCAAGATGAGGGGGCATAATGTTGAGCTCAGCTGGCCAAATCAGCTTATCTTGCGTGATGGCGGCAGGAAAGGACTCCTCTGCTCGAATTCTCCCCTGGGCTCTGGAGACACCTCACTGATAGCTAAAAAGACCAAGGAGTATGCTGTCCGACTCTGGATTCAGCAAAGCTCTGACCAGGGGCTGCTCAGTACCATCAAGACCACGGTCCCACAATTCATAGAATAAACACAGATACGTTGATTAGCAATGAATTCTGGCACATTTACTGGCACAAATTCCCATCTGCTTATGTTCCAGGCTTTTATTTAACACAAATATGAGCTGGCTTCAACGCACTGTTGCTTTATCAAGATTATTTGCACTAGTGGTCTAAAACTAACGCTCCTAAGTGAGTATATCAGCGAGTCTAGCCAATGAGGCCACGTTTCGACAAGTGTTTGAAAAAATGTTACCTTTCCACGTCTCCCCTAACAACGAAAGATAGTATTTATAGCCCGACCAATCGTGGTTAGTCTTTCATTTGTTGCGCTCCAATCAATTTGGAGTTTACATGTTAGGTTATTTCTGTAACGTAAGGTTTTGTTCAAACACGTTATAAAAAAATTTTATGAGCAGAAATGATTTTATGTTGTCAGGCATCCCCACTATTTTATTTTGGTTATAATTTATTAATTCCTGGACTATTTGCGTAACGTTTTACATATTCTTTGTCAGCAAGCCCTAAGGAACCCAAATATCCAAATTTAAAAGAGCTACGTGGCTGCGTTCAAAATATGCAATTCCTTCTACCTCCTGTTTCGAAGATGTGCTGTCTGGGTACTGTAATGTTTTCAAACGTAAACCCATCTATTGTTATCTTTCCTAATAAGCGTTTTTTATGATTTTAAAACCTAACTCTGGGAAGGGTAGTGAATTTATCACTGTCCGTCCGAAAAAGTTAGTGCTTGTAGCCTAACACGCGTGATAGTAGTAATTGTGTATCGCGCGACGCGGGTTGGGGGTGGCATTAATAGCGAGACGCGTGTTTAGTGTTCGGCTTTCTGCCTCTCCCTTCTCGCTATCCTTTAGTCCATCTGTCTTTTGTTTTTGGTAACATAGTGTAGAAAAAGACATGAATGGAATTTAAAATTTAGGTCAACTTGCATATTTCAAGGTTTTTCTTAGAAAGGCAGCACATTTTATTGTGTGTTTGGGAAACGCGTGTATGTTGCAGAAGGCCTTTAATATCAACGTGAAAGCGTTACAATTTGCCGACGAAGTAGAAAACAAGGGGAATTTCGAGTACCTTCTTTGTGACCGCACTGTTATTTACCATTGCTCTTTTCTTTATTAATTTTATTTGTTAGGCTTCATATTTACCTAATAATTTATATATGTGGATTAGAATATTCCACGACACCTCCCCTCTTAAAACAGACATTATATGTCAGTCCTTTATTCTATATACACATAGAGAAATTTATTATTATTTCTGGGGTTTAAGGTGATTCTCATCGCACGGATGGCGGCTTAAAAAATCCGCTCCCAAATTGGTTTTTCCAGATATATACTCAATGCTAAAATTATATGGAGCCAAAAGTAAAGACCATCGGAGTAACCTGGAGTTCTCATGCCTAGCCTGTGCTAGAAACGATAACGGTTTGTGGTCTGTTTGCAACTTAAATGCCTTCCCATATAGATAAATATTGAATTTCTTTATCGCCCATATTACTGCAAGACA
Source organism: Oreohelix idahoensis (assembly GCA_024509875.1). Taxonomy (NCBI): domain Eukaryota; kingdom Metazoa; phylum Mollusca; class Gastropoda; order Stylommatophora; family Oreohelicidae; genus Oreohelix; species Oreohelix idahoensis. The sequence continues at coordinate 213,865 of JAMPIV010011143.1, forward strand.
TTCTTTTTCGCTAGTTGAGTAGTTGATTTCAGCTTTATTCAACTTTCTGCTAGCATATGCCACTGGGCTTAATTCCCCATCCAATGCATCTGATTTCTGTAGTAGAGTTGCACCTAACCCAATATTACTTGCATCCGTCCTTACTATGAATTCTTGACTTAAGTCAGGTAATTTCAAAATGGGTTTACTTGTGAGCTTTTCCTTCAATTCTTGGTAAGTCATTTCACATTGTGGTGTCCATGTAATGCGATCTGGATGTCCTTTACGTGTCAATTCAGTTAACGGTGCACATATGGAATTAAAGTTTTTGATATACTTCTGGTAGAAACCACATAATGAGACAAAGGATCTCACGTCCTTCTTGGTTTGTGGTCTCGGGGCTTTCTGTAGTTTCTCTAAATTCTTTGGGTCAGGGGTCATGTTTCCCTGATAAACTGTGTGTCCCAAAAATTCCAATTCTTTACATCCAACGCAACATTTGGTTGGTCGGGCTGTTAAATTTGCCTCCCTAAGTCGATCAAACAGCATGTTCAGAGAGTCAATGTGTTCCTCAAATGTTTCTGTTGCTATAAGGATATCATCCATAAAATTTGTTATACAGGGATTATTCAGAGGATCCAATAATTTTCTCATCATTCTAGAGAAGACACTAGGCGCATTCTTCAATCCAAATGGCAATCTATTAAACTCATAGTGTCCTTCTGAGGTACTAAAAGCTAGGTATGGTCTAACCTCAGGCTTTACTGGAATCTGATAGTATCCTTTACTCAGATCCACTTTTGAGAAATATTTAGCTTTATTTAGCCTGGCAAACAGCTGATTTGTATCCGGCAATGGATCCACCTGTCCTTCTGTAATAGCATTCAGTCTCCTGTAATCTATACAGATTCTATGTTCTCCAGAGGGCTTCCTTAAGAGTACCACACCGGAACTATACGAAGACTCACTGTGCGAAATAATTCCTTCCTTCAATAGATAGTCTATCTCTTCCTTCAAAGCTTTCTCCTTAGCAAACGGAATCGAATATGGTTTCATACAGACAGGTGTGGAGTCTATTAGTTTCATATCATATTCCAATAGGTTTGTATGCCCTGGTCGGTCTGTTAACACCTCTGCATGATTATTTAGAACCTGTTGCACTCTCTCTTTCTGAGTTTTCGTTAAATGTGTACTGATTTTCACCTGTGCGGCTGTCTCACAGGGGTGTAATGGATATTCAAATGATGAAAGTGGTTCCTTTTTCATCTCCATGGCGATGGACAAGGTCAACAAGTGTGTCTCTTCCTGATGTTCTCTTTCCAAATATTTCTTCAGGAGATTCACATGATAGATTTTTTCTTTCCCCTTCTTATCTATCTTATAATTTGTTCTAGATACCTTCTCTAAAACTGTATATGGACCCTGCCATCCAATTTGTAACTTATTCTGACTCCCGGGCAAAAGAAGCAGTACTTTCTCTCCCACAGCCAAATTTCTGTCCTTCGCCTTCCTGTTATAATAGGCAGCATGTTTCTTCCTGGCTTGTTTCAAATTTTCATTGGCAAGTTTCCAGCCAGTTTTTAACCGAGTGGTCAGCTCATTCACATATTGGTATGAAGATGTAATGTTTTCCTCTGCCTTTTCATCAGTCCACGTTCTTAACATAGCTTCGAGTGGACCTTTTATTGGCCTTCCAAACAATAATGTTGCCGGGGCCATACCGGTTGAACTATGGGGTACCTCCCGATAAGCAAAGAGGGCGGCGTGCAGGTACTGGTCCCATGTATCTGGTTTTTCGTGTGCCAACTTTCTCAGGATCGACATCAATGTGCCGTTAAATCTTTCCACTTGGCCGTTCCCTTGGGGATGATACACACTACAATGGAAGTGTTTGGCCTGGAAGATCCTGAAAACTTCTTCAGTTAGTTTCCCCTTGAACTGAGAGCCATTATCAGTCAAGATTTGGTTGGGAAAGCCTAACCTTGTGAAAATTGTGAGCAATGCCTCTGCCACATGTTTTGAATCAATCGATGACAGGGCTACTGCCTCTCCCCACATAGAACAAGTGTCCACCAGAGTCAGAATGTAGCTGTTCCTTCTCTTGGTTCGGGTGAGAGGTCCCACAAGATCCACGGCAACTCTCTCAAAGGGTGTTCCCACTATGGGCATTTCCCCCAGAGTTGCTGGTGCAGTCCAATGTTTAGGTGCTACTCGTTGGCACTCTGGACAGGATTTTACATATCGTTTGATATCTTCAGTTATTCCTGGCCAGAAATAGTGACAAGCTATTCGCTGTCCTGTTGCGCTGATTCCCATATGACCACTGAAGGGAATCGCATGCCCTAGTTCCAACACTTTAGTCCTATATGAAGTGGGAAGGACCAGCTGTCCGTGACCATTGGATTCAGATCCAGCCTTCCTATATATCAGTTTGTTCTTCATATAAAACTCTCCCTTGCCTGGAGGTGTATGAGATTTGGGCAACTTCTTGAAACATGGCTTGAGTGTTTTGTCCTCAGCCTGTGCCTTCCTCATCTCATCTGGGTGAGTATTTATGGGATTATCCTCCTCCTTCTTTGACTGTGATCTGGTCTGCACTGTTGCCAATATCACAGGTCTCTTGGGATTCCCCAAGAAGACATATCTACACCCCAATATTAGAGGGTAGATTGGCTCATTTATCACGGCTGCTTTTATGATTCCTTCCACATATCGCGTTTTCACTTTTATTCGGGCGACGGGAAGTGTCATGGTAGCTACATCCTTGGTTGCAGTTTGAATCTCCACTGTTTCCGTGGTGTATTGATCGGCCTGCACCAGGTGAGAACTCACAACGGAATCGTAATCTAAACCGGTATCATATAAACATCTTATAGTGACACCATTACAGATGACATCTTCACACACTGGGGGGTGGTATGGTTCCTGTAATTCTTCAGGTTTGCCTTTCTTTTCCTTTTTCCCCGATGTCATAGCAGCAAAATGAGGAGGTTTCCTTCTACAATGGTCAGTGTCATGATTGTTCATCTTACAATTTTTACACCACCTTTTTCCTTGGTTGAAAGATTTTCTTTCATCATATTTCCTTTCATCGAATTGTGGGAATTTATTTTTATTGTCATACCGTGGCCTATCAAATTGGTGCTTACCTTTATTTTGATCCTTAGGATCAAATTTATTAAAGTTCTGTGGTGCCCTAAAGTTATCCACTTGTTTCTTTTTATTACCTGTTACCTCTGCTTGGCTGCTTGATACCTTTCAGCAACATTTAGCAACTCACCCAGCCTCTCTGCACCTTGTTCCATGAGAAACTTTCTCAGATCTGGAGCCATGGACTCTCTTAATTGCTCTATAAGGACCATTTCCTTAAGATCTTGGGTTTTCCCCAGAGAAGTCCATTTCTCCAAGTATGTCTCTATTCGTGCAGAGAACTGGTGATAGGTTTCACCTGACAGTAGTTTAGCATTCCTAAATTTTTTTCCTATAAAATTCTGCATTCTTTTCATACCTTAACAAAAGAGCCTGCTTTAGCATCTCATAATTTTCCTGATCACCTCTGCTCATTTTTGCAAAAACTTCATAAGCTGCCCCACGAAGTCCCTGAGATAACTTTAAGCTCCACCTTTCTCTCTCTAACCCATACGTGGTAGCTAATAGTTCATACCTATTTAGGTAGCTCTCTATATCATCGTCTTTCTCAACAAAATGATCTAAATGAAAATTCATAGCTGAGGTTGAGGCTCCTTGAGTAACCGTAGCATCAGAGGCAAAGGGACTGGCACCATTTTCAGGAGCATGGCCTTGAAACTCAAACTCCCTTAGTCGTAACTCATGTTCCCTTTGTAATCTTTTATCTTCTGCTTCCCTTTCTGCAGCTAATTTCCTCTCTTCTGCAGCTAATTTCTTCTCTTCCCTTTCTGCAGCTAATCTTTTGTCTTCTCTTTCTGCTTCCAATTTCTTAGCCTCTTTGTCAGCCTCAATCTGCAACCTCTTAGCCTCAGCCTCTAACTTTCTTTCGGCCTCTTTTTCTAATCTTCTTTCTTCGCGTTCAATAAATTTGTCACATTCCGTAGTGACATAGGCAACCATAACTTGCCCATCTAATCCTAACTCTTTTGCAGTCTGTACAGCAGCAGATCGAAACTTGGCCAGGTCCGCCATTGTCTATCAGGTAAATTTCTACAATGTCTAACCAACAATTTAATCTCTAAATATATCTAATGGACAACACAGGCACCGTGAGCTCAACCTTATTTAATTCCACCCAAGGATACCTTTTAATTCTTATATTCCCTGAAGTGAATTACCCCCAATATTTTTAATAGGGAAAGATTCAAAATCCCAAGAGCGAGACCCCAATATATGTGGTGAAGTGGGATGTTATAAATATTTATAGGGGACTTAGTGTACTGACTGAGATCAGCTGTGAAGGTATCTATATCTATTAAGAGTAGTGTATTATAGATAACCTTACTTGCTACCACATATCTATATATCTCAGTCAGAATTATTCTGGAATAGTGTGATGACTACGTTATGTGTCTAGGGTATGTGTATGATGAAGTGTAAGTCACAACAACAGACAGATAAACAATTTAATTTAATCCACTACTCTTGACAACACTGTGACACTCACATACATATAACACTCTATGAGAATATCTTAAAGAGTCACTGATAACTTTTCAAATAACAATATGTATTCATTGTTATCATAAAGGGATATGTGTCCTGATTCAAATACAAAGGAACCAGGAATCACAATCAATTTTAATTACAAGTATATGTACAGACTTTATCAATATGAATATTGTAGTGACATATATTATTAAAAATATCCTATGTGTGTCAGTTGTGTAGTGGTAATATGAGGTAATACTGGTTTTGTTTTGTTCAAGCTCTGTTGGTATTTGTCATCATGACTTCAATAGTTTGTCTTTTGGGACTAGTATTGGAGATGTTTTCAGTTCCTGATATTAAGACAATTAAATTCCCCTCTGAATGTTAATTTTACAAAGTCATTTCAAGATGAGGGGGCATAATGTTGAGCTCAGCTGGCCAAATCAGCTTATCTTGCGTGATGGCGGCAGGAAAGGACTCCTCTGCTCGAATTCTCCCCTGGGCTCTGGAGACACCTCACTGATAGCTAAAAAGACCAAGGAGTATGCTGTCCGACTCTGGATTCAGCAAAGCTCTGACCAGGTGCTGCTCAGTACCATCAAGACCACGGTCCCACAATTCATAGAATAAACACAGATACGTTGATTAGCAATGAATTCTGGCACATTTACTGGCACAAATTCCCATCTGCTTATGTTCCAGGCTTTTATTTAACACAAATATGAGCTGGCTTCAACGCACTGTTGCTTTATCAAGATTATTTGCACTAGTGGTCTCGAACTAACGCTCCTAAGTGAGTATATCAGCGAGTCTAGCCAATGAGGCCACGTTTCGACAAGTGTTTGAAAAAATGTTACCTTTCCACGTCTCCCCTAACAACGAAAGATAGTATTTATAGCCCGACCAATCGTGGTTAGTCTTTCATTTGTTGCGCTCCAATCAATTTGGAGTTTACATGTTAGGCTATTTCTGTAACGTAAGGTTTTGTTCAAACACGTTATAAAAAAATTTTATGAGCAGAAATGATTTTATGTTGTCAGGCATCCCCACTATTTTATTTTGGTTATAATTTATTAATTCCTGGACTATTTGCGTAACGTTTTACATATTCTTTGTCAGCAAGCCCTAAGGAACCCAAATATCCAAATTTAAAAGAGCTACGTGGCTGCGTTCAAAATATGCAATTCCTTCTACCTCCTGTTTCGAAGATGTGCTGTCTGGGTACTGTAATGTTTTCAAACGTAAACCCATCTATTGTTATCTTTCCTAATAAGCGTTTTTTATGATTTTAAAACCTAACTCTGGGAAGGGTAGTGAATTTATCACTGTCCGTCCGAAAAAGTTAGTGCTTGTAGCCTAACACGCGTGATAGTAGTAATTGTGTATCGCGCGACGCGGGTTGGGGGTGGCATTAATAGCGAGACGCGTGTTTAGTGTTTGGCTTTCTGCCTCTCCCTTCTCGCTATCCTTTAGTCCATCTGTCTTTTGTTTTTGGTAACATAGTGTAGAAAAAGACATGAATGGAATTTAAAATTTAGGTCAACTTGCATATTTCAAGGTTTTTCTTAGAAAGGCAGCACATTTTATTGTGTGTTTGGGAAACGCATGTATGTTGCAGAAGGCCTTTAATATCAACGTGAAAGCGTTACAATTTGCCGACGAAGTAGAAAACAAGGGGAATTTCGAGTACCTTCTTTGTGACCGCACTGTTATTTACCATTGCTCTTTTCTTTATTAATTTTATTTGTTAGGCTTCATATTTACCTAATAATTTATATATGTGGATTAGAATATTCCACGACAATCAGTTCAGGAAGTAACTGCTCCTGCTCAATGCAAGAATCTTCAGGTGTCGATCTCAAGCTTCAAGCCACAGTTTAGTAGTACAGCAAATGGTCTCTCTGGGTCTTACCGCAAATAGTTGGGTGGCCTTGTAGTGGTACCACAAACTCAACAATTGAGAAATATTAGACATCTTGCTCAGTAGAACAGTCTTAGCAACTTGACACACATGCCTCGAACACACGTCTGGGGTATTGTTTCTATTTCAGAATCCCTCTGGGACTTGTGAGAGGTCCAGTAGAATTCCCGGTTCCATATTAATATTGGCGAGTTTTCTAGTGATGTACAGAGATACTCTTAATACTTTTTCTCCAGTCCTATAAATTCAGAATCCATCTCTATTCTTTTCTGCTGCAAAGTCCGAGCTGTCTCTGTTGACGATATCTGGAATGCAGTACCATATGTCATACTTTTTCTATGCTATATTGTAGGTTCCCAGCCCACGCTTCGACCTGGCGTTTTTCGACAAAATTCCGAATCAACGCAATTGTTTATTGGCGCCTCACATGCCAGCCAATGCATTCAAAGTACACGTTATGATAACTTTTCCTCATGTAACATTTTCCATGACTCACGCGTTTGAAAAATTCAAACATTCATCGTCCATATATGGAATGGCGATATCCGTAAAATGTTGTCAAAGTTGACTTATATCACACTTCCTGCTCACTCTTCTAAATATCTTCCAAGATTGCGTTTATCTATAATCACCTGTCCCAAACAGTCAAGTCGGAAGTGATTATGTAATCTTAAGCAAACACGTCATGCTCACGTCTACCTGGAGTCATTGTGGTATTAACATGTTTAGTGATTCAATTAATCTCTCAGGGATGGGTGATACGCTTGTCTGGACATACGAAGTGAAGTGACAAATGAAAATAATGACTGTACTACGGAGTTCTGTGCAGCAAAAATGAGAAACAATAGAAAGGGGGGAGAGATGGGAAAATAGAAGAAAAATTGAGCGGTCTAATTTCATGACATATATGATATTAAGCAGCTCGAAAACAAAAACCATGGTGATATCACGTGAGAAAAGAAGACATCAGATTAAGCTGGGACAACAGGTCCTGGAGCAGGTCGGTCACTTTAAATACCTTGGAGCTGTCATAGACCAAAAGGGAGGCATCGAAGAAGAATTGGCTACCTGAAGAGCAGCAGCTGGGAGACTTTTTCAAGCCATAAATCGAGGATTCCTCAGCAAAAGAGAAGTTGGTAAGAAGACGAAGATGGCTGTATACCGCTCCACCTATGTACCAGTCTTGACGTATGGATGCAAGTCATGGGAAATGACTACAACCAACAAAAGCCAGATCCAAACCTCAGAAATGAGGTATCTGAGGAAAGTAGTTGAAGTAACAAGAAGAGACAACCAGACAATACGTCAAGGCCTAAAAACCCAACCCCTGCAGACCCAAGTTGAACAGTCCCAACTGAGATGGTTTGGCCATGTCTGCAGAATGGGAGAAGATCGGCTACCACCACAAGCATGGGAAACTAAGAGCCAGGGATGCAGATCTCCAGGATGACCCACAGTCTGCTGGGAGGACATTAGACAATCTTTGAAGGACTAGAATGGAACCAAGCAAGGAGAAAGACAGCTGATAGAATAGTATGGCGCTCTCTCTCTCTCTCTCTTACAAACCTCTGTACCTCACGGTAGAAGAGGAATGACTAAGTAAGTATATGTATTTTTGTGTGTGTGTATATATATATATATATATATATATATATATATATATATATATATATATATACACTTTAAAAGTCTTCTATACTTAAACTTAGTTTCGGCTGGTGCCACGTGATCATCAAGAGTACAGAAACATTACATTTTCTCTGACATATACATTGTTTGACAGGAAATAGGTGGTCATCTGTAAGTCACTGGTTAATTGGTGTCTCGCAGAAAAAACCCACCATTACCCCGCCCACACAGTAACATTATCCATAATTAACCGTTTCCTGTTACAGTAACTAACGCCCCTCCCCAAAACTTTTTGTTTGTACAAGCTATTAGATAGAGAAAAAAAAGGATGACTAATATGGAAGCTAAAAAACACTGACAGGATGGAATGAGTGGAGGAATGTGGAAGAGAAAGGATAGACAGCTCCGTGACACTGACTACAGAATGGACAGTGGTATGGGATGTAAGTCTCAAGGGCAGCCGTGCATAAAAATTGTTCAGGTGTGAGGATTTACTGTGATTTTTATTTTCAACAGGCCCCAGTCTTCTTCTCCATGTATTAATTGCGTTCATTTGATTTCATTGGGAGTTGAGCGCGTAGTTTTATTAGAGGGCTGGGCAATATCTCCCGACGATTAGGAGATAATTCCGTACTCCCGTACATTTAATCCAGTCCAATTCCCGGTCGCCGAAAAATCCTCAAATGCCGTCGCCCGGGTTTGATCCTGAATCACCCGGTCGCCAGAGCGGTGTTGTAACCACTACGCTAGCGCGGCTCCCGTTTTCTGTAATAAATAACAGAGTAAATCAAGTATGGTACGCAACCAGACGATACGTCAAGGCCTTAAATCCTACCCCCTGCAGACCCAAGGAGAACAGTCCCAATTAAGATGGTTTGGCCATGTCTGCAGAATGGGAGAAGATCAGATACCACGACAAGCATGGGAAACAAAGAGCCAAGGATCCAGACCCCGAGGACGACCCAGAGTCCGCTGGGAGGACAACATTAGACAATCTTTGAAGGATCGAGGACTAGAATGGAACCAGGCCAGGAGAAAGACAGCCGATAGGATAGTCTGGCGCTCTCTCTTCCAAACCTCTACACCTCACGGTAGAAGGGGAACGACTAAGTAAGTAAGTAAGTAAATCAAGTAGCGGTCTCTTTGTCTCCAGAAATATCAGCCGTGAAATCTACATCATTATCGCTTGCTCAAGCTAAGAGATATTCGGTATTTGGGTATGTCCATAACTTTATTAGCGTAGGAGATAGTCCTGAAGATCTTAGCACGTTAGAGTAAAGTTTTCTTTTGGGAAATTAATTACAGTTAATTTAGCTCGAAGTGCCATAAATTGCTATCTTAAAGAACTAGTAGAAATGTAAGAGTGTTTTAAAGTTTCTGTGGATAATTAGCAGTAACTTTGAATGGTGTAGCGGCTTTGAGATATTAACTGTGTGAGGTTTAGCTCTTAGATACACGGGCGCACTGTAGTATGTAGAGTTGTTGTGTAAAATCGCAATTTGATTATGAGTCTTTGCAGTGTAAATACGCTAGCGTAATAGTGTACGTTAATTGATTGTGTAATTAAATATTACTGAGAGGGGATTTTTATGATAACTTGCAATATTAACTATTAGTTTCAATAAATGTGTTTATGTGAATAGTGCTAAAAAAAAAAAAAGAAGAAGAAGAAATTTGAAAGCAATGAAGCTGTCAAAAGATCGACAAAAATTAAGCATTTCTTAGAGCCATCTCCAAAGTGTACAAGCCAAATTGTGAATAAGCCAGCATTTGATATTTGTTATACGCTTGCTGATAACATCAGTGGTTGCACTAGTAATGTTTTTTTTTTTTTTTTTTTTTTTAGAAAAGTAATGTTGCTACTGTTGAGAAAAATATGCTTGATAGTGATTTTATTGCACATGCGGATGAGGTTATAAAAGTGCAAGAAGTCAGTTTAAGTGTCCTATGAACTGAACATGAGAAAGCTCAAAATCTAAGGAAATTATCGACGCATTTACTGAATAAAAAGTAAGGCGATTGAATTTTAGGCAAGTACCTACTCTTTTAATGAGAGAAACAAGGTTTAAACTTATGATAGAAGTTGATAAGTCCTATCAAACTCCTGCAGAAACATGGACGATGTATAAGCATTTAGAAGAAAGAATTGAGGCTCTTGAAATGTGGATATATAGAAGAATGGGGAGTATCTCATGGAAAGAGAAGAAAACAAATAAGGAGGTCCTAGAAAAACTAGGTATTCTTCTTCTTCTTCTTCGTACACTCTCAGTTCTACATCATACTAGGTATGAAAAGAGAACTAATGAGGGTGATCAAAGTTCGGCAGCTAAAATCCTTTGACCACATAAAAAGGCATAACACCTTGCAGAAGACCATAATAGAAGGGAGAGGTGAAGGCAAACGTGCAAGGGGAAGACAGCGCTAAAAGTGGGAAGATAACATCAAGAGATGAACAGGAAAGAGCCTATCAGAGTGCACCACCAAGACAAGAGACAGAAGACGTTGGAGATCCTTTACAGCCAACCTTTGTTGTGGAGATGGCAGCTGATGATGATGATGATGATCAAACTCCTAACCTGCTACTTAGTTTTAGGTATCTGCTACTCCAAGATCTTGGGCACCGTGTTATCTCCTGGCTTGAGTAGGTTCTGTAGGTTGAGTAGGCATGACAATATGCCCTTGTTTGTTTAAAGCATGAACATTCAAGTTTCCACTTCTGGAGATTTTTCTAGAAATAGAAAAGGCTACCCAGACTCATTATGGTTTTCTCTGGGTTGCGTCATAAACCTCATTATCAGACGACCCTCTGTCTTAAATGGCAGAACTGATTTATTTTCTTTAGTCCTTGTTTTTAAGTTTTTGTGGTTTAAAAAATCTACAGGATAAATTAACCTTCTCCATGCCCAACCCTCCTTAATCCCTTCAATGGACATGTGTGGTAGGTTACTGTGTTACTATTCTGTTCTCTGTTTTCAAGCCTCAGTAATACAGATGACAAATAAACTCAATACTGCAAAAATTGCACTTCAAAAGTTTCTCTACTGTACATATTCATTTATGTGCTTGTAGATTGCTGAAAAAATGTAACACCATAAATATGAACAGTAGCCTATGTATTTTCTATGTTGCTTTAGGCTGCTTATTTGAGAAAATACTTACTTAGTTGTTCATTTTCTACCCTGGGGTGTAGAGGTTTACCTTTGGCGTTACTGTGGCACGTTTAAATATCTCTTTGTGGTTCGCTCACTATTTGTGGCAAAGTTGAGGAAAATCCCTCTAAATAGAAGTTTAGGCCCGTGAAAGGAGTAGGAAATGCCTGGCAGAAACTATGGGACAGAACTTAGAGAAAGTGATGAGCACAGATAACGAAGAATAGACGTCTGCTCCAGATCTTTATCTCTGCCACAGCTTCCTGAATTATCTGAGACCATTGAAATTCAAAACAGATCAGATCCGAAAATTATGTCTGATAGACTGTGGCTCGATGATGCCCCCTTCCTGATGTATAGTGGAGGATTAGAATATAGTGACCCTGAAAATGTGTACGCGTTGTGGCAGTATACTCGGTATAAAAAGGCCGTTGAGACAAAACACCCAGTACATGTGCTTGAAATGCCACGACTATCTGAAAACAACCGCCAACGAGCCATTGGTATGTTGGAGCCTGGAGTGAGCTCGCGGGCCATTGCCAGAAGGATGAATTGCCACCACAGCACTATTGTACGTCTCAATGAACGTTACGGAACCACTGGCAGTGCCCGGGATAGACTTCGGACTGGCCAACCACGAGTTACTACCCCTGCGCAAGATCGTCATATTGTGCTGAGTCACCTAAGGAATCGTTCTCTCCCGGCAAGTCAAACAGCAAGAGCAATAGTGGGTAGACGTGGGCAAGTCTCTCGAATGACAGTCATACGACGACTCAGAGATACAGGCCTTACTGCAAGACGACCTTACATTGGGCCAAACTTGACTAACAGACATCGTCAGCAGCGCCTGCAATGGGCAGAGCAGCATGTCAGATGGACTAGACTGCAGTGGAATGCTGTCCTATTCACAGACGAGAGCAGATTCAACATATCCTTTGCTGATGGAGTATGCGGATTTGGCGACGGTGTGGAGAGCGCTTTGCAGATTGCTGTGTTCGTCAGCACAACCGATTTGGAGGTGGCAGTATTCACATTTGGGGAGGATTCAGTTTTCACCATCGCTTGCCTCTTCACGTCTTCCGTGGAAATGTTAATGCTGTGACATATCGAGATGAGGTTCTGGATGCATTGGTTGCTCCTGCATTCACAAATTATCCAGACTTGCAGCTTCTCCAGCATGATAACGCACGTGCGCACACCGCATGCATTACGCAGCAATATCTACAGCAGCAGAACATTGTGACGATTGATTGGCCTGCCCTATCACCAGACATGTCCCCTATAGAACATCTGTGGGACGAGCTTGGACGCATAGTCTACAGGCAAGATTCTCCAGCTAATCTGCAACAGCTCGAAGCTCTTACACGTGAATGGGACTTGATTCCCCGGAATGTCCTTCAGAGACTTGTGCGTTCCATGTGGAGCCTCTGCCAAGCTTGTTTGCAAGCACACGGTGGACATACCAGATACTGAGGGTAGTGTGAATGAATTTTTTTATTGGTTGCATTTTTGGTTTTCTCCCTTGCCTGCACAGAATGCAATGAATTTCATAACAATCAAATATACAAATTAATGACCAGCATGGATTCATAGGAAAATGAATAAAGATTCAAAATATGTAAACTTGTAAACACTTATATTTACATTTCACACTCTGTTCCTGGATTATACAGGTGGTGCGTTTTTAATGTGCTTCAGTATATATACTGTCGTATTCTTAACCCCATTGTCAGTTGTCAGTCAGAATTTGGAAGTATTCTAGCGCGCATACGTAAACTATTTCCTTGTTTAGATTTGTTATTAGTGTTTCGTGGAGATTTCATTTCTGAATTTTCTGGTAAAAAGGATAATAGTGCTAATGATTTAAGAAGTAATAGCTTTTAACATTTGTTCTTCACTTAGATTTTTCTCGCTAGTCAAACGAGTGAAATAAAGTAACGCATAGCGATTTCCTACCAGATATTCTATTAAAATGTTAAATCACGACACCCGCATACCATAGACCGTAATTATGTTAACAAGATAGGCAGACGCCTACAGGAGAGAGATTCACCCGACGGTTTAGCTGACTGGACTTATAGGCAATAAGGCGACTGATAGGGGGAGTCTAGATTACACGTTATATTTCATTTGTGCATATTTGTCATTATAGTGTCTATTATTTGTAATACCATACGACGAACTAACAGAAGCCAAAAATGTAAAAGCTATTTAATGACAGGCGATCATTGTTTAGGTAGCGCGAATGGAGAGATTAAATAATAATTAACATTGTACGCTGAACGCCGGCGCGAGCAGGGGCGGGCGAATTAACATAATTCAGTCCGACCGAACTCAGCGGCAGCTGCGTCTGCAAACTTGTAGGCGTAAGGAAACACCGTGTGCCTTTTAAATTTAATCAGGACTGATGGAGTGGAGAAGAGATCGTTTTGTACCGTTTGTGTATAGATATAGTAGTAGCATTTTTTATAAATGTTTCTTGTATTCTTCGCAGACCTAATCACAATGGCGGCCAGCGGTCTTTTTTCTTTTTTGGATTTGTTATTTTCTCGGCTTGTGTGTCACCGATTTCATTTGTAAACGGGCACTCGCCAGAGAGTATTGGAGGACAATACATTTGTAACACTGGACTTACCAAACCTAGATTTATATTTTACTAGCTACAGTAGTGAACATTATTTTATCCCGACTTCTGACAGTCGTATTTCAAGGGAAGTATATCTCTTTAAATACCTACGCTGTGTAGATTCGGCGTTTTTAAACACAGAGTTGGCCGATAGAAGAACCATCATCATCATATGAACATTATTTTTAGCAACCAGATGTTTCCCAATACTTGAAGTATTTTTCCCGTTAAAGAGTGAACCTCAAGAACTTTCACAGTTTTAACTATCTGTAATAACACTTATCACCCGTGTGTTACCGGGACCCGAAAGGGGAGCAAAGAATAGTAACACTGTTCCCTGCCAAGCATGTCGTAGAAAGCGACTAAGGAGGGTTGGGCATGGGGGTGGTTACCCCATCCTATAAAAAATTTAAATCACAAAAAACTTCAACAAATATGGACAAGTCAATTAAGGAAAATAAAACACAGCCATCCAAAACAGGGGAAGGTCCTCTCGCAGGGAGGCGTATGAGGCAACACAGAGAAAGCCGAAAGGAGTCTGTGTTACTGACTAACCTTCTTTCTTCTAGGAGAACTTCCAGATTTGGCACCTGGAATGTTCGGACAATAAACGAACAAGGGAAAGTGGCACAAGTAGCAGCAGAAATGAGGGAATATAAAATCGAGGTTCTGGGACTGTGTGAAACAAAGTGGAAGGGGGTAGACAAGAAGAAACTCATCACAGGTGAATTGGTGCTGTCCTCAGGACATGAAGACGTAGGTTCACACCAAAGTGAAGGGGTAACTCTTATGTTATGTAAAGAAGCACAGAAAGCACTCATTGAATGGGAAGCCGTTGGACCCAGAATAATAACAGCAACTTTTAAAATAGCTAAAATGAAAATAAATGTAAATGTCATCCAATGTTATGCACCAACTAATGACAAAGAAGAGTCTGTGAAAGAAGCATTTTATACTAGACTACAGGAAATTATGGAAAAGTAAAAAGAAGAGACATCACAACTTTGATGGGTGACATGAATGCAAAGATAGGTATAGTCAACACCGGCTTTGAAGAAGTCATGGGAAAACATAAGCTGGGAATAATGAATGAAAATGGGGAACTATTCTCAAACTTCTGTGCTTCAAATCAACTGGCTATAGGAGGAAGCATGTTTCCACATAAGAAAATACTTAAGGCAACATGGATATCACCAGACCATAGAACGGACAATCAGATTGATCATATATGCATAAACAAGAAGTTTAGATCATCATTGCAGGATGTAAAGATATATAGATTAGCAGATGTGGCATCAGATCACCACCTTCTGATAGCAAAAGTAAAAATGAAACTCAAGAGATATGCAACAATGCAAAATTATAGACAACAACTTAATGTAGGACATCTAAGAAATCAAGAAACAAGAGACAAATTTGCAGTCACAATACCCAACAAATTCCAAGTGCTCCAACAGCTGGAAGATGTAGAGAATACAGAAGACTATTGGCAGCAAATCAAAACGGTATGGAATGAGACATGCGAAGAAATACTGGGAAAAAGGGAATGACAACAAAAAGCATGGATAACAACAGAAACCATCAATAAGATAAAAGACAGAAAAAAAAAACAAGAAAGCAGATTTAAACACAACCAAAACCAGAAGTTCCAAAGCCAAGGCTCAAGAAGTGTACACAGAAGCAAACAAAGAAGTAAAAAGAAGTATCATTAGAGACAAGAGGAAGTATACTGAGGAGTTGGAAAACTGCTCAGCAATATACAAGAGCAAATGAAGAGGTGGACAGAATATTTTGAGGACCTTCTCAATAGACCAGCTCCACGAAACCCCCCGGACATCCAGCCAGCAGAAAAAGAGCTACAAATTAACGGTGAAAGACCAACGAAGGAAGAAATAAAGAAAGCCATAAAGCTTCTAAGAGATGGAAAAGCGTCTGGACCTGATGGCATTCCAGCAGAGGCCATCAAAGCAGATATCGACACGGCTACAGAGATGTTATATAAATTACTTGGTAAAGTCTGGGAAAAGGAAGAGATACCAGCAGAATGGAAGGAAGGATATCTGGTTAAGTTGCCTAAGAAGGGAAATTTACAAGAGTGCACAAATTATAGAGGAATAATGTTACTATCAGTGACAGGAAAAGTATTAAACAGGATTATCCTCGAGAGATTAAAAGAGTCCATAGACAAGAAACTAAGAGATGAACAAGCAGGTTTTCGACAAAACAGATCATGTACAGACCAGATAGCCACTTTGAGAATAATAGTTGAACAAAGTCTGGAATGGAATTCACCACTAATACATCGGATTTGTGGACTACGAAAAGGCATTTGACAGCGTGGACAGAGAATCACTTTGGAAATTGATGAGGCATTATGGAGTTCCCCTGAAGATTATTAATTTAATAAAGAATACATATGAAGACATGACATGCAGAGTTCTTCATGAAGGACAGCGTACATAACCGTTTGGGATAAGAACAGGAGTGCGACAGGGATGCCTCTTGTCTCCATTTCTTTTCTTACTAGCAATAGACTTGGTTAATGAGAACATCGACAACACACAACAGAAATGGAATCCAGTGGCCTCTGACTAAGCAGTTGGATAATCTGGATTTTGCTGATGACTTGGCTCTTC
The DNA here is from genome assembly GCA_024509875.1 of Oreohelix idahoensis. Lineage (NCBI taxonomy): Eukaryota > Metazoa > Mollusca > Gastropoda > Stylommatophora > Oreohelicidae > Oreohelix > Oreohelix idahoensis. The sequence goes on from JAMPIV010011143.1 coordinate 230,425, forward strand.
TGCCCCATAACTGTAATCAGATGCAGGACAAATTGAAAACACTCGATGAGAGGTCACAGCAATTGGATCTGAAAATACACAGGGAAAAGGCAAAGATAAAGAGAATAAATGCAGGTAATGATAACAGGGTTGAACTTGAAGAAGCACCAATACAAGATGTAGAATCGTACACATATCTTGGCAGCAATATAGATAAAGTTGGAGGGACAGACAGAGATATTAAAATAAGAATACAAAAAGCAAGAGGAGCTTTCATTGCATTGGGAAATATATGGAGATCAAGAGAAATCGGATCCAACACGAAAATAAGAATCTTCAACTCAAATGTGAAGTCAGTCCTATTGTATGGCTCTGAGACATGGAGAACAACAAAGACAACAATCAAAAAGCTACAGACTTTTATAAATGGGTGCTTGCGTGGGATGGGGGGATTGGAATGGTATGATAAGGTTACCGACGTGGGGCTGGTGGCGGGAGCTGGACAGGTGCCGGTGGAGCGGGAGATGAGAAGACGACGATGGCGATAGATAGGACATACGCTGAGGAGACCTGTTGGTGGCATTGCAGGGCAGTTCTTGTTCTGGAGTCCCCAGAGCAAGAGAGACAGAGGTAGACCGGGAGGTACATGGAGAGGGGAGCTGGAAACAGAGGTGAAAATGATGAGGAGAGCGTGGAGAGAACTTGAGATGATGGCACGTGACAGGAGGATTTGGCATGTGTTTGTTGAAGGCCTATTCTCCTTTGGTAGTGGAGGGTTATGAATGAATGAATGAATAACACTTACAGGAGAAGCACCAGATTAGGCGTTCACCTCATTAACTAATTATGCGGATGGACTGGAGCCAATTTGGATCTGCGATAACTGGGGCGACAGAATATTAAGTGAAAATGTATAATATATTCATTCTATTACCAAGGGGTATTACAGACCTACCATACCAGGCAATTTGGTGAGAGTGGTCACTGCTTGAAAGAGTGTGCGAGTATTTTCTTGTTTGCGAGAAAACCATCCATATATCTGATTTGACTAAAAGTTTGTTTATTTTACTGGGTCTCATAGAGTACCACTACTGTTCATTCTGTAATATAGTGCTAACCTTCAACCTTTGGGTTAATAATTTTAGGTTTTTTTTCTCCGTTTGGGGAGGGTGCACTTTTTCTGCTTTATTTGTATGCATGTAAATGACTCTTTGATCTTTTCCTTTAGATATTTTGATGTTGTCGAGTTTAAATGATAATAAACTACAAAGAAACTTACCTTTGTATGTTGGTCAGACCCATACCCATTTATCCGTAGTTTTTCATGTTTGTGTGTCTTGTTGTCACTTGGCTGTGTGTGTCTTCTCTTCTTCTTTGATCCTTAGCCGCCGACCATCAAAGCAGTCAGTGGCCATTACGCCTGGTGGCGTCTTGTAGGGCAACAACAAATTGATTCCACTTTGCTCGGTCGGCGGCCATCCTTCGTACAGTGCCCCAACTCTGGTTCATTCTTTGCATCTCAGCCTCCACAGTCCTCCGCCAAGTTGTTTTTGGTCGGCCTCTCTTTCGTTTTCCTTCAGGGGTCCATAGCATAGCTGTTCTTGTGATGGCATCGGGGTCTCTTCTGAGGACATGGCCAACCCAGCTCCAGCGTCTGCCAGCTATGATGGTGTGGCTGTGTGTGTGTGTAGAGAAACTTATCTATTCTTGATAGGGAGGTAAAAGCTGTCTTGCAACAAAGTACAGTTGTACGGATAGGTTGGAAGAGATAACCTAATCACTCCAGAGACATATCTTTTCCTCAATCTACCACCTGTGAAAAATATTTTTTCTATACCTTCTCGCGTATCTGTCGACATCCACTCTACTCAGACGGGCCAATAAGAACAATTAACCTTCCGTACGACAGGTGTACACACCTGAAAACGCAAACACCTTGTACAGATTATTGGTATTGTTATTGTTGAACAGTATCGTCATCATTGCACGCCAGGCAAACCCATAGGTGCCCAGTCTCCCTCAGCATATGTTGAAGAGTATAAAAGCTAACTGCTCCAGTGGCACATTGATTATATACACGACAGATGCATCCTCTGATACGTCCATCCCTGTTAGCCTTAACCTTGTTGATTTTTCTATTGCAGTGTCATTCTCTAACAGGCAATCATTAACAATCCTCGTTATCTCTACCTTATCCTTATCCAGTGTCCCCACTATGGGTGTTCTTGAGGCTGGTCTGTCAGCTCTCTCATTAACGCTTACCCCTGCATGACCAGGAGAGTAGATCCACACCAGCTCATGCAGATTCAAAGCTTTTAAGAATGTTTTCCATTCAAGCAATAGCCATCCATTTTGAACCTTCCAAAGGATGGACTGAGAGACTACCACAGTAACTGCCCTTTTCTCTAGCAGAGAAGCCCCATCCTGTTTTTTGTTGTTGTTAAGGTGATGGGTGGAAAGAGGGCTAGTAACAGCTGACTGTTATTGCCTCTGCTCATCCACCATCTTGGTCTACCCTGTTCAACCTAATAGTCGGTTATAATTAGGGTAATTAATGTCATTTTATTTTCAGTTTTGTGTTATATTCAGATAACTATTGTCTTTTACCATTGACGGTTTTAATTTATATTAGAATTTGTTCTTTTAAGTCGTGTTTTTTGTTACTTCATTGTTTGTCCTCATATATGAGTAGTCAATAATTAAAAAAAATTGTTTTTCAGTTTATGGGAATAATTTTTAATTTTTTTTTTTTAAGTGTATGGTTCCTTTTTTTAAATGGTTTGTTAGTTTTTGTTTATAAATTATTATTGGTTTGAATTGTTTTCTCAAGTAGCATTATTATTATTACTAATATTGTCACTGTTATTAACCTTAAATGTTTTCCTTTGTTTTGTGCATATAACGTTTTAATATTAATTGGGCTTCTCCTGGGGCATCTATACTTAACACCTGTAATGTCTATATTTTGATTTATAAGGTACATTTTCAATTCATGCCTCTGTTCCTCATATTTTTTGCACTGTATCTGGTAGTGGTCTATATTATTTTCTTCCTGGCTTTCTTGGCAGTATGCTGCACCTAGATGAAGACACCACGTTTTCTTTGTTCAATGGTACCTTAAGTTCTTCTATGACTTGGCACATCCTTGTTGGTTCTTTCAAAATTTGAATGCTTGTCTGCCTTTACTACTTTCCTTCCATTCCTCGTTTGTAGTTAGCTTCACTTGACTCTTAATCTCCGATTTTCCAAGCCCTGCTCTTACATTATTTTTAACTTATTCTTCCATATTTGGCAGTCTGGTCTGCCAACTCACTACCAGCTATACCTATGTGTGCTGGAATCCACACTAGCCTCACACTGCAGCCTCTGTTCCCTAATGATGTACTCATTGAAAGAATTTCTTCCTTGATGACTGGCTGGCTGCATATACCTTGGTGTTCTAGTGCTTGTAGTGATGATAGTGAATGTGTAAATATTGCAACTGCTTCTGGCGGATTATCTTCAATTATTTCTAAACTTTTTAATATTGCTACCATCTCCGCTGTAAAAACTGAAGTACCTTCAGTTACACTATAGCTCTTTTTAATTCCCGACCATGGTATTACCACCACTGCACCTAATTGCCCGCTATCGCACTTGGATCCATCAGTGTAAACAGCCAAGCTTTTGTTTTGTAAGTTGTTTTATGAACTTTCTTATTACGATCTTGCCTTCCTTGTCTTCTGTGTGTTGTTTAACCTTTTCAGCGAGTGTGTAGTCTATGATTGGTGCTTTTAGTTTCCAGGGTGGTATAGTACTATTATATTTATTACTATTATTAATTGTGTTTAACAATTCTTTGAATCATATTAAATCTTCAATAGTTCTCCATCCTGCTGGATATCTTTCTGTATCCAAGGGGATGTCCCATACACTTGGTTGGTTTTGGGCAAATGCTCTATGTGCTGGTTGTGTCACTTCTTGTGCTACTTTGCTCCATTTAAATCTTAGTTATTTCCGTAGTATTAGTTCAAGGGACAGTAAGCCAAGACCTACTTCTAGTGCTTCTACTGATGTTGATTTTAATGCGCATGCAATTGCTCTCATGTCTGCATTTTGAATTCGGTCTAGTTTTGCTTTGTTAGAAGCTGAATCATAGACTATGCTAGCATAGTTTAGTTTGCCCCCTGATAAATGACTTATAGAACATAAGTATTATTTGATTGCTGACCCCCCATCCATTACCTTTTACTATTCTTACCATATTTATGAGGCCACCCACAGCTTTCTACTAAAATGTCTATATGTTTGTTCCAATTTAGTTGTTTATCTAAAGCCATGCCAAGGAATCGAGTTGTCGAGGAGGTACATATTTTCTGTCCTTTAATGGTATATTTATTTTATTATGTTTTTTCTTATATTTCCCTTGCTGAAAATCATACTGACTGTTTTGTTAACATTAATTTGAAAGCCCCAACATTTCATCCATTCTGAAACTTTGTCTATTTGTTTTTGCAGTGTTTTATCAACCACGGATTACATACCCACCATTGTACACAATGGCATCATCCCCAGCACGACCATTGGTCAGTTGATTAATTTCCAGCTCTGCTTTCCCATTTCCCCAAGCTCTGCACTCCCTGCCAATGCAATGATGACTTCCTGGTAGTTTATCCAGTTATTACCTGACTTACTCCACTCTTCTCCCATAGACATATTTTCAACTAGAGTCACTTGTCTAATTGTAGCTTCTTCTTGTGCCAGTAATGACATCCCTTTCTTTATTCTTGATCCCTTGATGTCAGTTGTATTCCTATGCAGGATGTGTATAGTCTTAGACCATACACGAGATACCCCCATTGTGACTATGAGGTACACGCTTGGAGTGCTGTCGATTAGATCCAGGTTTGTAATAGCACAGACAAAAGCCTTCATGCAGATAACTACTGACAGAAATCACACCCTGCATAGGAATAAAGAACGACAATGTAACAAAGTACACTGATGGATGTAAAATAGAATATATACTTAATATAGAAATACAAATTCTAGAACAGAAGAAAAATAAAAATTATACAATGATTAAAAAACACACTTCACTGCAGAAATAGTAGAAATCTCAAAACACTAATAAAAATAAATAATACTTGGATCCTTAGCTCTTGACTGACAAAGCAATAAGTGGCCATCATGCCTAGTAACGTCCTGTAGGGAAGTAACTTACTGTGCTCGGTCAATGGCCATCCTTTGCGCATTGCCCCAACTCACATTCATGATTTGCATCTCAGCCTCCATGTTGCTTTTGGTTTGCCTCTCTTTCATCTTCCTTCTGGGGTTCAAGCATAGCAGTTCTTATAATGGTGTCAGGGTTTCTTCCAAGGACATGGCCAACCCATTCCAGCGTCTGCCTTGCAATGTTGGTGTGCATATCGTTTAGACTGATCTGAGAAAGCAGTTCTTGGTTGGTGATGGCATTCGGCAAAACTATTTCACAGGATTTTCTTTAGGCAGGTTGTGTGGAAAGAGGACAATATGGATATTTCCTTTTCTGTTACTCTCCAGCATTCCACAGAAGTACAGAAAGTACACAGCTCTCATATAATCTTAATTTGGTGTTTGTGCCGTACTGAGAGGACTTCCAGATGTTGTTTAGATTGGCAAAGGCTGTTCTGGTTTTATTCGTTCTGTTGTTGATGTCTTTGCTTGATCCGCCATTTGGTGTTACTATGCATCCTAGATATGTAAATATATGTCTTTTCCGGCTTTGGGTTCCTTATTTTAATGGGCTCAGGATTTATTACATTCAGTGTCATGATTTCTATCTTCTTGAAACTGATGTTCAGCCCCATTTGTTGGCTGTATTTATTCAGTCTGTTTTTTCTTGGATGTACTGAGATGAATGCGAGTAGTGCTATGCCGTTTCCATATTCTAGATTTCCAGTTCAGTGAACGGTCCATTTTACTCCTCTAAGGGTATCCTCTGTTGTTTGGAACTTCACCTAGTCTATGACAGTTATAAAGAGAATGGTTGATAAGGCGCATCCTACTGTACATTTGTTTTTACCTTAAAAGTTTGGTTATTCTGCCAAAACACTGAAGATAAATCAGCATAGAGGCTTTCGATGATGAAACAATGGAATTAGGGATCCCATAAGTTCTCAGTATTTTTCATATGCTGTCCCCGTGTAAGCTGTCTAAAGCCTTTTCAAAATCAACAAAGTGTATGTAAATAGTTATCTCTGCCATTCTGAGCACTGCTCTATTATGTTCCTGAGGCTGAAGATATAGTCTGCACATTCTTTCTGAATCCTGCTTCTTTCTTCCTTATTTTATCATTTACTGCTTTTGAGATTCTTGCCCTTTATTTTGCTGGGAACTGAGAGGAGCAATTTTTTTTCTAGTTTTAGCACCTTGTGAGGTCACCCCTTTTTTGTGTAATTTAATAATTGTTCCTTTCTTCCATTTCAGTGATGTTGTCTGTTTCCTAGATATACACAAAGAGTGCTTCTAAGAGTTCTGCTGGTAATTCATGATCTACTTTACATAGCTCTGCATTGAAGTTGTCAGGAGCTTTTCCATTCTTCATTCATTTGATAGCTGTAATAATTTCTTCCTTCCTTGGAATGTATGTATTGATATCTAGGTTATTTTCAGCCTTGAGAATGTTCAGCTGCATCTCTGGTGGTGCCTTACTGAATGTTTCACTGAAGTGCTCTGCCCATCTTGCTTATTGCCCCTGTTCTGTGGTGAGGAGATTACCAAAGTTTGTCTCTTACTAGTGTAATATTTTCTGCACATAATTTTCTACTGTGCTTTCAGAAATAATTACATTACTAAATAATATAGGCTGCTCAGTACTATTAGCATGGATACCTTCATATGTGGGAATAGAAGAAAATAAGGTGGCAGATAAGGAAGCAAAAAAAAAAGGAATAAACAGCTTATTGCATATAAACATAAGTGTTGAAGGCTATTTTGATCATATTATTATAGTGCCTTTATTTCAACATAATTTTTCCTTTTGCGTGGGTAAGAGTGGCACGGTTAGCAATAAAGTTAATACGTTCGTTGATAATCAACTAATAGTCAGTTAGACAGACCAACAGTCACTCAATATGTATCTATGGAGAAATGGTCATAAATTCCGACCAACTGTAAATGACGGGTACAGAATTCCAATGGGTTGGTATAGATGAAGCATTTTTATTCATGGACTTGGACATCTGAAGCATCACAAACAGGCACGATATCTAAACAGTTCACAATATGATTATTGATTGACGAATGTTCTTATCAACGGTTGACCCCCCCACAAGGGCAATCAAACAAATCATGATCAGAAGTATACATCATATTGCAGAATTCCTTTCTTTAAATAATGGCCTCATGGACAATCAATGTCCAACACATCTATACATCGTAGTTGAGGCTTCATAACAAAAACAGTCCATATAAATTCCTATGACTTAATTTGGTTGACCTCTGATTCCTCCGTAAGTTCAACGGACGGCAGAAATATATATTTATTTTTAAGATTCATAAGTGCAATCCTATGTTGGCACGTAATTGATCGTATAAGGCTGGATCCAATAATATTCACCAGAATCCACGTTCAAGACAGGGGCAATGACATCCCATTAAATACTTGACTAGATTTGACTGGCGACTGCGCAGTAGAAATTAAAAGAAGACTTGCAATTGCTTCACATAAACTAATACAGATGAAATACCTATGGCAAGGCACAAGCAAAGAAACAAAGTTACAACTGATCAGAGCATGTATATTCCCAGTAGCAACATACGGCTGCGAGACTTGGACACTCAATAAAACAGTTGCAAAAAAGATTACATCATTCGAAATGAAATGCTACAGAAGGATGTTGAGAATACCCTGGACAGAAAGAAAGACCAACAGAGAAGTACTGCACTCACTAAACGTACAGGAACATTGGCTCCTAAATACCATCGCAATAAGGAAGCTGAAATTTTTCGGTCATATAAAAAGACATAATAGCCTGGAAAAAACAGTGATGGAAAGCATGGTCCCTGGAAAAATGGGAAGGGGTCGACCTAGACGACGGTGGACCCAGGACATCACAGAGAGTCTGATCTTGTCTTTGGCTGATGCAGGTCGACTTGCCCAGAATCGTGATGCGTTCAGAGCAGCTGTAATGGAGACAATGTTCTGGAAAGAATACGTCACATGATGATGAGATTCATCTAAGGACAAAGTTCATATATATATAATTATATTTCAACAAAATTCAAATAACTTACTGGTAGAATCGTACGGCGATAGCTACCATTAGGAAAGCCGTCTAATAAAGGAATCCCCAGTAGTTTACCCACAAAAGGGGTTACAATTGTAGACTAATGTCTGAATGGAATCTCAGCCTTCCTCTACCCTTGAGGACTGTTAAGGGATGGAGAAATTGCCCGAATTCGTTTGTTGTCTAGGGTCCCTTCGTTTTACTAAAGATGTGGAAGTTCTTTTATTTTGATTTGGTTTGTATTGTCAAATATTCTGGAAGTCAATCTTCTTGAATACCCCTTTCTATCAATCTTCAAATACTGAATAAGGCTATCAACTGTTTAAATGAACCTTGAATGATTGAATAAACCTCTCAACTTAGACGATTTGGCAACAGTTTAATATTCAGTAAGTACGAATTCACAAAACGTCACAATCATGAATCTGTCATGAATACTCCCTCTCTAACTTTCAGTCTAACACTATCTTGGTTTGCTTTTTCCACAATGTCATTCAACTTTTCCATAGTTGATACTTTTATAATATCATTCCTTAATTCCATTTAACATCGGGGTATTGAGCATCCCGGCTTAACTAAATTTTATTATATCTTTTTCCAACAACATCGGGGGATTTGAGCGTCCCGGTATCTTTAATATTCATACATCATAATTTTCACTCCATAAACTTCGGGGAATGAGACCTCCCGTTATAACACTGTTCAATTATATCTGTCCATATAATTCTAGTAGAACATACTTCTATGTCTTGGGAATTATCGTCCCGTATTGCCTTCACTTATAATCCTGGCGTATTCTCATGCCTTTCATTTAAAGCATATAGCTTACCCTTTTTCCTCAGAAATATTTATTGAATACACAATCCAATATACTGGCTGATACACATGCCATTAGACATACATCTTGACGCTATCACGTCACATCCCAATCTCCCTCATACGTCATACCTCAATACTCATCTCACAGCGACCGCTCTCATGAATCTCTTGCATTCAGTTGAGGTACGACATGGTGTGACAAAACCCTGGCACTAATAATAAGTTGCCCTGATAAAAATCGCACCATGAAGTGGCCTCAACAAGGACCATACGTCATCTATTGTTTGGTAACAAAACGCAACCCACTCACGCACAAAAAATGTGCGCTTTCGTGCGCGATCAATTAAATTACAAATATATTCTTACCATATTAGTTGATGCGTACCCTCTTAACAGAAGTAGGACCTATGACTACTTTGTTACTGTTAAGGACCCAAAAAGGACGCAACAATAAGGCTGCACATATCAGAGGTCAAAAGCATTATAAAAAAAATTATACAACAAAGGAATGGATAGAGGATTAGAACAAAAGCAGGAAAGGCAGACATGCCCATAAGTTACTGAAAGACCTAACATAAACATGTCATATATCTAAAGAGTCAAATATACCCTGTGTTACGTGCAGTCTTTGATATCTTACAATATTATACATAGGTAATTTTTTTTGTGCTTAAGGGAAAGTCATTATTGAGTTACTTCCCTTGAAAGTTGTGCCATCTCTTCGATCAAACTCCGCGGATAAATCCATTTTACTGCGATTTATTCGTTGTTTGGGTAATAACAGATTGTTCTTGCTTCAGAATATCTATGGCCTGAATTTATGTGTATTGTTTGTCTGAGTAGGACGAGTCTGTCTTATATCTGTATATCTTTACATATCTAAGTCGAACTATATGTTCTGTTGTCTCTAGAGAGGTCAAAGGCTATTCGGCGGATGTGTCGCTAGAGTGTGGTGTGATTTGGCTTCGTCCTGATAGGGACTGTGTGTTTCCTATGTCGGCCTGTCGCCGGGAAAAAGTGATCTCAGTATTTGTGGGGAAAGTGATAGTCGTCTAGACCTATCGTGTATGCTTTACCCCAGTGTTTATTCATATTGCCAAGGAATGGCAGTTCCATATTTCCTCTACCAAGGTAATCAAAGACACTCTTATGAACTCTCGATCGAAGCCACCATTTTCGATAGTTACGATTTGAATGTCTAAGAGAATATATTTGACTCGATGAAAACGACTTCGATTCCTAGCAGCACTATATATTCTGTAGAATGCAGTCAATTGTTCATGATCAAATCTACAGAGCAATGCAATGTTTTATGAATGACTAACTTTAGGACAGATTCATTATCTGCATCCAAACGTGAGTGACAGTTCACGAGTGAAGCCATCTTGGAACCAAAACATGTAGCGACTTTCAAGAAGAGAAAGGGGATGCCCGTATTATCGCTTGTTTAGTCCAGAGATCACTGCTACACATGAGAACCCGTTATTAGCGGTTCAATATTATTATATGAAAAAAATATGTGCTGAACATTATGTGGGAGAATCGTCGCTAAACGAGATTAGGTTTAGAAGCCATCTGAAATATTGTTTATAAGCTGACGTGCTCAGTCAGTGAAGTCAGATGATTTATATGTATGGGCGATGCTGAGGGCTTGGCTACTGACAGTCCATTATAATATTAATCTACATGAGTGCCCATGTAACATAACATTGCAAGACCATTTATCCACTGTACTATGATGTATTATGCCAACCTGTGATTTGTCACTATCTGTGCTGTCGAGTGTGTACGTCCAATTAAACTTTAGAAAAGGTACACAGTCGTTGGTGTCGATGACTTCCAGTCATACATGAGTGTGAGAAAAGAACATTTGTCAACAACACGAACCCTTATCATCATTCGCACATTGTACACTCAATCCATGTCTACACACCACTGCGTAGGTCAAGTTGACATTCCATACACTACAGTGGAGCAAACAACACCATAGAGATCTTATCAACTGATGATGATGATGATGTCTGCTTCCATCCACTTATATCTATCTTTTGGTGGATATCATTAACGGGAATAAAAATCCAACATTATATCAACCTTATCAACTGGTGGACCAGCTTTCTGGGTTTGACCTCGCAGAAGTTCAGAAGTCAACAGATTACCGATACCAGACCGTTTCCTGTGGCTGATACGACACACTTGCAGTATTGGTTTGCTCTTTGTCAACACTTCGTCACGTGACCTGTCAAGTGAATGCAGTATGTAGGCCAGCGTTGTTGACAGTTTTACATTAGACATTACAGAGTTTCACAGAACAGTTGGATCAATTCTTGTCAATGTTAACAGGAAGACAGTATTTGTGTACTAAGAAGTCCTATTTTCATCGATGGATCTTCTTGTTTTCCATATATGAACTTTAATATTTAAGGCCAGAATGTTTAATTGAATAAAGTGGCAGTTTGTTTATGTTCATAAAAATAACTTTGCCATTACTGTAAAACTGAGCCTATTTTGCAACACATACTATCATACACATAATTTATATATATTTATGTTTACATGTTATTTGTTTGTATAGTATGTTAGTTTCTATGTCAGCGGGTTGTGTTTAAGGTTGGGCGGCGTCCTCACAACAGAATATCCCACGTCATAGAGGGTCCGTTGTGGGCGTTTTCTATAGGTGCAATTTTCTTGATTGAAAATTTGCTGCGACAACTGTTGCTTTTGTGTTAGCTGTGAAGACTGTAATTATTGTTATTTTTGTAATATTTCTTTGTTCTTTAGTTTTGTTTTGAGTTGTTTGTAATTTGTTGGTCTACTCTTTTCTATCTTTCAGTTCTATTCACAATTTATATTCATATATTGTGACGTCATTTGTGTTGTTATTCTTTGCAGATTCAGTGATTATTTTCATTGATTTCCCTATTTGATTTATTTTGATTTCTGCAAACGTTCTTGTATTGTCAGTCCTATTTGTACTTTATGTATTCTGTTGGTTGACATATGTTTTATATAGGTATATATCATAAGACACAATTGCCTGTGCACTGCACTTGGATTATGGTATAAACCAGTACCTGATTATTATTACTATTATACAAGACCTTATTAAAGGCTTGTGACCCACAGATATTGGGATAGTATACTGATTAATCAAGTCATTGAGAACTTGTGGTATTATTATTATTATTTCAGGTGATTAGTATTATTGTTAGACACCATGTCTACATTAGAATACTTCATTATACAAGGGAAAGCCCTTGATAAAACTGGTCAACAATTAGAACAATGGGCAGTTGCTCAATATGACAAAGCATTAGCTGCAGAAGAGAGAAGAGCTATGGCAGAAGAGAAAAGATTAGCTGCAGAAGAAAGAAAAGCTATGGCGGAAGAGAAAAGATTAGAAAGAGAAGCTGAGGCTGCTGCTGAACAAAAGAAATTGCAGATGCAGATGGAGGAAAGGAGATTTGAAGCTGAACAAAAAAAATTAGAAAGAGAAGCTGCGGCTGAACAAAAAAGATTAGACAGTGAAGATGAACAAAAAAGATTAGACAGTGAAGCTGAACAAAAAAGATTAGACAGGGAAGCTGAACAAAAAAGATTAGACAGGGAGGCTGAACAAAAAAGATTAGATGCTGAAGAGAAAAAAGCAATAAGAGAACATGAATTTGAGTTGGAGAAATTGAGATTGACAAGTATGAGTAATGTTAATCAGGCATCTAGTGGTAATGGTAAACCTTCTACTTACAAGGTTAAGGTTCCACCGTTCAATCAGTCCAGTGACGATATTACATTCTGGCTGGATAGATTTGAACGTTCTTGTCGTACACATAATGTGGATAAATCACAATACGCTAATCAATTATCAGAAAACTTGAAAGGTGAATCTTTGACTAGATTATGCCTTGTAGGAGAAGCAGATAAGGATAATTATGATGTCATTAGGGCGGCTTTGATAAAAAAATATCAGCTAAGTGAGGAAGGCTATCGCCTTTTATTTAAGACGATGGTACCTGAGACGGGTGTAGAATTCTCAGAATTCACTGCAAAGGCACGTCTCACAGTTGATCGTTGGATTGAGCTTTCCAAAACAGAAAAAAAACGTATGAAGGACTTATGGATTTGTTGCTCAGAGATAAGATTATGTCATGTGTGAACAAACCTTTCCTTGAATTTATACATGAGCGTAAACCCAAATCTCTAAAAAGAAATGGAAGAATATTGTTCCCAATATGTCACTGCACACCCCGACGTGACTTTTGGCAACACTAAGATTAAGGAGAGTATGCCAGTTGCTTCAGCAACACCATACAATCCCAATTATTCACACAGATTTCAGGGACCTCAAAACAGATTTGATAAAAAAGGTAACCATAATAGTTATCAAAACCAAGGTAACCAATCATTTCAGGGTTCTTCTTCAAAGAACTGGAGACGACCTGATAGCTCTCGACACAGGGGTGGTCATAATTATAGGAATTTCCGTAGAGGAAGTAATTATAGAAACTATCAGGGTTATCCGTCTTGGAGTCAACAAGATCATAATTACAGAGATACTCATTATAATGAATATGATAATGGTAACCAAGGGAACTATGACTCAAACCCAAATAGGGGTTACAATAGAGGTAACAATAACTACAGAGGTGATAATAACCGAGGTAGATCTCAAAACAAAAGACATAAACCACATTTTCAGGCAAACTCTGTACAACAAGAGTCCCATGAAGCCTATAAACAGAGTAAAGATAATAATGATGCTAGTAATATGGCATGTGCCGCTTTTGATTTTGGGAGAGCATCTCAGTGCCCCCAATGCAAAACGTTATTTGAGCCAACCACAGTGTCTACTTTAAGCTGTGGCCATCCTCTTCCTGCTCTTCCGGCATCAGTCGCGCATGATGGAAGAGGTTCTCTTGTCTTACATAAGGGTTTAGTGAATAACAATCCAGTCTCTGTGCTATTTGATTCTGGATGCACCACAATTGGTGTTAGGCAGTCACTCGTAGATCCTTCCCGTGCCACTGGACAAGTAGTCAAATGTGTAACATTTGGCGGCACATTAGAGAAATACTCTACTGCTATCATTAGGATTGCTACTCCTTTCTTTACAGGAGATGTACACGCATGTCTTCTTCCGAATCCGATCGCTGACCTCATCATCGGTCGCATTCATGGAGTCAAGGAATGCACTCCGCAACAAATTTCCACGTGGGAAAGGCAAAACATGCAGATTGCTAACGCTGTAGTCACTAGAGCTCAGGCTCTTAATGTGCCTCAAACTTCATCTATTGAAGATAATGAAGTGCATAACCAAGATAATCCCTTGGTAATTTCTCGTGACTCGTTTATAAAACAGCAAGAAGATGATCCCACTCTGAAGAAATTCTTCATTCTTGCAACTAAAGGTGATCCGAATAAAGACACAAGTCGCAAATCGTGGATTACAAAGAAGAATGGCGTACTTGTACGTATGGTTCAAGACTCCATTACGTCAAGTCATTCTCAAATCCTGGTTCCCAAGAATTTGAGAGTTAAAATTTTGCAGCACGCTCACGACTCTCAGTGTGCTGGACACATGGGTTTTTTTCCCGTACTAAGTCAAGAGTCCTTGCGGCTTTCTTTTGGCCATTGGTAAACAAGGACATACGTATTTATTGTCGATCTTGTAAAGTATGTCAGGAAGTTAAATCCAAAGGTCCACGGCATGCTGCACCCATTCAGGCGGCGGACATTCCTATTCGGCCGTTCCAAAAAATGGCTATAGACATTATTGGTCCATTTAAGATCAAGTCTGCCAGAGGACATCAGTTTATCTTGACGTGTGTGTTGATATGTGCACACGTTGGCCAGAGGCTATTCCTCTGAAGAGCATTACTACTGCTGATATTGCAGATGCTCTTTGGCTTATATTTTCTCGTCTGGGGTTCCCCGGAGAGATATTGTCAGACCATGGCACCCAACTAATATCAGATACCATGTCTCAAGTAATGTCTACCCTGCAGATAGATAGATCTTTAAGTAGTATCTACCATCCAATGTCTAATGGTATGGTCGAACGCCTTAATAGAACACTTAAAAACTTACTGGGGAAGATAACTGAGGATCATCCTCAAGACTGGGACAGAGTTTTACCTGCGGCCCTCTTCGCTTACAGAGAGGTACCCAATGAACATACGGGATTTTCTCCCTTTGAACTCGTCTTTGGCGCGCGTCCGCGTGGCCCTATGTCGTTGCTTCACGATCTCATAACATCTGACAATATTGACGATGACACAAAGTCATCCTACGAATATGTCATCGCGTTGAGACAAAAAATTATCGAAGCATGCAAATTAGCAACTTCTTCTTCTGAATTTGCGAAACAGAAGGCAAGGCAATTTGCCAATAAGAAGAGATGCTTACGACAACTTTGTCCTGGTGACAAAGCATTTGTATTACTACCTTGTAGGGAAAACAGATTACTTATTTCTTGGAAAGGTCCGTACGATATAATATCGAAAATTTCCGATGTCGACTATATTGTCGATATTGATGGGAAGCATAAAACCTTCCACATCAATATGCTTACTGAATTCCATGAACGTCCGGATTATTTGCAACCCATTTTCCAAGCAACGGACAATTCTCCAGTACAACATGGTCATTACTCATCACTGTCCGTGATACAGGATGAGGAAACAAGTTTTTCAGATGTAAATCTTCCTCTTCCAATGATCCCACTTCATTCCAGTGAATCATGGAAGAACGTTACTGTCTCTCCTGATTTGTCTCTAGGAGAACAGCGACAAGTTTCAACTATGTTGCAAACATTTCAGGATGTACTCACTGACATCCCTGGACAAACGAATGTCATTCAACATGACATTGTTCTAACTGACCATACTCCTATTAGGGTTAGACCTTATCCTATACCTATACATTTTCAAGCACAGGTCGAGAAAGAGTTGGATGAGATGATAGATTTGAAAATAATCGAACCATCCACCTCTGCATATTCTTCGCCGATGGTTATTGTGCGTAAAAAAGACAATAACATACGTCTTTGCGTTGACTATCGAAAATTGAATCAAGTAACGAAGTTCGATGCCGAACCTATGCCTTTACTGGAAGAGCTACTTACTCGACTCTCCAAATCTCATTTTTTCACTAAACTTGATTTGTCTAAAGGATATTGGCAAGTTCCTTTATCTGAACGCGCCAAACCTCTCACGGCTTTTTCAACACCTAGAGGTTTGTTCCAATGGAATTTTATGCCTTTCGGTCTTATGAACGCACCAGCTACGTTCGTACGCATGATGCGCCGAATCCTATCTTATCGGTCAGATGTCATTGCATATCTAGACGACATCTGTCTTTTCAGCGATACTTGGGAAGATCACTATTCAGGGTTAGATGAATTGCTGTCTACTTTGCGTGAGCACAACCTGACAGCGAAACCCTCTAAAGCCTATATTGGTTTTAGCGAAATTTCTTTCCTAGGCCACCGAGTTGGTCATGGTTTCCTAAAGACAGAGGACCATAATACTAGTAAGATACTTAACATCTCAATCCCTAAGACTAAAAAAAAACAGGTGAGAAGTCTGTTAGGTCTTATTCAATTTTATGGCAGATTCATTCAGAATCTATCCTCTATCATGGCACCTCTCTCAACACTTCTAAAGAAAGGTTCGCCTAATGTGGTCCACTGGTCTCAGGAATGCCAATGCTCTCTGGATAAGATTAAAACATTGTTTTCAACACCACCACCTATTTTAGTGCTACCCACTAAAGATAAGACATTCGTTCTTCGTAGTGACGCTTCATCCACTGGGATTGGAGCGGCACTAATGCAAGAGTACTCTGGAACTCTGCATCCTGTAATGTATATTTCCAGAAAACTTAATGCGGCAGAAAGGAATTATTCGGTTTTAGACCGTGAGCTATTAGCTATGGTTTGGTCGATCCTCAAACTACAGAGATTCCTTCTAGGCGCACATTTCATAGTAGAAACCGACCAAAAAGCTCTTACTGCTATACAGAGTAAGAATTTGAAGAGCTCGAGGTCTACTCGATATGCAATTGCTCTTCAACCTTTTCATTTCTCTGTGCGAGCTATTCGTGGATCAGATAATGTGATGGCAGACATTCTGTCAAGATGCCCACATGATTCCACATAACTATTAGGGCTTAGACTTCTTGATATGTCTAGTTCTATAGTAGTTCCTTTTCTATATCATGATAGATACACATTTGTAATTTAATAATATAATGATTGTATCACTACATAGCGGTTCATGGATGTTTATTCACCGCTGTGCTTTGATGATTTTTTCTTCATAAATCATAAATTTAAGATATCTAATACGAAATGATGATATGAATTTTTTAGGCATTGTGTAATTGCCAGAATTGTATTATACTTTGATGACACCTTCCTGGAAAAATATACTTGTAGAGAAATAATTTCTCTCAGTTTATGAGACACATTCTCACCAGTCGCTCCATAAGTCGACTTAGCCTCATATTAGGCGTTATAGGTATTCCTGATATTTTCATCTGCGCATTATTCATGCGTTGTGAGCCTATTGTACGTTGCTCCTAGATGTATTTCAAAAAAAAAAAAGTTCCTTTTTTTTTTTTTTTCCCGGGAGGTGTGGTAAGACTGTTACGTGCAGTCTTTGATATCTTACAATATTATACATAGGTAATTTTTTTTGTGCTTAAGGGAAAGTCATTATTGAGTTACTTCCCTTGAAAGTTGTGCCATCTCTTCGATCAAACTCCGCGGATAAATCCATTTTACTGCGATTTATTCGTTGTTTGGGTAATAATAGATTGTTCTTGCTTCAGAATATCTATGGCCTGAATTTATGTGTATTGTTTGTCTGAGTAGGACGAGTCTGTCTTATATCTGTATATCTTTACATATCTAAGTCGAACTATATGTTCTGTTGTCTCTAGAGAGGTCAAAGGCTATTCGGCGGATGTGTCGCTAGAGTGTGGTGTGATTTGGCTTCGTCCTGATAGGGACTGTGTGTTTCCTATGTCGGCCTGTCGCCGGGAAAAAGTGATCTCAGTATTTGTGGGGAAAGTGATAGTCGTCTAGACCTATCGTGTATGCTTTACCCCAGTGTTTATTTATATTGCCAAGGAATGGCAGTTCCATATTTCCTCTACCAAGGTAATCAAAGACACTCTTATGAACTCTCGATCGAAGCCACCATTTTCGATAGTTACGATTTGAATGTCTAAGAGAATATATTTGACTCGATGAAAACGACTTCGATTCCTAGCAGCACTATATTCTGTAGAATGCAGTCAATTGTTCATGATCAAATCTACAGAGCAATGCAATGTTTTATGAATGACTAACTTTAGGACAGATTCATTATCTGCATCCAAACGTGAGTGACAGTTCACGAGTGAAGCCATCTTGGAACCAAAACATGTAGCGACTTTCAAGAAGAGAAAGGGGATGCCCGTATTATCGCTTGTTTAGTCCAGAGATCACTGCTACACATGAGAACCCGTTATTAGCGGTTCAATATTATTATATGAAAAAAAAATATGTGCTGAACATTATGTGGGAGAATCGTCGCTAAACGAGATTAGGTTTAGAAGCCATCTGAAATATTGTTTATAAGCTGACGTGCTCAGTCAGTGAAGTCAGATGATTTATATGTATGGGCGATGCTGAGGGCTTGGCTACTGACAGTCCATTATAATATTAATCTACATGAGTGCCCATGTAACATAACATTGCAAGACCATTTATCCACTGTACTATGATGTATTATGCCAACCTGTGATTTGTCACTATCTGTGCTGTCGAGTGTGTACGTTCAATTAAACTTTAGAAAAGGTACACAGTCGTTGGTGTCGATGACTTCCAGTCATACATGAGTGTGAGAAAAGAACATTTGTCAACAACACGAACCCTTATCATCATTCGCACATTGTACACTCAATCCATGTCTACACACCACTGCGTAGGTCAAGTTGACATTCCATACACTACAGTGGAGCAAACAACACCATAGAGATCTTATCAACTGATGATGATGATGATGTCTGCTTCCATCCACTTATATCTATCTTTTGGTGGATATCATTAACGGGAATAAAAATCCAACATTATCAACCTTATCACCCTGCAAAAACTAGTAAGATTGTGACTACAAACATTTTGACAGAGGAACCAACTGCAAACATGAGTGAAATAGGAACAGCAAATAAAACCACTTGTACAATATTTGAAAGCACTAAACTCAAAATCACCATAATTAGAAACTGTGCTAAAAATTTACCAACCTAGGGAATAACACAATACAGTCAAATTTTATATTACGAAAACAAGAATCAACGTATAAAACCTACCAGAGGAAATGAGAAGTATGAAAAAAACCTGTACAAACTTGTTTTAGTTTTTGTTCCAATTCGGATGATATTCTGGCATGTTAATTTTGTGTTAACTGTCACACGACACAAACACTTTTTATACAATACACATTAGGATTATTATTACTTTATTAAATTCCTGTTTTGTTAATAACAGTTCTATTTAATCATTAATATTCCCAACACCAAAAGCTGCCTGTACATGGGATGGTTTTCTACAACAGGCTTTTTTTCCTTTTACGCTTTAGAAAATCAGATCAGCTGCCCTCTCCACACTGAAGGTTAGCTGCAATGAATACATGCCGTTCTCTGTCTCTTGCTGTGATGGAATGCTCTAAAAGGCTCTTTAATGTCCATCTCTTGATGTCACTTTCCCCACTTATAGCAAAGTAGTCCTCTTGTCTGTCCTCTCTTCACATTGTCCTTCTATTATGATTGCTTAACTTAGGATGGTAAGTTACTTTACAAATGGTTAATTTAACAATTTCCTCAAGCAGGTAACATGGTTAAAATCTACCAAGGTAGAGTTGGTTTAGTTCCCACTGCTAGTGAGAAAAAGATACTAGGAGATTGAAACAATATAGTGTCCTATTACTACTGTTTATTGACCATCCTCTGATATTTAATCCTGCATTATTTCTGTGTTTAAAGATTTTTCCTTGTAGATGTTAAACAGACAAGAAAGTATTCATCACTGATATCAATATATGCCAGATCTTACTGTCACAGTTTGTTCCAGTAATGGTTACTAAATAGTCTGATTTGTCTTCCATTAATACCTATTTCTTCCAAGACATTAGCATAATGAACTCTATTAAAAGCCTTCCTGTTGTCTGTAAACCAAATATTTACAAATAATTTTGTGACCTGTGTATATTTTTCTGCCAGTATTTTTATACAAAATATTTCTTCCCTTTTCTTTTGCACTGTCAAAGACCAAACTTGTCTTTATAAACCTCTTTCTCTAATTTACTTGCTTTTCTTAGTTGTACTACTGAGAAATTTTTAATTGTGGGATGGCTGGTTGATTGTACTAAAGTCTGAACATTCTAAGTCTTCATTAGTATGTGGTGAAAGTTGATTGCCTCTGTTGTCCTCAAATGAAAATAGATTTTCCTAACCTTGTTCTTGATACCATTTCCTGCATTGGCCACATTTTTTCTTATTTGGCATTTTGTTTATTTTTCAATGTTCATCTCTTGCACTCTATTTTCTTATATTTGGTTTCTATTCATTGTTCATTTGCTTTGTCTACACATTGCTCTTATGTTTGTCTATTATTCTATATTGTATTTTTGTTTAATTTAATATTTTTTGGCCTTTTTCTTTATTACACTTAGGATATTTTCTGTTAGTGTTACCCTAATTTGTTTTTTCTTGAACTCCTTATGTGGTGAAATTGTATTCACTGAGCGTATTTTTATCCTTAAGCAGTCATATTGGGTGTTTACTTTCTCTTATTTATTCTTTGATGCTCTCTTACAGCAAGCATTCATATTTACTTTTATTTCATTACTGTTTTATGTCTGGCTGCTTCGTGCTTGTATTTCTGAGTTTCCTTACATCACACTAGTAAGGTCTCTCATCTGCTTTGCATTCTATCATGTCTTTGTAGGTCACTTATTTTATTAAATGCTGCACCACAAACATCACAGTTGTAATGCTTCTTTCCTTTATGTATTTATTTTATGGTCTTGTAGTCTATCTCTCTGAATAAATGCAGCACCATAAATAACACACTAGTAAGGCTTCTCTCCACATGTATTCGTTTGTGTCTGTACCGATTATCGCTCTGAATAAATGCTGCACCACAAACATCACACTTGTAAGGTTTCTCTTTTGCATGTATTTTTTACGGTCTTGTAGAGTACTACTTTGAGTAAATGCTGCACCACAAGCATCACACTTGCATGGTTTCTCCTGCATGTATTTTTTTTATGGTCTTGGAGAGTACTACTTTGAGTAAATGCTGCACCACAAGCATCACACTTGTATAGCTTGTCCTGTGTGTATTCTCTCATGCATTTTTAGGTAACCTCTTTGAGTAAATGCTGCACCACAAACATCACACATGTAAAGTTTCTCTCCTGCATGTATTCTTTTTATGTCTTTGTAGGGCACTACTGTCAGTAAATGCCGCACCACAAACATTCCCCCTGTAACCCTTCTTCCCTGTGTATATTCTCTCATGCTTTTCTAGGTCACTTCTTTGGGTAAATGCTGCACCACAAACATCACACTTGTATGGTTTTTCTCCCGTATGTATTCTTTCATGCTTTATTAGGTGACCACTTTGAGTAAATGCTGCACCACAAACATCACATTTGTATGGCATTTCTTCTGCATGTATTCTTTCATGCTTTTTTAGGTGACCACTATGAGTAAATGCTGCACCACAAACATCACACTTGTATGGTTTCTCTCCAGTATGTATTTTTTCATGCTTTCTTAGGTGACCACTTTGAGTAAATACTGCACCACAGACATCACACCTGTAAGGTTTCTCTCCTGTATGTATTCTGCTGTGTTTTTGTAGGGAACTGCTGTCAATAAAGGCTGCTTCACAAACATCACACTTGTAAGGCTTCTCTCCTGTGTGTATTCTTTTATGTCTTTGTAGGTCACTACTGTGACTAAATGCTGCACCACAAACATCACACTTGTAAGGTTTCTCTCCTGTATGTATTCTGTTATGGCCTTGTAGGGTCCTACGCTGAGTAAATGCTGCACCACAAACATCACACTTGTAAGGTTTCTCTCCTGTATGTATTCTTTTATGTATTTGTAGGGCACCTCTGTCAGTAAATATTGCACCACAAACATCACATTTGTAATGCTTCTCCCCTGTGTGTATTCTGTAATGTACTTGAAGTTGATGTGTTCGAGTAAATGCTGCTCCACAAACATCACACTTGTAAGGCTTCTCTCCTGTATGTATTCTTTCGTGCTTTTTTAGGTGACATCGTTGAGTAAATGCTGCACCACAAACATCACACACATAACATTTCTCACCAGTATGTATTTTTATATGTACTTGTAGGTTACACCTTTGAGTAAATGTTGCACCACAAATGTCACACTTGTAAGGCTTCTCTCCTGTATGTATTCTGTTATGGCATTGTAGGGTATTACTATGTGTAAATGCTGCACCACAAACATCACACTTGTAAGGCTTCTCTCCTGTATGTATTCTTTTATGTACTTGTAGAGCACTGCTGTCAGTAAATGTTGTACCACAAACATCACATTTGTAAGGCTTCTCTCCTGTATGTATTCTTTTATGTATTTCAAGGTGACCTCTTTGAGTAAATGCTGCACCACAATCATCACATTTGTAAGGATTCTCTCTTGAATGTTTTCTTTTATGCTTTTTTAGGAGACCTCTTTGAGTAAATGCTGCACCACAATCATCACATTTGTAAGGATTCTCTCCTGAATGTTTTCTTTTATGGTCTTGCAGGGTACTACTATGAGTAAATGCTACACCACAAACATCACACTTGAAACATTTCTCTCCTGTGTGTATTCTGTTATGTACTTGAAGCTGACGTGTTCGAGTAAATGCTGCACCACAAACATCACACCTGTAAGGCTTCTCTCCCGTATGTATTCTTTTATGTCTTTGTAGAGCACTACTGTCAGTAAATGCTGCACCACAAACATCACACTTGTAAGGCTTCTCTCCTGTATGTGTTCTTTTATGTTTTTGTAGTGCACTACTGTGAGTAAAGGCTTTACCACAAACATCACACTTGTAACGCTTCTCCCCTGTGTGTATTCTGTTGTGTACTTGAAGTTGACGTGTTCGAGTAAATGCTGCACCACAATCAACACACTTATAAGGCTTCTCTCCTGTATGCATTCTTTCGTGCTCTTTTAGGTGACCTTTCTGAGTAAATCCTGCACCACAAACATCACATACATGTTTCTCACCAACATGTATTTTTATATGTACTTGCAGGTTACCTCTTTGAGTAAATGTTGCACCACAATCATCACACTTGAAAAGCTTCTCTTGTGTGTGTATTCTATTATGTACTTGGAACTTACCTCTATGAGTAAATGCTTTCCCACACTCTTTACACTTGAAATGTTTCTCTCCTGTGTGTACATTTCTATGTTTTTCAAGGTTCCTTTTGTAACTACTGACATTACTAACATTAAAATTGTATGGTTTTTCTCCTGTATGTGTTTTTTTATGTTCTCTTAGGTGCCATTTGTGTGTAAATGACAAATTACAATTATGACATTTATAAGGTTTTTCTCCTGCATGCATTCCTTTGTATTGCTGTAGGATATCCTTCACAGTAAAAGCTGCACCACAATTATCATAACTGGAGGGTTTCTCTATTTTCTTGTGAGACAGAGTGCTTCCATCACTGTAAGTAGTAATAACTCTATCACTCACACTAAGCTGAACATTTAGCTCACTGACAGAAAATATTTTACTGCAATTTATGTAACAGCCTTCATTTTTCAAGACTGACTTATTACCATATAGATTGTCACAAATGTTAGTTGCCCTTTTCAGACAGTAGGTGAAGTCCACTGTTGCTTCATAATCGATGGGTCTCAGATTGATGTTTTCTTCTCTTGCTGCATCAGCAAAGCCAGCATCATCTTTCTTATTTACTGCCTCATTCATTTTATTTTCACTGTCCTGTGGTAACACATCTTCAAGATCATCAGTTTTATTACTAATCTCACAATGTCCATTTTTGTGTACCATTTTCATATGCTCATCCAAGACATCAAGTTGGAGGAGAACAATGTTGCATATGGAACAAGAATATACATCTGAAATAATGAAAATAGTCAGTATCAATAAATAATAAAATGCATGTTGATAATTTTTAGTTAAAATCTTGCATGCAAAATATTACAATATAAATATAAGAATAATGCCTAGTAATTGTCAAATTAACTGTGTGTTAACGGGGCCTGAAAGGTGTGCAAAGAATAGTAACATTGTTTCCAATCATGAATGTCATAAAAAGTGACTGTAGAGGGTTGAGCATGGTGCTTGTTTCCCATACTGCACAAAATGTTAAATCACAAGAACTTCAACAAACATGGACAGGTCAACTTCTTCCTTCTCTTCTTCTTTGATCCATAGCTGTAGACTGTCAAAGCAGTCAGTGGCCATCACGCCTGGTGGCATCTTGTAGGGCAGCAACAAACTGCTTCCACTTTGTTTGGTCAGCGGCCATCCTTTATACAGTGCCCCAAATGTTACAAAACAGCATCATCTTTTGTGGAAAATATTACTGAAGATGACACGTTTATTAATTAAATATCTAAAACCTTTGGAGCTGACACAGTTCAATATTATAAAAACATGTTGAGGAGAAATTCAAGATTTTCACAATCAATTTCATCTTAGCAACAAAGATCATGTGTGAATGGGTGCGTGTGGAAATGAAAGAGTTTGTAGGAGATGTTGGACAAGGGCTAGCGGGTATTAGAGGTTTATGTGGCTTTATTTGTGGGCTCCTCAGCAGCAACAAGAGGGGGCAGGGCTTAATAACAAGGCATTATGATTGTATACCAGAAGATTTATGACTTAAAATTGGAGGTGATCATGGAAAAAGAAGTTTGAAAATTACAATGCAGGTAGTGAATTAATGGAAACCAAATTCTAGAATTATTTTGGGGACCTTCTCAATAGACCAGCTCCACAAAACCCGCCGGACATCCAGCCAGCAGAAGAAGAGCTACAATTAACGGTGAAAGACCAACGAAGGAAGAAATAAAGAAAGCCATAAAGCTTCTAAGAGAGGGAAAAGCGTCTGGACCTGATGGCATTCCAGCAGAGGCCATCAAAGCAGATATCGACACGGCTACAGAGATGTTATATAAATTACTTGGTAAAGTCTGGGAAAAGGAAGAGATACCAGCAGAATGGAAGGAAGGATATCTGGTTAAGTTGCCTAAGAAGGGAAATTTACAAGAGTGCACAAATTATAGAGGAATAATGTTACTATCAGTGCCAGGAAAAGTATTAAACAGGATTATCCTTGAGAGATTAAAAGAGTCCATAGACAAGAAACTGAGAGATGAACAAACAGTATTTCGACAAAACAGATCATGTACAGACCAGATAGCCACTTTGAGAATAATAGTTGAACAAAGTCTGGAATGGAATTCACCACTATACATCGGATTTGTGGACTACGTAAAGGCATTTGACAGTGTAGACAGAGAATCACTTTGGAAATTGATGAGGCATTATGGAGTTCCCCTGAAGATCATTAATTTAATAAAGAAAACATATGAAGACATGACATGCAGAGTTCTTCACGAAGGACAGCTTACAGAACCGTTTGGGATAAGAACAGGAGTGCGACAGGGATGCCTCTTGTCTCCATTTCTTTTCTTGCTGGCAATAGATTGGGTTATGAGATCATCGACAACACACAACAGAAATGGAATCCAGTGGACTCTGACTAAGCAGTTGGATGATCTGGATTTTGCTGATGACTTGGCTCTTCTGTCCCATAACCGTAATCAGATGCAGGACAAATTGAAAACACTCGATGAGAGGTCACAGCAATTGGGTCTGAAAATACACAGGGAAAAGACAAAAATAATGAGAATAAATGCAGGTAATGATAACAGGGTTGAACTTGAAGAAACACCAATTCAAGATGTAGAATCATACACATATCTTGGCAGTAATATAGACAAAGTTGGAGGGACAGACAGCGATATCAAAATAAGAATACAAAAGGCAAGAAGAGCTTTCATTGCATTGGGAAATATATGGAGATCAAGAGAAATTGGATCCAACACGAAAATAAGAATCTTCAACTCAAATGTGAAGACAGTCCTATTGTATGGCTCGGAGACATGAAGAACAACAAAGACAACAACCAAAAAGCTACAGACTTTCATAAATGGGTGCTTGCGTAGAATAGAGGGATTAAAATGGTATGACAAGGTTACCAACGTGGAACTGATGACAAGAACTAGACAAGTGCCAGTGGAACAAGAGATGAGAAGAAGACGATGGCGATGGATAGGACACACACTGAGGAAACCTATTGATAGCATTACAAGGCAGTCCTTGTTCTGGAACCCCCAGGGCAAGAGAGGCAGAGGAAGACCAAGAAGTACATGGAGAAGAGAGTTGGAAACAGAGGTGAAAATGATGAGGAGAACATGGAAAGAACTTGAGATGATGGCACGGGACAGGAGGACTTGGCATGTGTTTGTTGAAGGCCTATGCTCCTTTGGGAGTGGAGGGTTATGAATGAATGAAATTCTAGAATCAATATTATCCTTTTAGCAATGACTAGAGTCAGAGACACATATAATAATTTAGAAATATTTATGAATGATATGAAAGCTCAGATAGGGTCATTACAAGAGTGGGAAGGGGGAAAAGTGTTTGTTTTTTATTCAGGGATTATGACTTTTTGATAAAAAACCTATAGTTTGTCAGGAGCTCAAGGAACATACCCATGTCTTTGGTGTCTCCAGCTAAATAAGATGATTAAAGACATCAACCCAACACAAAAATTTCAAACAAAGAAATCTGGCCATGAGAAATTACAAGAGATTCATGAAATTTGGAAAAGGAAATATAAAATGAGTGGCTCGTTACAATTCTTTACATAAACCAATGATAGATATTGGAACTGAATATTTCTTACTCTCATATTTTATTAGGCATTGTTTTGAAAACACCACA
The DNA here is from genome assembly GCA_024509875.1 of Oreohelix idahoensis. Taxonomy (NCBI): domain Eukaryota; kingdom Metazoa; phylum Mollusca; class Gastropoda; order Stylommatophora; family Oreohelicidae; genus Oreohelix; species Oreohelix idahoensis. Next base: position 257,542 of record JAMPIV010011143.1, read on the forward strand.
GACTTCTAGAACAGGTAGCAGATAAAACAGATGCTAAGATCTTTGAGAATTTACCAGAAATACACACTAACACTAGTACCATTAACTATGTTAAGAGGTTGTGTAGTAGCTAGAAAAATGCAGAAGAATTTGAAGCTAAAACTGAATTTTTCCAGACATGTATTGAACTTTGTAAAGATGTGGAGGATAAAGTTAGTTTTGAAGTTAAGTTTGCAAATGCCCAAGACAGAATGGTTCAACTTCAGCATGCGGGTGTGTGTACTAGTATCTGGTCCAGCTTGTTCACACTCATACCACAGTCTTACCATAGCAGATTATTTATAGAGAATCACTGCCACAAATATCTGACATCAAAAGTTTATAAAGATCTCACAAAAGCAATAATTAGATGAACACTGATGCTTACAAACAATAAATATATCACGGACATAGTTATTATTTTTTTTAATCACAGACATTGCTTTTATTGCCAGAGAACAGTTTAACTCACTCAATGAAGCTTTTGAGAAAGTACACAACTACATCTCACACAGCAAATCTCATACATGCCACACCTCAGAGATGAAAAACCTGTACAAAAAATTTAAAAAACCTGTACAAAGACCCGCAAAACCTGTACAAAGACCCGCAAAACCTGTACAAAGACTGAAAAACGTAACAAAAGAGTTTATTCATGTAAAAGTATATTCAATTAGATGGTTCTGCACCATCATAGTGACATGCGGCCTTTGCCTTTTTAAGCATGTCTTCACTTGCTTTAAAACCTAAACAACAAGAGTTAGAATTTATTTTGCATAGTAAATACAAATATTAATAATCAATTTGAAAAATATAATTATTTGTAATTTTAATATTATATAATGAAATAGAATCTTGGAAAAAAATTAATACAATTTATGGTTGAAATGAAGAACAGTTGCTGTGTTTTCTATAGTGCCTTATAAAAGTACAGGCCTAAAGAGACCAGTAATAAGCATTATGGGTTAGGAATCTTAAATTTAAAATCTAATAAATTTTTTGCTAAAGCTGGTAATGAAAATATAAACTAGCGCTGGCGTAATATTAGCCTGTATATATTTTCTACCGAACTTCAAAAATTGGAATAGCCGTTAAAGCCCAACTGGTAGTTTTAAATAGACCTTCCCATACAAATTTTAGTGTCAATCAAACATTGATTGTATTATTTTTCAAATTTACATTTCTTATGCACTTTCTACAAGTTTTAGTGAAATCAAATAATATGTAGTGGTATCAGCCTTTTTTTTTTTACCAGCCGTAAATAATAAATTATGCTAAACCTTAGGGGAAAAGAAAGCATAGGCCTAAGTTATCTGACAGTTAAATCTAACTTCATCTAAACAATGTTATTGTAATATTTTTTTTAAAATGAATTACTTACCAATACTAAACTGGAAATTAATCCTAAACAATAGGCTCGACTCAAAAAAGATTTCAGTGCTGCGTAATCGTTCAAATAATCAGTAACCTCGCGCTAGCTTTAGCGAAAAATTGTGAATGAACACGCCACGCACATCCCGCGGCAATTGAAAAATAGGCAGCTTGATTTTCATTGGTTATTTTTTTTTTTTTATCCACTTGGCTTAAAATCTCGCCGAATCTCATGACGCAAATTGTGTAGTGGCACAAGATTTATATGTATATTTAATAATTAGGCGAAAAAACCCGTACAGACCCGTGTACGGCCCGTACACATCTGAAAACGCAAACACCCCGTACAGATTATGGGTAAACCTTTAAGTGTGGCATGTATGAAATCTATATGACAAGAATCTGCCTAATTAATACAAGCATCAGTACAGATGTACATGATTTTGTTCTAAAGGATCTTCCCCAATAAGACAATTCCTAAACAGTATATATTAGAAAAACAATGCACAAACTGGATCAGAGCTTACGGTTTTGGAATGGGCATGCATGGAGAAAAAGGTGGAGAATTTATATATTCAACAGTATCTAAGATTGAAAGACGAGCATGCTGTAATAGAAACTTAAGTTTACAGTTGAAATTTATAATGGAAACGCATTTGCTACAAATTTCTCCGTCTGTCAATGTACAAATACAGCACCATAAAAAGAAAATGTGAATGAAAAATAAGAGAAATTTTGGGGCCAGGGCAGATATCTTACAGCGTGTTCATGTGTATCATATTGTGAATGTTAATAGTCATATCTCTGATACTTTGTGCGTATACATATAATAAATTAAATTATATTCACATTTCCACATTTTTATTTACAATGTACAGCATCAACAGTGTTACTTTTTTATTTTATTTCTTAGCAGCAACTGTTACGCTCATGCACTCTGTATATTACAAGTAACAGACATTTAATCATGATTAATTACTTGTCAATTCATGGTTTAATAATTCCTATTTGAAGCAAACTGCTAAAAAATGATACCACATTAAAACTTGAAAAAATTTACTTTTTGCATTTTTCAAACTCTCATATCTTCTGTTGTAATTATAGCATAATATTCATTTTTTAAACAGCAGCTTAGAGTAACATACCAACTATAACTAAAAGCCATTTTAAAACTGGAGTTTTCAACAATAAATTTGCAGTGAAGGTTTAATTACCCCATATCAAATGTTTAGCGCACTGAGATTGGAACTCCCAAACGCCAGTAAGAATTTGACCCTGTGACCGAACGGTAGCTGGATTCAACGCGGGTAACTAAAAGCACTTTGGCAAACCGCTGTGAGAGAACGCTGAAAGGAGTCTGTATCGCCAACTAATTTTTTCTTCTAGGAGAACCTCCAGATATGGCACCTGGAATTTTCGAACTTCGAACGAACAAGAGAAAGAGATAAGGTAGCAGTAAGAATGTGGGACCACTAGATAGACATCCTGGGACAGTGAGAAACAAGTGGAAGGAAGTACACAGGAGAAAACTCAGTACAGGAGAAATGGTTCTGTCCTTGGGACATGAAGAAAAAAGCTCACACTACGTAGTGAGGGGTAGCCCTGATGCTGTCTAAAGAAGCACAGAGAGAACTCATAGAATTGGAAGCAGAGGGACCCAGAATCATAAGAGCAACTTTCAAAACAGTTAAAAAGAAACTAAAGATAGATATTATTTAATATTATGCACCAACTAATCACAATAAAAAGTCTGTGAAAGAAGCATGTTACACCAGACTTTAAAAAGGTATAGATAAAAAAAAAAAAAAGACATCACAATTTTTATGAGTGACGTGCAAAAATAGGTACAGACAACACTGGCTTTGAAGAAATCATGAGAAAACAGACTAGGAATAATGGATGAAAATGGGGAACTATTCGCAAACTTATGTGCTTAAATCAACTGGCTACATGAGGAAGCATGTTTCCCCATAAAAGAATACACTAAGCAACATGAATATCACCAGACCTCAGAACAAGAAATCTGACTGCTTATATATGCATAAACAAGAAGTTTGACTATCACTGCATGATATAAAGGTTTTAAAGGAGCACATTTGGCATCAGATCACAATTTTCTAATTGCCAAAATAAGGAAACTCAAGAGATATACAACAGTACATAGCTAAAGACAACAGTTTAAAGTAGTACATCTAAAAAATCAAAAGACAAATTTATAGCCATAATATCCAACAAATACCAACTACTCCAACAGCTGGAAGATGTAGCGAATACAGAAGACCATTGGCAGCAAATCTACATGGAATCATGTGAAGAAATACTGGGAAAAAGGGAATGCCAGCACAAAGAATGGATAACAACAGAAACCATCAATAAGATAAAAGACCAAAACAAATACAAGAAAGCAGATTTAAACATAAGCAAAACATTGAAGTTCCAAAGCCAAGGCTCAAGAAATGTACAGGTAGTTCTCTGTTTAAGAAGTTTCATTTACGTGAATTCAAACATATGTGCACCAACTTTTAAGCATTTTTATTTTATTTACGCGCCAAACTCAAAGTTACGCAATGCAATATTTATTGTATTTTTTACAGTATTTTATATGCATGCCAATGAGAGCAAGATGATGACATCATTCACTAGAGGTTGATTCTCATATTTCCAGTCTTGCTGTATAGGCCTCGCACCAAGTACTCGGTGTTGCGAGATTGTGCTAGTATACGTGTATTTCATTTAGATTAAGCTAACAGATGCTAAGTTGTCAGTTAAATTTTATTCATGAAATCACTAAAGAAGACGAAGATGGCTGTATACTGCTCCACCTATGTCCCAGTCTTGACGTATGGATGCGAGTCTTGGGCAATGACTACAACCCACAAAAGCCAGATCCACACCTCAGAAATGAGGTATCTGAGAAAGGGGGTTGAAGTAACAAGAAGAGACATGGTCCACAATCGGACGTTACATCATGACCTAAAAACCCAACCCCTACAGACCCAAGTAGAACAGTCCCAACTAAGATGGTTTGGCCATGTCTGTAGAATGGGAGAAGATCAGCTACCAAGTCAAGTATGGGATAAACGAACGAACGAACAAACAAACTTTATTTTCAAAGGGTTAAGAATTGGGCACGCAGGCCCGTCTGACATTCTGCCCTTCCTCTCTCTCTCATCATGTATACTATATCCTTTCATCTTCACATTTACTTTAAGCATTATTAAGGCATTTATCATTATAAAAGTAATATTACATTTGCAATAATTATCATAATTAAAGTATGTTTTTAAAATATAAAAAAAAATAAAAAAAAAGAAAGAAAATAAATAAATAATAAAAATAATAATGAATTTAAAAATAAAATAAATAAAAATAAAAATAAACATTAAAAAAAAAAAAAACAACAACAACAACAACAAGACATAAAAATCGAATTCTTCGTACAGTAAATTAGTGATTTGAGACATATTCAGAAGTATGTTATAAGCTCGTGAAATATTCAAATGGAGTGCAACTGAATGACTCGGGGACTTTTATTTTTAGGTTCATCAAGATGAGGTGGGGTAAACAGTTACTTTCCTCGCTGTCTTTGCGTCCCAAGCTCAGAATCAGACTAGGTAGTTAGATAGACATATACGAAAGCAATTAATTTGCTAAGGGTTGAAAATCAGGCACAGTCCCCTCTTGCATTCTTCCTTCCTTTTGCTCATCTTTTATTACTGTTACTCAAACATTCTCCAGCGTACTGAAAGTATTAATTTAAGGGCAGTGCAACATTACAAGGAAGTATAACAGCATACACTAACAGTACCTGATCATAAAATTAAGAATATAAGTCATTAAGAATATAATATTAAGAATAAGTATATTGTAATGAAAACTAGATCATTGTTAAAGTGAGGATTTCAGATTGTAGCTACTAGGGTAGTGAGAGCTATATTTAACGTTGCGCATTTTGGTTTTATATGTTATTGGGTTTTCGCGGTTCAGGGTTTTGAACGCAAAGAATATAGGTCACCTAGATTTTAGGATGATGTTTTCACGTTGTTAAGCTACGACGTGACGACCTTGTAATTGTACCCCTTTTGTAGTGACCGTGGTCCTTGACGGACGGGTTTTGTTGGAAGTCTCCCATGATGATGATAATTATATAAAGGAACTTATTATATGGCACTAGGGTCTGCCTATTATTATTGGATACGATTTACGTCTCAGTTACTGAAGTGGAATATACTTCAATTGGATAGAATGTATCGGGAGCAAGTTGTTTTGAATAAGTATGCAGAATTCATATTGATCGCCTAAGTCAAATTATTCGTTACCGGATTATGGAATCACGTGTAAATAATCTCGACGGTAGGACGACTACAATGAGGTAAACTCAGGAGACGTTTTTGTAGGATGTATTTGCTTGATTGATCATGAACTGTTTTAACTGAACTTGTATGCCGTTAATAAATGTAACCTGTGGACTCTCAACTTAGCGGACTTTGTCAAGTGAAATTGCGCTATTGAATATTATTACTGTTGGCCCATGCATTCGTTGTTTACATCTTAGCACGATCTCGCTCTACACTAAGAATAGTCATCACATGACCAGAGCAATGTATTTCAATGATAAACAAGCCTAAAGCAGGAACTTAGCCTCAAAAATATATTTGTTACCGAAGTCAAAATGCTAACCGAAACCTAGAATGAAACCTGAACAAACTACGGTAACAAAAGTTGGCGGCCATAGCGGGGATCGAAAATTTTTTTCTTATTGAGGCTAAACAAGTGGATTGTGACAAAAGGACAGTTATTTCTAGTATCGCTACGAAATGTTTATAATCATGAATCACTCATGTGGTTTGGCCATGTCTGCAGAATGGGAGAAGATCGGCTACCACGACAAGCATGGGAAACAAAGAGCCAGGGATCCAGACCTCCAGGACGACGAGTTCGCCATTAGGAAGGACCGAGGACAAGTACGTCATCAGGAAGAATTATGGTGCAAACCTCTACACCTCACGGTAGAAGGGGAACGACTAAGTAAGTAAGTAAGAATCACTCATGTGACCTACAAAGACGCAACGCATGCCTAACGTCATCAAAATGTAAGAAAACAAGATATTTACTGCATTCGAAACAAAGCCTGTACTCTCAAACATTCAATAACAACCGCAAGAAAGAACTATCTTCGCCGTTGGCGTATGCTAACACTGTCCGGGGGAAACTATCAAACTTGTAAAGCTAAGTACACGTTTGTGCAATGATAGCAAACTGTGGTCCACTTTCCTTCGTTGGCATATTTCATTCATGTATGTTATATATATATATATATCTATGTAATCTATGTTTGTAATGTTAAGCTATGGGCATTTGGTTGGCGGCAATCAGGATTGATTGTTATGTCGCCTTGGCAGACCACAAACAATTCTGATGGTTCTCATTAGGGATCATTGAATTTTTTCAATTTTGCTACGGGAGACCCTCTAACATAAACTGAGGAACGTTCTGCTCGTTATTGCAAAAATTCGATATTACGTGTTAGGTGTATAGTTTCGTTAAATCTAGTGTAATTCTTTTGTAATAAGTTGCATGTATATTCATTTTCGTCTACTGTTTGTAATCTTTCATGTTTTTCTCAATCTTACTTTCGATTATTTGATAATTGTACATATTCGTCAGTTATAGAGTCCTGTGACGTCATTATTTTCTGTGTTCGTATTTTTTTTGGTACTATGACCTAGATTTTGGTTTAATTCTCATACCATTTCCGTTCTTGATTTAGTTCGTGAAATCATTTTTTATGTCTGCATTCGTCAATTGTGATGTGCTAATGTTTGTGAAACTTTAGTTAATTGTTTCTGTGACACATATTAATTAATTATTGATGTTAGGATAATAATAACTTAATTTTATTATAGAAGAATAAGAATATAATAATATTTGAAGTAATTTGGTTAATTTTAAATTAAAAAGTGACTTGATGGAATAACTGCTAGCATTTGCAGTGATAGTCCAAGCCACTATTATTTGTCCTTGATGACTAGGGCATGATGATGTTATATATTGAGATATAACTTTAAAAATATATTTTGTCTTGAATATAACAGACAAATTAGAGATTACTTAGTACACTTTACTAAGCATAGTAATACATTGGCTACTGGGTACATAGGTGAATAACTTAATACACTATATTGCTGCTTAAAACATAGTGTGGATTAACTACATAGATTATTGACTTAGGGAGTCACTTATATATTTATCATGCTTACTTTAGAGGATTTTGTGAGGATGGGACAAATGATATGTACTATGGAAGGTATCAGTTTAAAATCATATGCCTTGGGACAGACGGCTATTAGAAATTTAATGGCATTAGGAAATAACATGCCTAGTGATGAGGAATTGGAGACTGAAGTGAAACGTATTGAGGATTTAGAAGAAACTAAAAGGATATTTGCATCCGAGGAGCATAATATGCAACCAGATTCGGTAGTTGTACAGAATAATTTACGAGATGTGGAGAATGTTGATGAAGAGAGTGTTGATATTGAATTAAATAAGAGTGATACTGCTTTAAGAGCAGATTGTTACACAGACCAGGCCATTCAATGTGATTTGATTCTGACTGATGATATGCAGTTGGGATCCATGTATGATGATAGGAATCAATATACACGGTTCTGTCAACATGGGGGCAGTAAGTCAAAGATTGAAATGGAAAAAGGGGCAAATGGGAGGATGTTGGTTAATAATAATAATATAATGGAAGAAGGGTGGTATTGGAAGGAAAATAAGTTGTTGAGAATCATTGATGATAGGGAGAGATTGATTGATGAGTTATATGAGGAGGTGAAAGTATTAAAATCCCAGGCAGTTGTGGATGGATCTAATTTTCGATCATTAACAGTTGATTTTTCAAAGTGTAAGGAGTCATTAGATACTACCTTGAGGGAGAATACTGCTTTGAACTCTGAGGTTCTGGTACTGCAACATAACATTGCAGCATGTCAGAATAAAATTTCCAAAATCAGGGATGACTGTTCTGATAAAGTTACTGCTATTAATGATAAGTTTTGTAAAGCAAAAGAGGCTTTGGAGGCCAGAATTCAGGCACAGGCTGCCCAAATTCAGGGTCTTAACGCTCAAGTTGCTCTGCTACAGCCACATACGATGGAAGCCCATAAAAAGAGATTTATAAAAATGGCAAGAAAAATAAAAACCATAAAGAAGAAAGAATTAGAGGATGAAGTGAATTTATTGAAACGTAAATATTTCGAACTAGAAAAGACAACGCAACAGCAGATCGATGAATTTTCAACTAAATTGAATTCACTTAAGTCTTCACTTGATAGTGAGAAGAAGATAACGACTAATTTAGATAAGTTAAATAAGAAGCAGAAGCAGGAGATTGCATTCCTGACTTCTGAAGGTAATAAATTAAGGAAAAGAGTTGATGATCGTTGATGATCGCGTTGAGCAAGAAGATATTGCTGGACAACAGACATAATAACTCTATTGTACGACATGCCTCAAGTACAAAGTATGATACTAAAGCGTCTACATATCCAGGGAAGATTAGTAAATCATTTCGAGGCAAGTACACCTTCCCTCAACAAAATACTGCCAATTCAGATAACAAATCATGGCGACATGATCAGATTGATACTGATCTCAAGAAAACTGTCGAGGTGGTCAACAGTAAAGATGACTTTGCTAAAAATAGAAATGATGTTAGGGTTAAGATGAACCTACATAATAAAATTAAGACACATAAGTCTGTCGGCAAAGTTTTTCCTTTGCCCAGCCAGGAGATGTCTACGACATGCAGGAACCCTCCTACCTTATATACCAACAAGTATCATACTAGGTTCAGTCAGGATGATACATCATCCAACAATAATAAGACTATGTATATTAAAAACATAAAGGTCAATTCTTGTATGACTAGAAATACTTATCTTCATTGTGCACAGTTTCGTGACAATGAGACTACATATATTGGGAAAGGTGCATATTCTCGCACCATTCTAGTGCGTAATCTGCCACAAGGTACTACATGGCAGGCACTTGGAAATTTCTTCAATTATACAGCAAACGTTAAGTTTGTTCGTCTTCTGCCATCATTAAATGGTCAGAATAGAGAGGCATTGGTTACCTTCAGTAACAATAGGGATGCTCGTATGGTTGTCGAGCATGACAATGGTGTATGTTTTCATCACCATTCTCTCCATTTACAGATGGTACCTAATTCTGCTTCGCGCAGATATTAGCCTATTGACACTTGGTGTTCTCATCTCATTCTTTGATGACTTAGCATATGCAGTCATCGTCTATCTTCTTTCCTAGTAATCTATTTCTACACAGGTGGATTAGTGTGAACTTTTCTTTTATATAATATTTTGTGGTCTTATCTACAATGACACTTAGTCTTTTTGTCTGTATGTTATTTTCACATGCCTAAGTTGGACAGTAATGGTGTTGACTGTTCTACTCATGTTCAGCCAATGCAGCATGAGCTATTGTCCTGTCGTCACTTTGAAGAAGGATATGCCCATGAATAGCACGTGGACTGCTACTTGCAATACAACTTTCATGAAATTGTTAGGAAAATTTTAATAAAATTTTATCATTTTTCTCCAGGCCACCTATTCTAAGGTTGCCAGATATTAAAAAAATGTTTATACTCCGTACAGATGCGAGCAATTACGGATTGGGAGGTACCCTTTTACAAAAACATGAGGGCGTACTTCACCCTACTCTTTATATATCGAGGAAACTTACTGAGGCCGAACGTAAATATGCAGCGATTGATAAAGAACTTCTGGGCGTCATCTGGGCCATACAGAAGTTACAGAAATTTCTCCTCGGCGCTCCATTCGTAATACAGACTGATGCGAAGGCTGTGGCTTCACTTAAGAAAGCTAACCATAAGAACGCCAAGCTGGCGCGATATTCGATATTACTACAGCCTTACAATTTCACTATTGAGGCCATCCCAGGCCATGAGAATGTTGTCGCTGACGCGTTATCTCGGAATCCAGTGTCACCAAACGATACAGATGAATAAGTCAATGAATTCAAGAGAAACTGAAACTGACTGAACTATATTAGATATACTGCAAGTCAGGAACGGATAATGAACGAACATATCGAGTCAGCCACAAACGAAAATGATGTCTCAAAGAAATAAAGTCTACGCATGATTTACAATGTTGACATTTCGCTATAGATGATCACGTTACAGTAGCAACGTTGCTGGAATTTTCGCGGACTTTGGTTAGTGTCCTTACATAATACAGAATACGTAAAACATTATTCAAGTAAAAATACAATTCGGAGACAGTGTTCTTTCAAATTTGATGGTGTAACATATGATAAACGACTTACAAAGATATTTTCAACTACTTTCGTCGGGAATAAGGAGCAAGTATGACTACCTAATTTATGACAGATGGAACTTGCAAAATACGGACAGAGTATTCATTGTGCTTTCAAGGACTTATAATAAAGAAATAAACTGAAATAAAAAGAAAATAACATTTATACATAGCATATCACACACTTTAATAATATGAAATTCTGAATGGTTCCGTTAGCATATTATTAATATATATTATATTAGATATTATATTTTAACAAGAATAGATTAATCTAATTAATTCTATGTATTAATTTTGTACCTATTCTTTCTTTACACACACAGACGCTACTCTATTCGATTAGCTTACTAGTACTTTTCTTTTCACACATTCTTCCCTTGTATTAATTTTGTTTGTTTGTATTTACCTGTTTCGTTTAGATTATAATATTCACATATATGTATATATATTAAGCTATACTTACAGTCTATAATACATTACACACTACATTTAGTTAATCATTTTTAGTTTTGGGATGAGAATGAAAAAAAATCTATAGTTTATTAAGTTTAGATTATAATATTCACATATATGATTCTTATTTTACACTCTTAATATATTAATTTAGTTAGAGACATAATAATAGATTTCTTAGTAGACACGCTGACAGTTGACATCTTTATTTAATTTGACATTTTTTAAAGCTTGTTCTGATTTTAGTTGTTTGACATGAACTAAGTTGACTACAACCTTTGACCATATTATGTGATGCGTAGGCCGATAATCTCGTACATTTTTAGTTTGGAGACCAATTTGGATGAGAATCGTTTCTCACCTTAGACGCCGAAAAAAAAATCTATGAGATATAGTTTATTTTTTTAAAAGATTACCCCGTCGACCAGGGGGATGTTAAGTGAGGATTTCAGATTGTAGCTACTAGGGTAGTGAGAGCTATATTTAACGTTGCGCATTTTGGTTTTATATGTTATTGGGTTTTCGCGGTTCAGGGTTTTGAACGCAAAGAATATAGGTCACCTAGATTTTAGGATGACGTTTTCACGTTGTTAAGCTACGACGTGACGACCTTGTAATTGAACCCCTTTTGTAGTGACCGTGGTCCTTGACGGACGGGTTTTGTTGGAAGTCTCCCATGATGATGATAATTATATAAAGGAACTTATTATATGGCACTAGGGTCTGCCTATTATTATTGGATACGATTTACGTCTCAGTTACTGAAGTGGAATATACTTCAATTGGATAGAATGTATCGGGAGCAAGTTGTTTTGAATAAGTATGCAGAATTCATATTGATCGCCTAAGTCAAATTATTCGTTACCGGATTATGGAATCACGTGTAAATAATCTTGACGGTAGGACGACTACAATGAGGTAAACTTAGGAGACGTTTTTGTAGGATGTATTTGCTTGATTGATCATGAACTGTTTTAACTGAACTTGTATGCCGTTAATAAATGTAACCTGTGGACTCTCAACTTAGCGGACTTTGTCAAGTGAAATTGCGCTATTGAATATTATCACTGTTGGCCCATGCATTCGTTGTTTACATCTTAGCACGATCTCGCTCTACACTAAGAATAGTCATCACATGACCAGAGCAATGTATTTCAATGATAAACAAGCCTAAAGCAGGAACTTAGCCTCAAAAATATATTTGTTACCGAAGTCAAAATGCTAACCGAAACCTAGAATGAAACCTGAACAAACTATGGTAACAATCATCAGAGCCTCCATACAGTATAATAGATAAAAGTACAAGACAATAAGTTAGGGTGGCATATAATCAGCACTCATAAAGTATTTGAACAGTATACGATTGTATGAGTAAGGACTGTGCATGTTTTTCAGGTCATTGGGAAGATTGTTCCAAAGATGAGCAGCTGAGTAAGCCAAACTAGTCTTAAATAGGTCTAGCCTTGGCTTGGGTACCTGTAATTTGTTTAAGCACTGACTACGTCTTTCATTATATTTTAAAAGTGGCCAAAGATACTTTGGAGCATTCTGTGACAGGATTTTGTGAATAAATTTCCCTTTGTTAAATAAAAAGCGCTTCCTGAGGGGTAATATTTGAAGATAATTATATAAATCCATACAATGTGATTGGTGTTTATCAGCAACAAGGCGCATTGCGCGTTTTTGAAGCGAGTGGAGCCTTTTTGTGTTGGAGACAGAACAACCATCCCAGATTGTGGAACAATAGTCTAGATAAGTTTGTATATGAGATACGTAGAACATTTTCCTTGCCTCCTCATCCAGGAAATGTTTAATTTTGGCTAACTGGTAAACTTTTTGTGCTGTTTGCTTTGTGAGTGCATGTACATGTGAGTTCCAACTTAGGTGTTGGTCAACAGTGATACCTAGAGTTCTGTGTTCATTTAGGGGGGGGGGGGGGGGGGGGGGGGGGGGGGGGGGGGGGGGGGGCGTTTTCAATTAGTGATATTCCAATGAAGAGCTGAAGTGTTGTTTTCTGGAAATTTTGTAGTTTTTGTCTGGTTGATATTAACATACATTTTGTTTTACTAATTTATTTGCATGCTATTCTCGTTGCTCCACTTAATAAGATTATGTGTACTGTTTTGTAAAGATTGTTCTGGTGTGGCGCAACTTTTATCACTAGTATAGACAGTACAGACATCGGCAAACAGGTCACATGATGAGTGTTTGAAGTATAGAGGAAGATCGTTAATGTATACGGTAAAAAGAAGAGGGCCGAGAATAGAGCCCTGAGGAACACCTGTATTGAAAACGGTTGGGTTCGAAAAGGAATTATTGTAAGAGACTATTTGTTGTCTGTCTGACAGGAACGATTTAATTAACTTTATCAGCTTAATATTTACTTTCATTGTTTCTAATTTTCTGATTAAAATAAAGTGATCTATCATATCAAATGCTTTTTTGAAGTCTACAAATATTGCTCCACAAATATTATCGTTATTGATGTTTAGGTGCCAATTGTCTATCATCTTTGTTAAGGCTGTGTGGCATGAATGCTTTGGTCTAAACCCCGACTAAGACCCAGGGATCCAGGCCTCAAGGATGACCCAGAGTCTGCTGGAAGGACAACATTGCACAATCTCTGAAGGACCAAGGACTAGAGTGGCACCAGGTCAGGAGGAAGACAGTCGATAGGATAGTATGGTGCTCTTTCTTCCAAACCTCTACACCTCATGGTAGAAGAGGAACGACTAAGTAAGAAATTACTCAAGTGGAACAGTCCCAAATACGATGGTCTGGCCATGTATGCAGGATGGAAGATCGACTACCATGACAAATATAGGAAACCAAGAGCAAGGGATCCAGACATCTAGGACAGCCCAGATTTCATTGGAGGGACAACATTAGACAATCTCTGAAGGATCAAGGACTAAACTGGAACCAGGCCAGGAAGACCGCATACAGGATAGTGTGGCATTCTCTCTCACAAATCTCTACACCCCAGGGTAGAAGAGGAACGACTAAGTAGTAGTAGTAGTAGAAATCAATAAATTAACTAGGGCCTCTAAGTATGCAGCAAGTGATGGTTCAACTAATATTGCTGGAAAACATGCTAGAAGGTCCATACCACTGGATCAAAATCTGAACGTGATAAAGCGCTATGAAAGTGGTAAGTGAACTGTCGTGATAAGGAATGCATTGCATTTAAGTCAAAACACTTTACACACCATTTTAGATAATAAGACAAAAATCAAGCACAGTATTAAATCAACAGGTGCTACTACTTTCACCTACATGCACAATAATATAATGGAAAGGATGGAAAAGTCTATGTTGAATAATTTGTCAATGTTAATTTAAGTACATGTACATGTACTTAATAAATATTGTACGCATTAATTAAACTGTTTATTATTACATGTATTTATTTCTCTGACTATGTATAGCACGGCTGGAATGCATCCCTCTTACTTTACATGTATATGAATGAAAAAATCCTGTTCCATTTATGCAATTTCTGTTGACGCGGAGGTTTCGAGAATGCACATGTGTAAACAAAGAACTACCTGTACACAAAAGCAAATAACGAAGTATGATGGACCATCAAAAGAGACAACAGGAAATATACTGAGGAGTTGGCAAGAGAGGCAGAAGATGCTGCAGCCAAAGGAAATATGAGAGGCTGGTATAACAGAACAAAGAAGCTTACAGGGAAAAACATGCAAGCAAATGACCTCATTAAAGACAAGAATAGAATACTACTTAGCAATATACAAGAGCAAATGAAGGGCTGCACAGAACATTTTGAGGACCTTCTCAATAGACCAACTACACAAAATCCCCAAGACATCCAGCCAGCAGAAGAACAGCTACAAATTAATTGTGAAAGACCAAGGAAGGAAGAAATAAAAAATGCCATAAAGCTTCTAAAAGATGGAAAAGCAGCTGGTCAAGATGACATTCAAGCAGTGGCCATCAAAGCAGATACTAACACTGCTACAGAGATGTTAAACAAATTACACTCCACAGTAGAAAAGGAAAGAGTAAGTAAGTAAGTACTTGGTAAAGCCTGGAAGAGGGAAGAAATACCTGCTGTACATAAGAAAGAATATCTGATTAAGCTGCCTAAGAAGGGAGATTTACAAGAGTGCACAAATTACACAGGAATAATGTTACTATCAGTGCCAGCAAAAATATTAAACATGATTGTAGCCACCTCCTTTGCGGGGTGATGAATATAGATATGTTGGTGTTCTTGACTGTCACTACTGGCAAGGGCGATGCCAGAAATCTCTGGCTTAATGTCAATAGCCGACTTATAATTCGATAACGCGAATGTAGTTGTTCATGTGGGTCGTGACCATAAATGTCAATGGTGATGAGATCAACGATACTGAAAGATGGGTCATCAACTTGACTAACGGTTAGCAACGTACACTGAATTAAGCAGGCTGGACCCTTGTAGTACATTGACAATGTTTATTATTCGAAGACGGGAACAACAATCATGGCATGACATCATTAACGATCAAATAGCAGCATCAACATAGTATCATGTCTGGAACAGTTCATGCATGATCATGTAACTTTGATCATGGACTTGATCGATATTTTATAACGGCCGACCCTTCAAGGATGGCGATGAACTTTACGGCAAGTAGTTCTACCATGGCTTTCATTACGGAGCTTGATTAAAACAACAGGGGTTTTATTGAATAACCCTCAAATATGTACGAAGAATAATCCCGATAATATTCTGTAAGGATCTGGATCCCACTAGCGACTCAACATGGCGTATGAGTCGAAGTTCAGCCAGATCTTAGAAATGACAAAAGTAGCATAATACATAATATTGCCATACTGGCTAACATAAATACTCCATACCAGGAGGTTTATAATATCTTCATGAATGCTTCCCACTATCCGGGCAAGACTTACAATCTGCTCCGTCCAAAGATCTTCTTCTTCTTCGTTCGTCCTGAAAAGGACGGTGGTTGCGTTGTGTCTGTTTACGCCTAAGCTGTGATATCTGCACCTTTCGGTCGACACATCCGACTTCTGCACGGCATTTTTTAGGACCGGGTTTGCCTTCCCATTTCGATCCACACTCGCTCAGCCAGACTGCACAGCTGCAGACTGTTTCCAGGACCACCACGTGGAGGTGGAGTGTGGTCTTGACCAGCTCTGGTTCGCTGGTCCTGACGCAGGCAGTCAAGCTATGAGTCGCTGACTGCGGTCTCTATTGCTGCCCGTCCAAAGATGACCGTCTCAGGTCATAGACGTTAGGCATCTCCCCTTATAACGTAATTGTTCTTTGGCAACAAAACCGAGCGCACCGCGTTGCACTCTTGTGTTCAACATAGTGTATGACAGCGCGTAATTAATTAATCATATATATATTTTCTTAGATATGCTCAACATTTAAATTACACGCGCAAAAAGAACTTAACAATGATAATCACTGAGAGATTAAAGAGCCCGTAGACAGACTGAGAGATGCATAAGCAGATTTTAGGCAAAACAGATCAGATAACCACACTGAGAATAATAGTGAAACAAAGCCCAGAATGGAACTCACCTCTTTACATTGGATTTGTGGGCTGTGAAAAGGTATTTGACAGTGTAGATATAGAATAACTTTGGAAATTGAGAAGGCATTGTGGAGTTCCCCTGAAGATCATTAAGTTAATAATGAAAAAAATATGAAGACATGACATGCAGATTTCTTCATGAAGGACAACTGACAGGACCATTTGGGGTAACAACTGCAGCGCGACAAGAGTGCCTGTTGTCTCCATTTCTTTTCTTACTAGCAATAGATTGAATTATGAAAACATTGACATCAGATAACATAAATGGAATCCAGTCTGACTAAAAAGCTTGATGATCTAGATTTTGCAGGTAACTTGGCTCTTCTGTCCCATAATGATAATCAGATGCAAGACAAAATGAAAATACTCGATGATAGGTCACAGCAAGTCAGTCCTGTTGTATGGCTCTGATACATGCAGAAGAACAAAAACAACAACTAAAAAGCTGCAGACTTTCATAAATGGCTACTTGCATAGAATAGAAAAATTAAAATGGTATAACAAAGTCATCAATGTGGAGCTGATGTCAAGAACTAGAAGTGCTAGTGGAACAAGAGAAGAAGATGCTGGTAATGGATACGACACACACTGAGGAAACCTGTTCATAGCATTACAAGTCAGTCCTTTTTCTGGAACCCCCAGGGTAAGGCAGGCAGAGGATGACCAGGAAACGCAAGGAGAAGATAACTGGAGACAGAAATAAAAATGATGAAATAATGGGGAGAACTTGAGCTTATGACACATGACAGGAGATCAATATCACATGACAGGAGATCGATATCACACAACAGAAATGGGAAATCTGACCAAACAGCTTGATGGTCTAGTTTTGCAGATGATTTGGCACTTCTGTCCCATAACCATAATCAGATGCAAAACAGAATAAACATACTTAATGAGAGGTCACAGCATGTGGGTTTGAAAATACACAGAGAGAAGAAAATGATAATAAATTCAAGAAATAATAACAAGGTCAGACTTGAATAAATGCCACTGCAAGATGTAGAATCATACACATATCTTGGCAGGAATATGGAAAAAGTTGGAGGGACAGACAATGATATCAAAATAAGAATACAAAATGCAAGAGGATCTCTTATTGCATTGGGACAAATGTGAAGACCAAAAGAAATTAAGTCCAACACAAAAATAAAAATCTTCAACTCAAATGTTAAGTCAGTCCTCATGGCTCTGAAACACGCAGAAAAGCAAAAACAACAACCAAAAATCTACAGATATTCATAATTGAGTGCTTGCATAGAACAGAAGGACTGAAATGGTGCGACAAAGTCACCAGTGTGGAACTGATGACAAGAACCAGATGAGTGCCAGTGGAACAAGAGATGAGAAGGAGATGCTGGCGGTGGATAGGACACACATTGAGCAAACCTGTTGATAGCATTACAAGGTAGTCCTTGTCTGGTATCCCCAAGGAAAGAGAGGCAGAGTTAGACAAAAAAAATTGAGAAGAGAACTGGAAACAGAAGTGAAATGAATTTAGGAAGACATGGAAAGAACTTGAGTTGATGGCCCATGACAGGAGGACTTGGCTTGTGTTTGTTGAAGGTCTATGCTCCTTGAGGAGCTGAGAGGTATCCGAGGTATATCAGCTACTTTTGCCTTTCAGTTTATCACACAATATTATTTAAAATATAAAAATGTTCTGACTTCACTGTAGAAGGTCCAATGGCTGCTTAATATTAGATGTTACAAAGTATAGTAGCTCCTTCAATGCCAGTCCTTAGCCCGTGCTGAGAAAGGAGGAGGCAATCAGACTGAACCTGAGTACTTCATGCATCTACGTAGCAGGTAAAACTATGCCTAGCCAGATGGCATGCATGGAGGCAGTGAGGAGGCAACTTCTCCACTGTGCAAAGGCACAACTGGCCAATAACCTGTTTAACCTTAAAATTTGAGTACAAGAAAGTACAGAAAAAAAACAAAAAACCAACCAAATAGATGTTAAAGGTAATGAACTGGCACAGATTAAGAACTCTGATTTACAGAACCTGGAACATAGGAAGTATTAACTGAAATATATTTTTATATTTTCTTTCTTTTTATTTATTTATTTAATTTTTTTTTTAAATATCACTTTTTCCTCACTGTTTCCCAGTCCCTATTGTTTGCTTTTTGTGTACTATCTACTTCCACTTTCCCAATTTTGGCTCCAACATTTGACACCACGTGAGAGTATTTTTCTCTTATTTCTATAGTTTCATGTTCTCCACTTGATTCTTACTTTCTTTCCCTCCTGTCTCTTGTTTGTCTGTCCCTGACGAAGGCCTTGTGGCTGCAACGTGGGCTTTTTCTTGTCCTTTCTCCTTGTAAGACGTATTACTATTTGTGTGTTTTTGTTATTCTAACTGAAAAGAAGAGGAGTTGGTCGAGGAGATGAGGAAGGAAACCCTCTACCGTGAATTCAAGAGCATCTTAAAAATATAGACAGCTGAAGCCTGTGGTCAAATCCAACTTGGAAAGAAGTCAAAGGACACCCTGGTGGATGGAAGAAGTTAAAATGACAATAAGAGAAAAGAAAAAGGTTTGAAAACTATAACTGAAAGCTAAGAATAGAGCTTAAAAAAACCCAGAGAAAGAGAAAATATGTGCCACTCAGAAAAGAAGCAAAGAACAAGGTGATAACAGGCAAAACAGAAATTCTGAAAAGAATTTTGAGAATAACTTGTACAAAAAATTGCTCAAGAAAACCAGAAGCTGTTCTACAAGACCCTAAGGATAAGAGCAAGAAAAAGGAGAATACTGGCTACCATGATAAGCATAGAAAACCAAGAGCAAAGAATCCAGACCTCCAAGATGACAAAGTTTGCTGGTAAGACAACATCGGACAATCTCTGAAGGACTGAACTAGAACCAGATCAAAAGAAAGACAGCTGATATGATAGGATGGCGATCTGTCTAATTTCTACACCCCAAGGTACATAAGGGAGGACTAAGTAAGTAGAGTAGCCTCCTCCTGTCATAACTAGCTGTAGAGATGACGGGACCTTGAGGTCATAATCCTCAGTTGCTCTTTTTATTTTGACTAAGTACAGACATTGAAATCATCGACATAATTAAATTATGAACTACAAATAAAAATATTGTTATTACATGTACCTTCCTCATCTCTAAATGAGCCTAAGTGTTGTTTACTTTCTGGCATTT
This sequence comes from Oreohelix idahoensis, assembly GCA_024509875.1. Classification (NCBI taxonomy): domain Eukaryota; kingdom Metazoa; phylum Mollusca; class Gastropoda; order Stylommatophora; family Oreohelicidae; genus Oreohelix; species Oreohelix idahoensis. Next base: position 277,493 of record JAMPIV010011143.1, read on the forward strand.
CCAAGAAGTCAGGATACTCAATCTCAGTTTTAGTACATCTGCTGTAACAATCAGCCTGAAACAAATGTTAACCAATCCAAGCATTTATGACACATACTATACAGAATTTCTAAACATGTTTTTCTGTAATCTCTTTCTCATTACTATTTCTCATTATTTCTGAAGAAGACGTTACTTATTAGAAACCAGTAGAAACACTGCCCCAAGCCCTGATGGTGTCCAGTATCAACATATTACACATCTGGACGACACAGGAATTAAGAATGTGGTGAGTTATTTCAATATCAGCATACAGAACGCTGAAGTGCTGGAAGACTGGTTACATAGTTACTTACAGCCTCTTCCTAACACTGGTAAATTACACTGCTTAGCAGTTATCTAATCATCACACTGCAGAAATGTCTATGGTAAAATATTTGAAAAGATAGTTGCAAGACAAGTAATGAACCACCTCAAAAATGCACTCATCCTTCCTGACATCCTGGGTAGCTATAGGCCCATGAAAGCAACATGGGGAAACATCAGAACATTGACATATGATGTGTACAAAGGATTCCAGGGTAAATGAGAAACAGTTGCAGTAGCAACTGACCTAGAGGATGCTTATAACAGTGTGGACTTTCAAACTTTAATGAACTGTGTAATGGCTTGCAGAGTTAAGCTTTGGCTAACAGATGGATAGCAGCTGACTTAACCGAGAGATCAGTTGCGCTTCGCTTGGGAACATAGACATCAGAACCAAGGTGCATTTGCCCGGGACTACCCCAGGGTTCTCCACTAACACAGCAAAAGTCGCCACCATTCAGCCAAGTGGGCCGGGATGAACATTGACTTTTGTAGGTGACATACTCATTTACAGGACTGGTTCTGACCGACAGGAAATAGTTAATAGCTTACATGGGACACTGCGTGTGGTGGTTAAATGGTGTGAGGACGCCAGCTCCAAGGTCAATGCCAACAAAGCCTGTGTGCTGTGTTGCTCCTTGAACAACTCCATATTGAAAGCAGATCTTCCAGACATTACTCTCAGTGGACAAAAAACTGAAAGGCAAAACAAGCTGACATACCTCGGAATAACATTCGATCGTGGGTTATCATACAAGTACCATGTTGATCTAATCATACAGAAATGCAACATAGGTCTGGCACTCCTAAAAACAATGGCTGCAGCGCACCTGGAACTGAGACTGCTGTGTCTCCTGTATCATCAGCTGGTCATGTCAATCATCAAGTATGGTCTTGGAATACTCAAGCTATCAATATTATGGTGTTTTTATTGATGTCGTCTGCTATAGTTGGCAGTGCGCAATTTTAGGTTGATTGAATTAATAATAGATTGATGTTGATACTTCACGGATTAGTGAACGCAAATTACACAGTCAACTTGTGACGTGTTGGCGTTGATAAGGTCACGCTTCGTGACTTGGATACTGGACCCTTTCTACGTTGATCGTAAAGCCGTGAAGACGTGTCTCCCATCCTTCCAATGTTAGGCTTCATAATTGCCGCAATATATAGAGAATTTTATATAAGGACACAGGGTCAGTCCAGATTGATATTATAAGGATGGAACTATAAGGTTGGTAATAACCTGAATTAGGGAAGGATTGTTAATCAGTCATTTATATATATTTGTCAAGACACATGCGCTCATTACCGGCTGTCTGAACCACAGCAGCGCGTGCGTATAGCCATGATGTTCTGTTGACATTAATTCATTAGGACACGGACTGATAAGAATATGGATTTTATTGGAAATCAGAAGCGAATGTATGTTTTATTATGACTAATGCTTGGGATGTCTTCAGATGTGTATTGTCAATAAATATTGGACTCAACCCACAGACTTACCACGTTAATATTGTTCAGGTTGATTCAGCACGTTACATTATGGATTGTTATTTAGCACGATGACTCTTATATCAAGAAGTTACGTATCTACAATACTTCCAACAAGGTTCGAAAGGTAACTAGAACTGTGGTAAAATATCATTGCTAACTGAAGTAATCAATGACCCACAATTATATCATTTGTAAATAGCCACGGACTTACACAATCAACCCTGGATCAACCTGTATCAACTGGCGGCCACAGTGTGGTTGTGGAATTTTAATTAACATTCAGCTTTGCAAAAATTTCCCTTCGAGCGAAATCTAAATGGACATGTTTTTTACGTGTACACCTGTGACGTCACACGCCCTTAGCAACAAAATGAATCGTCTCAATGGAGGCTGCAACTCAGCGACCTTGTAAAAAGAATTGCAAAACTCTTCAATCAACAATGGAAACTAAGTTCAACCTTCATTATCATACCATATGAACTCCTTGCTCTGTTGGCGAAGTGGACACTGTACAAACTTATTGATTCTAAAAGCTAAGTACAATTTTGTCTCGTACGCATGTTAAGTCCATGTCACTATATTCAAAGGCATGTTCTTGTCTTCATCATAACTGTTAAATATTTTATTAACATGTATTTATGTGGAAATGTTTGTTTTAGCGGGTGGTTGGCGAGGCGAATCAAAACTGGTTTTATGTCTCTGAGGACACCGAATCGGTTTTGATCGATCTGTAGGGCAGTTAAATATTTTCATTTTGCAGAGAAAACCATTGGAGATTCTGCCGATGGATACTTCGTCTGCATTTGAAACTATTTGACCTTTGGTGTTAGGTGTGAAGTCTTGTATATAACCGGTGTATTTTGCTGTACTCAGTTTCATTTTTTATTTATTTCTGTAGTAATGTTTGTAATCTATTCCGTCAATTCTGATCTTGCTATAATTTATTTTCATATACAGTGCAAACCGCTTAAGGCGATCTCGGATGTGGCGAATTTCTGTTGTGAAGAACAATTTGTTTATCCCCGGCAATTTTTCTTCTTTGTCTTTGTAAAAAATGTCCGGTTAAGCGGAATCCGTTTATCACGAATTTTCGGATATGCCGAACGATTAAACGTGTCCCGACTATATAATTTGATCTGCTTAAGGCGAACTTTTTTCAAATACAGTACCTGGACATTTGTACAACTTTTCGGCTATTTTCGGAAATTGCGCGCTTCGTCAGTGTTAGAATTTGAGTTATTTCCCCTCTAAAAATGGCTGGAAAGTTAAAATCCATATCTTTGAAAAGAAAGATTGAGCTAAAACAAGAAGTGGAAAATAGTGGCAAAAAGAAAATGGAAATAGCAAAGGAATTCGACATTCCAAAATCAACGCTTTCAGGAATCATAAAAAATAAGGATCGGTACAGAAAAATGTTTTATGGTGGACAAGTTGATTGTCACAGAATGAAGAACCGAAAAGCGACGTGTGATGTGGTTGACACGGCACTCCTAAAATGGTTCACCATGGCGAGATCAGCAAATGTTCTTGTAAATGGACCTATATTAACTGCAAAGGCAGAAGAGTTAGCACTTCTGGAAGGTCGGACTGGCTGGAAATGTAGTCCTGGCTGGTTGGGTTGTTTTAAAAAACGGCACATTACTTACAAAGCCGCGGTAGCATAGTTATTAGTGCACTGGCTTCCTAGCGCAGTAGTCTATGGTTCGATCCCCAGATAAGGTGGGAATTTTTTAGGTTACAAATGGCTCCTGGGTCGACCCAGCCCCAAATGGGTACCAGAGCAACCCTGTGAAGGTTAAGGCGGCCGGCGTGATGCAAACCACATCACCCCTAGTGTGCCGACGGTCAAGATAATATGGTCCTTACACCATATTCCCAATATGCCTCAATGGGCGTGTAACTGGTTCCTTTACCTTTTTTTTTTGTGTGGGGAAAGGCATTCTGTTAATGAAATGACTACCGAGTCATGGACGGAGGAGGTGCTAAAACCAGCCATGAGTAGGTATAATTCCGTTGATGTGTTTAATGCTGATGAAACTGGATTGTTTTGGAGATTGCTGCTTGACAAAACTTTTTCCTTCAGAAATGAAAAGTGCCGGAGAGGGAAGGGGGGGAGGGGGGGGGGCAATGGAAAGAAAGAATCACAATTGTTGTGTGTACAAATATGGATGGTTCAGATAAATTGCCATTACTTGAAATCGGTAAATTAAAAAATCCACGCTGTTTTAAAGGTTTGAAAAAATTGTGTGTTGATTATGCAGCTAATTCAATAGCCTGGATGACATCATACATTTTCACCAAGTGGCTATATGCATTTGATCATTCTATGGAACGTCAACATCACAAAGTTCTTTTGGTGCTTTACAACTGTTCAGCCCACATAAATGTTCAAAATCTAAAAGCAACAGAACTTTTATTTTTACCACCAAATGCGACATCCAAACTTCAGCCTTGTGACCAAGGTATTATTCAAAATCTGAAGGTTCATTATAGGTCAGCAATGTTGTCCAAACTTGCAGGTCACATTGATGCAGTACAGAGGAATATTACAGACTTTTTCATTTAAGAGTGCTTTATCATTTAAGAGTGTGCAAATTCTAGAGATAATGATGACTGTGGGTTAATGGTACAAACTATTTCACAGTTGGAAGTTTCAAATTGCATGGATAAAACTAACATGTATATAATGCAGGCTGGATGCCAAGATGATTTAATTTATCATTTCTTTGAATTTAAGGATGTCATGGAAAAACATTTTTATTAACTTAAGTACAGGTACTAAGTAAGATACAGAGGAAAATTGCAGCTTTTTTCATTTCAAAGTGTAAAAAGTGCTGTTATTCTCTAGATATTTGTGCCAACTTTGTACATTAACACTTTTGGTGATTTACATATTTTCTGTGTCATACATCTGTCATATTCAACGCTAATTCATTATTGTATTGTACGTTGTAAATGCATTACCATATGCTTGAACTCTTATCTGGATAAGAGGAATTTCTGATAAGAAGAACTATTCCTTGGGTCCCTGGTGAGTTCTCCTTATCAGGTCTGCACTGTATATGGTAATAACCGTTATATGAGTCCATGTCTACGTCATCATTTTTAGGGTACAGATTTAATTTCGCCTTAGTTCATCTTTGACCTTTCAGTACTTCCAATTTTTCTGCTTAGTTCATAAAATCATTTATATCTGTGAAATTGTCACATTTGTATCGTGCTTCTGTTTGTAAAGCTTAGTTAATTGTTTGTATTGTATTTGTTCATTTCATAATTTGCTAATGTAATTATATTATTATAAATTGATTCTTAATAAGATATATAATTAATTTTTATTAAATTACATGATGACTTAGGTGATGTCATCAATCTGCACTAGTGGCCCAAGACACCACTCTTTGTTCATTATGACTAGGGCATGAGGCCATAATATAATGATAAGTTATTGAAGTAAGATAACTTTTATTGAATAATTGCTTGGTAATCACACCATGCAGAGGTGATGAATTAGGAAACTATATCAGATATTATAAATATATAATACATTGATATTTAAGAATTGAAGATTCCCATAAGTAATAAATGAGATTAGTGGATGCATGAAATAAATTCAGCATCATAAATTAATAAAGGTATAATACATTGGTATAATGTAATGAGTAAACATTATTGATATAAATTATTTAGTTACAAAATAGTTGTGAAACTTACAACTAATAGTACTATAATATTGTAGTTGATTATAGTAAGTATTAATCTATTTTACACATACATATAATTAAATATTTAACTGAGGAGGCATATTGTTGAATTAATATGGCTACTCTTGACACCTTCATTAAGATTGGGAAGGATTATGGTTACAAAGGATCAGAACTTCATCAGTTTGCAGAAGAGCAACTAGCTATTGCTAAACGAGAGATGGAAGAACAAAAAGAACTTGCTAGGCGTGAAGAAGAAAGAAAAGTGGCAAGAGATGAAATTGAAGAAGAGAATAAAATTAAACGAGAGGAAATTATAAGGCAACAAGAAATGGAATTGGCACGTCTTAAGTTTGAAACTGCAAAATTACAGGCACAAAGTGCTACTACGAGCCAGACTGATAATTCTCAAAACGGATCTTCATCCAATCAAAACAAAATTTATTATAACTTTAAACTACCACATTTTAAGTTGAACCTTGACGACCTATCATCATACCTAGCATGGTTTGAACAGGTATGCAAAACAAATAACTTACCTAAACACGCATGGGCACTTAAACTAAATGAATTTTTAGATGGTGAACCATTAAATGCAACAGAGAATGCTGATCCTACAATAGCAGTGGATTATGATGCGATAAAAGCTTTATTGTTAAAAAGATTCCATTTAGATGAGGACGGCTGTAGACTTAGGTTTAAAACGCTTCTACCTGAGTCCAATAAAGACTTTCCAGGTTTTATTACGAATATACGCAATACCTTTAACAGATGGGTGGAACTGGCAGGTGTTAACAAATCGGATGACAAATTAGTTGATTTGTTACTGAGGGATAAAGTTTATCCTCTATCAGTCCACCGTTCTTTTCTTTTATACAAGAACGAAAACCATCCACCATTGCTGCACTGGAAGAAATGGCAGTAAATTATTGCTCCACACATCCTAATGCGAGCATATCTAACTTACAAATAAGAGAACCTCTACCTGTAGCTTCTAATATGGCATTCCAGGGTAAGGATAAATCGCGAACTTATAGTATGGATAGGAATTATCCGCACAGAAGGAATAATGCCCACAATGACTATTATAAAAATAATAATACATATGGGAACGTAAACAGAGGTAGACAGCATAATAATAGAAATTAGTCACCTCAATACAGGTACAACAATGGTCAACACAGTTCAAATCATAATCGATCATACAACTATAACACTAATAACAATGATAACAGGTGGAATAAGAATGATCAAGGCTTCAGACCTAGACACAACAGTCACCACAGAGGACAACAAAATAATTTTAATAACTATTCTAGACATCGGTCTCAGTCACATAGACCGTCACATTATGATCACAATATCGGGGCGGCACTTACTACTATTACGACCCCAGGGGTTCCACATGATGATAAACCAATACAATCTTCGTCCACATGTTATGCTATGAATTATAACGTGGCAAATAGTTGCCCAGACTGTAATCTTGTTTTTCAGAAAGCAAAAGAGACAGTATTGAATTGCGGACACATTCTACCAGAAGTAGGTCTTGCAGCTAATGATGGAACAGGCTCTCTTATATTTAACAGAGGAATAGTAAATGGTTCTATCGTCTCTGTTTTGAGAGATTCCGGATCCACGACCATTGGAGTCCGACAGTCACTGATCCATCCAAGTTGTGCTACTAACGAATATGTTAGATGCATGACATTTGGTGGTACAATTGAGTACTACCCCACTGCTATAGTACATGTTAATACACCTTTCTTTACAGGTAATGTTAAACTATGCATGCTGAAAAATCCAATTGCAGATCTTATGGCTGGTCGTATTCACGGAAGTAAAGATTGTACCCCAGAAGATATTATTGAATGGGAAAGAAAAAATTTGCAATTTTATGGCAATGCTAACGCCGTCATTGCAATGGCTACATTACGTGCCAAGAATCTTAATACATGTGGCACATCAGTTTCAAATTTTAGTCTTTGTACTATTTATGAAAAAGAGGAGAATGATGAGACTCTCCATCAAAATAATAATAAGGATAATATCAAGGTTAATATTGACACTACATGCACACCAATTGTCACTCAAGTTGACAAGGTGATGCATACATCTTATGATGTCCCTGTACATACTTCGACCAAGGTCAATATTACAACTCCATTGAATGGGAGAAAATCATTTTGAGGCAGGTACACCTTCCCTCGACATGATAAGATCGCCAATTCAATTAATAAATCTTGGCGACAGAATCATATTGAAATTGATTCTAAGAAAAATACTTAATTGGGTTACGATGGGAATGACTTCACTAAAAAGAGAAATAATAGTGAGTTTAGAATGAACTTGTACGATAAAGTTCAGACTAATAAGTCTGTCGGCAAAGTTTTTACTTTGCACAGGAAGGAAGTGTCTACGACATGCAGGAAACATACTGCCTTAAATACTAATAGATATCGTCATAATTTCAGTTATGATGATACTTCATCTAATAAAATTATTACGTTTATTGATAAAGGTAAATTTAATTCTCTTGATATGACAAGGAATACATATCGTCATTGTTCACAACTTCGTGACAATGATATTACTTATATTGGCAAAAGTGCATATTCTCGCACGGTGTTAGTGCGCAATCTGCCACAAAATACTACATGGCAGGCACTTGGCAATTTCTTCAATTATACAGCAAACGTTAGGTTTGTTTGTCTTCTGCCATACTTCAATGGTCAGAATATTGAGGCGTTGGTTACCTTCCGTAACAATAGAGACGCTCGTTTGGTTATAGAGCGTGACAATGGTGTATGGTTTCATCACCATTCGCTAAAGTTACAATTAGTACCTGATTCTGCGTCACGCAGATAACAGGTTACGGTAACACTGTTCGTCACATCTTTGATGACTCAGCATAGTCAGTCATCATTTCTTTTCTTTATTGGTCAATTATTCTAATATGGCTTATTTATGGTGGGCTTATCTATTAGGTGACACTTGTGTTGTTTTATCTATGATAACACTGTGTTCTTTTGTCTTTGTAATTTTACCATGCCTAAGTTACACAGTATTGTGTTGATTATTCTAACTATGCTCAGCCAAGGCAGCATAAGTTTTGTATATCGTCCATTGTCTTGTCATCATTGTTAAAAAAAGGCTTGCCGTTGGCGGAGAAATGGACTGACGAATGCGACAAAACTTTTCGCAGGATATTGACAATATTTTCAAATCCACCTATTTTGAGGTTACCAGATGCTTCTAAAAAGTTTCTACTCCGTACAGATGCCAGTAATTACGGACTCAGAACGTGTTTGCTTCAATATCACGACGGTATACTACATCCAACTCTTTATATATCACGAAAGCTCAAGGTGCCTGAAACAAAATATTCTACAGTGGATAAGGAGTTGCTGGCAGTAGTTTGGGTGATCACTAAACTTGAGAAGTTCTTGTTGGGCGCACCCTTCGTGATCCAAACTGATCAGAAGGCGGTGGCATCATTACGTCGCTCTAATCACAAAAGCCCCAAACTTGCCAGATTTTCAATTCTGTTACAAGCTTACGACTTTGTTATCGAAGCCATACCTGGAAACGAGAATATTGTAGCAGATGTACTTTTGAGACACCCTACTGAATTCGATTGAGGAATAATAATGGTTCACAAATTCAAGAAAGAATACTGAACAATAAGTACTATGGAATGATTACTTACTTCAACGATGAAAATGGTATAAACTACTTACATACGAAGGACACTTCGAATATGTGCAGTGAAGCAACTATTATATACACTAATTAAGTGTATACTTTATTCTTTTCTTTACTTTACTTGTCCGTACTTCTCATTTCTTTTATTATGACACTATCTTTCAGTTTATTTAATTAGATGTTAATTGATACCCTACACATATACTATGATTAATTATTTTAATTTTAATTAGTTAGAATAATTTTCTTTACATAACACTTCATTATTTAATCACGACAGACTTTGAGTTAAGTAGATATTTATTTAGCGACAGTTGACACTCTTTTGGTTAAGATAATATCCATGGATAACATAACTGTTAGTATATTATATGATTAGTATAATATCGACATGACCACGACACTGTGATAGTCAGAACATCGTAGGCCATATGTCGGGTTTTTGTTAAATTTTTGAGATGTTTGATCAAGATAGTTAAAAAAAATCTATCTAATAGATTTTTTTTTCCCCGTCGGGCAGGGAATTGTTACGCTGTTTTTATTGATGTCGTCTGCTATAGTTGGCAGTGCGCAATTTTAGGTTGATTGAATTAATAATAGATTGATGTTGATACTTCACGGATTAGTGAACGCAAATTACACAGTCAACTTGTGAAGTATTGGCGTTGATAAGGTCACGCTTCGTGACTTGGATACTGGACCCTTTCTACGTTGATCGTAAAGCCGTGAAGACGTGTCTCCCATCCTTCCAATGTTAGGCTTCATAATTGCCGCAATATATAGAGAATTTTATATAAGGACACAGGGTCAGTCCAGATTGATATTATAAGGATGGAACTATAAGGTTGGTAATAACCTGAATTAGGGAAGGATTGTTAATCAGTCATTTATATATATTCGTCAAGACACATGCGCTCATTACCGGCTGTCTGAACCACAGCAGCGCGTGCATATAGCCATGATGTTCTGTTGACATTAATTCATTAGGACAGGGACTGATAAGAATATGGATTTTATTGGAAATCAGAAGCGAATGTATGTTTTATTATGACTAATGCTTGGGATGTCTTCAGATGTGTATTGTCAATAAATATTGGACTCAACCCAGACTTACCACGTTAATATTGTTCAGGTTGATTCAGCACGTTACATTATTGATTGTTATTTAGCACGATGACTCTTATATCAAGAAGTTACGTATCTACAATACTTCCAACAAGGTTCGAAAGGTAACTAGAACTGTGGTAAAATATCATTGCTAACCGATGAACCAAGTAATCAATGACCCACAATTATATCATTTGTAAATAGCCACGGACTTACACAATCAACCCTGGATCAACCTGTATCAGCGTGTAATCTTGGGCTGTATGCAAGATACCCCAATGGTGACAATGTGGTACTCCCGTGGATTACTGTCGATTAGATCCAGATATATCCCTGAAGGAAAGCGAAAGAGAGGCCGACCAAAAACAATTGGAGGAGAACTGTGGAGGCTGAGATGCAAAGAATTAACCAGAGTTGGGGGACTGTACGAAGGATGACTGCTGACCGAACAAAGTGGAAGCAATCTGTTGCTGCCCTACAAGACGCCATCAGGAGTGATGGCCACTGACTGCTTTGACAGTCTGCAGCTAAGGATCAAAGAAGAAGAAGATCCAGATATGTGATGGCCCAGTCAAAAGCCTGTATGCAAGTAACCAAACACAAAAGGCACCCCCTGAATGGAAACATAACTGACATTAAGAGAACGAGAATAAAGCGGGGGATATCATGGATGGCACAGGCAATGATTAAGCAGGTGACCACAGCTGAAAATATATTCAAAGGGGAAGAGTGGAATTAGTCAAATGAAAGCTGGACGAACTACCAACAAGTCATCATCAGCCTTGGTAGAGAGTGCAGAACTTGGGCCATTGAGAGGGGAAAGCTGGAAATTAATCAACTGATAAATGATCATGCTGGGAATGATGATGCAATTGTGTACACTGATGGATCTGTAATCCATGCTGATAAATCAGATTAAGGCTTCTCTGCTAAATGGCAGAACTGACCCTGAACATAGCAGGGCTAACATGATAATAACCTCTAGAATGAGAATGAAGGTAGAGGTAGCTACTGCAGCCTTAAGGTGGCTGTCTGAGACTTCATTAACAAGGGCAGTTATTGTATCAGACTCACAATCCATGCTTCGGAAGGTCCAAAGTGGATGGCTACGGCATGAATGGAAAACCTCCATAGAAGCCTTGAATCTTCAGGAACTGGTGTGGATCTACTGTCCTGGTCATGCAGGGCCCTGGTCATGCAGGGCTATGTGGCAATGAAAGAGCTGATAGACTAGCTTCAAGAGCACCCATAGAAGGTGCACTGGATATGGATAAGGGCAATTAATGATCACCTATTAGAGAATGACACTGCCATCGATGAATCATCAAGGCTAAGACTGCTGGAATTTGGCATCAAACGTAAGACCAGCAGAGATGGACGGATGAGAGGATGCATCTGGCGTGTATACAACCAGCGCGCAAGAGGATCAATTAGCATTCACACCTTTCATCATTTGCTGAGGGAGACTGAGCACCTATGGGTTTACCTGGAGTGCAGGGATGCTGATTCTGATCAACAACCAATTATTACTACCACCACTAAAGTACTTGTACAAGCACATGTATACACACATGAAGACACACATGTATGCATGCACACATAAACATATAGTGCATGTGTAATACATCATTAAAATGCAGACCCTGTGAGGGCATTTTTGTACAGGATGTCCCAAAAGGGTTTTAAAATTTGAGTATCTTTATTCCTAATAATTTATGTTCTTTTCAGATTTTCTATCTTGTACTTTGAAAATTTACCCACAGAAAAATTCACAATAAACCATGAACCAAAATCGTGGAATTTTATTTTTAACTCCAGTGATCAATTATTCTCATGCGAAGAGGATACTGCTGCTATAACAATGTCAGGGAATCACCCTCAAAATTCATGATTCATCGCTTGATTAGAGTTTTCAGCAAACTGGTTCCATAAGTACTTGATACAGAAGGTCACTGGGCTTTACTTCTTTAAAAATGACAATGAAAGTGCAGCAAGGGTCACTCATGAGTGATATCGAGTCATGAAAGAGAATTTAGTGTGCCTTGTGGTACAGGACAGGCCGTAGATGTGGTTTCAGCAAGTCAGAGCCACTGCCCACATGACCTGAGCCACAATGGATCTCCTAAGGCAAATTTTCTCAATATTCAGAAGCTCATTGACCATCATGTTCATCTAATTTGATGGCTTCCGACTTTTTCCTTTGGGGTTACCTGAAGGAATGTGTGTACATCAACAATCCCCAAACAATTCTACAGCTCAAACACAACATCTGTACAGAAATTCGAGCGCTGCAGCCAGAGATATTGACAGTTGTTATGAAAAATGTTGTCAAAAGAGCCCATCTTTGTGAAGCTGAAATTGGTGGGCACCTAAGTAACATTGTGTGTCATAAATAATTAAAATATATCTCCATACTGTAGATTTTATTTAGAAAAGTAAATTATAAAAATAATTTAAAACAGATAAGCTATTCGATTTCTAACCCCTTTGTAACTTTTGGGACACCTTGGTATTTTCAAATCTGAAAAATCAGCTCAACTGTAAGTGTAAACAATAGCACAAAAAAAAAAAGAGATAACAAGCAAGCATGCCAAATAAGCCCTTTTCAGTTCCAGAGAGTCTCTGATCAAACAAAAATTCCATTGCACCCTCAAGCATGTCATACAAGGTGTACCTGGCTGGGAGCCTCATCATGTCATACAAATTGTCATAGAAATAAAAGCATAAGAATGTGTGCTGCAAGCTTCCTGCAAGGGGAACAATTGCAATCGTGGTTCTGTGTTCTGTAAGGAGTGCACAGGAAAATGATATGATAATGTTATGCATGGAGGCATATCTGGAGTCATCCACCAGCGAAGCACAATGCTATAGTATACAGATTTGGAAGTGAACCTCTGTCTGTGAGGCTTGTTACACCCTTACTGACTCTTGAAATCCTTCACACACTTCCAGGGATTCCCCCTGTGATGAAACTTTGAAACTTGTTGAGAACCCAGCAATGCACACTAAGCTTGGAGGAGTCACTTGAGCCCCAGACATAACTCTGGCTTTTACCTGGTTGGCTGCATGCAGGAGGATCTCAATACATGGACCCCTGATAGGCAGAAGGAGCTGAAAAGTGGCTCTGTGTAGGACATGACAATTCCTTATGAGAGCCCAGAACCAGAGCACAGTATTTTAGCTCTGCACATTTGGAGAGTTTCCTTGGATGGCAGAGAATGTACAGTGAGCCACACACTTCTTCCTCCTAACTTGGAACCAGATGTAATTATCTTTTACATGGAAGCCAAGCTAGAGAAACTGGAGCTCATGAACTTCAACTCAACACGTTTTGGAATGGCAGAAAATCACAGCAAAATCCTAGATCTACACAGGAGATAATATCAAGGAGTCTTCGACTTGGTATTGGCTGCAAAAGAGAAACTCAGCAGCCTTAGTTAAATAAAGACAACAACAGTATAATAATGTTATAATTACATATAATAGCCTACCTCAGTATTAGCATCAGGAGTGACAGGTTCACATTTAAGGCAGTCTCCATTATACTCCTGTTTAAATTTCTCACAACCTGGTTTTTGATTACAGTACATGATACACTTTAATGGTTACTTACACACTGGCCTATTCTTACTTACTTAATCGTTCCCCTTCTACCATGAGGTGTAGAGGTTTGGAAGAGAGAGCGCCAGACTATCCTATTGGCTGTCTTCCTCCTGGCCTGGTTCCATTCTAGTCCTCGGTCCTTCAAAGATTGTCTAATGTTGTCCTCCCAGCGGACTCTGGGTCATCCTGGGGGTCTGGATCCCTGGCTCTTTGTTTCCCATGCTTGTCGTGGTAGCCGATCTTCTCCCATTCTGCAGACATGGCCAAACCATCTTAGTTGGGACTGTTCTACTTGGGTCTGCAGGGGGTGGCATTATAGACCTTGACGTATCGTCTGGTTGCGGACCATGTCTCTTCTTCTTACTTCAACCACCTTTCTCAGATACCTCATTTCTGAGGTTCGGGTCTGGCTTTTGTAGGTTGTAGTCATTGCCCATGACTCGCATCCATATGTCAAGACTGGGACATAGGTGGAGCAGTATACAGCCATCTTCGATTTCTTACCAACCTCTCTCTTGCTGAGGAATCCTCGATTTATGGCCTGAAAAAGTCTCCCAGCTGCTGCTTTTCGAGTGGCCAACTCTTCTTTGATGACTCCCTTTCGGTCTATAATAGCTTTGAGATATTTAAAGTGGTCGACCTGCTCCAGGACCTGTTCTCCCAGCTTAATCTGATGTCTTCTTTCTTCTCGTGATATCACCATGGATTTTGTTTTAGAGCTGCTTATGACCATCCCTCTCTTCTCCAGCTCTTCCTTCCAAACTTGCAGGTTGGATTGGAGATGAGACTCTGATTTAGCAATCAGGGCAACATCATCAGCAAATGCCAGCTCTGAAATACAGACCTGTCTCATCTTCCAGTAACCTACTGAATACTTTCTTGTTCTCTCCTTACATGCCTTGATGACATCGTCCATGAGGAGTATGAAAAGATAAGGTAACAGGATATCACCTTGTCTTACACCAGTGGTGGTCCTGAACTCTTCTGACTTATGGTTTGCTGTCCTCACATAATTTCTGCAAGACTTGTAGAAGCTCTGTATAGCATAAATAAGAGGTGCTGGAATGTTCTTCCTTGCTAAACAATCCCAAAGTTTGCTCCAGGGGACCCTGTCAAACGCCTTTTCCAGATCTATGAAACAAAGATGGATCTCACTCTTATACTCAAGGGCCTTTTCACTCAGCTGTCTGAGTGTGAAGATTAGGTCTTGAGTACTTCGGTTAGCTCGGAATCCGCACTGGACCTCATGACTAATACTGGCCTATTCTCTTAATTAATTTCTACAATCAGTTATAACTAGTATGAAGTGAAAGAAAGTTTGAAGACAAAAAATGATGGGTCTGTACTCCATGGTAAGAAATCAGGATAGGGCTTCTCTGAGAGAATAAATGGGTAGGATCATCGCTGAGCGGATGGGAGCTGACACAACAACAACCTCCGGCATGAGAATGGAAGTAGAGGCAGATACTGCTACCCTGATATGGCTGTCTGAAACACCATCAACCAGGGCAGTTATTGTGTCAGATTCTTGGTCCATGCTTTGGAAGGTCCAGGATGGATGGCTATGGCATGAATGTAACACATATATAGAAGCCTTGGGTCTTCAGGAACTGGTGTGGATCTACTTTCCTGGTCATGCAGGACTACGCAGCAATGAAAGAGCTGATATACTAGCTTCAAGAGCAACCACAGAAGGTGCACTGGATATGGATAAGGGAGAGATACTGAGTGGAAAACGAGGTGCAAACAACATAACGTTAGTAAGAGACAAGCAAGGAAATCTCATCACCACAGCACAGGGGCAGGAAACAAGATGGGCAGAGCACTTCAGAGAAACCCTGAATAAAGAACCACCAGAGACTCAGCTGAATGTTCCTGAGGCTGAAAGTGATTTAGACATAAATACAGACATTCCACGAAAAGAAGAAATCATCACAGCTATCAAAGGGTTAAAAAATGGAAAAGCGCCTGGTCACGACAATCTAAATGCTGAGTTATTCAAGGCAGACCCTGAACTAGCAGCAGAACTATTAGAACCACTATTTGCACAAGTCTGGGAAACTGAGACAACACCAACAGAGTGGAGTAAAGGAATAATTGTCAAATTGCCCAAGAAGGGCGACCTTGCAGACTGCAAAAACTGGAGAGGAATTACTCTCCTCTCAGTTCCCAGCAAAATACTAGGCAGGATAATCATCCAGAGAATTTCAAAAGCAGTTGACCATAAACTGAGGAAAGAACAAGTGGGCTTTAGAAAGAACAGAAGATGTGAAGATCATATATTCACCCTCAGGAACATTATAGAGCAGTGCTCAGAATGGCAGAGACAGCTGTACATTAACTTTGTTAATTTTGAAAAGGCTTTCGACAGCATACACAGGGACAGCCTATGGAAAATTCTGAGGGCTTATAGAATTCCCAGCCGCATTGTTTCCATCATAAAAAGCCTCTATTCTAACTTTACGTGCAGTGTTGGATTAAGTAATGTAACTTTTGAAGTGAAAACAGGAGTACGACAGGGATGCTCCTTATCAACAACATTATTTTTTACAGCCATAGATTGGGTGATGCGCCAGACAACAGAGGGCAGTCCAAGAGGAATTAGATGGACGTTTTCTACACTGGAAGACCTGGAATATGCAGATGACATTGCACTACTCACGCATTCACATCAACACATTCAAGACAAAACTGATAGACTGAATAAGTATGGCCAGCAGGTTGGCCTGAACATCAATCTGAAGAAGACAGAGGTCATGACACTAAATGTGGGCAATCCTGAGCCAATAACAGTAAGGAACCAGAAGTTAGAACAGACAGACACATTTACTTACCTAGGATGCATAGTAACACCTGACGGCGGAACAAGCAAGGACATTAACAACAGAATGAATAAAGCAAGAACAGCCTTTGCTGTTCTCGACAACATTTGGAAGTCTTCCCAGTACAGTACGAACACCGAATTAAGACTGTATGCTTTCTGTGCTTCTCTATGGTGCGGAATGTTGGAGAGTGGCAGAGAGGGAAATGTCGGGACTGTCCTCCTTCCACACAATCTGCCTAAGGAGGGTTCCCCTGAGTCTTTTGGCCAAACACCATCAGCAGCCAAGAACTGCTTGTTCGGAGTAACCAGGAGGACATGCACACCATCATGGCTGGCAGACGCTGGAGTTGGGTTGGCCACGTCCTCAGGAGGGACCCTGATACCATCGCGGGAGCAGCTATGCTATGGACCCCCGAGGGAAAGCGAAAGAGAGGCCGACCAAAAACAACTTGGCGGAGAACTGTGGAAACTGAGATGCAAAGAATGAACCAGAGTTGGGGCACTGTACGAAGGATGGCCGCCGACCGAGCAAAGTGAAATCAATTTGTTGCTGCCCTACAAGATGCCACCAGGCATGATGGCCGCTGACTGCTTTGGCGGTTGGTGGTTAAGGATAAAAGAAGAAGAAGAACCGAGATTAATTAATGATCGCCTGGTAGAGAATGACATTGCAATAGATGAATCATCAAGGTTATGACTGTTGGAATTTGGCATCAAAGAAAAGTTCAATAGCCCTAGTTAAACGACAACAACAACATACAGAGATAATTTTATACTTCTGTTGAAAAATTGTAAAAGATTACCGAGTTGATTGTTTCCAATAGGACATGCAGATGTTGAACTTGTTCCCTTTTTCTCCCTCCCTGCAGAAGCACGAACTACCTCATCTTTCCTTTCTTTCTTCACCATTAGTCTCTGAAAACAAAATATTGTATATATTCAAGTTTGAGACAAACCACTTCAGTCCTATGCACAGCCACAGTTTTATAGCTACATGTTAATTTTTTATGGATTTTGATCACTTTCTTTTCTCTAATGTTTTGT
This sequence comes from Oreohelix idahoensis, assembly GCA_024509875.1. Taxonomy (NCBI): domain Eukaryota; kingdom Metazoa; phylum Mollusca; class Gastropoda; order Stylommatophora; family Oreohelicidae; genus Oreohelix; species Oreohelix idahoensis. The sequence continues at coordinate 295,319 of JAMPIV010011143.1, forward strand.
ATCTGATGAAGAATACGCAGTCATGATGTAGGCCATTTATTTGTTCTTATAAGGCTGAAACAACCAATTTTTATTTATTTTACAACATTAATAATAATAATAAATTCTTTAAGCACCAAACACGGCGCATAAGGCAGAAACAGTGCTCTCCAGGTTGTACGTTGTGACGCCACTCCTCTTAGCTCTTGCACATTGTTTAATCCCAACGTTCTTCCTTCTCTTATTATAGTTCTTCTGAGTGTTTCTTTTGGTCTTCCTTTTTTCCTCTTACCCTCAGCAACCCAAGTGAGTGCCTGCAATGGTATTCTGTTGTTTTGCATTCGTAGGACATGACCGATATATGACCATCGTCAACATTACCGATCATAATTTCTTAAACAATTATATTTCACAGAAATGTTAATAAAAACTGGCAATACTTCTTACAGTTTGGCAATACGAGTAGCAGAGTATGTGAATAAACATTTAAGAGTGGATTTTCTTATCCAATATTGGCTACATTTTGATATCTACAAAACTTAATCAAATGATTTCCAAGTATAAGAATGTGCATCTGCTTACAACTGTAAACCCACCTCAGAGTACAGTTCCTGATTTATTCTGGTACTTACATCTGAAACATTAACTTCAACATCAATGAGTACCTCCAGTTAATGAGGACCTATATTTTTTATTTATTTATTTAAAAAAAAACAACAGCAATGCAGCATGACAGCTTACACATATAAGAATAATAACAATAACAGTTAGCATTTAGAAGTAACACACAGTCCTTTTATCAGAAATATATGCTCTGAGTTTTCTTCTTCTTTGATCCTTAGCCGCCGACTGTCAAAGCAGTCAGTGGCCATCATGCCTAGTGGCGTCTTGTAGGGCAGCAACAAACCTCTGAGTGATATAAGTTTATTATGTTAGTTTAAAAATTAACCTCAGGATCTTACTCATTTCATTCTTAAAGTTAAATGAAAGTGAAAAAGAAAAAAACTTTTCTTGTGGCCTGGTCATGCAGATAGCAATTAATAATATATGTATATTACATCCTTAAGAAAAATAAAAAGAAACTAGTAATAATAGATTACTACGTGTGAAATACTTAAACCGCTTTCTGTCAGTTTAACTCACTTTGACTGATCAAAATTGTTATTGTTAGTTGAAAGAAAAACTCACTTCAGAAACTGTATTTATTTCCTGTTTAATTTTTTGATCAAGGAATGGGATCTTTTCCATATTACTTGCAATCTGAAAAGAAACATTAACTATATGAGAAGAAATGCTACACAATGTTGGTATTTAAAGATACTTCTATCACAACAAAAGTTTTTAGTAATCATGAAAAAAAATATTACAATCTGGAAAAATTTGTAAAGAGTTATAAGCGGTTGAAGGTAGAATACCTGCAATGTCATATTCAGAGAAAAATTTAAATTAACAGTCTATGACATATTGATTTTCTCTGAATGGTTCAGGGCTTTCAAATGCATAATAAATATTTATAAGATCATTTTTGACACATGCAAGCTGTATTATTTGACAGCTAAGAATTTGTATGTTAAGCAAAGATTAAATTTTTCTTTTCCAGTTTTCTTCAAATCAGTTACACAGATAAGTTTCTAGATTTTGCCAGAAAGCGTAATACTTCAGGAATCCATGTCATAAAATAATAAAATAAGTGAAGGATATTTGAGAGAAGTTTTCCCATTTAAACACTTATTTCAATTTGTGAGCAATAGATCTCTTCTGTGCCTTGCTGTTTGGTTTGGGTTTTGTTTCATGCAAAAGAAAACTTGTGTTTATCTTATGCATGGAATACCTTGTTCAACCTCAACTTGAACGGTTATAATTTGAGCATACAGTGTTCTTTGGATGGTGTATTGGGGATAGGAATACATATTCCAATATGGAAAATGGCAAAAGAATAAAGTGTCATGGAAAAAACATACATTTTTCACTGCAGAGATGGTGGCAATACTAAAAGCACTATAAATTTTCTCTTATAACCCTCCCAAGAAACTAACCATTTTAACTGACTCTCTTTCAACAATTCAAGCACTTAGAAACTTACGAGAATGTAGTAGACCTGATATAGCAGAGGAGATATTTCTGCTACTACATACTTGTATTTCAGAGGATGTTCAGTCTTAATCGCTTGGATACCTTCACGTGTTGGCATAGAAGGAAATGAAAAGGCAGATAAAGAAGCCAAGAAAGGTAGGTCTGATAAAAATCTAATAAATGTAGTGATGAGTACATCAGAGATTAAAGATTTAATAACAGATAAATGGAAAGCAGAGTGGGACAAAAATCTGAAAGGAAGACATGCATATAAAGTCTTCAAGCCTCCAACTAGAAAACGTCAGATATCTAGGGAATTGAAAATTCCCAGTAATAAGAAACCTCTCAGACTACAGCTGGGAAAAGGCTATTTCAGAATATAAGAATCTTACTGTGCAGGATGTCTTCAAGACAATAATATAGAGCATTTCTTGTTAAAATGTAAGAAGTATGCACTAATGAGAATACCAATATTATATTATTTGCAGGCTTCAAATTTACTTATAAATATAGAAGAGGTGTTAAGAATAGACAGACCTAGGGAACTACATAATATTGTTAAACAGTATTTAACAAGAACAAAAGTTAATATATAGTAATTGGGAATGTAAAGGTCTGATGCTGCTCTTAAAATGCATTTTTCTTCTTCCTTCTTCCTCGTTCGTCCTGAAAAGGACGGTGTTGTGTCTGTTTACGCCTAAGCTGTGATATCTGCACCTTTTGGTCGACACATCCGACTTCTGCACGGCATTTTTTGGGACCGGGTTTGCCTTCCCTCTTCGATCCGTGCTCACTCAGCCAGACTGCACTGCTGCAGACTGTTTCCAGGACCACCACGTGGAGGTGGAGCATGGTCTTGACCAGCTCTGGTTCGCTGGTCCTGATGCAAGCAATCAAGCTATGAGTCGTTGACTGTGTTCTCTATTGCTGTGTCTTTGGGTCCCTAAAATGCATTTGACTTTTAACAGATGAAAGTCAATTAAATATCTATTAAATTCAGTTATATAACTGGAACCACCAGGCCTTTACACCCCTCCCCCTTAATATTATTCTTGTTTGGAGTGTTTACTTGATTTTGTTCGGTTTTATCTCATTTTTGTTTGTTTAGGTTTGTTTTTTCTTTTAACGTTTAAGCATAATTGGTAATTGTGATTTGCCCTATTTACAATGATTTGACATGTGTGATGCCACTTTCCCATTTTGGCAGTTGTTTATATTATTTGGAACTGAAAACTATATATAACCTAATTATAACCCATCAGAGGTTGAACGGGGTTATTTTTCAACAATAATAATTGAAAACAAAAAACATGTATTTATTGGATGATCTTTATTTTGGATTGTTAGCATATTTTACTTCTTGCACTGGAACAGTATAAAAAGGAGGTAAAGGATCCCATTACATGCCCATTGAGGCACACTGGCAATATGGTGTTAGGCCCATATTTTTTTGATCATCTGCACACTAGGGGTGATGTGGTCAGCATCATGCCAGCCACTTTAATCTTCCCAGAGTTGCTCTGGTACCTAATTAATGAGTCTGGGTTGACCCCGGAGCCGTTTGCAGTCTAAATCCAATTCAACTGGGGATCGAACCACTGACCACCGAGTTAGGAAGCTAGTGCATTAACCACTGTGCTACCTTGGCCCCCACTGGACATGTGTGGCGACTACTATTTTTTTCAAGTGTTTTTGTTCTACACTTATTATTCTCAATTTCTTTGGTAGTTATATGTTTATTCTTGTTTTGGTAATAAAAAATGTGTTGTGAAGTTCCCTGGGTAGGTCAACTTTTTAGTAGAGTCTAACGGTGATGGTGAGTTTCATGCTTTCAAGTATTCTGTGTGAATTTCTTTGCTCAAATTTCTTGCATGTTAGCACATAATGTATTATGGTCTTTTCTCAAGACATGTTTCATAATACAGTTAGGCAAAACAGATAAATAGCTTAATTTAAATACTTAAAAAAAAAGGATGGGCAGAGGATTGGAATCACCATGTGTTCCTGCAGCCTGAAAGGGAAGAAAAGAATAGATAAACCCTTCTCTATCATGCATGTCATAAAAAAGTGACTACAGAGGGTTGGGCACAGGTTTGATTACTCCATCATGCAAAACAATGTTACACTCAAAACAAACTTCAACAAACATAGACAGGTCAACTGAGAAAAGCAAAACTGCAACCCTAGACAGAAGGTTTTCTGGCAGGGAGGTTCATTATGGAACATAACAAAAGCTGAAAGGAGTCTGTGTTGCTCACTAACCTTCTTTTTTCTAGAACCTCAAAACTGCGCACCCAGAACATTTGCACATTAACGAAACAAGGGCAAATGGTACAGGTGGCAGCAGAAATGAGGAAATAAAAGATTGATGTTCTAGCATTGTGTGAAACAAGGTGGAAGGTAGAAGATGCTAAATAAGAAAATGAAGGTAAATATCATCCAATGTTATGCACCAACTGATAAAGAAGAGTCTGTGAAAGAAGCATTTTACACCAGACTACAAGATATTATGGATAAAATAAGAACATCACAATTTTGATGGGTGACCTGAATGCAAACTCCGCCTAGGCCAGTCCCAAGCCAGGCTGAAAAAGGAGGAGGGCGGCCTGCATGGAGGCCTTAAGGAGGTAGCCCCTCCACCATGCAAAGGCACAACAGGCCAATCACCTGTTTGCTTTAAATCATGATTACGCGAACTACAAGAGAGAGAAAACCAGACTGATTCTAAAGGCGAAGAACTGGAACAGACTACGGACTACGACTTATGGAACTTGGAACACAAAAAGTATAAATTGGAAAGCAGAGGAGATGGTGGATGAGATGAGGAAAGCAAAACTAGAAATCCTGGCTATAATGGAAACAAAGAAAAAAGGACAAGAAGTCATGGATCTCGATGGCAACACGCTGCTCTACAGTAGTGTACCCACATCTGAAAGAGCTAAAGGGGGCATGGGTTGCATTGTGGCCAAAAACTAAAAAGATAGTATCAAGGGATGGAACTTTGTCACGGATCGCATTATGGTTGTAAAACTAAAAGAAGGAGAAACCATAGTCAACCTGGTCATTGTGTATGGGCCAAATAAGGATGAGAGAGCAGAGGTCAAGGAGGAATTCTTCGAGCTGCTTCAAAGGACAGTGGATGACTGCCTAGATGAAATTATCATGCTCTGAGATTTCAATGCCAGAGTTGGAAATGACCATGCTAGATGGGGTGGAGTTATCGGAAGATATGGAGAAGATACTCTCAATGACAATGGAAAGCAATTCCTTAGATTCTGCAGTGAGCAGAATCTGATCATTACAAACACAAAGTTTCCCCATAAGCGCATACATGCATACACTAGATGTGAACCAACGAAGAATGAGAAGTCAGTGATCGACTACGCCATTGTTCGGAGAAGCTCATTCAAATATGTCCGAGATGCTAGAGTCTGGAGGAAGCCAGAGATTGGAAGTGATCACTACCTGCTTACAATCAAAAGAACAACTAAAAGAGTTGCTCAGCCTAGGAACTGCCCAACATCATGCAAGAAACTAAGTAAACGAACGGGAGAAATGAGCATTAAGACCTACAAGCTGAGAGAGCCAGAAATTAAGACCAGATATCAGGGGCTTATTGCTGCAGTGGTGAGCAACACAGAAGAACAACCTGATGACTTGGAAACCCTCTGGCTTAAATTCAAGGACATCATAAAGACAGCTGCTGCAGAAGCATGTGGTGAAGTCCGACTTGGAAACAAGAGAAAGAGGGCACCTTGGTGGACAGAGGAAGTCAAAGAGAAAATAAGAGAGAAGAAAATGGCATGGAAACAATACTTAGGAGCTAAAAACACAACAGGACAAATGGAGAAATATAGAGAATATGTGACACTCAGAACAGAAGCAAAGAACTAGGTGCTAGCAGCAAAACAGAAGTCCTGGGAAGAATTTGGAGAAAAGCTAGAAAAAGATGCGCAAGAAAACCAGAAATTGTTCTATAAGACCCTAAAGAACACGAGGAAGGAAAAACAATGCCCTTTTAAATTAATTTATAAAGGACAAGCAAGGCAAATTGCTTACTGCCCCAAAGGAAGTAATGGAAAGATGGAAAAATATTTCTCAGAACTCCTTGATGGTGAGCAAGGTCAAACATCAGAAATGATAACCACCAGCACAGAAGAGAAAACCAATGATGGTGAAGATGACATAAAGATGGAAGAACTGAAGGTAGCACTGGAGAAAATCAAGATGGGCAAAGCAGCAGGGCATGATGGTATAACACCAGAAATGGTTAAGTACATGGGAGCATCAGGCGACCTATTACTCTTAAGGGTCCTACAGGCAGCAATGTGCAACAAGACCATACCAAAGGATTGAGAGATTGCCATCATAACACCAATTTTCAAAATGGGTGACAATCGACAATGTGGAAACCATAGAGGCATATCCCTTCTCAGTGTCCCTGGTAAAATCTACTCTAGAATCCTAGAGCAGAGACTCCAACGCCTAGCTGAGCCACAATTGGATGAGGTCCAGTGTGGATTCCGAGCAAACCGAAGTACTTACTTACTTACTTACTTAGTCGTTCCCCTTCTACCGTGAGGTGTAGAGGTTTGGAAGAGAGAGCGCCAGACTATCCTATCGGCTGTCTTCCTCCTGGCCTGGTTCCATTCTAGTCCTCGGTCCTTCAAAGATTGTCTAATGTTGTCCTCCCAGCGGACTCTGGGTCGTACTGGGAGTCTGGATCCCTGGCTCTTTGTTTCCCATGCTTGTCGTGGTATCCGATCTTCTCCCATTCTGCAGACATGGCCAAACCATCTTAATTGGGACTGTTCTACTTGGGTCTGCAGGGGGTAGGATTTAAGGCCTTGATGTATCGTCTGGTTGCGTACCATGTCTCTTCTTGTTACTTCAACCACCTTCCTCAGATACCTCATTTCTGAGGTTTGGATCTGGCTTTTATGGGTTGTAGTCATTGCCCATGACTCGCATCCATATGTCAAGACTGGGACATAGGTGGAGCGGTATACAGCCATCTTCGTTTTCTTACCAACCTCTTTCTTGCTGAGGAATCCTCGATTTATGGCCTGATAAAGTCTCCCAGCCGCTGCTTTTCGAGTGGCCAACTCTTCTTTGATGCCTCCCTTTCGGTCTATAATAGCTCCGAGGTATTTAAAGTGGTCGACCTGCTCCAGGACCTGTTCTCCCAGCTTAATCTGATGTTTTCTTTCTTCTCGTGATATCACCATGGATTTTGTTTTAGAGCTGCTTATGACCATCCCTCTCTTCTCCAGCTCTTCCTTCCAGACTTGCAGGTTGGATTGGAGATGTGCCTCTGATTTAGCAATCAGGGGAACATCATCAGCAAATGCCAGCTCCGAAATATAGACTGAATACTTTCTTGTTCTCTCCTTACATGCCTTGATGACATCGTCCATAAGGAGTATGAAGAGGTAAGGTGATAGGATATCACCTTGCCTTACACCAGTGGTGGTCCTGAACTCTTCCGACTTATGGTTTGCTGTCCTCACGGTAATCCGGTAAATTGAAAACTCAAGCAAACCGAAGTACACAAGACCTAATCTTTACACTCAGACCGCTGAGTGAAAAGGCCCTTGAGTGAGATCCATCTTTGTTTCATAGATCTGGAAAACGCGTTTGACAGGGTCCCCTGGAACAAACTTTGGGACTGTTTGGCAAGGAAGAATATTCCAGCACCTCTGATTCATGCTATACAGAGCTTCTACATGTCTTGCAGAAATTATGTGAGGACAGCAAACCATGTCAGAAGCACCACTGGTGTAAGACAAGGTGATATCCTGTCACCTTATCTTTTCATACTCCTCATGGACGATGTCATCAAGGCATGTAATGGCTAAAATTCAGAGGCATATAAAACATCTCACAATCCAACCTGCAAGTCTGGAGAAGGAGAACAAGAAAGTATTCAACAAGAAAGTATTCAGTGGGGTACTGGAAGATGAGACAGGTCTATATTTCGGAGCTGGCATTTGCTGATGATGTTGCCCTGATTGCTAAAATCAGAGGCACATCTCCAATCCAACCTGCAAGTCTGGAAGAAAGAAGAGCTGGAGAAGAGAGGGATGGTCATAAGCAGCTGACATAAAACAAAAATCCATGGTGATATCACTATCAAATGATTATAAGGGATTTGGTGGTTGATTCCTGGATAAACAAATGTCACCTCGAACAGTTAAAGTAGGAAAACCGAGATCTAGTGGTCACAGTAAACAGTAGGAATACTTGCGGGATAGGGAAAACTTCTGGTTGCTAAAAACTGTTAATTATTGTTAATTGATGATGATGGTAAATCCTATCGGCTGGCTCTGGTGAGTGCCGATTCTGAAACAGCATAACTCTTCTGGATAAAAATCCACGACTATCAAAAGTAGGGAGAACTGTTATTGGTATTACTCCACAATGGGCTGATAAAATTGAATAAATAATTTCTGGTGTTTATCGTCCAGTTAAATTTACTATTTAAAATGTTAGTTAGTCTCTATGGCCAGTCCTGTTCACAACTGAACTTGGAGACGTGTAAGCCAAAGAAAGACAACTTTAATCCAATCAGTAAATAAAGAAAAGGCCCAAAATAGACCTCAATGGACCAAAATAGACCAAAAATAGGCCGCTTAGACCAAGATATACATCAAAATAAAGACCAAAATAAAGACCGCTGGTCGCCGTTTGATCAGGTCATGCCTAAGAATAGAGAACCATTATGAAAAAATTACTACTAATAAAATATCTACATATAAGCACACAGTGTCTCTAGATTATTCCTATCTGGTCAGTTATTATTTAATTATCCATACGCGCACTTTAACGAATATCGCCTGTCGTTAAAAAGCTATTAGAGGGTCGGCATTGGTGTGTCATCGTATGGTATTTAAACAACAGTCACTTTCTAAAATTACACAAAAAGGAATAAACGTGAATTCTATTCCGTCAATTATCCGTCGCACCTAATGTTTTAATTAGTCAACTAAACGTCTCTTTCTGTGTGATAAAGCGGGTGGTAAAATTATCATTACTGAACAACTGGTACACAAATAGCTACATATTATTTTCCACTGGTTCTAACACCTAGAAAATCACAGTGAATTTAAGATGATAAACCTTTAACACTTTAATATGCTTAAGCACACATTTCTATTACCAGAAATTCAGAATGAAATCCCCACGAAACTATTAACACATCTATTCACAATGGTTCTAGATAACGTGTTTAGACTCTCCGAAAAATTCTGAGTGGCAACTGATAATGGATTTGAGGAGCCACAGTTTATATACATCATGTTATAATGATCTCTAGAGGATGTTAATTTTCACACTCCCCGTGCACAGTTGAGAAATCTGAAAACTAAGTTTCCCCACGATAAAAGGTTTTCCACAGTCGCTCTGTTCAGCGTTGCTAACCGCCACCAGAGACTTAAACCACGTAACGGGTTCTAGTAGATTTTGCCCGCTTCGAGATCAAAGCATTATCTCTTCCTGAGTACAAACATCAAAGAGTACACGGAAAAATGTTTTTGCCTGTGCAACTACTTCGAAAATCCGGTGTTATCCCACGTGCGTCTATCTGCTATCCTGATGATTAACAGATCAGCTCGCGTGAGAAACTCAGGTAAACAAACCAGATTTCTCTCCCTGTTATGTTGGCAGGTCGCGGAAGTTGGTAACTTTCTGTTTGTTTACATCTCAAGGAAAAGAGGCGTGGATTTAAAATGTGTAATGCAGGCTGTCAAATGCTTGACTTTGCTAACGAATCATAGAATGCCACGAGGTCACCAAAGGCTGTCAGATACAGTAGGCTATATTTCCATTATACGTCACAATAATGAGAAGAAAGAAGACATCAGATTAAGCTGGAAGAACAGGTCCTGGAGCAGGTTGACCACTTTAAATACCTCAGAGCTATTATAGACTGAAAGGGAGGCATCAAAGGAGAGTTGGCCTCTCGAAAAGCAGCAGCTGGGAGACTTTTTCAGGCCATAAATCGAGGATTCCTCAACAAGAGAGAGGTTGGTAAGAAAAGAAGATGGCTGTATACCTCTCCACCTATGTCCCAGTCTTGACATATGGATGTGAGTCATTGGCAATGACTACAACCCACAAAAGCCAGATCCAAACCTCAGAAATGAGGTATCTGAGGAAGGTGGTTGAAGTAACAAGAAGAGACATGGTCCGCAACCAGACGATGCATAAAGGCCTAAAATGACACCCCTGCAGACCCAAGTAGAACAGTCCCAACTAAGATGGTTTGGCCATGTCTGCAGAATGGGAGAAGATCGGCTACCATGACAAGCATGGGAAACAAAGAGCCAGGGATTCAGACCCCCAGGACAACCCAGAGTCTGCTGGGAGGACAACATTAGACAATCTTTGAAGGACCAAGGACTAGAATGGAACCAGGCCAGGAGGAAGACAGCCGATAGGATAGTCTGGCGCTCTCTCTTCCAAACCTCTACACCTCATGGTAGAAGGGGAACTAAGTAAGTAAGACCTGAATGCAAAGATAGGTATAGACAACATTGGCTTTGAAGAAATCATGGGAAAACACTGGCTAGGAATAATGAACGAAAATGGCAAACTATTCACAAACTGCTATGCTGAAAATCAACTGGCTTTAGGAGGAAACCTATTACCATATAAAAAGATACACAAAGCAACATGGATATTACCCAACCATAGAACAAAAAATCAGATAGATTATAGATGCATAAACAAGAAGTTTAGATCATCATTGCATGATGTTATGGTTTAAAGTGGAGCAGATGCGGCATCAGATCACCATCATCTGGTACCCAAAATAAAGATGAAACTCAAGAAATATACAACATTACATAGCTATAAACAACAGCTTAAAATGACATCTAAGAAATGAAGAAACAATACAAATTTATGGTCATAATATCTGACAAATACCAATTGTTCCAACAGCTGGATGATGTAGTGAATACCAAAGCCCACTGGCAGCAGATCAAAGCTATATGGAATGAGACATCTGAAGAAGTACTGGGAAAAAGAGAACACCAGCACAAAGCATGGATAACAACAGAAACCATTAATAAGATTTTAACACATTAACTACCGCAAGCCGCTGTCAGCGGCTCACAAAATAATCACATTTGGACCGCAAGCCGCTCAGAGCGCCAATCTAATTTTAGTAATAATACGAATGAAAAATGTACTGAAACACTTTCTGATCTGGTTCGAGATTTTAAGTTGCCACCGGAAAACAAATTCCCAAAGCATGGTTGTTATAGAACACTGGAAAATTGATATTATGTTCATATTTTTCAGCGTTTTGGGTTAGTTACCAATTCGTGTAAAACTGTTTACCATGGCAACTAGTGACAGGACTACAAAAAATGCATGTACATCTCGTCTAACGGCTGAATAGGATAGAAACGTGTTTCAACAATTGACTGATAGATCTAGCGACGAGGACAAGAGTAAAAACGGTGTGCACATTGATTGAAATTGTGATTTTGATAGAGATGGGGGCGCAAGCAGTTATAATTGTGAAAATATTGCAAGTACTCGGCCATTGGAGGGCCTTGAAATAGCAACAACCTCTATTAGTTACAACCAGTGTTTATTGTAATAGTACATTCATTTATCTTTAAAATGACGTGTAATTCATAAAAATCTGTAAACAATTACGAAAACTACAGCTTACTTTGTGCAAACACCTACAGGATGAAAATGGGAAAAAAATTTTATTCAGCCACAATGTGTTTTTCAATTCGGTAGTTAATGTGTTAAAAAGCCAAAAAACCAATAAAGCAGATTTAAATGGAAGCAAAACCAGATGTTCCAAAAGTAAGAAGAAACATCAAAAGCGACAAGAGGAAGTATATAGAAGCGTTGGCAAAAGAAGCAGAGGAAGCTGCAGTCAAAGGAAATTTAGGGGACTTGTAGAACAACACAAAGAAGTTAATAGGAAAATATAAGCAAGCATATGGCCTCACCAAAGACAAGAATGGAAAATTGCTTAGCAATATACAAGAGCTAATGAAGAGATTGACAGAACCTTCTCAATACACCAGCTCTACTAAATTCCCCAGATATCCAGCTTGCAGAAGAACAGCTACAAATTAACTGTGAAAGAGCAATGAAAGAAGAAACAAAGAAAGTCATAAAGCTTATAAAAGAAGGAAAAGTTTGGCATTCCAGCAGAGGTCATCAAAGCAGATACTGACACTACTACAGTTATTTTAAAAATTACTTCGCATAAAGTCTGTGAGAAGGAAGAAATACCAGCCAAATAGAAAGGATATCTGGTTAAGCTGCCTAGGAAGAAATATTTGCAAGAGTGCACAAATTACAGAGTAATAATGTTACTATCGGAGCTATGAAGATATTAAACATTATCATCCTTGAGAGATCAAGAGTCCATAGACAGAAAACTGAGAAATGAACAAGCAGATGGTAAGCAAAACAAATCCTGTACAGATCAGACAGCCACAATGAGAGTAATAGTGGAACAGTTTACAATGGAACTCACCTCTTTAAATTGGATTTGTGGACTATGAAAGACTATGATGACAGTGTAGACACAGAATTATTCTGCAAATTGATGAGGCATTATTCCCCCCAACCAAGTGCAATAACATAATAAAATAAAGAAAACGTGAAGACATGACACAGAGCTCTTCATGAAGGACAACTTACAGAACCTTTGAGGTAAGAACTGGAATGTGATAGGGATGCCTCGTGTCACCATTTCTCCTCCTATTGGCTATTAATTGGGTTATGAAAACATCAATCTCAACTAACAGAAGTGGAATCTAGTCACTCTCACTAAACAGTCTAGATTTTGCCGATGACCTGGCAATTGTGTCCAATCACTATAATCAGATGCAGGACAAAATAAAAATACCTGAAGAGATATCACATTAAGTGGGTCTGAAAATACACAGAAATAAAACTAAAATAATGAGAATAAATGCAGGAAACAATAACAAGATTGTACTGGAAGAAACACAACTGTGAGGTGAAGAATCATACATATACCTTGGCAGCAATATAGTCACTGTTGGAAGGACAATGATATCAAAATAAGAATATAAAAAAGCTAGAGGAGATTTCATTGCTTTGGGAAATATATGGAGATCAAAAGAAATGAGGACAAACGGTAAAATCTGAATTTTCTATAAAAATTTCACTCAGTCCTATTGTATGGCTCTGAAACATGGAGAACAACAAAAACAACAATCAAAAAGCTACAGACTTTTATAAACGGTTGTCTTTATAGAATAGAAGGATTGAAGTAGTATGCTAAGATCACTGACGCAGAATTGATGATAAGAACTAACCAAGCACAAGTGGAACAAGAAATGGAATATACTGGAGATACATACATCGAGAAAACCAGGTCATAGCATTATTAGAATCCCCAGAGTAAGAGAGGCAGAGGAAGACTAAAGAACACATAAAAAACAGAACTGGAGATAGACACTGCAGATGTAGTTGCAATTCTGAAAGCTTTAGAAATCTCTAACAATCCTCCTCATAAATTGACAATTTTAACATACTAATAGTCATTTTCAGAACTTAGTATTTATCAATGCTGACAAAGCTAGCAGTCCTTTTCAGGGTTTATATCATGCTAGCTGACAGAGGCTAGTTGTATTTTGCAGGGTTTAGTTTTTATCAACACTACACTTCAGTTTGCAGAGTTCACTTATTCTGAATGGCTATTGTGTTTTAATATAACCAATTCTAGAGAATATGCCTCACAATTGAAAAAAAAAAGAGTGGAACCAGTTTAAAATATAGTCATGCCTATGATACGCTGAATACTCCAACATGGACATGGCTAATATCCATTTATACATAACCCATCAGCTCCCCCATGCAGCACAGGCGTTTAAGAAATGTATGCCAAGTCCTCATGTTGCATGCCATCAACTCAATGTCTTTCCATGTTTTCCTCATTTGTATTTTTTCTCCAGTTATTTTCACTATGTGTTTTTTGGTTTATCCACATCTCTTACTTTGGGGATTCCAAATTCTATAAACAGATTGCCTCAATATGTGTCCTATCCATCTCTAGCATCTTCTCATCTCTTGTTCCACTGGCACATGTCTGGTTCTTGTTATCTCTTGTTCCACTGGCACATGTCTGGTTCTTGTTATCTCTTGTTCCACTGGCACATGTCTGGTTATTGTTATCTCTTGTTCCACTGGCACGTCTGGTTATTGTTATCTCTTTTTCCACTGGCACTTGTCTGGCTCTTGTCATCTCTTGTTCCACTGGCACATGTCTGGTTCTTGTTATCTCTTGTTCCACTGGCACATGTCTGGTTCTTGTTATCTCTTGTTCCACTGGCACATGTCTGGTTATTGTTATCTCTTTTTCCACTGGCACTTGTCTGGCTCTTGTCATCTCTTGTTCCACTGGCACTTGTCTGGTTATTGTTATCTCTTGTTCCACTGGCACATGTCTGGTGATTGTTATTTCTTGTTCCACTGGCACATTTCTGATTCTTGTTATCTCTTGTTCCACTGGCACATGTCTGGTTATTGTTATCAGTTCCATATTTTCAATAGAAGAATTTTACATTATGCACAAGAGTAATCTATAGATATTTACATTTATTATGATATTTAACAATGAAAGTTTGGTTTGGTTTGGTTTTTAAGGACTATTTTCATTGCACACGGACTACTCCATCAGTGCTCCAATCTCCTCCATTAGATCACACAAGGAGGATCTCAGCACAGTGCACGAACTCCATAGCACCGGCGAGAAACCCAATGTGTATATAGGAATCACACATTCTATAAATATTTTTTTGTCATGAGTAGGTTTCTAATTTTTAAATTTTGCCAGGGCAGTGGCCTGATAGGCCTACTCTTTATGATTAAAAGGTTGGGATGGGATGGGGGTTGGAGTGGCTAAGAGGTATGGCATCCACCTCGAGTTCTAGAGGTACCAGGTTTGATTCCCAGTTTGAGGGAATGTAATTTATGGAAATTTTTTTCAGAACCAGTGGTCCTAATGATGTCATACTTCCCCCTGGTCTCCTGGGTAGTGAGATCAGATGCCTATCATTCTCGGATAAGGTTGAAAAAATAGGAGGTCCCATGTGCAAGTTGCACACATTAAAAATCCCATGGCAGTTGGAAATCATAACAATGAAAGTACTTATGTGAAATATTTTCTTTCTCCTGTCCTGATGTGTTTTCAAATTTCCTGTTTTTACAAGCGTGTGACATGTATTTGCATTCTATGATATAAATTACTTCTTGAGGATTTCATGACATAAAACTGATCGTGCTTTGTTAGAATATTCTATATACAGTAATGTGCAGTCCTTCATCTATTTTCACTGCAGACATAGTTGCAATTCTGAAAGCTTTAGAAATCTAACAATCCTCATAAATTGATAATTTTAACAGACTCACTTTCAGCTATTCAAGCTATAAGAAACGTATGAGAATGCAGTAGACCAGAAATAAGCTGAGTCGGGACGTGTAAAAATTCCTTCTTTAGAATGAAAATTTTCCTCTAATTTTCTATTAAATCAGTTGAGCTTATTTGCTATGTTGTGTGAAAAGAGGACAATTTCGACATTTCCTTCTCTGTAACTCTCCAGCTCTCCGCGCCATAGAGAAGCACAGAAAGCACACAGCTCTGATATAATCCTAATTTTGTGCTTGTTCTGTACTGAGAGAACTCCCAGATGTTGTTTAGACTAAAAAAGGCTGTTCTTGCTTTGTTCATTCTGTTGTTGATGTCTCTGCTTGCTCCACCGTCTGGTGTTACTATGCACCCTAGGTATGTGAAGGCATCTGTCTGTTCCAGTTGCTGATTCCTTACTGATATGGGCTCAGGGTTGCTCACATTGAGCGTCATGACCTCTGTCTTCTTTAGGTTGATGTTCAAGCCCACCTGCTGGCTATACTTATTAAGTCTATCCGTTTTTTCCTGGATGTGTTGATGTGAATGTGCTAGCAGTGCAATGTCATCTGCATATTCCAGATCTTCCAATGTAGAAAATGTAGTCCATCTTATTTCTCTTGGATTGCCCTCTGTTGTCTGGCGCATCACCCAGTCTATGACTGTTAAAAATAGAGTGGTTGATAAGGGGCATCCCTGTCGTACTCCTGTCTTCACTTCAAAGGTTAGGTTGCTCTGCCCAATGCTACACGTAAAGTTGGCATAAAGGCTTTTTATGATTGACACTATGCAGCTTGGAATTCCATAAGCCCTCAGTATTTTCCATAAACTGTCCCTATGTATACTGTCAAAAGCCTTTTCAAAATCAACGAAATTAATGTACAGCTGTCTTTGCCATTCTGAGCACTTCATGCATTACAGTGCTCACCAATTATGAAGTCTCTCCTATCTTGCTTCAGAAACTGAGAATCGACTCAACCAAGTGAACACGGTCCTACTGCGCACTGCCATACAGAGCTGCTCAGTCATTGCCCCCCACTGCAAGAACTAACATCATCCAGTGTGGAAAGTTAAAAAAATGTATTTTTCAGTCAAGATCTCTCATGGAACCCCTAGTGACTTTTCATGGAACCATAGGGTACTGTGGAACCCCAGTTTAGAAATTTAGCTCTAGAGGATGTTCCATTATAATAGCTTAGGTACTTTCACAGGTTGGCACAGAAGGAAATGAAATGCTGGATAAAGAAGCTAAGAAAAGTAGATCTAATAAAAACAAAATAAATGTGGGGATGAGTAAACATCAAAACTTTAATTAAAAGAATAATAACTGACTAATAGACAGTGGCATGGGATGAAAGTCAGAAGGGCTGACATGCATATAAATTGTTTAGGGCTCGAACATGAACGTGTCACATATCTAGAGAACTACAAATTCCTAGCAATAAGAAACCTTTTAGGCTGCAACTGGGAATAAGATATTTCAGAATAGAAGAACTTTACTGTGCAGAGTGTCTAGAGGAAAATAATATAGAGCAGGTAATTTTTACTTTTGGCGTCCCGAGTTCAAGAGTGATCTGTAAATTATTGCAAATATAAAATAAGTGGCTTGGTGCGTATCACGCTGCTAACAAATAAAGTATGATACTGTGTCTCCAGGCGTAGACATTATATTCTCAGAGGAATACAATTTTATATAATTATTCTTCTTCTTCTTTAATTCTTAGCAGCCGACCGTCAGAGCAGTCAGTGGCCATTACGCCTGGTGGCGACTTGTAGGGCAACAACAAATTGATTCCACTTTGCTCGGTCGGAGGCCATCCTTTGTACAGTGCCCCAGCTCTGGTTCATTCTTTGCATCTCAGCCTCCACAGTCCTCCGCCAAGTTGTTTTTGGTCGGCCTCTCTTTCGTTTTCCTTCAGGGGTCCATAGCATAGCTGTTCTTGTGATGGCATCGGGGTCTCTTCTGAGGACATGGCCAACCCAGCTCCAGCGTCTGCCAGCTATGATGGTGTGCATGCCCTCTTGCTTGCTCTGAGTAAGCAGATCTTGGTTGGTGATGGTATTCGGCCAAAAGATTAGGTGAATTTTTCTTAGGCATGTTGTGTGAAAAGAGGACAATTTCGACATTTCCTTCTCTGTAACTCTCCAGCATTCCGCACCATAGAGAAGCACAGAAAGCACACAGCTCTGATATAATCTTAATTTTGTGCTTGTGCTGTACTGAGGACTTCCAGATGTTGTTTAGACTAAAAACGGCTGTTCTTGCTTTGTTCATTCTGTTGTTAATGTCTTTGCTTGCTCCGCCGTCTGGTGTTACTATGCATCCTAGGTATGTGAAGGTGTCTGTCTGTTCCAGTTGCTGATTCCTTACTGATATGGGCTCAGGGTTGCTCACATTGAGTGTCATGACCTCTGACTTCTTTAGATTGATGTTCAAGCCCACCTGCTGGCTATACTTATTAAGTCTATCCATTTTTTCCTGGATGTGTTGATGTGAAAGTAGTGCAATGTCATCTGAATATTCCAGATCTTCCAATGTAGAAAATGTAGTCCATCTTATTCCTCTTGGACTGCCCTCTGTTGTCTGGCGCATCACCCAGTCTATGACTGTTAAAAATAGAGTGGTTGATAAGGGGCATCCCTGTCGTACTCCTGTCTTCACCTCAAAGGTTAGGTTGCTCTGCCCAACACTGCACGTAAAGTTGGCATAAAGAGCTTGGAATTCCATAAGCCCTCAGTATTTTCCACAAACTGCCCCTATGTATACTGTCAAAAGCCTTTTCAAGATCAACGAAATTAATGTACAGCTGTCTTTGTCATCCTGAGCACTGCTCTATAATGTTCCTGATGGTAAATATATGATCTACACATCTTCTGTTCTTTCTAAATCCTGCTTGTTCTTTCCTCAGTTTGTGGTCTACTGCTTTTGAAATTCTCTGTATAATTATCCTGCCTAGTATTTTGCTGGAAACTGAGAGAAGAGTGATTCCTCTCCAATTATTGCAGTCTGCAAGATCTCCCTTCTTGGGCAATTTGAATATTATTCCTTTGTTCCACTCTGTTGGTGTTGTCCCTGTTTTCCAGATCTGTGCAAATAGTGGTTCTAATAGTTCTGCTGCTAGCTCAGGGTCTGTCTTAAATAGCTCTGCATTTAAGTTATCATGCCCAGGAGCTTTTCCATTCTTTAACTCTTTGATTGCTGTGATGATTTCTTCTTTTCGTGGAATGTCTGTATTAACATCAAGATCGTTTTCAGCCTCAGGAACATTCAATTGTGTCTCTGGTGGTTTTTTGTTTAGAGTTTCTCTGAAATGCTCTGTCCATCTTGTTTCCTGTCCCTCTGCTGTGGTGATGAGATTTCCTTGCTTATCTCTTACTGTTGTAATATTGTTTGCACCACGTTTATATAATTATTAAAAATATATAATTAATTTATGTGTAAGATAATAATTACACGTAAAAAGGTAAAGGCTAAGGATCCTGTTTACATGCCCAAAGAGGCATATTGGGAATATGGTGTTAGACCCATATTTTCAGGACCATTCGGCACACTTGGGGTGATGTAGTCAGCATCATGCTGGTCACCTTTAACCTTCCCTGAGTTGCTCTGGTACCCAATTCATGAGGCTGGGCCGACCCATGATTGTGGCAAGCGAGGTTTGTGAAAAGTTAGAAAGACCACACAGGGACATAGGGTAAAGTCAAGATAGAGAAAATGCAGACTTTGGTGGTGACGATGATAAAGAGAAAGGCAAATATGGTAAGCCTTTAGTGAGAAAGCAGAGAGAGCGAGTAAGTGTATGTAAGCCCACATAAAAAAAGTTGAGAATATAATAAAGTGTAAGTAATATAAAATTTAGAAGACAGGGCAATGAGGTTGACATTATACCGACATTAATAATTTTGGTAGGCTGTATGTGATAGAATAAGAAACTTCTCAGACAACAGCTGGGAAAAGGCTATTTCAGAATAGAAGAACCTTACTGTGCAGTATGTCTTCAAGACAATCATATAGAACAGAACATTTCTTGTTAAAATGTAAGAGGTATGAACAAATGAGGATACCAATATTAGATTATTTGAAAGCATTTAACTTACCTATAACTATAGAAGAGGTGTTGAGAGTAGACAGACCAAGGGAACTGCATAATATAGTCAAACAATATTTAACACGTACAAATGGAGGTCTGATGCTGTTATTCCAAAGCTTATGACTTTTAACAGATGAAAGTCAATTAAGTATCTTTTAAAGTCAGTTATATAACTGGAACCGCCAGGCCTTTACACCCCTTCACTTTAATATTATTCTTGTTCAGAGTTTCATCTTGATTTTATTTATTGTTTTGTTTAATATTTATTTAACGTATAAGCACAATTGGTATTGTCCCTATTTACAATGATTTGACAAATGTGATGCCACTTTCTCATATCGGCAGTTGTTCATATTATTTGGAATTGAAAACAATATATATCTTAATTATAACCCATCAGAGGTTGAACGGGATATTTTTCTTCATTAAAATTTAAAAAAAAAAAAATGTGATAGAACCGAGGGCAGAAATATGTTGAAAGTTGTCACCTTCACAAGCGAGCACGAAACTTGAAGATAAATATACTACTCGTCAAAAGTCAAGGGCCACTTAGAAAAACCTTGGTTGAAACCATAAAACAAATCTGATATAAATGTAATTGGTATCAGTCAAAACAGCATTTATTGAATACCAAATTGACATGTCACGTAAAGAAATGGAAACACACATTCAAACGCAATGAAGCTGTGAAGTGTGTCACCCACCTTTTCAAAAGTCACACAATAGATATTGGACAAATAGACATTTCAAAATCAGGTATGACCACTGTTTGCAACAAGGCATTCAAGACAGCGTAGACGCATCGAGTCCACAAGGGTCCGAAGAGTATCCTGAGGAACAGCTTGCCATTCCTGAAGCAGAAATGCAGTCAGCTGTGCAACATCCATTGGCAGGGGGTGATTTGTTGACAATCGTCAACCAAGGACATCCCAGAGGTGCTCAATCGGAGAAAGGTCAAGTGAATGAGCTGGCCACGCCATCCTGATGATCCCATGTTGCTGAATAAACTCATTCACCACACGAGCTCGATGGGGTCAAGCGTTATCATCTTGGAGGATGGCATTACCACCTATGGCCTCCAGAGCAGGCTGAACAATTGGTCTCAAGATTTCGTTCTGGTATCTTGGGCCGGTCAAGTTGCCTTGGATGATGTAGAGTGGGGTCCTGCCGTGTCTGTAGAAACCTCCCCAGACCATGACAGAACCGCTACCATAACGATCCACCTCTCGAATTGTGTCATCAGTAAATCGCTCTCCTGGTCGTCTCCAAACTCGAATCCTGCCATCATTGAATGACACAGTGAAGCGAGATTCATTAGTGAAGAGAACTTGACTCCATTGTTGCCTTGTCCATCAGATGTGCTCGCAACACCAAGCAACACGGGCTCTGCGATGAGCAGGAGTAAGACGGATTCTGACTGCAGGACGTCGAGCAGCCAGTCCAAATTCATATAAACGTCTGCGAATGGTGCTTTGACTGACATTAACGTTTACAGTTTGTCTCAGCTGACATCTTAGAGTGGAACAAGTCACTGTTCGATGGCGCAGGGCTGACAACAAGAGGTACCGGTCATCATGTCTATTGGTGCATCTAGGGCGACCTGGCCGGTGGCGATCCTCCACACTTCCTGTGGCCTGAAATCTCTCCAAAATTCTTTGGATAGTAGAGTGTGACACTGCAAGCCGTCTAGCAACCTCATGGACAGATAAACCACTTTCAACCCACGCTATAGCGCTCATTCTTTGTAAGGTGTCAAAGACTTCTTTTCGGTGGCATATTTTTTGCAAGTGATGAAACTACCCTAAGTCTGCTGATTGTAAAACAAATTAAGAGTGAACTCTGTTCACGAAAAGTCGCCATTGCACGTGGAATGTCAATCAGCACGAATACTTCATCTGTTTAGTTGTACGGAAGTTTGAAAAAACAGATTAAAAATGTGAATTTATGGTCAGCAAACCAAATTGCACGTGATCACCATGGTTGTTGGTGAGTTGTTTTTATGCTTAACGTGCATAGAGGACTGTCAGAGGAAGATATTGCACCCATTTTTACTAAAAACTTCCTTCATTTAATCATTCTATGCGCTTATATAAAAGTGTATTGAAAATAATAGGGTGGCCCTTGACTTTTGACGAGTAGTATAAGACTTCCCGGCAATTTCCTATTATCGTACTTTTTTGCTCTGCACAGAATATGTTGAGTTATAAGTTGTTTCGTAGCATTTACAGTTAGGGTTAACCTTAACCCTAATCGTGCGAAACAACACATAGCCTAACTACAGATATTCTGTGCGGAGCAAAAAAGCACGAGTAATAGGAAATTACCGGCCATTTCCATAACTTACACACAGAATTTGTTGAAGCATTCACACAAAAGTAGTGTAATGGTAGATACCACGTGGTATTTTTAAAATTGTTTTTCTGGATTGGCTTTAGAATTCATTTCGTTGCTAACAATTATTTTTTTTTGACCAAATCATTGGTGCAATTTGCATCCCCCCAACTCCACCTGCCTTTTTGTCGTTATTAATTGGATAGACCTTATAGGGGTAATCTCCAAAAGAACGTTACCGACCTATCGTTCTTGGCGTACACTGTTGGAACTCGAATGAGTCATTTTTAATATATAAGGATCAATGATGGTGTGAGGAAAAGGGGTAATATGTTTAAGCGTAATTGTGATTGTCCCTATTTACAATAATTTGACAAATGTGATGCCACTTTCTCATATCGGCAGTTGTTCATATTATTTGGAATTGAAAACAATATATATCCTAATTATAACCCATCAGAGGTTGAACGGGTTATTTTTCTTCATTAATTTAAAAAGAAAATAATCTGACGGGAGCTCGTATGGAACTATGGATGATGGCAGATAATTAGTGGATTTGATGTAATCTCGGACAACACCCAGGCTTTCTCGCCCCTTTTCATCTTGTTAACAACTGGGCAGTTATGAGGGACTTTATTTTCGTTAGTTTTGCCTTTTTTTTTTAAATTCCTTTTTTTAATTGTTTGTTTGTGTCTTGGGAATGGGAGATCACACAAAAAACATTCACATATTTGCTCTTGATTTACTCTTTTTGGACTGAATGGAGGTGGGAAGAAGGTACTATATTTAGATATTGGAAATCTGATTTTCTTTTCTTGAATTTATTACACCATTTGTCTTAATTATAACCCATCACGGGTTAAACGGGATACTGTATTTAAAAAAAAGTTTTTTTTATTTTATTATTTAGATAATCTATTTTCTATTTAAGCATTCTTATTGTTTGTTAGGATTCTTTATGTTGATATTTATTCTTGCTCTATATTTTGAAGGAAAAAAAATGTTATCTGATTCACGTATTGTAAGTATTGCAGTTGTATGACCATTGTTACTGTGATGCAGCTTGAATCATGTCCACTAGAGTGAGCGGTGGTCACTGTGATCGATAGGTTTTTGATAGTGCCTATTTATCGTATGCTGTTTTGCACTGGTAACATTATATATGGTGAATTTCACTATGGCGACGTTTGGCCAGTTTGTTGTTAACTTGATAAAGGGATACGAGCTGTGTGAAGCCTTGATGATTTTGTGTCAGCCATTGTTCGTGTGGTTCCTTAGGGTAAACGAGCCTGTGTCTGTCTTGAGATTAAATCCAGCACGAATAGTGGTAGGATGTGATACTAGTACTCTCAGTTATGACATCTATCATACTTTGACATCTGAGGCGCTCGTCCATCTTGGACGTCTGGGATCCCTCTGTTGGCGAATTTGGTTTGTTGTCCGCTGTTCGGACATCTTGCAGAATTGTTAGAAGGTGTTCTACTATTGTATAATTACCATCGGCACATATATTAAGAGGTATACGGTAATGTATTATCGTTAGACTTGTTGTCAGTGTTCTAGTGTCAATTCACAACATAGCGATCGATAAAGAGGTCAGCGCGAAACCGGTTTTAGTTAGTGTAGTGAGCAAGAAAATTGAACCATGTCACTGTAACGGCTGTTTTATACGTCTTTAAAATAGCTAAGTTATAGGGCAGTGATACGTACAGCTGGTTGTTTTGGATAAAACATGTTCACATATTTCTCCTGTATAGGTGTTCTGTTATCAGCATTGTTTGTTGATTCTTCTGTGAGGTGTCGTGCTAAATAAGTAGACATATTACAAGTTATACCTATTTGGTTGGTTGCTGTTATGCATGGGTAACAATCGTGCACTCCCTGCAGAGTACAGTTACTGGTTCGACAGGGCGGGTAGACGACTTCGGTTGTTGAACCATCCTTGTCAATACTGTATGACTTTGTTATCATAGGTGGTGGTAGGTTCGTTGTGGTGTTGAGGTGCCTTTGTAAACTTTCAAATTTACCTAGAAAAACTGGTTTCTTAGGGCAAATGGATGCAAGCAAATTGCAGTTTCACGCCAGGCCAAGGAGACTTTGATCCAGTCCGGACATAGGGTGACTGCCTGTGGTGCCTCCCATTATACCTGAACCAAAGGGCGCCTTACTTGATGCATGGGCTTGGGTTGCCTATGAGATTTCCTGCCACAACGTACCTACCCGGTATCCCGTGTTCCTGAACTGCAGCACACATATACTGTAGTGATCCTGTGTATCTGAGCTGCAGCACACCTGTATTGTAGTGATCATGTGTTCCTGAGCTGCAGCCCTTCTGTGCTGTGCCTATGTTCAGCTGTGGTCCTGTGCTATAATCTGCAAATGCTGTGACTGGTTGAGAAGCTGTTGTTCTATCATGCTGTGGTGTCCAGTGTCACTGGAAAGCCTGTATCGTACTGCTAGTTCCGGAGAAGAGTGACTGTCGTTGTGCTGAAGCCTACGCCTTGCAAACTCCATGTATGTGTTGGACACAGTCAACAGCGAGGACTGTGATGTGTGCCGACCTTTATTTCAATTTAACGAGAGGATGTTATTGTGATGCGAACATGCACTGTCGGCAGGCTACGAGACTGGGAAATTAATGCTTATTAAAGGTATGGTAGACAGAAAGCCAGTCTCAGTGATCCAGGTTGCACTACAGTTGGAGTCCATCGATCTTGCATCGATGAATCCTGAATGCATTTGTCCTGGACAAAGCTGATCGTCGGTAATGTACGAGGAGTGTATGACTTCACGGGAAATATTGGTGCAGTGTCACAGCAGCACCGGGTTCCCGCTGCGGACGACCAGGTGATCAATGTAGCAGTCTACTTCTATGGAAGTCTATTCTGTTGTGTTTTCTCGCGTGACTGTTGGTTGTTGTGGTGTTAAATTGTGTGCGTATTATTTCTCATTTATATGTTTACTGCTGCATGTATTTACACATATTGATTATTGAGGTGGCTATTATATATGCCACGAAGCACTAGTGTGAGTGCTGTTTGTTTATGACTTCGTAGGGGCTAGTGCATCGATCTGTATTCAGATCACTATCTCTATTCTTCCCTATTTGTAGTGTACCTGGTTATTACTCACTCCTATTGTGGGGTAATGATATTAGTGTAAAGACCATAGTACGATTTTGGTTATTGGTGGATCAGTAGTACATTAGCGACTTGATATTCAGGTAGGAGGTACCTAGATTATACGTTAAGGAACTATTTTGGGTGATCGTAAGTAAGTAAACACAAGCCAAGTGGCAAAGTGTCTTGATTGGGAAGATATATATATATATATATATATATATATATATATATATATATATATATATATATATATATATACAGAGAGAGAGAGAGAGAGAGAGAGAGAGAGAGAGAGAGAGAGCAAGTTATTTTGAGTGTAGTACTGAGTATTCAGTGATACAGAATATCATGGAGTTGCCAGAGTTTGTGCAGATTGGGTAGGAATGAGGTTTCACTGGAAACGAGTTGATCGAATTTTCGAAGATTAAATACAGCTCTAAGGAACACCTGGTTGCCCTAGAAAAAAGTAGATAGATAAAGAGAATCGAGAAAGAAATGAACGCGCCGATGAACGAGAACGCAAGAAAGAAGAGAGTGAATTACAAGAGAAAAAGATCAAAGAAGATAGAGATGCAGAAATAGAGGAGAAATTGAGACTATAATTGGAGGAGAGGAAACTGCAGGTAGAACTAGGTGCGAGTGGTCAGAGCTCGACTCCGAGGGAGTTTCACCGTCCCTTTAGACTGCGTTTACCGAGCTTTAACAACAAAGTGGACAGCATGGACTTCTATCTCAAATGATTTAAGGATGAATGCGTTGTGTGGAAGGCTAACAGAGATGAATGACCATCTCTGTTGTCTACCGTGTTGGTCGAGCCAGCGATGGAGACCTTTTATAGCCTCCCACTGGCAGATAGGGCAGATTATGATATCGTTAAGGAACAGTTGCTGCGCAAATTCTATATGACAGCAGACGGGTACCGGAAGTGCTTCCACAACACGGTACCGAGTGCGGATCAGGACTTTGAAGACTTTATCTCGATGATTAAACTTTCGCTTAACAGATGTATCGAGATGGGCGGCATCACTGAAGACTACGATGGCATTGTCGATCTGATGCCACGGAACAAAGTGTTGTCATGCTCGGCGGAGCTAGTAGCATTTTTCCAAGAACGCCAGCAAAAAGACATAGATTCCACGTCACAGTTAGACCATCATTACGACACATCCCATCCGGGCAAGACTTTCCATCGGTCTAGTATTTCTGATGATGCTATCTCGTGCGTTGGGAAGGTTTCGAAGCATCCAGCATGGCAGCAACGTTTGAATAGCACCGATAGGTTTAGGAAACAAAAGATTGATAGGTCATTTCGTCAAAAAGAACCACAGAGAGGAAGTTATGAAAACTTCCAAACTCGACGGAGGTACAGTCACAGGTAACCACCGCCAGCCAAGAGGTGGAAGTGATGAAGATGAGAGACAGTCGCAGAAACATGTCCACTTCAGCTATTCATGAGCTTCAGATAGGGGTGGTATAGAGAGAAATCCTCCAAACAGAGAAGTGAATCCTCTGACAGTCGAGAATCTGACTCTGATGCTCGTTATTCCAGTAAGAATAGTCCGGCGAAACAAGTGGACTATCGGGCTAGTATCCAAGACTTCACCAGCTAGCAGGAGTCCCTGTGGCGACTCCAAAAAGGAACGCCGATGTTCAACCATTGATGGTAAGGTACATTATTCAGACGTGTGTCCAACTCCAGTCGAACTTCGTGTATATGTTGGACACAGTCAACAGTCAGGACTGTGAAGGCCTGTGACCAAGCATGCTAAACGTATGGCACAAATGCACCGTGACATCCACCCCTCCCCCTTAAGAAAGAAAACGGGGTTTTCTTCCATCCGAAAGATGCTGGGCCTAGGTCTCCTGAAAAGTCAGGAGAACACGTATGCCGTGCAGCAGCGCTAACATAATTCACTCAAGTCCATAGCTGGGATCATATAACTACCGAATTTAGCCAAATCTAAAAAGAAAAATATTTTCACAGTATATAAAAAAGGTGGTTGCAGCGCAAAAAATAACAAGTGGTACTGCACTAGGCTATCATAACTATAGTAACTAGTAGGGCTAATATGTAGATACATGTTAGAATTGAAAATTTCAACTCTAAAACCAAAAAGCATGTACTTTATAACATACTAGTATAATTGGACCCTTCCGCCATGCCAATACCTTGGCTCTGTGTAGTGCGGGACTTATGACTCCCAACACCCATAATAATGTCAGATTTACTGTTGAGCTCTTTTTAGGTATCCACCAATTACTGTTAGGACCTTTTCTGCAGGGTCTCTACAGATGACTGTAAGATCGTGCTGATAAGACGCGAATCAAAATAAACTGTCAAAATTAGTTCAACAGATAACGATGCATAACTTCAGGCATGTCAACCAAGGCCTGCTGTGAACTGAAGCAAACTGTAAGGCGGGTGGTACAGTTTAACATTATTTATTGACGGTATACGTTCAACAATACGAGACAATGTTCTTGACGGAGACAATCAACATGGATGCATAGTAATGATACTCTGAATTAAATTATGTACGTCTATGATGGTGGTTAGGTATTGCGGCAGATCCCTTTCAAACATCTTCCTTACATTCAATTAATAAGAATCCAATAATGTTCATGCTAGGTTTGAACAGTAATATAATGTCCGTTGACCTTGTCTGAGGACATCCAACTAAGTACGTATTCCCATATCACTGAATCCCGCATTCATCCAACAAAAGACTGTCTTGATCCAAGACTTCATTCCTACCACGTAGGTTCAAAATATAATATCAATGGCGTAAACATGAAGCTACATCTGGGTTAGTATTTGGGTTTTAACTAACCTCTCCACAAACTCATACCACGACTTTGGCATTGGCATAACGGCATTTTAATAAGAATAATTCAATCCAATAACTTTGTTCCCTCGTAGGAATTCTCCTTCTACGATATATCATAAAGGCTATCTGCTCCGTTGGTCCATTCTAGGAATAACATAACAATATGGATTCCCGCTAGACTTTCTCAAGGAGTAGCCTTAAACTTCAGGTTTCAATATTCTAATCATACGAATACGAAGGGGCGACAACTTACATGTTACTCCCAATATTGGCTTCAACATGAAGACCAATATTCCAACAAAAGAATGGCTTCCACAGACTTGCCACAATAAACGAAATATCACACGGACATATGGTCCGGTCTACCCCTTTCAGATGATGACGTCAGACTCCCTTCTTAACTAGGTTACCCGTGCGTCAAGAGTAATACATACTCTGCATTGTGCACGTCGGTGCGTGAATAAATCGCACGTACAAATAATATAACTATATCAAGACTGGTGCGTACATTGGCAGGACCGACGACTACCCCCCATAGGTAAAAACGTACGCAACAGCTCCCTTATCACCGGCCCTTAAAAAAAATTAATTCTATTAATTTTTTTTGAACTAAGTACCCAAGAGAGGTGAGTCAAAACTACATCGATATCTATCAACACAAATCAAAGTCATAATGTTATACAATATTATGAAAAAGAATATAAAATGGAAATCAATATAACTAAATGAAAGTATGCATTAAAGCACACATCCACAATCGACCTACTTTGGAACGATGTGGTAAATTCGAAGTAAAAGAAAGTTGCAAATGAAAACCAAAAAGGTATGATAAAAACATACAACTAAATTTTCAAAACACACATGTGATTTTGAATGAAAATGAACAGCAACGATGATGATAATCAAAGACAAGAGAATCAAAATAAATGAAAATAAAACATGCAAAGTGAAACAAAGCATAATTAAACACGTTAAGAAGCAACACCCTTACTGTTTCTAATATTAGTAAGGTGGACTAGTTATCTAAAAGTTGAGATATCAAGCACCATGAGAAGTAAATATACGTACAAAGAGACACTTACAACTATTCAAGTTAGTTAATGTGTACTCTACAATTAATTAATTAGCTTAAATTGAATTCTTCTACTTAATATAGTTCTTAATTACAAACAATTAAGTAATTACTAATTTATTTAAGTAATTCCAATTTTACTCAGTGTTACTGTTCCACTAAGAGTAGTTAGCCCAATGGGCTGATCACCCGTTGGCTTGTCACACCGATTACGGAAACAACGGCAGATGGATCTATTTGTTGTTGCCCTAAAGACGCCGCTAGGCGTGATGGGAAACTACAACAGAGAAAATCAATCTGCTGTTGCCCTTAAGACGCCACAAGGCGTGATGGCCTCTGACTGCTTGGTCGGTCTTTGGCTAAGGACGGAAGAAGAAGAAGAAGAGTAGTTAATAATCGACGAGAATATGTTCTTAATGTTCCATGTGCGATGAACAGATATTCTCTAATACAAAATACTACACAAGAAGTCATGTTATAATCCAGAAGTAAGTATATCCCGGAATTATGCTGGTACGAAATATTCGGTTCCATACAAAGTATGTATAGAGGTTCAATAATTGATACTGTACAAAGTTCCTTATATTATATCTGACTGATTATCTGTTAGGATGTCTCAACTTCCGGAAGTGATTTAGGTTCGACTAGTTCGTTTGGGCATCCTGACAGACAGTCCGCAAACACATCTTTCACTCCAGGAATTGCCCGAACCTCAAAGCTAAATGGCTGGAGAGCTATAGCATATCCAGTAGACCCTGAAGATTTCACGTCCTTTGTGTTCAATGCTGTGAGAGCTTTTTGGTCAGTTTCCACTACAAAGTGTGAGCCCAGTAAGTATCGCTCCAGTTTTGTGATTGACCACACCAATGCGAGTAACTCCTTATCAAGGACGGAGTACTTCATTTCGCTCGTCGTCAATTTTCTCGAAACGTACATAACTGGAAATAAGGTGCCTGTATATTCCTGCATCAAGACTGCAGCAATGGCGTAAGCAGACGCGTCACTGCGAAGAATGAAAGTGAGATCTTTGTTAGGCAACCTCAAAAAAGGCTCATTTGAAAAAAAAATTTTTTATATAATCTAACGCGATTTGATGTTCGTTAGACCACTGTACTACATTAGCTGTACCTTTTTTCAGTAAAGAAGAAAAAGGTGCAGTTATAGTAGACAAATGAGGGATGAATTTAGAACAGAACTGCACTAGCCCTAAAAGAGACCCAACTTGTTTTTCTGTCCTAGGTGCTGAGATGTTCAAAATCTTAGAGACATTACTGTCTTCTGTATACATTAAACCCCGACCTATACGGTGACCCAAAAAGGAGATGTCATGAAAACCGACAAATGCCTTTGAAGGTTTCGCTGTTAAGTTATAATCCCGTAAAGTAGAAAGTAAAGCTTTTAATCCCTGAATATGTTCATCCCAAGAGTTACTGAAAAGACAGATGTCATCTATGTAAGTAATGACATCGGGACGATGAGACAGTACGCGGCGCATCATGCGTACAAAGGTAGCTGGCGCATTCATTAATCCGAATGGCATAAAATTCCATTGAAAAAGTCCCCGTGGCGTCGAGAAAGCAAAGATGACCAGTAAAGAAAAAGAGGCGATGACTGCATAGGCTGAGTCATCAAAGAATGTGAAATCAAAATCCAATATAGTAGGTTACTATCTGCGTGACGCAGAATCGGGAACCAATTGTAATCGGAGAGAATGGTGGTGGAAATACACACCATTGTCCCGCTCGATAGCCATGCGAGCATCTCTATTGGTCCTAAAAGTAACCACGGCGTCACCATACCTGTTATTGGTATGAGGTAACAGACGCACGAACCTAACGTCTGCCGTGTGGTTGAGAAAATCTCCTAGTGCTTGCCAACTAGTTCGCTGTGGCAGATTTTGCACAAGGATGGTGCGAGAAGATGCACCTCTACCAATATAAGTGGACCGTAGTCACAAGAATGTGAACAAGGTTGATGGGTAACATTAGTCCTCTTAGGTATATTATAATATTTATTATTTATACCTTTAGGATTATTCTTAAATGTACCATACTTTTGTACTTGATTATTATTACTTATGCCAGACAAAGGTGTAGGTGTACGGCATGTCGTAGACACCTGCTTGCTGGGCAAAGTTAAAACCTTACTGGCAACCTTCTTGGTATTAATTTTCCCATCTGAGTTACAACTCTTATCTTTATTAGGAACATCCTTTCCCTTTTTGACTTTTCTATCTCTAAGATTCATTATCAATTTTTTCTGTTTTTCAGCTTCTATTTTCAACTCTACATAATCTGACTTCAACTTCTCATAATTCATTTTGACTTGTTCTAGCTCTCTAGCAATCCCATTCATAATATTTAAATCTTTAACTTCGAGTTCTGCAGCAGCAGTTTGAGTTAGATGTTCAACATCGATAGTGTGTTTTCTGACATGTTCTTTATTAATGGCCTTTTCTCTTTCAAGTGCCTCAATGGCATTTTGATGGCTATTCGTAAGCTCCTCAACCCTTAATTTCAAAAGAGGAATCTCAGATGTCAGTTCTTGAATCTGAGCCAAATGAGCATGACAGTTTGTCTTTATAGCCGTATTTAACTTATCAAATTCTCCAATGACCTTATTCTCCTTGTCAAGTAATTTTTTTACTGAGCGTACTTCATTCTCTAACTCATTTTTCTCCATGAGTAATTTTTCAATATTTATCTGTTTTTCCTGAGACACTTTCTCCTGTTGACATAGAAGATTCCTGAGTTCTTGATTTGCCAAGGTAAGATCTGCTACCTTCTTATCCAAAACTTTCATGTTTTGTTCCATCGTTTTTTCCATATTACACTTTTCTCTCAAAAGAGTTACCTCAGATGTCAGGCTCTGAATTTGAGCCACGTGTGTATTGCAATCTATCTGCAATGTAGTATTAATAGCAATAGGTTTATTTTCATCGTCACTATCTTCTTCGAAAAATATGTTCATTAAGGAGGTCACCTCATTATCTAACTCTCTTTTCTGACTACAAGAAGAGTCATGAAATTTCTTATTATCCTCTATCAACACCGTCACTTTATTCTTCAACTCAGCATTTTCAAAATCTATAGCCAACAACTTCTTCTCATATTCTCCTTTTTGCTGTATCAGCTCATTCGTAAGGGCAATCTCCCTACCCTTATGCTTCGTTATGGTTTTCTTCAACTCATCCATCTCAATAACACTACTGTCGTGAGTAGTTATTTTTCCTTCATCATAAAAAATGGTTGATAATAATTTAGCAAGTCTCACTGCTTTCTCTTGTGAAAAGCCATATCTACACCTAAGAAAAGCAAAATTCTTAAGATCCTGGGTAATTTGAAGTAAGAAATGTTCAATGGCATATTCCTCACAACTTGAACCCCATTTACCTATTCTATCTCCCTCCCGGAGAAAATGATCTAAAATATCCATATTAAATATACATCAATGACTTCCCGAGTCAATCAAATAGTAAGCGAATTCTTTAAGTGACTTCCTATACTTTGTAGGTCAGTACACAAGAAAGTCCAAACATGTGTACGCAAAAACAAAATGGAGTCTATATATGACGTCACAACTACTACGTCATAGTTTTGTGTGTAACACTAAAAAAAATTATTCCCAAATGATTTATAATATATTATTCTATTTAGGAGTCATATTAAGGGCTTTAGCTTGATTAATGAAATAATCTAGTGAATACATTATGCTTTATAAGTAGTCACAATACTTTTGATTTCTAAAAATGATAATTAATTAATGTAAATTAATTAACCTTGTTACTATACCAAGTGGTCTTCGTTCCTGTCCTAGAACGGTAAATATTGTTATCATATAATTGTGAAATATATTAATAATCAATAAAGTAATTTATGTAATGAAATGTTATGAAAGCAACAACGTGATAGACAATAGGAACAATACTGACGAGACAAAATAATCAAATACAATTGAAAACGGTCGCAGAAATCCAATAAAAATAAACTAAAAATAGAAACTAAAATAGAATGTCGTAAAGAGTTACGATGATAACTGCGATAAGATAATACACAAGACAGTGTATAAACATATGTTTTGTAAAAAACTCAACGAAAGTCAGGTGAGGAGGACAATAATCACGTACAAGATACATCATGAAACTAAAGTACGAATAAAAATAACTATGAAAACAACAATTAAAACTTGACGGAACAGCTAAACAGATACTATCATAAGAAACAAGTAGCGATCGGAACTACAGCAAGGTTTCTAGCCTTGAACCGGAATTATCGCTCAATTGAAACTTATAAATTAGATCCTATAGAACATCTGACAAGAGCCCGAATCAGCTTCGAGATGAACCTCGTTTGTCAGATCGACCTCCCTACCGCCCACGACGAACATAAAACATAGAACACGCAACATGAAAAGTATATAGGTGGACATAATCACATGAGGCACAGCTAAACGTAATAAAGCGTACAAAGATACCACGTTAATACTTATCTCGCGTGCAAGAAAAAAAAATGTGCCTCGTCTCCGTAGATGTACGTTTGAGACTTCGAAATACTTCGCCTTGAGTATTTGAGTAAAGCTCGCACGTAATGAGGACTAAAAGATGAGGTCCAACGTAGTCATACAATGTAGAACTTGATGTGGAGGTTCACTGTTGACCTTGACCTTGAGGTAGCCGTTATCCGGAGTATGTACTGTTAGAAAATCCACGTATTTTCGACTAGTGTGGAACTTGTGAGGTAGTTCCCGTGTTGAATCCTGAGTAATTCAAGACACACTGGCATACCAATTACTGTTGAGCTCTTTTTAGGTATCCACCAATTACTGTTAGGACCTTTTCTGCAGGGTCTCTACAGATGACTGTAAGATCGTGCTGATAAGACGCGAATCCAAATAAACTGTCAAAATTAGTTCAACAGATAACGATGCATAACTTCAGGCATGTCAACCAAGACCTGCTGTGAACTGAAGCAAACTGTAAGGCGGGTGGTACAGTTTAACATTATTTATTGACGGTATACGTTCAACAATACGAGACAATGTTCTTGACGGAGACAATCAACATGGATGCATAGTAATGATACTCTGAATTAAATTATGTACGTCTATGACGGTGGTTAGGTATTGCGGCAGATCCCTTTCAAACATCTTCCTTACATTCAATTAATAAGAATCCAATAATGTTCATGCTAGGTTTGAACAGTAATATAATGTCCGTTGACCTTGTCTGAGGACATCCAACTAAGTACGTATTCCCATATCACTGAATCCCGCATTCATCCAACAAAAGACTGTCTTGATCCAAGACTTCATTCCTACCACGTAGGTTCAAAATATAATATCAATGGCGTAAACATGAAGCTACATCTGGGTTAGTATTTGGGTTTTAACTAACCTCTCCACAAACTCATGCCACGACTTTGGCATTGGCATAACGGCATTTTAATAAGAATAATTCAATCCAATAACTTTGTTCCCTCGTAGGAATTCTCCTTCTACGATAGATCATAAAGGCTATCTGCTCCGTTGGTCCATTCTAGGAATAACATAACAATATGGATTCCCGCTAGACTTTCTCAAGGAGTAGCCTTAAACTTCAGGTTTCAATATTCTAATCATACGAATACGAAGGGGCGACAACTTACATGTTACTCCCAATATTGGCTTCAACATGAAGACCAATATTCCAACAAAAGAATGGCTTCCACAGACTTGCCACAATAAACGAAATATCACACGGACATATGGTCCGGTCTACCCCTTTCAGATGATGACGTCAGACTCCCTTCTTAACTAGGTTACCCGTGCGTCAAGAGTAATACATACTCTGCATTGTGCACGTCGGTGCGTGAATAAATCGCACGTACAAATAACATAACTATATCAAGACTGGTGCGTACATTGGCAGGACCGACGACTACCCCCCATAGGTAAAAACGTACGCAACATTAACACATCCTGTGCTAAGACCACAGCGATAGATGCCATAATAGAGAGTGTCTCCCTCTCATCACACCCCCCTGTGTTGATGTGTATATATACGTTTCGGTGTTTAGTTTGTTTCCCACTAGAGTTACTTGCCCTTATGCTAATCCTTTTCCTACTTCCTCCTACTTCTAAGATGGCGAATTAAACATGTCGAGTTTGTAACCTGTGTTCAAGCTTCGTGGTTTAACTTTATAACGTGAGAATGTATGACAGCCAGCCACGTCTCATTATATCTTACAATATTTACTACACACAACAGTAAACATCAACATGGTGGCAGCGGTGTTTATTTCTACAGAATTCGAACTATTCTGCTGAAGATCTTGTAACACGTGTGCTGACTCACAGACTGGTAGGTTATTGCTTGCATACCATTGTTAGACATTTCGTCATGGCAGAACGGCCCTTATTTCGGTTACCACCCTGCCTAGACATAAATAACGTCGAACCAGACACATTTCGTAAATGGAGACGACAGTTAGATCTATACATGCATGCATCAGAGGTGGCGTCTAAACCTGATTCTGTTCGGGCGGCCATCATTCTACACTGTGCTGGACCTCAAGCTGTTGAAGTTTTTGATCAACTTGCAGAGGAAGGAGACCACTCTAATCCTACTAAAATTCTCGATTTGCTCCAGAACCATTGTAGCTCACGAAGCAATGAAGTATTACATACCTTCAGATTCTGGAACACACCTCTTCAAGAACCTTTTAATTCCTTCGTAACTGAGCTGAGAACTAAGGCAGATTTGTGCAACTTTAACGACAAGGATCGTATGATAAGAGACAAAATTGTCTTTACTGTCAACAAAAGGTTACAAGAGAAGCTCTTGAGAGAAGCTGACCTCGATCTAAAGAAAGCCATTCACATATGCAGAGTCTTTGAGCAAACTGGAAAAGACATAAGAGAGATGAATAATACAGTACAACCTTCTGAAGCAAGGGTTGAAAAGGTACAGAAAAAAATCACTCAACCATAAACCTCCCAAGAGAGACACTGGGCATGCTGCTGGTAAAGCCTGTCAAAGTAACACTGACAGTGGGTACTTTGAACCTAGAAAGGAGTGTCATTACTGCGGACAGAAACATCTATTGATTAAGAAAAAGTGTCCTGCATGGGGGAAGTTTTGCTCAAATTGTGGGGGAAGAAACCATTTCAAAGTTAAATGCAAGAAAGTTCACACTGTTCACACAGAGTCAGTGGAAGATTCTGAAGTTTTTCTTGCTTGTGTGAAGTCTAGCACAGCTTGTACATCTGCACAACTCATTGTCAATGGAAAAATGGTAAAATTTCAGCTAGACACAGCAGCTGATGTGAATACAATCTGTCAACGCTTTGTGATGCAAGAACAATTGTTACCCACTAAACAGAGGCTTGTTATGTGGAATGGTACTAAGATGACTCCACTGGGAGAAGTTCTATTAACTGCTGAGAATCCTAAGACTGGGACAAAACACAATATAAGGTTTACTGTTGTGAAAAATAGATTCACATGTTTGCTGGGCAACAACACACTGCAGGATCTACAGTTTGTGACAGTCAACACAAACAAATTTATTGCTAAGGTGGCTACTGACAGTTCAGATAATGATCATAACTCTGATAACCATCTAGGTGTCCTGGGTGAAGCTGTGTTGCATATTGATCCTAATATTCGTCCAAAGGCACTGCCGTGCAGAAAAATACCATTTTCACTTAAGAGCAAGGTAAAGTCAGAGCTTCAAAATCTAATGAACAGAGGTATATTAATACCAGTAGAGGAACCGACTGAATGGGTTAACCAAATGGCTGTTGTTGAAAAGTCTGATGGTTCTTTAAGAATATGCATTGATCCTAGACCCCTGAATGAGGCTTTGCAGAGAGAGCATTACAGATTACCAACTTTGGATGATGTATTGCCTGAACTCAATAATGCCAAGATTTTCACAAAGCTGGATATCAAGGAAGCATTCTGGCATATCAAACTTGATGAGAAGTCTAGTAAACTTACAACAATGATTACACCTTATGGTAGGTTCAGATGGTCTAGATTACCATTTGGCTTGAATGTAAGCAGTGAAATTTTCCAGAGGCATCTAGCACAAGCTCTTGAAGGTCTTCATGGTTGCATCAATGTTGCTGATGACATAGTTATTGCAGGTTGTGGATCAAACAGACAGCAAGCAATTAAGGACCATGATCTGAAGCTTAAAGCACTGAAACATAGGTGTAAAGAGAAAGGCATTAAACTGAATGACGCTAAAGCTCAAGAGAAGAAAGAAGAAATTACCTTCATGGGTCACCTTATTACTGCTCGAGGTGTTGAACCAGACAAGAAAAAGGTTGAGACAATACTAAACATGCCCGTTCCTAAGGACTGTCATGAGGTTCGCAGATTTTGCGGCATGATACAGTATCTAGCAAAGTTTCTCAACAATCTTTCAGAAGTTCTTCATCCAATAAGAGAACTTACCCGTAAGGATACTCCCTTTATCTGGTCTGCTGAATGCGAACAAGCTTTCAAGAGAGTCAAGAAACTGATTACTTCTACTCCAGTACTCGCATACTATGATCCTGATGAATCTTTGTGTATTCAAGTTGATAGTAGCAGCTATGGACTTGGGGCTGTCCTCCTACAAAATGGTCAGCCAATAGAGTTTGCTTCTAGAGCTCTAACTGAAACAGAACAACGCTGGGCTCAAATTGAGAAGGAGCTCTTAGCTGTTGTATATGGTTTGGAACGCTTTGACCAGTACACTTATGGAAGGAAAGTTACAGTCATCAACGACCATAAACCTTTGGCGGCCATCGTTAAGAAACCTCTGAGTCAAATTCCTCGAAGACTGCAGAATTTACTGATGCGCAGCCATCGATATGACTTTGAATTCCAATGGGTACAAGGTTCCGATCTTCTTATAGCCGACACACTGTCCAGAGTTTGTATTCATAATGTCACATTGGATTCCTTAGCTGATAGAGAGAGCAATGCAGGAGCTGATGCACCTGTAAGATTACCTGAAATACCAGATGTGATGATGGAAAAGATTAAAGCTGAAACTCTCAAAGACAGCGTGCTCCAGAGGTTGAAGTCGACCATTTTGGATGGGTGGCCTAAAAGAAAGTCTGATGTACCAGCTGAGCTTATGCCTTATTTTGACATTCGTGATACTCTGACAACAGAACAAGGCATAATACTTAAAGGAGAGCGTATTCTTATCCCAAAAGCACTGAGGCCTGAAATCAAGCAGAAGCTACACGCTGCTCATCTTGCATTTGACAGCATGATGCGCCGGGCCAGAAGTTGTCTGTTTTGGATCGGCATGACGGCTGAGATTCGACAGATAGCTGACAGTTGTCCAGAATGTCAAGAAACGAAGGCAAGGAATACTAAAGAACCTTTAAACCAACACTCAAGAGGTTTATCACCCTGGGAGAAAGTTGGCACTGACATCTTTATTATAGAAGGCCGATATTATTTAGTCCTGATTGACTACTTCTCCAACTTCATTGAAGTAGACTTTCTACCTACAATGACAGCACAGTTAGTCATCAGGAAATTGAAGTCTCATTTTGCTCGTTATGGTGTCCCTAAAGTTATTGTATCTGACCAAGGTACTCAGTTTACGTCTGCACAGTTCAGATCATTTACTGCTAGATGGGGAATACTTCATGTTAAATCAGCACCAGGTCACCATAAAGCCAATGGATTAGCTGAATCTGCTGTGAAACTCATCAAGGGTATGATGAGAAAGACTGTTCAAAATAATACAGATGCATATGAGGCACTACTTGAACTTCGTAATACGCCGAGACAAGGGTTTGATCAAAGTCCAGCAGAAATACTGTTCAACAGGAAACTGCGTACACTGATACCTTCTGCAGTGAAACCCGTTGCATCTCACAGTAGAGTTATTGAAAGTAGAGGCAAGAGAGACAGATCAGTGAAGAAGTATTATGATAAAACTGCTCATGATCTGCCCAAGTTGTCTCACCAGCCAGTCTACTATCAAGACCCTGAACAACCAAACTGGCAACCTGGAAGGATTGATAAGAGGCTCTCTGAAAGATCTTATCTCGTTGAAGGGGAGAATGGAGGTCAATATGTCAGAAACAGAATTCATCTAAGACCTAAAAAAACACCTTTCACACCTGATCCCGAGGACCTGGAAATTGATGTCTCCTCTCCAGTTCTACCCGAGCAACAGGTTGTTTTGCCAGACATGGAAAACACTAGTGAAGTGAACATTTCCAATCCTCCAGAAGTTGATCCTTCAACTCCAGCTACTTCTAGTCCTGGGAAAGCTGGCAAAGAACATTCTCTCCTACCATCTTGCCCTAAGAGACCCCAAAGAGATCGCAAGAAACCCTCTTGGATGAATGACTTTGTTCACTCATAAAGAAGGGGGGATGTTGATGTTTATATATACGTTTCGGTGTTTAGTTTGTTTCCCGACTAGAGTTACTTGCCCTTATGCTAATCTTCTTTTACTACACAACAGTAAACACTCTCGCTACTTTTGTATTGTCCCACAACGACAATACCTCCAAAAACTTCACAGGTGCGAGCTTCTTAAAAACTAGTCTGAGTGTGCGCCAATTAGCACCTAGAAGGACGTTACAGACCCATACAGTGCGATCACTAGCTGTTCGGCACTCAGACAAACCTCTGGTATTTCTATTCCTGCGCCTTTGCACAGCACTCTGAGTATTGGTGGATGCCCGCAGCTTTTATGCAACTTTTGCGCCTAGCGAGATCGAGATAGCTCGATCACCTAGTCGTCCGCAGCGGGAACCCGGTGCTGCTGTGACATTGCACCAATATCTTCTGTGAAGTCATGTACTCCTTGTACATTACTGACAATCAGATCGGCGACAGGACTGTCCAGGACAAATGCGTTCACCCTTCCTAGCAGAAACAGGGTGTCTACATTAATACACGCCTGGGGGTAAAATTCAACTTTACCCCCAAATGTGGTACACTTTACAGTTCTGCCTGTAATGCAGGATTCGTCGATGTAGTGCTTCCCGTGTCTCTCATAACTGAGACTGGCTTTTTCTCTACCACACCTTTATGGAGCTTTAATTTCCCAGTCTCGGGGACTGCTGACAGACACGGTAGTGTATGTTTGCATCACAATAATATAATTTTGTTCGACTAAAATGAAGGTCTGTATC
The DNA here is from genome assembly GCA_024509875.1 of Oreohelix idahoensis. Taxonomy (NCBI): domain Eukaryota; kingdom Metazoa; phylum Mollusca; class Gastropoda; order Stylommatophora; family Oreohelicidae; genus Oreohelix; species Oreohelix idahoensis. The sequence goes on from JAMPIV010011143.1 coordinate 335,371, forward strand.
CTTCACAGTCCTCGCTGTTGACTGAGTCCAACATAAAAACAGAGTTCGGATGTTCAACTGGAGTTGGACACACGTCTGAATAATGTCCCTTACCAACAAAGGTTGAACATCGTCGTTCCTTTTTGGAGTCGCGACGGGGACTCCTGCTAGCTGGTGAAGTATTGGATTCACTATCTGAATCCCGCGTACTAGCCCGATAGTCCACTCGTTTTGCCGGACTATTCTTACTGGAACTGGAATTCAAAAACGTGACAAACCATCAAAACCACTGTGAATCGCTGATACACTACGCCAATAAATATTCTTTCTTCTTTGATCCTTAGCCGCCGACCGTCAAAGCAGTCAGTGGCCATCACGCCTAGTGGCGTCTTGTAGGGCAACAACAAATTTATTCCACTTTGCTCGGTCGGTGGCCATCCTTCGTAAAGTGCCCCAACTCTGGTTCATTCTTTGCATCTCAGCTTCCACAGTTCTCCGCCAAGTTGTTTTTGGTCGGCCTCTCTTTCGTTTTCCTTCAGGGGTCCAACGCATAGCTGTTCTTGTGATGGCATCGGGGTCTCTTCTGAGGACATGGCCAACCCAGCTCCAGCGTCTGCCAGCTATGATGGTGTGCATGTCCTCTTGCTTGCTCCGAGTAAGCAGATCTTGGTTGGTGATGGTATTCGGCCAAAAGATTTGGTGAATTTTTCTTAGGCATGTTGTGTGAAAAGAGGACAATTTCGACATTTCCTTCTCTGTAACTCTCCAGCATTCCACACCATAGAGAAGCACAGAAAGCACACAGCTCTGATACAATCTTAATTTTGTGCTTGTGCTGTATTGAGAGGACTTTCAGATGTTGTTTAGGCTAAAAAAGGCTGTTCTTGCTTTGTTCATTTTGTTGTTGATGTCTTTGCTTGCCTCGCCATCTGGTGTTACTATGCATCCTAGGTATGTGAAGGTGTCTGTCTGTACCAGTTGCTGATTCCTTACTAATATGGGCTCAGGGTTGCTCACATTGAGCGTCATGAGTCATGACCTCTGACTTCTTTAAATTGATGTTCAAACCCACCTGCTACGCCAATAAATAGCAACACAAAACTCTGCCGACAGGTATAATCAAGCACCATGACCACTGGCCCTGACAAGAACTACTACAAACCTTGAACTACCGTACTTTAACTCTGACAGAAACTACAGATGAACGAGCCAAAATGAAAAGCTGCACACAACCGCCTGAAAACCCGACAACGTCGAACAATTCAACAAAATAGGACAACTCATAAAGAACCCAGAGAAAGCCGAAAGGAGTCTGGATTGCCGACTAACCTTCTTTCGTGTAGGAAAATCTCCAGGCTTGGCACCTGAAATCTTCACACTCTATATGAACAAGGGAAAACTGCACAGGTAGCAGCAGAAATGACAAATTACAGGAATGATATCCTGGGTCTCTGCGAGACACGGAAAGGCATAGCGAGGAGATTGATCACAGGAGAAATGGTGTTCTCCTCAGGACATGAGGAAGGAAGAGCCCATAAAAGTGAAGGGGTGGCTTTAATGATGTCTACGGAAGCATACAAGGCACTTGTAGAATGGGAAGCAATGGGACCCCGAATTAAAACAGCAAGGTTTAAACTGTCAAAAAAGAAAATAGATATAAATATCATCCAATGTTATTCACCAACAAATGATAAATAAGAATCTGAGAAAGAATAATTTTACACCAGATTACAAAATGTACAAAAGGAAAAGAAAGGACATCACACATTTGATGGAGGACCTAAACGCAAAAATAGGAACAGACAACACCGGCTTTGAAGAAATCATGGGAAAGCATGGATTAGGTATGATGAACGAGAATGGAGAACTATTAGCTAACTTCTGAGCTTAAAATCAACTAGCTACAGGAGGTAGCATATGTCCACATAAAAGAATACATGGATATCACCAGACCACAGAACTGAGAATCAGATTGATCACATATGCATAAGTAAGAAGTTTAGGTCATCATTGCATGATGTAAAAGTATGTAGACAACAGTATAATGTGGGATATCTAATAAATCAGGAAAGAAGAGAAACATTTTCAATCACAATATCCAACAAATACCAAGTACTCCAACCGGTGGAAGATGACGCAGATACGGAAGACCACTGGCAACAAGTAAAAAATATATGGAACGAGACAAGATATCTTGGCAGTAATATAGACAAAGTTGGAGGGACAGACAGTGATATCAAAATAAAAATACAAAAAGCAAGAGGAGCTTTCATTGCATTGGGAAACATATGGAGAACAAGAGAAATCAAGTCCAATACGAAAATAAGAATCTTCAACTCAAATGTCAAGCCAGTCCTATTGTTTGGCTCTGAGACATGGAGAACAACAAAAACAACAACCAAAAGGCTACAAACTTTCATATACGGGTGCTCGCGTAAAATAGAAGGACTGAAATGGTATGACAAAATCACAAATGTGGAACTGATAACAAGAACCAGACAAGTGCCAGTGGAACAAGAGTTGAGAAGACGCTGGCGATGAATAGGGAACACATTGAGGAAACCTGTTGATACCACTACAAGGCAGTCCTTGTTCTGGAATCCACAGGGAGAGGCAGAGTAGACCGAAAAACACATGGAGAAGAGAACTGGATACAGAGGCAAAAATGATGAGGAAAACATGGAAAGAACTTGAGCGGATGGTACAGGACAGGAGGATTTGGCAAGTGTTTGTTGAAGGCCTGTGCTCCTTGGGGAGCTAAAGGGTATTGAATGATTGAAAAGGAACTTTACTGGGAACACTGTAGTAGTACAAGAACAATCAACTTATAACGATAAACACAGCATCTGAAAACAATAAAATACCAAACTGGAAATACTCCACCTAAGCTGGTCCCAAGCCTGGCCGAAAAAAGGGAAGGGCAGCATGCATAGAGGCAGCCCCTCCACTTTCCAAAGGCACAACAGACCTGTCATGATATGATCGGCAAAATTTTCTGTTGGTGTATCGCGTCTTTTTTTCGGTGACACTTACCTCACTTTGCTTGTCGGGGAAACACGGAAAAACCCGTGGGACTTACGTAGCACCTTATCGTGATATTTTATTATTTGGGCTATGTTCACATAATTCTAACACACATGTTTATCTGAATTATCCCGGCGATGATCGCTTAGAATCGGACCATAATACATCAATGAATAATAGTTGGAAATAATTATGTGGTTTTATGTTTAAGGTATTGTAAAGTTTGCCGCAAAATTATCACAAACCAGTGGAATCTCAGTAAAAATTGTGTTGACAGAAGAAATTGTGTGCACATGTCTCAGAAACGGAGGAAAGTTGACTATATAAGACCGTGCAGATTTGAAATCAGTCGCATTTCATAAAACTAATCGACGAAGTTGCCAAAAGTATCAAGTGAGCTGAAATCTTATTTGCTAGTCATCGAAAGCCACGACAGCATGATACGAGAGAGAAGTAATACTACCATTGTGCGCAATTAAGCTTCATAACAACTGCCGTCAGCGTAGTACTACATGACTGAGGATATGTCTATGAACATTAATTAAGATTGCAAAATAACATTAGGTTTCTGGTCTCTTTTGATACTTTTTCTCACCTCTTTGTTCGCTTCTGTGCATACTTCCTGAGCCTTGGCTTTAGAACTTTTGGTTTTGCTTCTGTTTATATCTGATTTCTTATTTTTTCTGTCTTTTATCTTATTGATTGTTTCTTTTGTTATCCATGCTTTGTGCTGGCATTCTCTTTTCCTAGTACTTCTTCACGTCTCAATACCATATAGTTTTGATCTGCTGCCAGTGTTATTCTGTATTCGCTACATCTTCCAGCTGATGACGCACTTGGTATTTGTTGGATATTGTGACCGTAAATTTGTCTCTGTTACCTGATTTCTTAGATAACCTACATTAAACTGTTGTCTGTAGATATGTACTGTTGTATATCTCTTGAGTTTTATCTTTATTTTAGCTATCAGAAGATGGTGATCTGATGACATATCTGGTCCTCTATATACTTAAACATCATGCAATAATAATCTAAACTCCTTGTTTATGCTCCTATGATCAGTCTGATTTTGTGTTCTATGATCTGGTGATATACATGTTTCTTTGTGTATTATTTTATGTGCAAACATGCTTCCTTCTATAGCCAGTGTAGCTCAAACTCAAAACATACATGTTAAAATTACTTTTTGCCTGAACATTTTTTTGTCTTTCTATCCTTATTCTTCTTCTTGGATCCTCAGCCTCAGTGCCCATCACGCCTAGTGGCGTCTTGTAGGGCAGCAACAAACTGTCCCCATTTTGCTTGGTCGGTGGCTATCCTTCGTGTTGTGCCCCAACTCTGGTTCAAGCTTTACATCTTTTTCTTCCTCATTCACCCTCATTCGCCAACTTGAATATGTTCAAAGAAAGCAGCGGACAGTCTGAGGCTGTTGACATCTTCCTAGAGCTTTTCTAGGAATGGCACTGGTGATGGCCGTATGCATCTCAGCCTCCACTATTTTCTGCCAGGTTGTCTTTGGTCTGCCTCTTTTGCCGTTCTTCTGGGGGCTTTAAATAATTAATTTGTGCTATATGGATCAAAATATTTTTTTATTGCAGATATGATAAATTTCTTTCTCTGAAGTCTTATCCTAGGTTGAAGGTTTTTTTTCAGTACCAGAACTTGATGAATTTCACTTTGTAATCATTATTTAAAAGATGGACAGGATTTAAAAGGACAACAGTGATATAAAGCAGACAGAACTTTCAAAATGAAGGAGACCTGTAAACCTGCACTCACATTTATGTTCTACAGGTCATTTGGCTCAGGGAAATGGAATATTTAAGTATAGTATATGACTCAGCTCACATCAACAAGAAAATTTGGTCAGAATACGACACCAGATAATGTGGTATTTTTTCAACTTGTAAGACATCTTTCTGTGTCTGCCTCCTTCTATCTCTTGTTAAATGTATGCTCTTTCATGTCACTTAACATCTACCTCCAACCATCTTTTGTTACATTTGTGATATTTCATGTTATTTAACATCTACCTCTAACCATCTTTTGTTAAGTTTGTGATATTTCATGTTATTTAACTTCTTCCTCCAACCACAATTGCAGGAGCAACAAAATCAGTATCACTAGTAATAATGCCTCTAAAGTGAAGAAGAAAATAACACATTAAACTACACGGCCAAAGTGCTATTAGACAAAAATCACCCTACTTAACATCATTTGTGAAGAATCACCCAATGGACTGAGATGCCCTACTAGACCCTACCAGATACTCAACACCACGTTTTGGTTGTGACAGAAACCAATTATTATAAATATGTCCATAGTGAAAATCTAAATAAAATATAGTTTCATGTAGTATTTATTATATTATTGCACAATTATAATGTAATTAATTTTACAAGGTGGATTCTAACTGTAAAAAAGCTAATTCATAGTTTATGATGAAACATGACAGTACTGTAGGGTAAAAATATAACCAGGGTACTCACAGATGAAAAAGATAACACCTTTGCTATATTCTTAAGTTTTTTTTTTCTGCCCTTTTATGAATTATTTCTGTAAGAAGATAGTCAATGTTTGATTTCTTTAGTTCCTATGGCAGAATCACGGCTGCTACCTGTTTTCATTTAATTATTTATGGTATGTTGTTCTAATTCGTGTTTTCATTTCCATCTATAGAATATGGAACACTAAATATACAAATTATAACCCAAACTTGGTTGAACTAAGTATTCCCTGCACAGCTTAATGCCAGTTTTCTTGTATGTTTATACGTTTATAAAATACCAGAAACCTACATTCTGTCCTTTACTTATTCTCATTCTTCTATCATTTACTAGACACAGTATTAAGGCCTTTGTCTTGTGTAATCTGGCCTATACTGTTTAATAGTGGAACTGTAGCAGTGATTGCGTCTATAATTAAACTGGGTCGTCCTATGGTACATATCCGCGTGGGAGTTCGTGCTAGACCTCTGTCGGTGAAGCATTATTTTTAGTAATGCTTAACTGGCAGAGTGGATAGTGACGATTCGCTCCCGTGGCTAGGCGGTGGGTGCCGTTCGGAAGGTCCTGGTTCGATCCCGGTAAGCCTATCACTTCTGTTGTTTTTCTGTTGTCTGGTCTTCTACTTCTTTATTTTCCCACTGAGTGCCTGATCATACCTTTTGTGTGTTGTTTATTTATTTATTTACGGTTTTCTTGTGCATGGTTTAAAAAAACCAAAACAAGTAGAATAAGCAAATTCAAAATGTCAATGCAAAGGAAAGATCTTTTGTTTGGGGAAAAACAAAAACATCAAACTGCTGAAGTGACGGTTATAATTATGTAATCACATATTTCAAATACATGTAAAATATGGGAGAATCTACAAATGACCGTTAACAAACAAGAATTTCTGGGATATTTAATTATAATATGCTTATAATTAATTAACATTAATACATACATAAAAGACATATTGCATCACTTGTAAAGAGATTACTTATAATTCACACCTCTACAAACTCCTGAACTAAGGTGACGACATCTTGGTCTAGTTTTTGTTCCAATTCTACTGATATTCTAGCAAGTTAAATTTGTGTTACATGTCACACTATGCAAACCGTTTCAGTACAACACACTTTGGGATAATTATTACTTCATTAAACACATTGTATGACAGTTATATTTGAGCACCAATATTCCTAACACCACGAGCTGCCTGCACATGGAAAGTTTTTCTATTACAGGTTTATTTCTTTTGATACTGTAGAAAATCATATCAGCTACCATCTTCATACTGAAGGTTGGCTGCTATGAATCTCCATCATTCTCTATCTCTTACCTCGACTGTACACTCTAGGAGACTTTTCACTGTCCATTTCTTGATGTCATTTTCCCCACTTACAGCAACGTGCAATGTAGTACTTTTGCCTGTCCTCTTCATCTTCAACTTTTCCTTCTGTTACGATTGTGATGGCCCACCAAGGCTGGCACCAAGCCTGTGCTGAGAAAGAAGGAGGGATTCTGACTGGGCCTAAGTACTTCATGCAGCTAAAAAAGTAGCGGGTAAAACTATGAACCAGCAAGATGGCACGCATGAACGTCATGACCAGGCAGCCCCTCCATCATGCAAAGACACAACAGGCCAATCACCTGTTTGACCTTAAAATTTGAATACAAGATACCACAGAGAGAAAACCACTGATCTTAAAGGTGACAAACTAACATAGATTACGGACTATGGCTTACAGAACCTGGAACATAAGAAGTATTAATGGAAAAGAGGATATGGTGGAGGAGATGAGGAAAGCTAATTTAGGAATCCTGGCTCTGATAGAAACCAAGAAAAGACAGACAAGGAGTTATAGATCTTGATGGCAACATGCCACTCTACAGCGGAGTACCCATGATTGAAAGAGCTAAAGGGGGTGTTGGTTGTATTGTGGCCAAAAACCAAACTAATAACATCAAAGGATGGAACTTCATCTTTGAACACATTATGGTGCTAAACCTACAAGAAGGAGAGAATATAGTGAACCCTGTCATTGTATATGTCAAGGAAGAATTCTTCGAGTTTCTTCACAAGACAGTGATGACTGCCTCAATGAAACTATCCTCCATGGAGATTTCAATGCCGGAGTAGGAAATGACCATACTAAATGGAGTGGAGTGATTGGTAGATATGGTAAAGAAGTATTGTATGACAATGGAAAGTGACTCCTAGGATCCTGCACCAAACACAACCTTGTGTTATCATAAACATAAAGTTCTCACATACAAGTGCATAACGCACATGCAAGAAATGAGCCAACAAAGAATGAAAAATCAATCACTGACTATGACATTGTAAGGAAAACCTAATTCAAGTACCGTAAAATCTCGCGTATAATATGCACAATTTTTACTCATTTTTGCCCGCTAAAACTCGGGTGCGTATTATACGCGAGTACTAAAAAATACGTAATTTTCGATATTGAAAGTAACCTACATTGGAAAGTCTGTCAAGTTTTTGTCACAATTTGACAGTGAAAATGGCGCAAAATTGAATGTGCCATGTGTTTTCTTATGTGTCAGACATTGTTGCAAAACGCATTTCGCACTCTTGGTCTTCAATCTGTTTTGATATTAAGCTTGGTTGTGAAGTGTGTCATTTGATTATTTTGAGCCCTAAAAATGAATTCGAGAAAATGTTGTACTGCAGCAGAAAAGCTCTTAGTGGTAAATATGCAGAATCTAACGGCAATCGGGCAGCAAGTCGACATTTTTCCATTAACGAGTGCAACATTCGATTATGGCGAAAAAATAAAGAGGCGCTGCCAGTGTTGCCTAGTAAGAAAAAGGCGAATCGTGGGTCACCACCAGATCTTCCAGACCTAGAAAAAAACATTATTGGAGTGGGTAGTGGTTAGAAGGCAACAAGGCATCGGTGTTTCATGCATTGAAATCCGACTTAAAGCTCTGGAACTTAAAAAACCTCGTACAGGCACAACAACATTTAAAGCGTCATATGGATGGGCAGTTCGTTTTATGAAGCGACACAGTCTTTCAGTTCGTCGAAGAACTACTATCGCGCAGCATCTTCCATCTTCTTTCAGATTTTTAACAAATGTTTAATAAAATAAAATCTTGAAAAATTACGGTGCGTATTATACACGAATTTCCATTTTACCAGAAAATTTTGGGCTAAATCAAGCATGCGTATTATACAAGAGTGCGTATTATACGCGAGATTTTACGGTATGTGAGAGATGCTAGACTCTGGAGAGGACCAGAAATTGGAAGTGACCACTACCTGGCAACAACTGAAAGAGCTGCTAGGCCTAGGCAGGCCGGTCTGACCATCATGTCAGAAACCAAACAACCAAGAAAGATTAATGAAAATTAAATCCTACAAGCTGAGACAACTAGAAGTTAAGACCAGGTATCGTGATCTTATTGTGACAGCGGTGGTTTGGTTTTGGTTTAAGGACTATATTCATTGCATACAGACAACTCCTCCCTTAGATCACACAAGGAGGATCTCAGCACAGTGCGTGAACTCCATAGCACTGGCGAAGATCCCAATATATGTATACAGGAATCATACATTCTATAAATATTTTGGTGGGTAAGTTTGATCATTTGTTAATGTTACTAGGGCAGCAGCCATATGGCCTACCCTTTATGATTTCCAACTGCTGAGGGACTTTTAAGTTGCACAACTTGCACACTGGACCTCCTATTTTCTTCACCTTTATTTAAGAAGGCTAGGCATCTGATCTCACTACCCAGCACCTGGGGTGGTGGAGGGGGGGTGTAAGGACATCATTAAGAACCACTGGTTGTGAAAAAAAAATGTCCTCAATTATATTCTCTGCACTGGGAGTGAACCTGGTACCTTTAGAACTAGAGGACGATGCCATACCTCTTAGCCACTCTGACCAGCAGTGACAAACATTGAAGAAACATCACATTTGATAGGCTCTTCTTCCTTATAAATTATTAATGCTCTTTAAGTGATCTGTCTGAGTAAATGCTGCACCACATGCACTTGAATGGCTTTTCTCTGTATAAATTCTTTTGTGCCTTCCTAGTAAATGTTACACCACAAACATTGTATGTGAAAGGCTTTTCTCCCATTCACATTCTGTTAAGCTGCTGTAGGTTATCTGTCACAGTAAATGATTCACCAAAAATATCCAACTTGTAAGGTTTCTCTACACACACAATGTTTTACTTTGGTAATCCCTAAATAAGCACATCCAAGTAGCAAAAGTAGTTAGAGTGCTTGCTTCCTGAGGAAAAGGGACCTGGTTCAAAATCAGGCCGCACAACATTCCAGTCTACCCAGCTATGAAAACCGGCCACTTACTCTGGGTTAACAAAGGCAAAGGTAGAATAGGAGGAAACTAGTCCCCCCCCCCCCCCCCCCCCCCCCCCCCCCCAACTCATAAAGCTGAGAAGTAGTATAGATGAAGTCTCTGACATTTCACTCTTCTGTGGCAGTATATGCTATGGACTACCTTGACCTTTGACTCAGATTAACCCCATTCCATTATCATCACAATTTGCAAAACTTTTCTACTATATCAATGAGTTTGTGTAATTTCTAATTATCACACATGAGCTCTACACCACAAATGTCATACTCAAAAGACTTCACTAATGCATGTATTCTTTGGTGTCTTTTTTAATCACGTTTCAACCAATTCCATTTCACAAACATTTGTAAAGCTTCTCTCCCCTATGTATTCTATTGTCTTTTAGATGACTGCACCTGGTAAGCCCCATACCGCAATCATCACACTTGTAATGTTTCTGATTTATGTATCCTGTGTTGTTTTTGGTTGTAATTAACAACAAACCTAAACAACCAAAATGACTCTATGTTGTATGCTTTTGTTTGTCAATTTTCAAATGGGAAACATCACACTCATGAGGCTTCTCTCCTTATGTATTCCTGTGTGCCTTTTTAAAAAAAAAAAACATTAATCTCACTTGTTAGGCCTTTATGCTTTATGTATTCTTCTGTGATGTTTTAGGTTATAATTATCAACAAATCCAACACAACAAACATCACTTATAAGGTTCCTCTTCCATATGAATGTGTTTGTGTATTTTCATATTACTATACCTAGTGAATCTTATACAACAAACATCACACTCATAAGGCTTCTCTCCTGTATGTATTCTTTGGTGTCTTTTGAGGTCAGACTTATCAAGAAACCTTTTTTCACAAACATCACATTTATAAGGCTTTTCTCCTGTATGTATTCTTGTGTGTCTTTTAAGATTACTAACTTTAGTAAACCCCAGATAACAAAAATCACACTTGTAAGGCCTCTCTTCTGTATGTATTATATTGTGTCTTTTTAGATCATAAATTTTAACAAATTTTACTTCACAGACATTACATTTGTAAGGCTTCTCTCCTGTATGTATTCTTTTGTGTCTTTTCAGATGACTAATGTCAGAAAATTCAATGCCACAGGCATCACATCCATAGGGCTTCTCTCCTGTGTGTATTCTTTTGTGTTTTATCAGAAGACTGTAACTGGTAAACCCCATACCACAGTCTTCGCATCTGTAAGGTCTCTCTGCTTTATGTGCTATTTTATGCTGTTTTAGGTTATAACTATCAACAAATCCTACACCACAAATGTTACATTTATAAGGTTTCTCTTCTATATGTATTTGTTTGTGTATTTTCAGATTACTGCACCTACCAAACCTTATACCACAAATATTACACTCATTAGGCTTCTCTCCTGTATGTATTCTTCTGTGCTTTTTGAGGTCAGAATTATCAACAAAACTTTTTTCACAAAGATCACATTTGTGTGGCTTTTCTCCTGTATGTATTCTTGTGTGTCTTTTAAGATGACTAACATTGGTAAACCCCATACCACAATCATCACACTTGTACGGCCTCTCTCCTGTATGTATTACAATGTGTCTTTTTAGGTCATACATTTCAACAAACCCTACTTCGCAAGCATCACATTTGTAAGGCTTCTCTCCTGTATGTATTCTTTTGTGCCTTTTCAGATGACTACACCTAGTAAACTCCCTACCACATTCATCACACTTGTAAGGCTTCTCTGCTTTATGTATTCTCCTCTGTTGTTTTAGATTACAGTTATCAACACATCCTACAAAAGAAATGTCAGAGACGTGAGGTTTCTCTTCTATATGTGTTTGTTTGTGTATCATCAGATTACTACATCTAGCAAACCTTACGCCACAAATATCACACTCATAAGGCTTCTCTCCTGTATGTATCTGTTTGTGTTTTTTGAGGTCAGAATTATCAGCAAACCTTTTTTCGCAAAAATCACATTTAAAAGGTTTCTCTCCCGTATGTATTCTTTGGTGTCTTTTAAGATGATTAATGTTGGTAAACCCTGTACCACATATATCACACTTGAAAGGCCTCTCTGCTGTATGTATTACACTGTGTCGTTTTAGGTCATAAATTTCAACAAATCCTATATCACAAACATTGCATTTAAAAGGTTTCTCTCCTATATGAAGTCCTTTGTGTTTTTTAGGATGAACAACCTCAGTTAACTCCACACCATGATGATCACAATTGGAAGGCCTCTCTTCTGTATGTATTTTTTGGTGTCTTTTCAGATGACTTTGACTGATACACTCAATACCACAAACATCACACTTGAAAGGCCTCTCTGCTTTATGTACTTGTCTGTGTTGTTTTAGGTTATAACTATCTACAAATCCCACACCACAAACATCACACTGATCAGATTTCTCAGCTACATGTATCTGTTTGTGTATTTTGAGATTACTGCACCTAGCGAACCTTATACCGCAGACGTCACACTGATATGGCTTCTCTCCTGTATGTATTCTTTGGTGTCTTCTCAGGTCAGAATTATCCAGAAAACCTTTTTCACAAACATCACATCTGTAAGGCTTTTCTCCTGTATGTATTCTCTTGTGTCTTTTAAGATGACTAACTTTAGTAAATCCCATACCACAATCATCACACTTGTAAGGCCTCTCACTTGTATGTATTATATTATGCCTTTTTAGGTCGCAAATCTCAACAAATTCTACATTACAAACACCACATTTGAAAGGCTTCATTCCTGCCTGCAATTTATTAATATGCATATTATTGACTAATCTATAATTTACATCCACAACACATAGCTTAGCATTGTTCTCGCTCCTGGAAAACGTTTCCTCAGAATAAATTTCATTTTGTATTATATCATTATAACCATTCTGTATCTTGCAAAAGTCTTCTGTACTGCCGAGAAAGTTAAGGTAACCCACAGGCACATTTTCAGCCATTCTTGTCTCAGTGTTATTGTCTCCTCATGTAATTATATGAGATTAAACTAAAAAGAAGGAAAGACGCAAAACTTCTTCACAACACACATGGAAGAAAACCTAAAAGATAATATAGTGCCTCGTAAATACCTATCGATTGTTTATCGTATCATTACCTTCTTCTCCTGCACATAAACCAGACTGTCCTACTTTCTCACTTTCTGTCATTTTTCTATCTATGTTGTCAGCTACATCAGCCCAAGCACCGAGGTCTTCACTGCTCTGACCATCATTACTCTGGAGGAAAAGAAACAACGTCGCATCCTAATCATTTTTGGCAGGAGATCCTAAAATTTCAAGTATTGAAAATTTTCCTCTTTGAATCCTTTTTTTTTTTTAAACGCCGTTGTTTGTAAGCCATTGTTTTTTTTAAACGCTATTATTCACTTACGACAGAAACTTTCTGGATGAAAAATTCCCTTACATTTCCCTTACATATACATATATATATATATATGTAGGAAGACAGAGTTCAATCAAATGGCCTGCAGGATCTCCTGATTTAACTCAAGCAGTTTATTTTTTATGGGGATACTAAAAGTACATGGAAATATGGCCAGAACCCCCCAAAATCTTAAAGATCTCAAAACAGCAAATAATAAAGCAGTTTCAAAAAACTGACCAAAATTTGTGTGCAAGAGTTTGTGGACATTTCCAAAAAAGGCTGACTTTATATCAGTATCACAAAATATATTCGTTCTCTTTTTCTGGTCTTCACTTGTCTCCAGCATTGTTACTCTGCAATTCCTTTTACGTGCTAATTTTTCCAGTATTCGTTGTTTTTGCTTTCATCGTTCAAGGTTCTCTTATCATATCTAGTCACACTTCTCACCCATCCCTCTCTCTTGAGTTATTTTCCCCTTTGTTATCAGCGGCGCTTAGCGAAGGAGCGAACTTGCAATGCCACATTGACTTTTCGCTTATCATCAGCTCCAAACAGTAAGAGTCTACACTGAGCGACATTTCTATTGTTAACCCAGACTTTTTGTCTGGGAAGGTACACAAAACCATGTTGTTGCATGATAAGGTGTCAGTTCGCAAACATGACCTGCCCAAATACATGGTCGATTTCACTGGGATGTAGAAAGATGATTATCTTGGCAAAGATTAAAACATGGACAGTGATGTAATACTTATGGCAGATGGAATTTTTTGTGATAGTCAACTACAGGAAAGTAATATCTTGGAGGAAATTATCAGCAATAGATCTGTGAGGTAGTGAGCTGTAAACATGATAAGTACCAATGGAAGTGGCAAGACCTTATATGGTCATGGCATTTGAAAATACCATGTAAAGGGCAATATCTTATATTGTCATATAGTAATGCTTTACATGAGGGTAGTGGGGGCACCCCTACCAAAATCAGACATTTATTCGCAATTGGTTTGGTGTTTGAGATGCTAAGATAGACTGATCCTGATTGGACTTCTTCTCCAACTAGCAACCTGGGTGTGTAGGCGAAAATTTTACTTGTTTTCTACAGCATTGCAAGATTACTTCACTGACTTCTAATTTCGTCAAGACGAAATCATATACAGCCAAGAACATGGAATATTAGACTGGCCGTGAATTTTAAGATTAGAAGAGAGTAACCCCAGAGACAACACTTTGCGCCTTAAGTTCTAGGATCCTACTTCAAGTGCACTCAATTAGAAACCTAACACACCTGAAAGGTACAGCATTTTAAACAGTTGCCGGACAATATTCTGAAGTTTCCTGTGCAAAGAGTCTGTGCTCGCCCAAACAACAACTTGGGGTAAGTTATAATATGTACATTTTATCATTTTATATTTGCATTTTGACATGTATCCTTTGCTTGTGGATATACAGTGGCATAAGAGGTTGGCAACCTCATCACTGCAAATAACTTGACACACGAACCACCACTGCAAGAGCTCGTGACTACTTCGTGTGGCTTTCCTCACAAGAACCCAATAGCAGAAGTGGCCCATTAGAGAGCAGGGAGTGGATGATATCATGGTGTACTTATTTATTTTATAATCACTTTAGTCAATTTCATATATGTGTGTGTGTGTGTGTGTGTGTGTGTATATATAAAATAAGAGAACCGTAATTTCCATCTGTCTGTCCACAAAAAATTGTTTGACCACTTCTAGGCTGCCTAGAAGTATGAAATTTGGCATGCTGATAGGTCTTAAGATAACAGCCTTAGAAAAATCCAAACAACAAAAAATTCAATATGACCGCATCGTAATTAGGCCACATTTCGCTGAATCACCTTCAGCTAGGGGCTCAGAAATACATGCGAAAATATATTACCTCACAGAAGGGGTGAGAGAATAATAGGTTCATGACAGCTTCGATGATCTCAGTTGCTATGCTTGCTTTTCTTTAAAATCCTGTGAGGCTCCTTTTAATAGAAGCATCATTCTTCTATTTTTATTTCTGCCAAGAGTAATCCTGACCGAAAGTTGATACCTTTGAACAACCTCATCATTATACTGGCTATTATTTGACCACTACAGCAGAGCAGGGGAGACAATAACATCCAATCAGAATGCTCATGGACACCATTGTGAATAATGTTCTGTCATTGCTATGGTGTATTTCATTTACACATACCACTATATATTAAAGCCACGTTTTAAGTAAAACAATAATGAACTTATGAGAGATAAAAAAATGAAACTAGCAGTTATCTCACAAGAAAACCTGCTGTCAGGATAAGAATCTACAAATTTATGGGCATTTCATTTCTAACAATCATATTTCCTGTTGTAATGCTGCTGAGAATTTGTTGCTGTTTAACCAGAGCTGCTTTTTTTTCAGCGTCATGCGCTCCAGTTTCTCCAGCTTGACTTGTATTTAATTTAAAGGATCATCACATCTGGTCCCAAGCTAGGAGGAAGAAACGTGTGGCATACTGTGCATTCCCCACCACTCAAGGGGGCTATCCAAATATGCAGAGCTAAAATACTGTGCTCTGGTTCTGGGCTCTCCCAAGGAATCATCACGTCCTACACACATCCACTTCTCAGCTCCCCCTGCCTATCATGGGATCCATAGTGAGATCCTCCTGCACACAGGCAACCAATTAAAAGCCAGAGTTATGTCTGTGGCTCAAGTGACTCCTCCAAGCTTAGTGTGCGATGCTGGGTTCTGAACATGTTTCACCACAGGTGGAATCCCTGGAAGTGTGTGGATGATTTCAAGAGTCAATGAGGGTGTAATTGGCCTGACAGACAGAGGTTCACTTCCACATATGTAAATTGTAGCACTGTGTATAGCTGGTGCTCATATGACTCCAGATATGCCTCCATACAGTGCTGAGAATTTAAAGCTTAAGGATTTCTGAGAGTTACCACATCTGTACTAGATAATGATGATAGTTTCAATGGTGGTTGAACGTGTGATGTGACATTATTTTATTCAACTCTTAAAGGATGTAGTGGTTGTTCTAAGTTTGTCGCAAGGACATTTTGTGTCCCTTTGCGTTTTTGTATAGTTTCAAAGTTTAATTGTCAGTTCTTTCATGTTTAAAACAAAAAATGGTTATGTTACATACAGCTGTAAAGGAGCTGAATGAGGATTGCTAAATTGTAAGATTTGGACAAACAAAAATTTAGCTCAAATATACCAAACCAGAAAACTGGCCTCCCTTCATGAGCACCTAAGAAAAATCAGCCCTAAATACTGGACTGTTAAAATAAAAATCAGTGAGTTCAGAATCTCTAATTAATCATGGTACAACAGGGTCTCAATTAATGGCAAAACTTTGAGGACTGGATCAGTGATACAAAAATTAAACTGTTAGGACTTGGTCAGCGACACATACAATCAATTCTGTTAGGACTGAGTTACAGAAACATGGAAGAAACTTCTAGATCTGGATAAGAAACGCATGAATTTGATTACTGATGTTTTTTTTTTCAAAAATAAATACTTACAGTTTAGTTAAAGATGAAACAGACTTCTATTAATGCAGCTTTTATTATTACTACTATTAATGTAATAATGACCATTACAACAACTAATATATATGCAATGCAGTCCACTTTAAATATGAAGACAAAACGTGCAGAGTTCTTCATAAAGGATAACTTACAGAACCATTTGAGATAATAACTGTAGTATGACAGGGATGAACAAGCAGGTTTTTGACAAAATAGATCCCGTTCAGACCTGATAGCCACATTGAGAATAATAGTTGAACAAAGTCTGGAATGGAATTCACCACTATACATCGGATTCGTGGACTATGAAAAGGCATTTGACAGTGTAGACAGAGAATCGCTTTGGAAATTGATGAGGCATTATGAAGTTCCCATGAAGATCATTAACTTAATAAAAAAGACCTATGAAGATATGACATGTAGAGTTCTTCTTGAAGGACAACTTACAGAACTGTTTAGGATTAGAACAGGAGTGAGACAGGGATGCCTCTTGTCTCCATTTCTTTTCTTACTAGCAATAGATTGGGTTATGAAAACATCAACATCACACAACAGAAATGGAATCCAGTGGAATCTGACTAAACAGCTTGATGATCTGGATTTTGCAGATGACTTGGCTCTTCTGTCCCATAACCATAATCAGATGCAAGAGAAAATGAAAATTCTCGATGAGAGGTCACAACAAGTGAGCCTGAAAATACACAGGGAAAAGACAAAGATTATGAGAATAAATGCAAGAAATGATAACTAGGTTGAACTTGAAGAAACACCATTAAAAGATGTAGAATCTTACACACATCTTGGAAGTAATATAGACAAAGTTGGAGGGACAGACAGTGATATCAAAATAAGAATACAAAAAGCAAGAGGAGCTTTCAGTGCATTGGGAAACATATGGAGAACAAGAGAAATCAAGTCCAACACGAAAATAAGAATCTTCAACTCAAATGTGAAGTCAGTCCTATTGTACGGCTCTGAGACATGGAGAACAACAAAAACAACAACCAAAAAGCTACAGACTTTTATAAATGGGTGCTTGCGTAGAATAGAAGGACTGAAATGGTACGACAAAGTCACAAATGTGGAATTGATGACAAGAACCAGACAAGTGCCAGTGGAACAAGAGTTTAGAAGAAGATGCTGGCGATAGATAGGACACACATTGAGGAAACCTGTTGATAGCATTACAAGGTAGTCCTTGTTCTGGAATCCACAGGGAAAGAGAGGCAGAGGTAGACCAAAAAAACATATGGAGAAGAGAACTGGAAACAGAGGTGAAAATGATGAGGAAAACATGGAAAGAACTTGAGCGGATGGCACAGGACAGGAAGACTTGGCATGTGTTTGTTGAAGGCCTATGCTCCTTGGGGAGCTAAAGGGTATTGATTGATGACAGGGATGCCTGTTGTTACCATGTTTCCTCTTACTGGTTAAAGACTGGGTTATGAAAACAATAGTCAACAGAAATGGAATTCAGTAGTCTAAACAGCTTCAATTAGATGCAAGACAAAACAAATTACTTGATGAGGGATCAGAACAAGTGGGTCTGAAAATGCACAAGGAAAAGATAAAGATAATGAGAACAAATGCAGGAAACAATAACAAGATGGAACTTAAAGAAATGCCCCTGCAAGATGTTGCATCATATCATACATCTATCTTGGTAGCAATCTAGACAAAGTCAGAAGGGCAGACAGTGATATTAAAATAACATTACAAAAAAACAAGAGGAGCTTTCACAGCGTTGGGAAATATATGGACCAAATATATTTCACGTGAAATCAAGGAGCAATGCAAAAATCAGAATCTTCAGCTCTAATACCAAGTTGGACCTACTGTATGGCTCTAAAACACGGAGAATAACAAACACAAAAACCAAGAAAGAGACTTGCATTAATGGATGTTTGCTTTAAAAAAAAAAAGGATTGAAATGGCACAACAAGGTCACAGATGTGCAACTGATGACAAGAACCCATGGAAAACGAGACAATGCTGGCGATCAGTTCGAAAAAACACACTGATAAAACCTGCTGACAACTCTGCCTAGGCCGGTCCCAAGCTCCGCTGAAAAAGGAGGAGGGTGGCCTGCATGGAGGCCGTAAGGAGGCAGCCCCTCCACCATGCAAAGGCACAACAGGCCAATCACCTGTTTGCTTTAAATCATGATTACGCAAACTACAAGAGAGAAACCAGACTGATTCTAAAGGCGACGAACTGAAACGGACTACAGACTACGACTTATGGAACTTGGAACACAAGAAGTATGATGGAAAGCAAAACCAGAAATCCTGGCTATAACGGAAACAAAGAAAAAGGGACAAGGAGTCATGGATCTTGATGGCAACACGCTGGTCTACAGTGGTGTACCCACATCTGAAAGAGCTAAAAGGGGTGTGGGTTGCATTGTGGCCAAAAACCAAAAAGATAGTATCAAGGGATGGAACTTTGTCTCGGAGCGCATTATGGTTGTAAAACTAAAAGAAAGAGAAACCATAGTCAACCTGGTCATAGTGTAAGAATTCTTCGAGCTGCTTCAAAGGACAGTGGATGATCTGCCTAGATGAATCAAATGCCAGAGTTGGGATAATGAGCTAAAGGGGGCGTGGGTTGCATTGTGGCCAAAAACCAAAAAGATAGTATCAAGGGATGGAACTTTGTCTCGGAGCGCATTATGGTTGTAAAACTAAAAGAAAGAGAAACCATAGTCAACCTGGTCATAGTGTATGGGCCAAATGAGGATGAGAGAGCAGAGATCAAAGAGGAATTCTTCGAGCTGCTTCAAAGGACAGTGGATGACTGCCTAGATGAAATTATCATGCTGAGAGATTTCAATGCCAGAGTTGGAAATGACCATGCTAGATGGGGTGGAGTTATCGGAAGATATGGAGAAGATACTCTCAATGACAATGGAAAGCAACTCCTTAGATTCTGCAGTGAGCAGAATCCATACATGCCACACTTAAAGGTTTACCCATAATCTGTACGGGGTGTTTGCGTTTTCAGATGTGTACGGGCTGTACACGGGTCTGTACGGGTTTTTTCGCCTAATTATTAAATATACATATAAATCTTGTGCCACTACACAATTTGCGTCATGAGATTCGGCGAGATTTTAAGCCAAGTGGATAAAAAAAAAAAATAACCAATGAAAATCAAGCTGCCTATTTTTCAATTGCCGCGGGATGTGCGTGGCGTGTTCATTCACAATTTTTCGCTAAAGCTAGCGCGAGGTTACTGATTATTTGAACGATTACGCAGCACTGAAATCTTTTTTGAGTCGAGCCTATTGTTTAGGATTAATTTCCAGTTTAGTATTGGTAAGTAATTCATTTTTAAAAAAATATTACAATAACATTGTTTAGATGAAGTTAGATTTAACTGTCAGATAACTTAGGCCTATGCTTTCTTTTCCCCTAAGGTTTAGCATAATTTATTATTTACGGCTGGTAAAAAAAAAAAGGCTGATACCACTACATATTATTTGATTTCACTAAAACTTGTAGAAAGTGCGTAAGAAATGTAAATTTGAAAAATAATACAATAGCCTACAAATTATGGGTAGCCTAATATCGTAATGACGGTCGCCGAATGCTCCGCATGTATTTTCGTACCATTTAGAGTTATAATTAGGGTTACAGCTAGGGTTAACCCTAAATCTAAATGGTACGAAAATACACGCGGAGCATTCGGCGAACGTCATTCCGATATTACCAAATTATGAAACTGAAAAAGAAAAAAAAACCACAATAGCGTGGAAAATTTACATCTTAACTCGATCAGAGAAAAGTTTATTTGGAGTTAGCCTACTTCTCTTCTTAGTTTTAATTTCGTTTCTTTAAAAAACAATGTTATTTTGCCTTTGGTGGTCATCATTACGGTCATTCAATGATTTATAATTATTAAATAATTAATTAGCCTACTATCAATGTTTGATTGACACTAAAATTTGTATGGGAAGGTCTATTTAAAACTACCAGTTGGGCTTTAACGGCTATTCCAATTTTTGAAGTTCGGTAGAAAATATACAGGCTAATATTACGCCAGCGCTAGTTTATATTTTCATTACCAGCTTTAGCAAAAAATTTATTAGATTTTAAATTTAAGATTCCTAACCCATAATGCTTATTACTGGTCTCTTTAGGCCTGTACTTTTATAAGGCACTATAGAAAACACAGCAACTGTTCTTCATTTCAACCATAAATTGTATTAATTTTTTTTCCAAGATTCTATTTCATTATATAATATTAAAATTACAAATAATTATATTTTTCAAATTGATTATTAATATTTGTATTTACTATGCAAAATAAATTCTAACTCTTGTTGTTTAGGTTTTAAAGCAAGTGAAGACATGCTTAAAAAGGCAAAGGCCGCATGTCACTATGATGGTGCAGAACCATCTAATTGAATATACTTTTATTTTTTTGTACAGGTTTTTCATCTCTGAGGTGTGGCATGTATGAGAATCTTATCATTACAAACACAAAGTTCCCCCATAAGCACATACATGCATACTCTAAATGTGAACCAACAAAGAATGAGAAGTCAGTGATCGACTATGCCATTGTTAGGAGAAGCTCATTCAAATATGTCCGGGACGCTAGAGTCTTGAGGGGGCCAGAGATTGGAAGTGATCACTACCTGCTTACAACCAAAAGAACAACTGAAAGAGTTGCTCAGCCTAGGAACTGCCCAACATCACGCAAGAAACCAAGTAAACGAACGGGAGAAATGAGCATTAAGACCTACAAGATGAGAGAGCCAGAAATTAAGACCAGATATCAAGGGCTTATTGCTACAGCGGTGAGAAACACAGAAGAACAACCTGATGACTTGGAAACCCTCTGGCTTAAATTCAAGGACATCATAAAGACATCTGCTGCAGAAGCATGTAGTGAAGTCCGACTTGGGAACAAGAGAAAGAGGACACCTTGGTGGACAGAGGAAGTCAAAGAGAAAATAAGAGAGAAGAAAATGGCATGGAAACAATACTTAGGAGCTAAAAACACAGCAGGACAAATAGAGAAATATCGAGAATATGTGATACTCATAACAGAAGCAAAGAACAAAGTGCTAACAGCAAAACAGAAGTCCTGGGAAGAATTTGGAGAAAAGCTAAAAACAGGTGCGCAAGAAAACCAGAAATTGTTCTATAAGACCCTAAAGAACATGAGGAAGGAAAAACAATGCAATCTAAAATTTATAAAGGACAAGCAAGGCTAATTGCTTACTGCCCCGAAGGAAGTAATGGAAAGATGGAAAGAATATTTCTCAGAACTCCTAGATGGTGAGCAAGGTCAAGCATCAGAAATGATAACCACTAGCACAGAAGAGAAAACTAATGGTGGTGAAGATGACATAAAGATGGAAGAACTGAAGGCAGCACTGGAGAAAATCAAAATGGGCAAAGCAGCAGGGCATGATGGTATAACACCAGAAATGGTTAAGTACATGGGAGCATCAGGTGACCTATTACTCTTAAGGGTCCTACAGGCAGCATGGTGCAACAAGACCATACCAAAGGATTGGGAGATTGCCATCATAACACCAATTTTCAAAAAGTGTGACAATCGACAATGTGGATACCATAGAGGCATATCCCTTCTCAGTGTCCCTGGTAAAATCTACTCTAGAATCCTAGAGCAGAGACTCCGACGCCTAGCTGAGCCACAATTGGATGAGGTCCAGTGCGGATTCCGAGCAAACCGAAGTACTCAAGACCTAATCTTCACACTCAGACAGCTGAGTAAAAAGGCCATTGAGTATAAGAGTGAGATCCATCTTTGTTTCATAGATCTGGAAAAGGTGTTTGACAGGGTCCCCTGGAGCAAACTTTGGGGCTGTTTGGCAAGGAAGAACATTCCAGCACCTCTGATTCATGCTATACAAAGCTTCTACAAGTCTTGCAGAAATTATGTGAGGACAGCAAACCATAAGTCAGAAGCACCACTGGTGTAAGACAAGGTGTTATCCTGTCACCTTATCTTTTCATACTCCTCATGGACGATGTCATCAAGGCATGTAAGGAGAGAACAAGAAAGTATTCAGTGGGGTACTGGAAGATGAGACAGGTCTGTATTTCAGAGCTGGCATTTGCTGATGATGTTGCCCTGATTGCTAAATCAGAGGCACATCTCCTATCCAACCTGCAAATCTGGAAGGAAAAGCTGGAGAAGAGAGGAATGGTCATACGCAGCTCTAAAACAAAATCCATGGTGATATCACGAGAAGAAAGAAGACATCAGATTAAGCTAGGAGAACAGGTCCTGGAGTAGGTCGACCACTTTAAATACCTCAGAGCTATTATAGACCAAAAGGGAGGCATCAAAGAAGAGTTGGCCACTCGAAAAACAGCAGCTGGGAGACTTTTTCAGGCCATAAATTGAGGATTTCTCAGCAAGAGAGAGGTTGGTAAGAAATTGAAGATGGATGTATACCTCTCCACCTATGTCCCAGTCTTGAAATATGGATGCGAGTCATGGGCAATGACTACAACCCACAAAAGCCAGATCCAAACCTCAGAAATGAGGTATCTGAGGAAGGTGGTTGAAATAACAAGAAGAGACATGGTCCGCAACCAGACGATACGTCAAGGCCTAAAATCCCACCCACTGCAGACCCAAGTAGAACAGTCCCAACTAAGATGGCTTGGCCATGTCCGCAGAATGGGAGAAGATCGGCTACCACGACAAGCATGGGAAACAAACAGCCAGGTTATCCAGGCCCCCAGGACAACCCAGAGTCCGCTGGGAGGACAATATTAGACAATCTTTGAAGGACCAAGGACTAGAATGGAACCAAGCCAGGAGGAAGACAGCCAATAGGATAGTCTGGCACACTCTCTTCCAAACCTCTACATCTCATGGTAGAAGATAAATGACTACGTAAGTAAGACACCTGCTGACAGCATTACCAGACAGTCGTTGTTCTAGAATCTCCTAGTCATGAAATCTAGAGACAGACCAAAGAACACATGGAGAATAGAGCTAGAGACAGACCAAAGAACACATGGAGAATAGAGCTAGAGACAGACCAAAGAACACATGGAGAATAGAGCTAGAGACAGACCAAAGAACACATGGAGAATAGAGCTAGAGACAGACCAAAGAACACATGGAGAATAGAGCTAGAGACAGACCAAAGAACACATGGAGAATAGAGCTAGAGACAGACCAAAGAACACATGGAAAATAGAGCTAGAGACAGACCAACGAACACATGGAGAATATAGCTAGAGAAAGACCAAAGAACACATGGAGAATAGAGCTAGAGACAGACCAAAGAACACATGGAGAATAGAGCTAGAGACAGAACAAAGAACACATGGAGAATAGAGCTAGAGACAGACCAAAGAACACATGGAGAATAGAGCTAGAGACAGACCAAAGAACACATGGAGAATAGAGCTAGATACAGACCAAAGAACACATGGAGAATAGAGCTAGAGACAGACCAAAGAACACATGGAGAATAGAGCTAGAGACAGACCAAAGAACACATGGAGAATAGAGCTAGAGACCGACTGTTGCAGGCTGTTTTCTCACTTCCAGTCCAAGGGAATTAATTGTTATAAGTCTAGAACAAGCAAGCCGGATTTTGGGTTGTCCCGCTTGGACAGCGGTGTGGTCCGCTGGTTAATTTATTTAAAAATATAATCTATTGTTTGCTCATATGTACGGGAATAGAGCGTGTTGATCGCTACTTACATATCACGGCGAGTCCCGTGTGAGATAAAGTTGTTTAAGCTTTTTTGAGGTGAGCGATATTTGCTCAGCTTGCCCGGGTCATGTGTTTTCGGCTGGGGTGTTCTGGGTAAGGATTTTTGAGTGACATTGAGTCCCCAGCGAGTGAACGGGGAAGATGGAGTAGCCATATTTTCGAGGTGTACCTGTGATAATTTTGGTACAGGTGTTAATGGATTTACATGTGATTATCCATTAGAGTTATAAGTGATTATCTGCAGATAAGTCAAGATAAGATAAGATGTACATTATCTAAGAGATGTGTTATAGGCCTTGGTGTGTATAGGCCTGTGATTTCATACATGTATTAGTGAAGGATCCATGGACATATGTTATTGCACTGCTAGGCCGCAGTTGCTCTTTGAGGCCATAGGTATTATTGCTTAGAGGATTCATGATTACTAGAAGGATCCATGGACAGAGATTCTTTGCACTGCTATGCCAGCAGTTGCTCTTTGAGGCCATACGTATTATTGCTTAGAGGATCCATGAATATATATTGGTAGCACTGCGATGCTTGCAGGCTACAGGAGGCCATACGTATTATTGCATAGAGGATCCATGAATATATATATATTAGTAGCACTGCGATGTTTGCAGGCTACATGAAGAGAGAGCGCTGACGATTCTGTATATTACTATTGGAGGAATCCAAGAACATATATAGTAGCACTGCGGTGTTTGCAAGCTACAGGAAGAGATAGCGCTGATGATCATATATATATATTATTACTGGAGGATCCATGAACATTTTTTAGAATTATTGGAGATACTCCGAGGTCAGGAGTTGTATATGCTTGTAGTTGATATGTAGGGTGAATATTGGTAGCCCTTTTCCTGATGTTATTTGATTTAATGTAACTGTATTTCGTCGATGTCATTGTGGTCGTGTCGTGGCGTAATTAAAGTGTTAGAAAACGTCACCTGGGTTTCAACGATCAATGACTCTTACGTGTATGTACTGTTTAGACAATACACACAACATCATTACTGTTACCAGATGTAACAACAAGATTCAGCAGTCACATTAACTGTTCAGTAAGCAGGATTTAACAGTGGAGAAATACCATTATAATAACAGTGGTGGTCAAGTCTTGTTGTCACCTAAAATAAACCACCTATAACATTTAAATAAACAGCATATAACAAAGTACACCTGGAGAATAGAGCTAGAGACAGACCAAAGAACACATGGAGAATAGAGCTAGAGTCAGACCAAAGAACACATGGAAAATAGAGCTAGAGACAGACCAAAGAACACATGGAGAATAGAGCTAGAGACAGACCAAAGAACACATGGAGAATAGAGCTAGAGACAGACCAAAGAACACATGGAGAATAGAGCTACAGACAGACCAAAGAACACATGGAGAATAGAGCTAGAGACAGACCAAAGAACACATGGAGAATAGAGCTAGAGACAGACCACATGGAGAATAGAGCTAGAGACAGACCAAAGAACACATGGAGAATAGAGCTAGAGTCAGACCAAAGAACACATGGAGAATAGAGCTAGAGACAGACCACATGGAGAATAGAGCTAGAGACAGACCAAAGAACACATGGAGAATAGAGCTAGAGACAGACCAAAGAACACATGGAGAATAGAGCTAGAGACATAAATAAAACTGATGAGCAAGACATGGAAAGACCTTGAGCTAATGGCATATTCAGGAAGACTTAGCATGTATTTCTTGAAGGCTAATGACATATTCAGGAAGACTTAGCATGTATTTCTTGAAGGCTAATGGCATATTCAGGAAGACTTAGCATGTATTTCTTGAAGGCTAATGACATATTCAGGAAGACTTAGCATGTGTTTCTTGAAGGCTAATGGCATATTCAGGAAGACTTAGCATGTGTTTCTTGAAGGCTAATGGCATAGTCAGGAAGACTTAGCATGTGTTTCTTGAAGGCTAATGGCATAGTCAGGAAGACTTAGCATGTGTTTCTTGAAGGCTAATGGCATATTCAGGAAGACTTAGCATGTGTTTCTTGAAGGCTAATGGCATATTCAGGAAGACTTAGCATGTGTTTCTTGAAGGCTAATGGCATATTCAGGAAGATTTAGCATGTGTTTCTTGAAGGCTAATGGCATATTCAGGAAGACTTAGCATGTGTTTTTCTTGAAGGCTAATGGCATATTCAGGAAGGAAGACTTGAAGGCTACTTAGCATGTGTTTCTTGAAGGCTAATGGCATATTCAGGAAGACTTTGCATGTGTTTCTTGAAGGCTAATGGCATATTCAGGAAGACTTTGCATGTGTTTCTTGAAGGCTAATGGCATATTCAGGAAGACTTTGCATGTGTTTCTTGAAGGCTAATGGCATATTCAGGAAGACTTAGCATGTGTTTCTTGAAGGCTAATGGCATATTCAGGAAGACTTTGCATGTGTTTCTTGAAGGCTAATGGCATATTCAGGAAGACGTAGCATGTGTTTCTTGAAGGCTAATGGCATAGTCAGGAAGACTTAACATGTATTTCTTGAAGGCTAATGGCATATTCAGGAAGACTTTGCATGTGTTTCTTGAAGGCTAATGGCATATTCAGGAAGACTTAGCATGTGTTTCTTGAAGGCTAATGGCATATTCAGGAAGACTTAGCATGTGTTTCTTGAAGGCTAATGGCATATTCAGGAAGACTTTGCATGTGTTTCTTGAAGGCTAATGGCATATTCAGGAAGACTTGGCATGTGTTTCTTGAAGGCTAATGGCATATTCAGGAAGACTTAGCATGTGTTTCTTGAAGGCAGCTGAAGAGTGATGAATGAATTAGACACGTGACAGTCATTTGAAAAAACTATCCACTTTCATTCAGTTTTTTCTGTGTATGTGTAAAATAAAACTAAAGTGTGAATATATGTTTATTATTTATAAAACAATAATTCATTTACCTCATATTCTTGTTCCTGTTTTATCCTTACATATAAATCAGGAACATAGCTTTCAGTACCTTCATTCTGGTTAAAAAAAAAAAATATATGAACAAGTCAAAATATAAAAGCCATCTAGATGTCAAACTGACTGGTGAAACTACAGTGATAAAACTGACACAACACGACACTGATAAATATAACTGATAAGACTATAATGATAAAACTGACTAATCAATCAATCAATACCCTTTAGGTCCCCCAAGGAGCTCAGGCCATCAAAAAACAGGTGCAAAGTCCTCATGTCACGTGCCATCAGCTCAATGTCTTTCTATGTTGTCCTCATGTCACATGCCATCAGCTCAATTCATTCTGGTCTTTCTATGTAAAAGCCATCTTGTCCTCATGTCAACGTGCCCATCCTCAATGTACCCTTTCTATGTGCAAAGTCCTCATGTCACGTGCCATCAGCTCAATGTCTTTCTATGTTGTCCTCATGTCACATGCCATCAGCTCAATGTCTTTCTATGTTGTCCTCATGTCACGTGCCATCAGCTCAATGTCTTTCTATGTTGTCCTCATGTCACATGCCATCAGCTCAATGTCTTTCTATGTTGTCCTCATGTCACATGCCATCAGCTCAATGTCTTTCTATGTTGTCCTCATGTCACATGCCATCAGCTCAATGTCTTTTTATGTTGTCCTCATGTCACGTGCCATCAGCTCAATGTCTTTCTATGTTGTCCTCATGTCACATGCCATCAGCTCAATGTCTTTCTATGTTGTCCTCATGTCATGTGCCATCAGTTCAATGTCTTTCTATGTTGTCCTAATGTCACATGCCATCAGCTCAATGTCTTTCTATGTTGTCCTCATGTCACGTGCCATCAGCTCAATGTCTTTCTATGTTGTCCTCATGTCATGTGCCATCAGCTCAATGTCTTTCTATGTTGTCCTCATCATTGTCAGTTGTCTCCAGTTCTCTTCTCCATGTGTTCTTCTGTCCACCTCTACTTCTCTTGACCTGGGGATTCCAAAAGCAGAACTGCCTGGTAATGCTATCAACATGTTTCTTTAGTGCATGTCCAGTCCATAACTGGCATCTTCTTCTCATCTCTTGTTCCATTGGTATTTGTCTGGTCTTGTCATCAGTTCCATGTTGGTGACTTTGTTGTACTATTTCAATCCTTCTATTTTAAACACCAATGTCTTCTTCTCATCTATTAAAACTGCATTAATAAAACTGGCTAACAAATCGACATCAGTGACTAACTGATTTTATAAGTACAGAAGTTTGTGGGTACCATAAGCACAGCAAGCAAAGAATAAGGACAGAAATTATTTTATATAAACCAGTAAGTATTCGATTTATCTGTGGTCTCATAAATCAATTTAGTACGTAATTTACATGCGATCTCATGACCTAGTAAGTATCTGGTTTATAAATGATCTCATATTCCGTTCATCTTTATGTCTTCATCTTTCTGTTCTCTGTGAAAAACAGGTTTTAAACTAGTTCAAGCAAGTCTTGTGGTATCAGTTGAAGTTTTGTTCCATGTATCTTTCATCCTAGTTATGCCTGCTGTCATACATTAGTATGGTTTGATTACTTACTTACTTACTTAGTCGTTCCCCTTCTACCGTGAGGTGTAGAGGTTTGGAAGAGAGAGTGCCAGACCATTCTATCAGCTGATGGTTTGATTAATGGTGTTCAAATAACCCAATATGTATTTGAATTACATGTGGTGTTATAACCCAGTAAGCATGTGATTTACCTGAGATTTTTTAGTGCATTAAAAATAGCTTCCCTTCAGTCATAACTGACTTCAGAAACAATGCGCCCTTGAAGTGATTTTTTTTTACCTTGTGTTCCTTTTGGCGTATTCTTTTCTCTTCTGCATTTTGTAAAAGCTTTTCACCCAATATGAGGTGGTACCATAAGGAGCACAACCACTTGTTTGTGATTGGTTGGAAGCTTCCTCCTTTCAGGTTGCTTGATTTATGTCTAGCCCATTCATGTCTCTCTTGCACACATCTTTGAACCTCAGCTGCGGTCGCCCAGCTGATCTTTTGCTATCTGCCAGCTGTCCATAGAAAATATCTTTGGGAATGGAACCATCTTCCATGTGGTGGACACAGCCAAGCCAGCATAATTTGTGCTAAGTAGTGTATGAATGCTTTGAAGACCAGCA
This sequence comes from Oreohelix idahoensis, assembly GCA_024509875.1. Lineage (NCBI taxonomy): Eukaryota > Metazoa > Mollusca > Gastropoda > Stylommatophora > Oreohelicidae > Oreohelix > Oreohelix idahoensis. The sequence goes on from JAMPIV010011143.1 coordinate 364,918, forward strand.
CGACAACACCTCAACATTTGTCGCTTTGTCCTTCCACGAAATACCAAGGATGTGGCACAGACACAATAGATGAAAGGTATTGAGCTTTCTTTCTTGCTTAGTTTAAGTTGTCCATGTCTCGCTGCCATATAGAATCATGCTGGTGATGCAGGCATTATATATCGCAGCTTCTGGCTTCATTGTGAGTTTGGAGTTTCCCCAAACACACGTTGTGAGGAAGGCAAACTTGGTTGCAGCTTTGCCAATGCAGCTGTCAATTTGTGTGTCCAGAGAGAGTTTGTTTTTGATGGTATACCCCAGGTATGTGAAGTGATGCACCCCTGCCAATTCCTAGTTAAAGCTTGAAGTGGGCGGTAACTCTCCGGTGAGATCCTAGAACCTCTCCCACTGTCGGAAGTAGCCCCTGGCATCATGCCCCACACCAACTAGGCAAGGGGCTTATAACCAGTAACTGTTATTTCCTGTGTTGTGCCAACACCATTGGGTGAAGCTGGAGTGTTCTGTCCAGGATGTGAGCTTGAGTACAATTATATGGAAATCAAGCCATGGCTCATGCAGCATGTTCCCCCACTCCATGCAGCTAGTTGGTCCAAAGGAATGGCAGCAGTGACAGAGTTTGGTACCAGTGACGTCACAGAAGTTGCCGGAAAAATGTTTATAGTGAAGTAAGCACCAAATTTATCTGTGATGCCCTAAATAAAGTAACTACCTGATTTATCTGTGGTGTTTCCACTTCTTGCTTCATGTTTTCACAGTGTGCTTGGATGTTTGCTTTAGGAATCTGATCGGCCATTTCCTCTGACCTATTAAGGACGTTACAGAACAGCAAAATTAAATCACTCTTTGATGAGTGCAGTCAGAGCCAGAAGTTCAAGCCATTCTTCTAAATTCCATCATTGGGGGTTAGAGTGGCTAAGAGGGATGGTGTCCACCTCCAATTCTAAAGGTACTGAGTTCAAACCCAGTACAGGGAATATATTTCACGGAAATGTTTTTCAGGACCAGTGGTTCCTAATGTCATATTCCTCCCCTGATCTCCTAGGTAGTGAGATCTCGTAGGTAGTGAGATCTCGTAGGTAGTGAGATCTCGTAGGTAGTAAGATCTCGTAGGTAGTGAGATCTCCTAGGTAGTGAGATCTCCTAGGTAGTGAGATCTCCTAGGTAGTGAGATCTCCTAGGTAGTGAGATCTCCTAGGTAGTGAGATCTCCTAGTAGGTAGTGAGATCTCCTAGTAGGTAGTGAGATCTCCTAGGTAGTGAGATCTCCTAGGTAGTGAGAACTCCTAGGTAGTGAGATCTCCTAGGTAGTGAGATCTCCTAGGTAGTGAGATCTCCTAGTAGTTAGTGAGATCTCCTAGGTAGTGAGATCTCGTAGGTAGTGAGATCTCCTAGGTACCCCCCCCCCCCCCCCCCCCCCCCCCCCCCCCCCCCCCCCCCCCCCCCCCCCCCCCCCCCCCCCACATGATATCTCGTAGGTAGTGAGATCTCCTAGGTAGTGAGATCTCCTAGGTAGTGAGATCTCCTAGGTAGTGAGATCTTGTAGGTAGTGAGATCTCCTAGGTAGTGAGATCTCCTAGGTAGTGAGATCTCCTAGGTAGTGAGATCTCGTAGGTAGTGAGATCTCGTAGGTAGTGAGATCTCGTAGGTAGTGAGATCTCCTAGGTAGTGAGATCTCCTAGGTAGTGAGATCTCCTAGGTAGTGAGATCTCCTAGGTAGTGAGATCTCCTAGGTAGTGAGATCTCCTAGGTAGTGAGATCTCCTAGTAGGTAGTGAGATCTCCTAGTAGGTAGTGAGATCTCCTAGGTAGTGAGATCTCCTAGTAGGTAGTGAGATCTCCTAGGTAGTGAGATCTCCTAGGTAGAGAGATTGGATGCCTTGCCTTCTTGGATACAGGTGAACAAATTTGAAGTCCTGTGTGCAAGTTGCCCATGTTAAAAATTCCTCAGCACTTGGACATTGTAAAGATGGCCACTGCCCTGGCAAAATTTAAAAATTAGGAAACCTACCCACCACAAAAATATTTACAGAATGTGTGATTCCTGTATACACACATTGAGATTCTCGGCGGTGCTATGGAGTTCGTGCACTGTGCTGAGATCCTCCATGTGTGATTTAAGGGAGGAGATCGGACCACTGATGGAGATGTCCATGTGCAATGAAGATATTCCTTTATACTAAAACCAAAACATCATGTAATAATAAATGAATATACTCATTATTGTGAGATTAAATGAGATCTTGGACAAACGAAAGAATAACACATATGTTTTTGACAAAATAAATCTTTAGTAGAGATCAGACAGCCACAGTGTGCATACTTTGAACATAGATTGGAATGATCTCACCACTTTACAGCAGATTTTTCATTGATGAAAAAGGAAATAACAGTTTAGACAGAGAATACCTCTCAAATAAGAGAATGCTTTATGCAGTCGCCCATCATATTCCTTAACCCACATAAAGACAACTTATCATCATCTTCAGCTCCCCATGGAGCACAGGCCTTCAACCAACTTATGCCAAGTCTTCTTGTCCTGTGCCATCAGCTCAAGGTCTTTCTATGTGTTCCTTATCCCTGATATGTCTGTCGTCAGTGCTCTTCTCCTTGTGTTCTTTAATCTCCTTGTAGTTCCTTGTTCATTTAACGTACATACATTTCATGTGCTTATTCTGCAAATTTTCCTAGAAGAAACAAAAAGGTTAATCGGTAACCAAAGCTCCTTTTGGCTTTCTCTGGATCACATTTTGATCCTCTTTACCAGAGGACCTTCTACTGTCATGGATGGCTGACCTGAATTATTTTCTTTATTTGACTTGACCACATTGTTTTGTTTAAGTTTTATTGTGGCTTAAAATGTTTACAGTATGGAGTAGACGGCTTCATGCCCAATATCCTTAGTTTCCTTCTATGACATGCAAGGTATTTAACAGTGTTACTAATCTTTACTCTCCTTCTGAGCCCCAGTAACACATGGGTGCATGAGGCTGGCAAACTCATCATGTAAAACAAATTGTTACAGAAACCACCACAGCAAGAGCATGTGACTTATTGGTGCAGGCTTCCATAAGGAGCAAAAAGAAAAATGATGATTCTTGGTGACATGCCACGATCTAAATCCTTGTTTAAGAAGATTGTACATTTGTCTTGAACAGCCTGATGTTATTTGTTGGTAAACAAAGCTGCAGGTTTCCACTGTGGACAGAAAGAGTTGATTAAGTTTCATTAGTAATGGTACCAAGATCCTGATTTGTTCTTCTTACATTGTTTATTTCTTCCAAAACAGGAAGCCCTTTTCAATCACTTGATCATTATCGGATATGTCTGTCTATAATTTATTCTTGGTTTGATTTTTTGTTGTGGTTTACATTGATGTGTACCCCTCTCTCTTTTTCTTCCTCTTCTGCTGCCCCAACTTTTAGTATTTTCCAGCGTGTATTGATGTTTATGTGATAGAAAACGGGAGGATTGGGACAGTTCATGTACAAGAATAAGACAGCTCACTTTCAAATGCGGCGGCTCCTTTTGCTGGCAGTTGAAATGAACAGTGAACTATCTGTTCTATACAGCCTAAAAAACTGAAATCAGAGACGCAATAATAAGGGTTAAGGGTATGGGTTAGGTTTAGGAATCCTAGACCTAACTCTAAACCCCAACCTTAATCTAACAAAATGGATGACTTATTTTGATGGCACAGAAGAATTTGTCCCACTTATCTTCATGCCAACCTTTGTGGGCTAAAGTCGAAAATTATTTACGGCTGATTTTGTAGAAGTAAGGACTAGCAGACACAGTATGGTTGAAATGAAGAACAGTGAGACATGTTTTTTAAAATATGACTAAGAAAAATCTATCATTCAACCTCAGATGGGTTATAATCATTACATTTGGTTTCGTTTGTTTTGGTTTTAAGTACTATCTTCATTTCACACGGACAACTCCATCAGTGCTCCGATCTCCTCCCTTAGATCATATAAGGAGGATCTCAGCACAGTACATGAACTCTGTAGCACAGGCGAGAATCCCAATGTGTGTGTATAGGAATGACACATTCTATAAATATTTTTATGGCCCACTCTTTACGATTTCCAACTGCTGTAGGATTTTTAAAGTGTGCAACTTGCACACGGGAGCTCTTATTTTTTCACCCTTATCCGAGAAGGCCAGGCATCCAATCTCACTACCCAGGTGACCACGGGGAGTATGACATCATTAGGACCACTGGTTCTGAAAAAAAAGATTTCCATAAATTATATTCCCTCTACTGGGAATCGAACCCGATACCTTTAGAATTAGAGGTGGATGCCATTCCCCTTTTAGCCACTCCAACCACTATTATTACATATGGTCTCTATCCCCTATAATATGTTCTATTGCCGATGTGCAAATGTGGCATTACATCCTCTTGTCCAATTATTGTAAATAGAGTAACTTTAAATTACAAACTGTGTGTGTCTTTCCTTAATCCTAAAATTGTACTATTGCCATACTTGTCATGGTGTAGACAATAGCAAAAACAAATAAGAAAAAATAAATAAACAATTAGAAAGAATTTTAAAAACAACAAACACACACAAGTAAACAGCTTTACAAAAGAATTCAGAGATGCGATAATAATGGGTACGGGTTAGGAATGGTTGAAATTAAAAATTGTGGGACGTCTTCTTTGACGCCATCCAAATAAGCCACCCACATCGATTCCTAAACTTAACCCTAACCCCCTGTTACTGTGTCTCTGAATACTTTATTAAGGCTGTATAGAACAGACGACCAATGTTCTTCATTTCAATCATTAGAAATCCTTACCCTAACCTTAATCCTTACCCTATTGACGTGGGCGACTTATTTTGATGGCATCAACAGGATGAAATGAAGAACAGTGGGCTGCCTGTTCGTTATGGCCTTAATAAAGAATTCAGAGACGCAGTTAAAAAAAAAGGTAAGGGTTAGGTATCATAAACTTAATCCTAAAGACATAAGCACTTTATTAGAATGATGTTGAGGAACACATCCCACTGTTTTTCATGTCACCGCACCGGAAAGCAGAATGTGATAATAATCTGAAAGGAAGACACGCATAAAAGATGTTCAAGGCTCCAACAAGAAAATGTCAGATATCTAGGGGACTGAAAATTCCCAGCAATAAGAAACTTCTCAGACTACAGCTGGGAAAAGGCTATTTGATTTCAAAATAGAAGAACCTTAGGATGTCTTCAAGACAATAATATAGAACAATTCTTGTTAAAATGTAAGAGCAAATGAGAATCCAAATATTAGATTATTTGCGGGCATCTAATTTAACTATAAATATAGAAGAGGTGTTAAGAATAGACAGACCTAGGGAACTGCATAATATAGTCAAACAGTATTTAACAAGAACTAAAGTTAATAGATAGTAATTGGGGAGGTGAAGTAATGATGCTGTTTTTACAATACATATGATTTTTTGACAGTTGAAAGTGAATTAAATATGTATTAAAGTCAATTATATAACTGGAAACACCAGCCCTTTATGCCCTTCCCACTTAATATTATTTTTGTTTGATGTTTTTGTTTGGTTTTGTTAGGTTTTATCTTGTTTTTTGGGGGTTTTTAAATATATATTAATATATATAGGGGACAGTCGAGAACAAGGGCATTGAAGAGGCTTAGTGAAACTGCCGAAATAGCATCGTGCTGGCTGTGGAACAACCGCAATGGGCTATGGAAACTGTGACAGTAAACTCTGCGGTACAGAAAACATCAGGAATTTTTCTAAGTCCACAGTACGTTGAGTTTTTCAGTGTACTGATGAAAGGGTTGTGAGTGACGAACAACAGGCGGTGTATATTATAAGAGGTGTTGGGCACAGAGTTTCAGTGGCTAGCGCGCAGTGGCTAGCCTCATCGGCTTCGCACGGGTGTGTCCATGTCTGTCCCTAGTTGTGTGCGATGGAACGAACGGAGTAATTTGTCTTCTCTTTGTTACTTTCACAATTGCCTCCAGGGCTGGCGAAGTTGTGGATTTTGAGGTCGCTACCAGGGTGGAATGGGTTCATTTTCGATACAAGACAAAAGGAGGCTGAGACACTTGGGAGTCATGACCCAAGTGGGCCCCCCCTCCCCCCCTAGAGTGTAAAGGAGTATACTGGGCCGAAACACTCGTCTGATGGGACTTCTGATGATGATCAGATTGCCTCCTGTTGTATCGCTCTGTAAAGAGTTTCCTATCATATATCCATCAAATATAGCTCTGAGACATAGAGAGCAAAAAAAACAACTAATAAGCTACAGACTTTTATAAACGGGTGCTTGCATAGAACAGAAGGACTGAAATGGTATGACAAAGTCACAAATGCGGAATTGATGACAAGAACCAAACAAGTGCCAGTGGAACAAGAGTTGAGAAGAAGACGCTGGCGATGGACAGGACACACATTGAGGAAGCCTTTTGATAGCATTACAAGGCAGTCCTTATTCTGGAATCCACAGGGAAAGAGAGGCAGAGTTAGACCAAAAAATCCATGGAGAAGAGAACTGGAAACAGGTGAAAATGATGAGGAAAACATGGAAAGAACTTGAGCAGATGGCACAGGACAGGAAGACTTGGAATGTGTTTGTTGAAGGCCTATGCTCCTCGGGGAGCTAAAGGGTATTGATTGAATATATATCCACCAGAGGTTTCATCGTTAAATTATTTAAAAAGGCCGATGCGAAGAACGGTGAACTGGACGCCACCATATTGTGACTCTGTGTGGTGTTTTTTTCCATGTAGTGCGGTGTGTTTCAATCAATCAATCAATCAATCAATCAATACCCTTTCTCGTTCATCATACCTAATCCATGCTTTCCCATGATTTTTTCAAAGCCGGTGTTGTCTGTTCCTATTTTCGCGTTTAGGTCCCCCATCAAAATTGTGATGTCCTTTCTTTTCTTTTTGTCCAAGACATTTTGTAGTCTGGTGTAAAAGTCTTCTTTCTTAGATTCTTCTTTATCATTTGTTGGTGCATAACACTGGATGATGTTTATATTTACTTTCTTTTTGGCTGATTTAAACCTTGCTGTTATAATTCGGGGTCCCATTGCTTCCCATTCTATAAGTGCCTTCTGTGCTTCCTTGGACAGCAATAGAGCCACCCCTTCACTGTGGTGGGCTCTTGCCTCCTCATGTCTTGAGGACAACACCATTTCTCCTGTGATCAATCTCCTCCTATGCCCTTCCACCGCGTCAGGAAAGACCCAAGATATCAATCCTGTAATTTGTCATTTCTGTTGCTACTTGTGTAGTTTTCCCTTGTTCCCATAGAGTGCGAACAATCCAGATGCCAATCCTGGAGATTTTCCTAAATGAAAAAAGGTTAGTCGGCAACCCAGACTCCTTTCGGCTTTCTCTGGGTTGCTTCATGTGCCTCTTTTCCAGAGGACCTGTCTTTGGCGGCTGCATTGATTTATATTCTGTATATGACTTGTCCAAGTTTGTTGAAGTTTTTGTGGTAAAAAGATCTTTACGGGATGGGGTAACCAGCCCCATGCCCAACCCTCCTTAGTCGCTTTTTACGACATGCATGGTAGGGTACAGTGTAACTATTCTTTGCTCCCCTTTTGGGCCTAGGTAACACACAGTGTGTTTGCATGTAACATAAATTTCGTGAGCATGATTTTTTTATGGAATTAGAAATCTTAGGCGTTATATATCATAATTGTAACCTGTAAGATGTTGAAATGGATATTTTTAGATTTTTTTTTTTTTAGTATCCAGTTCAACCCTCGATGGCTTATAATTAGGACATATTGTGTACTAATTCAAGAAAATAAAAGTTAGATTTCCAATACCAAAATATAGTACCTACTTTCCCCTCCACTCAGTCAAAATAGAGTAAATCAAAACCAAATTAGGTGTGAATGTTCTTGTAGTTTTTTTTTTTTTAAATTAATGAAGAAAAATATCCCGTTGAACCTCTGATGGGTTATAATTAGGATATATATATTGTTTTCAATTCCAAATAATATGAACAACTGCCGATAGGAGAAAGTGGCATCAGATTTGTCAAATCATTGTAAATAGGGACAATCCCAATTACCAATTATGCTTATATGTTAAAATAATAATAAAAAAAGAAAATCTAGCAGACACTCTAAACAAGAATAATATTAAGGTGGAGGGGTGTAAAGGCCTGGTGGTTCCAGTTATATAACTGACTTTAACAGATATTTAATTGACTTTCATCTGTTAAAAGTCATATGCATTGTAAGACCGCATCAGACCTTCACATTTCCAACCACTATATATTAACCTTTGTTCGTATTAAATATTGTTTGACTATATTATGCAGTTCCCTATGTCTGTCTATTCTCAACACCTCTTCTATATCAATAGGCAAGTTTGATGCCTGCAAATAATCCAATATTGGTATTCTCATTTGTTCATACCTCTTACATTTTAACCAGAAATGTTCTATATTATTGTCTTGAAGACATCCTGCACAGTAAGGTTCTTCTATTCTATTTGTGACCTCCGCTTTCCAAGAAACAAACAAACAAAATAAAGGAAAAAACAAACGAATAAAAAAAAATAATAAAAAACTAAAATTATAACTGCCCTGTTGTTAACAAGGTGGAAATGGGTGAGAAAGTCATTTTAGTTGAATTTAGTTTAGTTTAATAGTCGGTGTTTTGCAATGTGTCGAAGTGATACGGTTACTTGTCCATATAGCCTAGATAACTTTCGCGCAAAATGAGACGTCCCATTGTTTTTCATTTCAATCCACAGTCCGTCCGAGTGGCTATCCATAGGCCCTATGTACCCCACAGCTAGATTCAACCTAAACCCAGCACTGTTTCGAGCTCTGTGAAAAATAATAACATCCGACAAACACTGTGGCCGTTTTAAACACACATTAAAAAAAAAACAATTTCTCAAATCGAAGCGAAATGCTGCGTACCGATAGACACTCGGCCAACATTGCGGACTATGTCTAATAATCCCTCCTTCAACCCAGGAGGTTATTACATTATCAATATTTACCTGCATATGTTTAAATCTTTGTTGTTTTATGACATGTTTTCATTCCGAACTGGGGTTGCCCCGAACTGGATCGCTGCAAATTCAGTGGCACCGAACACTAATATTATCTTCTTATGGCGACAGCTATTCATCCTTAAAAAACAGTGGCAATATTCCTAGAGGTAATTTCCTATTACTCGTAGGTTTTTGCTCCGCAGTGAATATGTGTAGTTATAAATTAAGGGGCTGCTGTAAAACTTGTAAGGAATATAAGTTTATAAACTAATAAAACGGTATTGAATCAGTTTTACATTTTACAGTTATTCATTGGATAGAGCCTAAGCTTAATTTTACTAGTTCCACAGTTTTGTTTATTCTTCTTTTTTTCGTTTCGTTGATTATTTACTTTCTTGTTTCAGTATTTCTTTTAGATTTTACGGTTTTCTTGTATTGTTATTGTTCTTTTTTTCTCTCATCACTGTTGTTGTTTACTTTTTCCATCTGCTTGTATCACCCTTTTGTTGTATATTTCTCATCATCGTATAGTTTTGTAGTAGGCTACCTATATATAATTTTTGTCTTTGTCACCTGTTTGTGGCTGACGAAGGGTAAAACCCGAAACGTCCCTTGTCTCATGTGAACTGTTATTTGTAAAACTGATTCAATACCGTTTTATTAGTTTATAAACTTATATGTGTAGTTATGTCTTGTTTCGTAGCAGTTAGGGTTAGGATTAACACTAACCCTAACCCAAACCCTTCTTGAAGATAGAAATACCGCAGTACAAATTAACAATGACAGGTCAGAATTGTATGACGCATATCATCAACTATCCAGAAAAGAACAGGTCATCATTTTTCGACTGCGCACTGGGCACAACAGATTGAGATACCATCTGTACCACAAATACAAAATTGGTGCAACAGATCTCTGCACCTGCGGTACCAGCCCGATGACAGTCGAACACCTGCTGCAGTACTGCCCAACCTACAGTAATGAACGGGGTAGCATATGGCAACAACCTACTTCTGTCAACGAAAAACTGTTTGGAGATGTCGGGAACCTTGAGTTGACTGCTGCCTTTATTAGAGTCATAAATGTGGAAGTCTGAAGGCGAACGAGGAAGAAGGAAGAAGAAGAAGTATGAACAAAACTGAATGGCATTCCTCAAGGATCAGTTTTATCCCCTTCAATTTTTACTATAACGGTAAATGATTTTAATGAAGAATTTAAAGATATCAAAAATAATTTTACACAATTTCGCAGACGATGTTGCTATATGGAGATCTGGGGAAAATATAACAATATTATATAATAATCTTCAAAAACAAAATAAATAAAGCATGTAAATGGATGAATAAATGGGGATTTTACTTAAATGCGAAAAAGACAGTATGAATGATCTTCAGTAAAGGTAGGATTGTTAAAAATAAGACAATTGACATACAATTACAGGGGCAACAAACTAGGACAGTCCAAACCACACGATACCTAGGAATGACACTAGGCCAACAACTGAACTGGAACAATCACATAGATAGACTAGTAGAGTCTTGTAGAGGACTAACTAACATGCTAAGATATTTGAAAGGTCATGCATGGGATGCAAGCACTAAAACAATGATCATGTTTTATAAATCTTTTATTAGAGGCAAAATAGATTATAGAAGCGTAGTCTATGACTCTGCAGCACATAGCCACAATATTAAATTAGATATAATTCAGCACCAAGCATTATGTACAATTGCAGGTGCAATCAGATCAACATCGCGGGGTGCTCTGGAGAGGTGGCCTTAGGAGTCCTCCCTTTGGAACTTCGAAGAAAGAAAGTAAGACTAAATTACATGGCAAAAATTATGTTGGACAAGACTCATCCAGCTTTTCCAGCATTTGCTAGGTATCAATAAACAACTCAGAACAGATTCATGAATACCAGTAGATACCCGACAGGTTTGAAATGCATGGAAGAACTAGCACACTTGGATGCCCTAAATGCATCCATTAATAACAGTAGGATATACAAGCTGATGGTACCTCCCTGGGAACTCAAGAAACCAGATACAGACTACCACCTGGCAGGCAAAATTAATAAAACAACTGATATGGCTACTATCAAAAACAAAGCGAGGAAATATGGTAAACAAATATCAAAGGACAGTATTACAGTGTACACAGATCGTTCTTCTCCTTCTTCCTCTTTCGCCTTCAAACTTCCACATTAATGACTCTAATAAAGGCAGAAGCCAACTCAAAGTTCCCGACATCTCCAAACAGTTTTCCTTGACAGAAGTGGGTTGTTGCCATATCCTTCTCCGTTCACTGTTGTAAGTTGGGCAGGACTGGAGCAGGTGTTCGACTGTCATCGGGCTGGTACCACAGGTGCAGAGATCTATTGCACTAATTTTGTATTTGTGGTATAGATGGTATCTCAATCTGTTGTGTCCAGTGCGTAGCGGAAAAATGATGACCTGTTCTTTCCTAGATAGCTGATGATATGCATCATTTTTTTAATGGCCTGTGTGCTCTCTTTCCCATTTGGACTTGAATGTATTGAGGATAGGAATTTATGTTCCCCTGTGACAAATATTGAAAGGATATAGTATAACAGATAATACAACTATTTTCACGGCAGAGATGGTTGCAATTCTGAAAGCTCTGGAAATTTTCTCCAGCAACCCTACTCATAAATTGACAGTATTAACAGACTCACTTTCTGATATTCAAGCTGTAAAAAACTTACGAGAATGCAGTAGACCTAATATAGCAGAAGAGATATTACTGGCAAATACTTACCTATGCTCCAGAGGATGTTCTGTTCTAATAGCTTGGATACCTTCACATGTTGGCATAGAAGGAAATGAAAAGGCAGATAAAGAAGCTAAGAAAAGTAGAAATAATAGAAACCAAATAAATGTGGGGATGAGTAAAACAGAGATCTAAAGTTTAATTAAAAGAATAATAACTGACGAATGGACAGTAGAGTGGGATGGAAGTCTGAAGGGCAGACATGCATATAAATTGTTCAAGGCTCCAACAAGAATGTGTCAGGTATCTAGAGAACTAAAAATTCCTAGCAATAAGAAACTTCTTAGACTGCAACTAGGAATGGGCTATTTTAGAATAGAAGAACCTTACTGTGCAGAGTGTCTAGAAAAAAAATGATATAGAGCATTTCCTATTAAAATGTAGGAAGTATGAACAAAAGAGAAAACCAATATTAGATTATCCACAGGCATGTAATTCATCCATAACTGTGAAACAGGTATTGAGAGTAGATAAACCTAGAGAATTGCACAATATAGTTAAACAGTATATAACAAGAACTAAAATTAATATATAGGGATCAATGATGGTGGGAGGAAAAGGGATAGTCATATGGGGATGCTTGTATGGCGGATGTCAGATAATTGGTGGATTTGCTGCAGTCTCGGACACCCCCGGGCTTTCTCACCCATTTTCACCTTGTTAATAACAGGGCAGTTGTGAGAGACTTCGTTTTGGTTTGTTTTTTGTGTTTTTATATTCATTTGTTTTTTTTTTTCTTTATTTTTATTTGTTTGTTTGTTTCTTAGAAAGCAGAGGTCACACACAAAAACATTCACACAAATTTGGTTTTGATTTACTTTATTTTGACTGGGAAAGAAAATACTATATTTTGATACTAGAAATCTGACTTTATTTTCTTGAATTAGTACACCATATTTCCTAATTATAACCCATCAAAGGTTGAACGGAATACTTAAAAAAAATGTGGCTTCGGTATATCGCTTTTAATACGTTGTTCTTTTGAAGTCACAAAAAAAAAAAAAATAAACATTCACACAAATTTAGTTTTGATTTATTCTATTTTAGGGTGACCATATTATTTTTTTTAATTAATAACAGTAGTATATGCAAGCCGGTGGTACCACTCTGGGAACTCAAAAAACCAGAAACAGACTACAGTTTGGCAGACATAATTAAGAAAACACCTGATATGGCAATTGTCAAAAACAAAGCCAGGAAGTATATTCAATATACCAAAGGAAAGTATTACAGTGCACACAGATGGATCTAAGGGAAACAGTATGGTAACAAATTGGGGAATAGGGATTTATATTCCTGTGGCCGTGTTACTGTTAGTTGTGTTATCTGTCTGTTTGTTAGTGTGTTAGCATTGGAAATTGATGTCTGTTCGTTTTAGTAGAATGGCCGATTAGTCCATCCAGTGTGTTGGTTAGTCTGTCAGGTTGGCTATTATGTTAGTCTTTCTGTTGACTACGTATTTTCTCTTCAGTGTAAAAGTAGCGAATTTCTTTTGTCAATGGTTCTCAAAATGTATTAACGTTATATTATCCCAGGTTATGTGTCTTCTCTTGAAGAGTCATATAGTGGTGTCGTGCTTAGATAGGTTTTAAAGTTATGTAAGGTCCCGCCTGAGTATAGGGATGGTGATAATAATAATAATAATAATAATAAATTCTTTAAGCGCCAAACACGGCGCATAAGGCAGAAACCAGTGCTCTCCAGGTTGTTCGTTGTGACGCCACTCCTCTTAGCTCTTGCACATTATTTAGGCCCAACGTTCTTCCTTCTCTTATTATTGTTCTTCTGAGTGTTTCTTTTGGTCTTCCTTTTTTCCGCTTACCCTCAGGAACCCAAGTGAGCGCCTGTAGTGGTATTCTGTTGTTTTGCATTCGTAGGACATGACCGATATATGACCATCGTCTTTTCCTTATATAGTCGGAGACATATTTCTGCCTAGAGTCTTCTCTTATTTGTCGATTAGTCTTGAATTCTTTCCAACTGATGTTCATGAGTTTTCTAAGACATTTGTTCTCGAATGTATTCAGCTTGTTCTCCAATGATTTTGTTATTTTCCAACTCTCACAGCCGTATGTTAACACTGAGATAACATTTGAATTAAACAGACGAAGCTTGGTATGTATATTCAATGATCGTAATTTCCAAATGTTAGATAATCTATTGAAGGCGCTAGCTGCCAAAGCAATTCTAGTATGGATTTCTCTTGTTGTGTCACCATCCTGAGTCATTTTACTGCCTAAATAATTGAAACTTTCAACTTTCTGTAGTTTTTCCCCGTTCAAGATGATATCAAAGGTCTCGTTAGAAAAGTTCATAGCTTTAGTTTTAGAGGCATTTATTTGGAGACCAATTTTAACCGAGAGATGACACAAATTATTTATTGCTTCTTGGGATTGTCTTGGTGTTGAACTTAAGAATGCTACATCATCTGCGAAATCCAGGTCCCCCAGGAATTTTCCATTTGTCCATTTTATACCCAATCGTTCATTGTGGGTATAGTTTCTCATAACCCAATCAATAGCTATTCCAAAAAGTAGTGGTGACATAATACAGCCTTGTTTCACCCCTGTTTCTACTGTAAACCATTCTGTATTCCCTTTATTTGTTCTAACACAACATCTTGCATTGTCATATAGCGCTTTGATTATATTCACATATTTTGTTGGAAAACCATAGATTGTAAGTATCTTCCACAATGATGGGCGGTGTAGACTATCAAAGGCTTTTTGAAAATCGACGAAGGTGATAATAAGTGGCGATTGCCTTTCCACTGATTCTTCTATAATTGTTCTTAGTGTGAATATTTGATCAATACATGATCGTTTCGGCCTGAAACCCGCTTGTTCTTCTCTGATCTTTTCGTCAGCATGCAATTTAAGTCTTTCTAACATCATGCAACATAATAATAATTTTCCAGGTACTGATAATAGAGATATACCACGCCAGTTATTACAGTCTGATAGATCACCTTTCTTCGGTAACTTTACAATAATACTGTCTTTCCATTGTTGTGGTGGTTGTTCTTCTCTCCATACTTCATTTATAATATCTAAAATTCTCAAGAGGTTGTTGTCATTAACTGCTTTAATCATTTCCCCTGAAATTTCGTCAACTCCAGCAGCTTTAAAATTTTTTAATCTTTTAACGGCTTGTTTGATCTCGTCCAGCGTGAATTCATCGCAAGTTATTGGCAAGGTGGTTGTGGATGTTCCATTATTAAAATCAGGTGTTACTGTTGGTGGTGGTCTGTTTAGCACCTCCATGAAGTGCTCAGCCCATCTCTTCATTTGTTCTTTTTCTGTTGGTATTGAATTCCCTAATTTACCTTTAACAGGTGTTTCCATAGCAGTAGGCTGGTGACATAGTTGTTTTGTAATTTGATAAAGGCACCTACTATTACCAGTTCTTGCAGTGAGAAGTAAAGGTGTAAGAAATAGATTTTCACGAGTGGGTAGTTTAAGGAGAAGATCTGTCTCTGGACTGAGTAGTTTCTCTAGTCCAGCCTATCTATACGACTATAATTTAGTATAAGACAATCTTGCACCTCCCATATATTGAGAAATATAAGTTACACTAAACACTCACACACAGCTATGTGACAACAAGACACACAAACGTGAAAAACTATGGTAAATTTGGGTATGGGTCTGACCAACCCACACAAAGTTAGTTCTTTTGTTGTTTATTATCATTAAACTTTACAACATCGAATATCTAGAAGAGAAAGATCAAATACACCAGAATTACATGCATAGAAAAATAACAATATACGTGTGCAGTCCCCTCATTGAGAAAATAAGAACCCAACAAGTTAATAACCCCAAAGGTTAAAAGTTTAGCACTAGGTTACAGTATAGACAGTAAAGAAAGAACACAGTTCCCACTAAACGTTATCCAATAAAATTAAACAATAGTCAAACAGAGTGCAGATGATACAATGTTTCCTGTACTAAAGAAAATATTTCACTCTTTCTCTCTCTCTCTCTTTCTTTCTCTCTCTCTCTCTCTGTCATACGTGGCCACACAATCCCGCTTCTTTCCCTATTCTTGGTGAAACAATCTGTTGGACGTAAAAATCCATGAATATGTGAATATGTACATAAGGTCCAGAGTATTTATCGTCCGAATTGGGCCCGAGTCCCTCCTTTCAATAATTAAATTTTATAAAAGGAACGCCTAATTTGGTGGTTGATGTCCTGGATAAACAATGTCACCTTGGATAGTTAATGCCGAGACTCTCTGAGATCTGGTGTTCACAGTAAACAGTAGGAAAACATCTGATTGCTAAAAACTGTTAATTATTGTTACTTGATGATGATGGTAAATCCTATCGGCTGGCTCTGGTGAGTGCCGATTCTGAAATAGCGTAACTCTTCTGGATAAAAACAATCCACTTGGATACGACTATCACAAGTCGAGAGAATTGTTATATCTTTCACACCCCAGTGGGCTGATAAAATGCAAAAAATATATATCTGGGTATTTGTAAGTCCAGTTAAAATTTACTATTAAAATGTTCGTTAGTCTCTGTGGCCGGTCCTGTTCACAACTGAACTTAGAGACGCGTAAGCCAAAAGAAGACAACTTTAATCCAATCAGTAAAATGGAGACAAGGCCCAAGATATAGACCAACATAAAGCCAAATAAAAAAACCGCTGGTCGCCGTTGATCAGGTCATGCCTAAGGATAGAGGAACATTATGAAAAATTACTGCTAATAATATCTACATATAAGCACACGTTGTCTCTAGCCTATTCCTATCTGGTCAGTTATTATTTAATTTATCCATATGCGCACTTTAACAAATATCGCCTGTCGCTAAGTAGCTATTAGAGGGTCGGCGTTGGTTTGTTTAGTCGCATGATATTTAAACAACAGTCACTTACTAAATTACACAAAAATGAAATAAACGTGAATTCTATTCCGTCAATTATCCGTCGCGCCTAGTGTATTAATTAATCAACTAAACCGTCTCTTTCTGTGTGCAGCGGGTGATAAAATTAACATTACAACTGAAACATCTGCAATAAAAATAGCTACGCGTTATTTAATTCACTAGTTTTAACGCTAGAAAATCACAGTGAATTATAATGGTAAACTTAACACATTAAATCGCTTAAGCACAAATTTATATTACCAGAAATCCAGAAAGAAAACACCACAAAACTATTAACACATCTATTCCCAGTGGTTCTAGATAACGTGTTTAGACTCTCCGAAAAATTCTGAGCGACACTGACAACTGATTTTGGAAATACGCAGTTTATATACGATCATGTTATTATGATCTCTAGAAGATGTGAATTTTCACACTCTGTTTCCTAGCAGAGAAATCTGAAACTACGTTTCCCCCCAGATAAAAGGTTAAAGGTCGCTCTGTTCGGCATTGCTAACCAACAACAGAGGCTTAGACCGTGTAGAGGGCTTCCGTCCGAGATTTTCCCTGTTTCTCGAGATCACAGAGCTATCTTTCCCTGTAGGTACGAACATCAAATGATTAGCTCCCCTTATAGAGAATGGCAGATGTGAAACAGAAATCAAGAAGAGAATAGGAATGGCCAAAGCTACATTCAACAACATGAAACATATACTGACATCCAAACAGTTATCTCACAAATTAAAACTGAGAATCATAAAGTGTTATATATATTCTGCATTTCTGTATGGTGCAGAAACATGGACGATGAATAAGCAGTTGGAAGAAAGAATTGAGGCTCTTGAAATGTGGATATATAGAAGAATGGGGCGTATCTCATGGAAAGAGATGAAAACAAATAAGGAGGTCCTAGAAAATCTAGGTATGAAAAGAGAACTAATGAGGGAAGTCAAAGTTCGACAGCTAAAATACTTTGGCCACATAAAAAGGCATAACACCTTGCAGAAGACCATAACAGAAGGGAGAGTTGAAGGCAAACGTGCAAGGGGAAGACAGCGCTATAAGTGGGAAGACAACATCAAGAGATGGACAGGAAAGAGTCTATCAGAGTGCACCACCAAGACAAGAGACAGAAGACGTTGGAGATCCATTACAGCCAACCTTCGTTGTGGAGATGGCAACTGATGATGATGATAGAGAATCTTCAAAGACCGTTACTCACGTGTTTTCCACGCGCGGTCTGTCAGTTATCGTAATATTGACAGATCAGCCCGCGTGAGAAACTTGCGTAAACGAACGTGGTTCGCCCCCTGCTATGAATGACAGGTTGCGAAAGTTGGTAAACAAACTCGTTTGTTATGGTCAAGTAAAAAGATGCGTGGATTAAAAGGTGAGTCAGACAGACAGAGAAATGCGTGACTTTGTTAGCGAATCTTAGGACGCTAACGGGAAAGCAAAGGCTGTCGGATGCTGTAGGCTAGATTTCCATTATACGTCACAAGTGGTGAAATTTTAGCACAGTGTTGTCAACTTGAGTTGTTATTTGTCTTAAGAGATTGAGGCTGATGGAAACCTCATTTCACAGGTTCTCCCGAGTAGCCTGCCGATGACTAGTTTTGGTTTTAAAATGAATGAATGGTTGTCACCAAACATGAACGCACACCAATACAGGTTATGATGATGTAGACTTTACAACGTGGAATACTGTGACGTCATGACAGTTACATGGATAGGTTTCAAATAAGACCAAGCAAACGTTCTAGATGGCTGTTTGTTTGGCTGAATATGACTAGCCAGAATTTCTCATAATTCCTCATTGGTACAATGGTTGTTCAACTGCTCAGCAAAGAAATACAATTCTTAATCGTTTCTCCAAAGAGAAGTAAGAGGTGAGTCAGTCTTGTCTGCCTTCTTCCATGTGACATCTACCATTTATATTTACTAGCAACGAATGGTTGGTTTCTGTATCACTTTCTAAAATGCAACTGCAGCAGTTCTCAATTGTCAATTTCTCTGCATATTTTGTCTATTTCTCTTGTAATAGCCACTTTTAACGTCTCTCGATTTTACGAAGATAAATGTTTCTCTATACTTTCACATATGTTTCAGCGTTCTGTTTGAACTGGTATAAATTCACAAAGTACATAGATTCGTTACCTCTCCTAACTTTTTGAAAAACCATGAACCGAAAAACGTAGTGAATGGTTGTTGGAGGCTGGTAGTCTTTTGGAGAGATCTCAATGCACGTGCTTCTATCTATAACTTTTGGAGAGATCTCAATGCACGTGCTTCTATCAATGACTTTTGAAGAGATCTCAATGCACGTGCTTCTATCTATGACCTTTGGAAGATCTAAAGGCACGTGCTTCTATCTATGACTTTTGGAGAAATCTCAATACACGTGCTTCTGTCTATGACGTTTGAAGTTCTTCTGGCCGAAAGAGCAGGGCCGGATTAAGCTAGTGCGGGGCCTGTAGCATATGTTAAGAAAGGGGCCCTATATTTAAAAAAAAACAATAAAACAACACAAATATATTTGAACACATACATTTTTAATTTGCATAGTAATTATCATTATCAATTAATTTGTGCATGTAATCCTATAAACTTGCCACTCATGTTGCTGGCTTTGTCATAACTTTGACCACGGCAGTCTTTAATATCAATGTCATTTGCCTTTAAAAAATTAAGTAGACTTTTAGTAAGCTGTTCAGCACTATGACCTTCCATATCCAAAAATGTCACAAATCTTTCAACTGGTCCAGATGGCAAAACATAGCGCAGAGTCAAAGTCAGCTGGTCCATATTAGATATATCTGGAGTATAATCCAATGAAACGGAATAATACTTGTATTTCTTCACTTCACAGAGAATGTGATCCAGTATGCTGGATCCAATCAGATTGATGAATTCCTCACACGTTGTTTTAGATAGATATGATGTATGTCCAAATCCTTTGTTAGCATGAGTACTTATATGCTCTGCCAGAAAAGGGTCAAACTTGGCCAGTAATTCCCGTTATAAGGGGACCGAACAATTTCATCACTGCCACGAAATGAAAGGCCTCGTTCTGCTAAAAACTTCACAACATCAATTATTCGCTCTAGAAGTTTGTGCCAATACTTTTCTTGAATGTCCATTTGTTTCACAAGGTGGGAATCGACACGTTCACCTTTGTTTTTACGCATCAACAGTGAAATTAAAGCTTGTCTATGTGAGGAGCTTTCTTCATGTCGACGCAATAGATTGCTTGCATTTTTCCAGTCATTAAACCCTTCCACAGTAAACTTTGATGAACATTCTGAACTCATAAGCTTGCATGGGAAACAGAATAGGCGCCCTTTACTTTCTGAATAGCATAACCATTTTCTTGCATGTTGCTTGTCTGTAAGTTTATGAATATGTGTAAAATAAGACTTCTGACAGTATCGAGTTTTCTTTTCAGTGTCATACAATCGCACGGATGAAAAAAGGCACTATCAACATGTTGACATTTTTCACTTCCCTTGGATATCCAATATTCACGCTCACAGTCATCTATATTGTTCGGCCAGTCACCAATATCATTAGAGTACTTCTTCGTTTCACTTATTCTTTCACATTCAGACTCAGTGTATACTGGGTTTTGCTGTATGTTTTCTGGTGCACAGCCTGCACTAGTACTAGTTGTTCCTGTACTTCCAGCTTCAGCGGTTAGAGTACCACCACCATGAACATCAAAATATTCTTTCAGCTTACGTGTTTTTGATATCACAAGTTGATCTTATCTTTCTTTTTCTTCCTTCGCTTTACGTTTTTCACTTCCAGAAGCATAATTACGTCCAATATCTCTGTGTCTACTGCTCATTTTTTGAGTTTTCTAACCTTACAAATCAAGAAATTTTAATCAAGATCGAAAGAGAGTGCGAGCACGCCGTATACCTCAATTCTTCTTCTTCTTCTTCTCGTTCGCTGTTGTTTAGAAATGTCTACACAAGAAGTCCGGTTTTCTGGATGTATGTTGCTGTGGTTGAAAGTTCTTCAAGACTCCCAAACAGCTTTGTGTGGATGTGCGTCTCTGTGGGCCAATGTTCAGTTCGCAATTGACTAAGCATGTGGCAGTCTTGCAGGATGTGTTCGGCTGTCTGTGCTGCCTGTCCACACGTACATAGGGGTGACGGGACCAATCTCAGTCTGTATAAGTGACTGTTCAGTCTGTTATGTCCTGTTCTCATACGGAACAGGATCACCTGTTTTGCTCGATCAAGATATTGATAGTTGTCTCTTTGTTGATCAATTTTCCTGATGGCCTTGATAAGGGTCTTCTTTTCCTGGAATGTGATTGTTTGTTCTTTTTGTTCCTGTGTTGCTCCCTCTTTTGCTAACATATCTGCTCTCTCATTTCCTGGTATGCCACAGTGTGATGGTATCCACTGTAGCACTACCCTTCTTTTGATATTTACTTCGCATAGGACTTTGTTTAATTCTGGCAGTTTATCACTGTTGAGGGCTTGCAGAACTGACATTGCATCGGTAAGGAATACAACCTTCTGACATTGGCTTATTGTGTTATTTATTATTCCTGCAGCAATGCTTATGGCCTGTACTTCAGCAGCATAGTTTGAACAGAATATTCCAGTAGGTGAACAGGTGGATTCATTTTCTTTGTCTGGATAGACCACATAAACTCCTGCGCCTCCGTTCTTCACTGCTCTGGTTGCAGATCCATCAGTATATACTTGGATCCATGCTTCTCTGGGGTATAGTTCTTCAATCATGTCACATGCTGCTATTTTCCTTTGGAGAGTATTTAGCTCTCCCATGGGGCAGGTGGTAGTTATGGAGGTCTTAATACTG
Organism: Oreohelix idahoensis; assembly: GCA_024509875.1. Taxonomy (NCBI): domain Eukaryota; kingdom Metazoa; phylum Mollusca; class Gastropoda; order Stylommatophora; family Oreohelicidae; genus Oreohelix; species Oreohelix idahoensis. Next base: position 386,415 of record JAMPIV010011143.1, read on the forward strand.
AAATTTTGATGTTGTTCCCATGGGTTGGGAGGAGTGTGGGAGTTATTTCCTTAGTGATGTCTGGTAATTCATCCTTGTATGTTCTAATTAGTTTTTTGGACCGATGCACAAAACTGCTTCTCTTCAACCTCCCACTGGCTAAATCTCCAAATCTAGTTTTCATTGGATGTGCAGGCATGTTCTTGTACTTTTCTGCTTGGATCAGGGTCTTAGTGTCTCGTCTGTATAATAAAGGTGGAATGCCTGTGATTTTTTCCATTTCATTTATTGGTGTGGTCTTCATGGCACCCGTGATCAACCGAAGCGCTTGATTTTGTACTTTATCTAAGGCTTGTAGGTGTGATTTGGCTGCTGTAGACCATGCTGCTGATCCGTACTCTAATATAGGTCTTATTGCACCTGTATACACTTTCTTTAGTGTTGTTTCGTTAGCTCCCCAACTTGATCCAGCTATTTTCCTCAGTATGGAAAGTTTTCTTCTCGCTTTAGCCTCTGTTCTCTCGATGTGGTGCCTCCATGTCATTCTCTTATCTAATGTAATGCCCAAGTACACCGGTTCCTCATCTGTTTGGACATGTATATTTCCAAGTCGTATCTCTCCTGCTTTGTCTTTGTTGGAGAGCGTGAAAAGTGTTGTTGATGATTTTTCAGCGTTGATCTGCACCATCCATTTCTCTGCCCATGCTGCTATGTTGTCTGCTGCCCTTTGTATTCGCTTATTAGCGATAGTTAGATGTTCTTCTACACACCACACCACCAAGTCGTCAGCGTATAGGGCAGCTCTCACACCTTGTGGCAGATCGTGGATGAGGTCATTGATGAATACAAGGAACAGGGTGGGAGACAATACTGAGCCTTGAGGAACTCCATGTTTTAGGAGGATTTTCTTGCTGTTGTGACCTTCCATAGTGACTCTTGCTTTCCGATTGTGTAGGAACGACTGGATCCATTTTCTCATATTACCCTTGATTCCGTTCCTTTGCAGTTTTACTATTAACCCGTCTTTCCATACTTTGTCAAAAGCTTTTTGGAGATCTATCCATAGGGTAAAGACTTTTCTCTTTTCTTGGAAGGCATCTTCAACGATCTGTGACAGGTATGTGATTTGGTCTTCTGTGCTGCTGCACTCTCTAAACCCTGCTTGTTCTGGCACTAAAATTTTCTCGGATTCCAAGTACCATTTCAATCTTCTGTTGATCATCCTCTCCATTGTCTTACATACACAGCTTGTTAGGCTTATTGGTCTGTAGCTGGTGGCCTTCCTGTTGTCTTTTCCTTTCTTTATGATGGGACACATGAGCGCCTCTCTCCATATCTGTGGCACACTGCCTGTCATCCAACTGTAGTTGTATATTTGCAACAGTTTGCTCATTGCTGTATATCCTAGGTGTTTTAGCATTTCGTTGGTTATACCATCCGGGCCTGGTGATTTCCTGTCTTTAAGTTTCCACACGGCTGTTTTTAACTCGTCCATATTGAAAGGTTTGGACATAACGTCCGGACTGTTTCCATTAGTTCTAGTGTGGATTATTTCTTGACGAATGTCTCGTTGTCTGCGTAAATTGACGGAGATGTTACTTTCATTTCTGTAGGATTCCGCAAATATGTCTGCTGCTTGTTTGCCGGTATATAGTTTCCCTGCATCGTCTAGTGTAATGGTTTGTCGTTGAGAATTGTTATCGTCATTCAATTGTTTAGTGAGTTTCCACAACTTTCTCCCTTCCTTTTCAAGGTTTAGTTTATATGTTTTTTCCCTCCAGCTTCTCCTCTGGGCTTCTAGCTTTCCTTTAATGAATTTTGCTTTTGCCTTTTGTAGCATGATATGGTTCTGTTGGGATGGTTGTACCTCTGCAGTGTGCCTTGCTTCATTCATATCTTCATGTAGGTTTTGTAGTGTGTTGGACCAATATGGTACATAGTTCTTCCTCGCTCCTCTCGGTATTGTCTCCTTTGCTGCCTTGAGTACTCCATTATTAAAATCCCAGATGACTCTGTTAATGTCTCTGTCTAGTACCTTAAATATCTTTTGTAAGCAGATTTGCTCTGTGTTGATAAATGGACCAATTTGCTTTTTTATAATTCCATCTTGGCTGACTTGGACTTGTATTAATTGTTCTATTAATTTTGATGAATACAGGACGATGATCACTTCCACCGAGTTGTTCTCCTATTTCCCTTTCCACTATCCCAGCCAAATCAGGTGTGCAGAATGCCAGGTCTGGAGTAGAGGTGCTATGCCATCTTCTGGAGTAAAAGGTTGGAGGATCATTAGGGTTGTTTAGAAGGGTTAGGTTATTGTCGTCTTGCCAGTTTTCTATCTCTTCGCCCCTTCTATCTAGCTGGTTGTATCCCCAGCTTTGGGAATGGCTGTTGAAGTCTCCCACCGCTAGGAAGTTGCCAATGGGGACATCTATGCTAGTCATGTTCAGTGGTATGTCATTGGGGCAGTAGAAGTTTAGGAGATCCAGTTCCAGAGTGTTATGTTTTAGATGGATTACTTGGTATTCTGCACCTTCTTTATATGTCTTGGATTCTATAGCGTTGAGGTTATTCCTTATCAGTGTTAGTATGCCACCCTTCTTCCGATCTTTTCTGTCAACTCTGAAGCATTGATAGCCCCGTATCTTAAAATGTTTTCCTTCCTGTAGGTGGGTTTCTTGTATGCAGCATATGCTAATTTCTTTCCGAAATAGGGTATTCTCTAGTTCAGTCTTTTTGTTGTTGACTCCCTCTGCATTCCAATGCATGACATTCAGAGGGGCCGTCGTCTTATCTGGTTGGCCAGTTACTTTCTCCTTCCGCCTCCTGGCTCCATTTGGCGGACTAAGGAGACCTCCAGTAGCTGAGGGTGGATTCTGTCGAGGCTCAGAATCCGGCACTGCTCCTGCCTGGAGGGACTTCACAGGGCGAGCACCATAACGATAATTTTTTGACATCTGTTGTGTAGACATATTAAACCAAAGCGGGTTGCATGGTACCATGGTTGCTGGTGCGCCTCCTGGCCTGGTACATCTGACTTCAGCACCTGTTTCTTAAGGCAGAGTGTGCTCATGCCTCCCCCTCTGGCTGGGGGATTTGATTTTGCCTTTACCTCGTTTGCTGTCCCATCTTGCCTCCCGCTGGGGTTGATACCCAACCTTCGGCAAGATTACTGGGTATAACGGGGTCCACCACGAGTAGGTGAGGTAGACTTGGGCAGGAGAGGCTAAGAGACATGTTGAGTCTTGTATTGCGCATCACTGCCCCATTTGGACCCCTATACCTCAATTAAAACAGGAAGTTTCCGTTTCCTAAATTCTAGTTTTTATTGTTAATGCAAATTCATTTCACAAAGAACGAAACAAAATTAGAGGGGCAGTCGCCTAGAGCCAAAAAAGTGGTTCCGTCCAAACGTGACCAAATTTTCTACGCCACTTAAATGGCTTCCGTCCGCAAACAGTTAAGATAAAAATAATGAAGAGTCACACTAAGTCACCCTCTTATGCTCTTCCTCTCACAATTTCGTGACACCAAATGAAAAGGCGCTAAAGATGGCATAAATCACAAGATCATTAATTTAACGCTCGTATTAGATGACGAAAAAATTATGTACATATTTATTGGCGCGGGGCCCCTAAAAGCGCGGGGCCCGTAGCATACGCTACTTGTGCTACTACGTTAATCCGGCTCTGCGAAAGAGTAGCACCACAGTCTTAACGTCTCTCTACAGTATACTTCTACATGGTTGTTTTCGAGCTCTTCTCTGTCTGCCTTATCTGCCTCTTTTATACCCCAACTTGTTTTTCAACCGTTCCCACGCACTTTCTGCCTACTGGCCAACATTGTCTTGTGTCAAACCGTGCTGACATTTTATTATTTCAATTGCGTGTGAACGATTCTTAACCTATTATAGTGATTAACATTAAACTTAGTTGGGGACTTTCCTCATATAATTTGAGAACCACTGCTGATGCAACTCACATGTCTGGTCATAATGATCTGGTCTTCTAACTTAGGGACTTTACCTATATAATTTTAAAAACCGCTGCTTATGCAATCTTTCTGTCACTGTCCACTCGTCAATTTTGTCACGTGTTGTGTCTTTGTGATCTATTTTCTTCGTGCGGTCATCTCGCCTCTTAGTTTTATTTAAACTAAAATCTAATTGACCTTGATAATTTGTCGTTTAATACAACTGTCTGGTCATTGTGATCTGTTCTGAATTTCAGTTACTTCCCTAATACTTTTATTTAACATAACCGAACTAATGCTATCTATTTTGTCGTTGTATGTTCTCTTTATATTCGTCATCTACAAAATCGCCTGTGCTTCGCACGCGGCTACATTCCCATGTGGCAAATGGTGAATTGATATAACCGATAACGCATCTATTTTCACGACAGAGATGGTTGCAATTCTGAAAGCTCTGGAAATATTCTCTAATAACCCTCCCCATAAATTAACAATATTAACCAGACTCACTTTCAGCTATTCAAGCTATAAGAAACTTACGAGAATGCAATAGACCTAATATAGCAGAAGAGATATTACTTGTAATGTTATGATGTATGTATATAAGCATTACCTCGTCATCTACACAAGCACACACATGTTTCAGAAGGCACTCAGTAAAAGCATGTTCAGTTTGTAGCCATGTTTATTTACAGGATATCGTACATGTGAAGATTCGCATATTATTACAATGTGTGGTTTCGTATTTATGTATTATATTACATCCCCCCTTTTTTGAAAAAAAAATGTGTGCAAACATTTCCAACGAAATGTTTCATGTGATAAAAGATAAGTATGTGTAATGCTCAGTGTGAGTATATATGTCACTGTCTGTATCGGCTGGGAGGTGTCACTGTACGGCCAGAACGAGTGGTGTAAAGTGCTGGTGGTTCTGCGGAAGTCCCTGGTTTAGCTTGAGTTGGTTGTGATTTCGGCTTTGGCGCTTGTTGGTTTTGTGGGGCACCAAGGTCTGGAGTTACTGCATTGTCTGTTGAAAGCATGGGAATTCTCTGTTCTGTTGTATTCTGTGGGATTTCTCTTATGTCCACTCTGTTTCGCCTCAGGAGGTTGCTGCTGCTGCCTGGTCTTAAAGTATAGCTCCTGGGTTCAGGGTTTCTGGAAATGATTGTTGCTTTTGACCATGTGTCATTGTTGTGGCTGTAGGTAGTCACATGCTGACCAGGATATAATGGTGGTAAGTCTTTAGCACATTTGTCATAGTTGGATTTCTGAACTTGCTGACGATGCTGAAGTTGATCATATGTGCTGTCTCTATGTTGTGGACGGAAGTGGACCTTAGATGGTAGGAGGTCTTTAATTCTTCTATCAAACATAAGTTCTGCTGGACTGTCGATCTTACTGTCTACCGGTGTTGTTCTCCATCTCAAGAGTGCTAGGTGTACATCCTCTGTTCTTGTTTTCTTCATGATTGACTTGATAGTTTGTATCTGTCTCTCAATGAAACCATTAGATTTAGGGTATCTAGGTGATGATGTTGTGTGTTTGATCTTCCAGTCCTTAGTGAGGTTTCTGTATGCTTGACCTGAGAAATGTGGACCGTTGTCTGATCTAATTTCATCTGGGATGCCAAACATGCTGCAATACTTCTTTGTAATGTCTGCAATAACAGCTGATGGTGAGGGTTGTGGAAGTTTCTCAATGATGGGAAATTTGCTGTAGTAATCAGCAATAATAAGATAGTCATTATTGTCGATTGAGAAAATATCAGTTCCTATAATGCTCCAAGGGCTCAATGGTATGTCTGATGGTATGAGAGGTTCTCTGCACTGCCTATTTGCATGTTCTTGGCAAATTGAACAGTTTTTACATAGTGTTTCTATGTCCTTGTTTATCTGTGGCCAGTAAACATCTTTCTTTCTCTCAGTTGTGTCTTCACAATACCAAGGTGACTATTATGGAGCTGTTTAAGGATGATATCGCGTTGTGTTTCTGGTACAACAATGCGATCTCCTTTAAGGATCAGACCATCTTCGATGCTTAACTCGTCCCTCATCGAGTAGTATGGACGGATGTGTGTTGGAACTTCCCTGATAGAGCTTGGCCATCCATGGTATATCAGTTCTTTGAGAGAGTTAAGGATAGGATCTCTCATTGTGTCTTCTCTGATGTGTTCAAGCCGATTATCGCTAAACTTGACAAAATCAACTTTGATGTTTGGGGTAAGATCTGCTGTCTTGTTGGGGTTTGGTAGTCTGCTGAGAGCATCTGCAAGACCTATATCCTCTCCTGGGATATACTGAATATTAAAATCATAACCTTGTGTTTCCAATAACAGAGCTTGTAGTCGTGGTGGTGCTGAAGCTATTGGTTTTTTATGAATCATCTCAAGTGGCTTGTGATCTGAGAGAATTATAAATGGGCGGTTGAAAAGAAATGTGTGGAAGCGATTGATTCCAAAACGTACAGCTAGCATTTCTCTTTCAATGTTTGCAAGTTTCTTTTCGCCAGAACTTAATGATTTGCTTGCGTAAGCTACAGGACGAAGTTCTTTGGCATAGTGTCCTTCAGGATTTTTGTCTGGTTGCAAAAGTGCTGCTCCTAGGCCTTTCAGACTGGAATCAACCATGAGAAAAGTGGGTGCTTGCATGTCATAGTATTTCAAGCATGCATCAGATGATATGAGGGTCTTCAAGTGGTTGAATATGTGTTGGTAGTCTTCTGACCATTCATACGGAGTTTCATTCTGTAGTAGAGATCGCAAAGGTTCTGCAGCAGCTGACAAATTTGGTATGAATTGTGCTAGGAAATTGACAGCACCTAAGAATTGTTGCAGTTCCTTCTTTGTAGCTGGTGTTGGCATGTCATGAATATCTTCAACCTTTTTAGGGTCTGGTTTTACACCATTCTGGGTGTACAGCAATCCAAAAAATTGTATCTCCGTTGCCTTAATTGTACACTTTTTGCTGTTGAATGTTAGCCCATTGGTCTGTGCTACATGCATCAAGTTAATCAAGTTACGGTCGTGTTCTTGTTCTGACCTGCCGCAGACTACAATGTCATCCGCAATAGCCACTGTACCAGAACATTGCTCAACAATGTTGTCAATCTTCTGTTGAAAGATGTCTTGTGATACATTCAAACCAAATGAGAGTCTCTTGAAACAATATCTGCCGAATGGTGTTCGAAAAGTTGTAAGGAGTTGACTTTCCTCTGCTATCTCAACACTCCAGTATCCGTGTACAGCATCTAGTTTAGAAAAATATTTGGCATTGTGGAATCTGTGAGTTATCTCTTCCACTGTATGCATTTTGTGTGGACAGCGCTTTAGACTGTTGTTTAAGTGTTTTGGGTCAAGGCAAACCCGAAGAGAACCATCCTGCTTCAGAACGGTTGTGATACTACTACACCAATCAGAATGCTCTTCAACCTTTCTAATAACATCATTCTGCACCATCTTTTCTAGTTCTGTGGCAAGTTTCTGTTTAACATGTATAGGATACTTTCTAGGTGGGTCTATCTTTGGCTCAGCGTTGTCTTTTAAAAAGAATCTTGCCTTTCCTGGAAGTTTGCCTATTCTGTCGAACTGTTCTGGGAATCGCTGTTTAAGGTCATCTACTCCAGTGACGTGTAGAGTAAGATGTTCTTTTTTGTCAGCTTTAATGTTGTTAATAGTTACCACACTCAGCTTTTCGCACATTGGTAAACCCAAAATTGCAGGTCCTTCAACATCTACCAAGTAAAATGTTGACGATGTCCATTCAGAGTCTCTGTATAAACATTCAAGTGTTACTGCTCCGAAACAGTCTATACTTGTTCCATTGTAAGCTCTTAGCTTTGTCCTGCCACTCCTACTTTTTACATCCCTTGTGGGAAATCCTTGCTCATCCACCTTGTCAGGCATGATCTGTCTGAATATTCTTAAGGGTAGAGTGGTACCTTGGGCACCTGTGTCTATCTTGAACCGAATATATCTTTCTTTGTGCCTTTTAATTCCTGGTATTCGGAATTGTACCTTGCAGAAAGCCTGCGTTCTCTTTGGTTCATTACTGAAAGTTAGTATCTTCACAGTATCAAATGTGGAAGGATCACTTTCTTCACTGGAGTCAAGGTCCTCAGTCATCATAAAGTGTGTTTGTTTTGATGACTCTCTGCTGTGAAGGTTGTGTTGAGCACTGTCTTGTTTTTTCTTGAAACATAATTTTATCCAGTGGCCCCTCTTTCTGCAGTAATGACATGTAGAGTCTTTAGCTGGACAGTGGTTTTGTATGTGGTTTAGGCCACAACATTTACACATAACACCTCTGCTTGTGTTTTTCTTGTTGCTTCGAACCGGTTGCTTTGTTTTGTTTGGGTTTTTAGCTTTTTACTGCATCCACCTGGGCTGTTACTGTACCTTGCTGAATTTGTTTAATGTTTAGTGCTTGTGCCTCGTGTTTCCTGCCTTCATCCAGAAGTTGTTGTAAAGTTAGTGTATCACTCTGGCTCAGTATCCATTTCTGGAACTCTGGCATTGGTGTGCTGAGAAGGATCTGTTCGATAATTCGCTCTTTTTCTTCTTCTTTGTTAAATTTGCATACACTTGTTTTCTCCTTGATGCGAGTGAAAAAATCATCTAGACTTTCACCAGGTTTCTGTCGCAGGTGGTGAAGTTCTAATCTTGCCGCTCTAAAGTTCGTGTGCTTTATTATCAGACGTTTTTCAAATTCGTCCAATATGGCTGCGGGGTCTGTCGCCGACTCCACAGGCATGGCGGTAGCAAAACTGTTGTAAATTTTCAAACCTTCATCGTCCAATGCTTCTAGGATATATGGAGTTAGGGTTTGTCCTTCCAGACCAGTGGTCTTGGAATATAGTTCTATGCGTTGGCGCCATAACAAGAAAGCTTCACTCTTATCATCTTGACCGGCGAATCTCATTTGCGGTGCGTTGCGATATTGTTTCGCCGCCATGGCTGACCTCGGTTATCGAAAATTAGCCGAATAAACTGTACTCACGTGTTATCGTGTAGCTGTTTTGCGTCAGTCCGGTATCGACCGCTGCCACCATGTAATGTTATGATGTATGTATATAAGCATTACCTCGTCATCTACACAAGCACACACATGTTTCAGAAGGCACTCAGTAAAAGCATGTTCAGTTTGTAGCCATGTTTATTTACAGGATATCGTACATGTGAAGATTCGCATATTATTACAATGTGTGGTTTCGTATTTATGTATTATATTACATTACTGACAATACTTACCTTTACTCCAGAGGATATTCAGTATTAATAGCTTGGTTACCTTCACATGTAGGCATAGAAGGAAATGAAAAGATAGATAAAGAAGCTAAGAAAAGTAGAAATAATAAAAAGCAAATAATTGTTGGGAAGAGTAAAGCAGAAATCAAAAGCTTAATTAAAAGAATAATAACTGAGGAATGGACAGCAGAGTGAGATGGAAGCCTGAAGGGCAGACATGCATATAAATTCTTCAAGACTCCAACGAGAACGTGTCACCAATTTTAGATTATTTGCAGCCATGCAATTCATCCATAACCATGGAACAGGTGTTGAGAATAGATAGAAGGCCCTATATAACTAGAATTGGAATTAATGTATAAAGATCAATTATGGTGTGAGGATAAGGGGTAGTCTGGATGATGGCAGATGGTTGGTGGATTGTTTGTAATCTCTGACACCTCCTGGCTTTCTTACCCCCTTCCATCTTGTTAATTGCATGGCAGTTGTGAGATACTTTACTTTGTTTGTTTTTGTTTATTATTTTGTTTTTTAGTTTTTTTTTGTAGTTTGATTGTTTTTTCTTGTTTGTATTAGTTTGTTTTTATTTTCATTGATTGTTTGTTTCTTGAAGAGGGGTGTCTCATACAAATTGATTCACACAATTTTGATTTTGATTTACTATATTTGAACTGAGTGGAGGGCGGAGGAAGATGCTATATTTGAATATCGGATTTTGTTGTCTTGAATTTATCACAATATATGTCCTAATTATAACCCATCGAGGGTTGAACGAGATACTTATACTCTTTCAGTCCCAAGCAAAAAAGTGGGTTTGGCCCAAGCAAAAATGGCCACCCCAGTGCGTTTTTATTGTTGTTGTTTGGAAATAATTTTTAAAAATGTTCATATGCATAAATAACTTTGTTGTTGTATATGAAACTGAAGGTAATTGGATGTACTTTATTCTTGTGCTACAAGTATAAAAGCTTTCATTGAAAAATGATTAGTTATTCAAGGTAAAATGGAGGATATGCGCTTAAAAAAATGATTAGTTATTCAAGGTAAAATGGAGGATATGCGCTTAAAAAAATCGCTTTAAAAATCTAAAATAAATATCTCAAAACAGAAACACGTTCACTCTTAAACACGTGCGGTATTTAAAAGAATGTACTTGCAGTCGGAAATGACTTTGTGGGTAGTTATAATTAGAAACAGTCTCAAACAGAGGCACATATACTAAAGGCTTTTTAAAGTCGATTGGGCCAAGCGCGTCTAACCCCTGAGCCTTTATAAAGTCGATTGGGACTTAAAGAGAAAACAAAGAGAGCTGAAAGTTAACAAGAAATGCAATAACCAGAGCCAGGAATTCCTTAATATTCTTCTTCCTCTTTGATCCTTAGCCGCCGACCGTCAAAGCAGTCAGTGGCCATCACGCCAAGTGGCGTCTTGTAGGGCAACAACAAATTGATTCCACTTTGCTCGGTCGGCGGCCATCCTTCGTACAGTGCCCTTAACATGGACTGGATAAAAAAAAAATACTGAGGAAAAATGATAGCAAAACAGATTTAAATAAAAAACTTTAATTATAAGAATAAATGTGACGATATTCTTTTTTGATCCTTAGCCGCCGACCGTCAAAGCAGTCAGTGGCCATCACGCCTAGTGGCGTCTTGTAGGGCAACAACAAATTGATTCCACTTTGCTCGGTCGGTGGCCATCCTTCGCACAGTGCCCCAACTCCGGTTCACCCTCTGCATCCCAGCCTCCACAGTCCCCCGCCAGGCCGTTCTCGGTCGGCCTCTCTCTCGCTTTCCCCCAGGGGTCCAAAGCATAGCTGTTCTTGTGATGGCATCGGGGTCTCTTCTGAGGACATGGCCAACCCAGCTCCAGCGTCTGCCAGCCACGATGGCGTGCATGTCCTCCTGCTTGCTCCGAGCAAGCAGACCCTGGCCGGCGATGGCACTCGGCCAAAAGACTCGGTGAATTTTTCTTAGGCATGTTGTGTGAAAAGAGGACAATTTCGACACCTTCCTCTCTGCAACCCTCCAGCACTCCGCACCATAGAGAAGCACAGAAAGCACAGACAGACCCTGACGATATTAGAACAAGTTAATTATAAGAATAAATGTGACGATACTAGAACAAGGCAGAAGCTTCTTATATTTTTGGTACATAATAAATGAAGACGTCAAATAATACACAATGTACACTGCTAATCCAGGTTTTTAAACTGCGCATCAATTATGGGGCACGACTCAAGGACACACAAGAAAACAACACATGCTGAGGCTGGTTAAATGACGGCCATCTGTGGCTGAAATCACATATTCATAGTTCTTTGTAAATACTTTTTGTGTATTATTGTATGGGATAAAAGTTTTCATAATGGAGTCAAAAACTAAGCGTTCTGAGAGCGAGAGCCGTGGATTACGAAGTCATATTCGCTTTGAACCCTTCGCAGCAGGAATAACAGGCGGAGTGGTGTCATCTCTTGCCTTACATCCACTTGATCTTATCAAAGTCCGATTTCAAGGTATGTTTATCATTTAGGTTGAAATGAAGAACAGTAGAACGTGTGTTCTATACGGCCTTAAAAAAAATTCAGATATGTGGTAAAAAGGTTTCGGCCTTCGTTTAGGAATCTTAAACATAACCTTAATCCTAACCCTAACGACTTGGGCGATTTATTTGGATGACAAAAAAAAAAAAAAAAAACACGTCCCACTTTTGTTATTTCAACCATTTGTTATTGGGACTATAAATTAATTAAAAGTAGGGGCAGATAACGAGGACGGTAGACATGATCTACCATGTTGCCCCCATATTGCCAGACAATTGAAATGAAGAACCGCGGGCCGTCTGTTTGAAAGGAGCTTAAAAAGGAATTCCTAACCCTAACGACGAAGGCGACTTACTGGGAAAACATCAAAGAAGACGGTCCTCTGCTTGAATTCAATCTTGCCAATATTTTTACATTGCAGCTAATCATAACTTAACCCCTAACCCTGTTTGGAGAAGCTAGCCCTTTTTGAGCTTAGTCAAAATTGATAACAGCAGACAAAGAATCAGGCAGTTTAAAAAAAAAAATGCCCTTTGTTTGGCCAATATGGCAGCCCCTAGTCGACTATCGCACCCCTCAGCGACTCATTTTTACATTGTAGCTAGCCTTAACCTAACCCCAACCCTGTTTCAAACTTTGTTAAACAGCTAACCTTAAGTAACCCCAGTCCTGTTTTTAGATTTGTCAAAATTAATGCCCAACAAACACTGAAGCTGTTTTAGAAATTAAAAAATAATTTTGAAGTTCAAACTTGAAGCAGAATGCTGTGTTTTTGGCCAACATGGCAGCATCCAGATTATTGTCCCCATCTTGAGCCAATGTATTAACATCTGTGCATTAACTTTTGATTTAAAAAAAGAAGAAGTTAAAACATCTTGTTTAATAGTTCATTTGGTTGAAATGAAGAAGAGTAAGACATGTTCATTGTCATCCAGATCAATAGCTCATATCGGTGGGGTTAACTTATCTTCTTCTTCTTCTTGCGATCGCATCTTTGATGATTACACCGTCAGACGAGTTCTCATGATGAATTCGACTGTTGTTTGAAGTTCCTCTTTAACTCCATATAGCTTTGAGTTTAGTGTTGAGTCATTGGGCCAGTATATCTTTCTTAACTGGTCATACAGAGGACAGTCCTGTAGAACATGCTCAGCAGTTTGTTCGTTTAATCCACATGTGCACAGTGGTGAAGCAGACAATCGTAGCTTGTGCATGTGTTTATTCAGTTTGTTATGCCCTGTCCTGAGTCGAAAAATAGTTGTCTGTCCCTGCCGGTCGAGAGTGTGATAGTCGTCTTTGGGTTGGTTCTGTTCTCTTCTGATAGTCTGGATAGCTCTCTTTTTCTCAAAGTATGTGACTTCATTATCTTCTTGTTCACATTCTCCTCCCTTTTTTGCAAGTTTATCTGCCTTTTCATTTCCGGGTACACCACAATGAGATGGTACCCACTGAAGTATGGTTCTCTTTTTGGCAGCTACCTTGTTTAGTTCATTTCTCAGATGCGGGAGTTTACCACCCTTGAGAGCTTGCAGGACAGACAGTGCATCTGTGAGGATGACTACCTGGTGGCAGTCAGAGTTGGTGTTATAAATCATACTTGCAGCTTGCTCTAGAGCTTGAACCTCAGCTGTATAGTTGGAACAGAATTTACCAGTGGGAATGTGCCTAGTCTCATAGTGGTTGTCAGGATATGAGATAAAGATACCGGCACCTCCATTCCTAACAGCATTAGTTGCTGATCCATCTGTATAGGCATGTATCCATGATTGATCGGGATAGCTTTCTTGGATCATACTCAATGTAGCAGTTCGTTTTTGCAGATCATTATACTCACATCCACTTGTGAGACCACTGACTGTTGTATTAATTTGGAGGGCACTGCTGGCCTGCTCCCATGGTACAGGGTATAGGGTGGGCTTCAGTGGTGTTGTCTTCATGGATAGGTCTTCTTGATGCTGTCTTATAAGTCTTTTCCCCCGATGCACACAGCTGCTACGCTTTAGACGTCCCAATGCCAGATCATCTAGTCTTGCCTTCATTGGGTGCATTGGCATACTGTTGTACTTTTCCATCTGGATCATGGTTTTTGTGTCTCTTCTATGGGACAATGTCTGTAATCCAGCAACCTTCTGCATCTCTGTTATTGGTGTAGTTTTCATGGCTCCTGTAATGAGCCTGAGAGCTTGATTTTGCACCTTGTCCAAAGACTGCAGATGTGAGTTAGCAGCTGATGACCATGCTGCTGAGCTAAACTCTAAGTGTGGTCTTATTACTCCATTATAAATCTTCTTTAGATTTCGTTCATTTGCTCCCCAGTTGGTACCTGCTAATTTTCTGAGTATGCCTAGTCGTCTTCGGGCCTTTCCTTCTGCATTTTCAATATGCTTATTCCATGTAAGCCTTTGGTCAAATGTCACCCCAAGATAGGTGGGGTAGCTTTCTTCCTTGATCACGGTTGTCCTAGGTGTATGTTAGCTGATTTGTCCTTGGGGGCGAGGGAGAACAGTGTTGTGGAGGTTTTGTCTGTGTTTATTGTGATAAGCCATTTCTCTGCCCATGACACTAGCATGTCTGCTGCCCGCTGCATTCTATAATTTGCTGTGGTGACATTTTCATCAGCGCACCAGAGTACTAGGTCATCTGCATATAAGGCAGCTTTAACTCCTGCAGGGAGATCTTTCACCAGGTCATTGATGTAAACAAGGAAGAGTGTTGGGGAAATTACTCCTCCTTGAGGTACCCCCTGATGGAGCAACACTTTTCTGCTCTGCAGACCGTCAAGAGTGACTCTAGTTCTCCTGTTATGCAAGTATGACTGGATCCATTTCATCATGTTGCCTTGGATTCCACTTCTCCTAAGTTTTGCAATGAGGCCATCTTTCCACACCTTGTCAAAGGCCTGCTTGAAGTCGACCCAGATCGTTAGGACCTTTTTCTTCTCCTGGAAGGCATCTTCTATTGCTTGAGACAAGTAAGTAACTTGGTCTTCTATACTGTAGCATTCTCTAAATCCAGCTTGTTCCGGCACCAGGATCTGCTCAGACTCTAAATACCATTTCAATCTGTGGTTGACTATTCGCTCCATAGTCTTCCCAACACAGCTTGTGAGACTGATTGGCCGGTAACTTGCAGCCTCGGTCTTACATTTCCCTTTCTTTAGTATGGGTATTGTGATGGCTTCTCTCCATACTTGGGGTACCGTTCCTTTCAACCAGCTGTGGTTGAATATCTCAAGCAGTTTTGTCTTTGCTGCTGAGCTCAGATTTACTAGCATTTCGTTGCTGATTTTGTCTGGGCCGGGTGACTTTTGAAACTTAAGCTTGGAAATAGCCTTCTGTAGTTCTCCTAGTGTGATGGGTTCCCTCATTGGGGCAGGAGTATCTGTCTGTCCCATGGTTGCCAGTATTTCTTTTCTTATCTCTCTCTGATGGTCTATGTTAATGGGTAAGTTGCTTTCTGAACTGTATCTTCTAGCAAACAAGTCTGCAGCTTGTTTTCCTCTGAAAAGTTTGCCACCTTCATCCAATGTGATAGTCTGCCTTGGTGAGGAATGCTCTTCATTTAGAGACTTGACTAATCTCCAAAGTTTCCTGCCGTCTTTCTCAAGGTTCAGCGATGCCGTTTTAGTTCTCCAGCTTTTCCGCTTTTCTTCTAGCTTTGTTCTCTGAAACTCTGCTACAGCCTTTTTCCATTTGTTGTGAGTTTCAAGTGAAGGCTGAGACTCTGCGTCCTTTCTAGCCTTGTCCATAGCTTCCTGACGTTCTTGGAGTGTGCTGGACCAGTATGGTATGTAGTTACGCCGGCATCCTTTGGGAATGGTTTCTTTTGCAGCTTGTAGTATGCATCTGTTGAAGTCTTTTACCACTTCATTAATGTCTCTGTTCTGTACCTTGAGGGTAGACAGCAGCGTGTTCACCTGATGCCTGAATAAACCCCAGTTGGCTTTTTTGTAGTTCCATCTTGTAATGGCTGGGCCTGTACTGAGAGTTGCACTCTGGACAGTAAGAAAGATTGGGCGATGGTCGCTTCCCCCTAGTTGGTCTCCTACTTCTCTACTAATAGATCCAGCTATATCTGGTGTGGAGAAGGCAAGATCTGGTGTTGAGGTTGTGTGCCATCCTCTGGAGTAGAAGGTAGGAGTATCTGTGGCATTATTGACTAGGATTAGGGAGTGATCATCTTGCCAAGTTTCAACCTCTTCACCTCTGTGATCCAGATGGTTATAGCCCCAGCTCTGGGAGTGGCTATTAAAGTCTCCAACTGCTATAAAGTTGGTGGCTGGTACCTGTATAGAGCTGAGACTCAGGGGTTTGTTGTTCGGACAGTAATAGTTCAGGAGTTCTATTTCCATCTTGTCTACCTTTATCTGCAGCAGCTGATATTCTGCTCCATCCATGAAGGTTTTCCTTTCGTGTGCAGGAATGTTATTCCTTACAAGAGTAAGTACTCCTCCTTTTCGTCTATCTTGTCTGTCGGATCTGAAGCATTGATATCCCCTTATTTTAAAGGTTTGATCTGCTTTCAAGTGAGTCTCTTGGATACAGCAAACACTGACTTGCTTCTCATACAAGATGTTTTCCAGCTCTGTCTTTTTGCTGTATCCAGCCTGCTTGCTGTTCACTCCCTCTGCATTCCAGTGCATCATGACAAGTGGCACTCTGGGTTTCTCTTTTTCTGTTTTGTTTTGGTCAGTAGTTCTCCTCCGCCGTCTGTTGACTCCACAAGACGGTCTAGAGGGTCCTCCAGTAGCTGAGGGTGGGCTCTGTCGAGGCTCAGAGCCCGGCACTGCACCTGCCTGGTGGAGCTCCACAGGGCGAGCACCAGAACGAGATTTATTTGACGGTGTACTCTCCATAGAAAAAAAAAAAAGCGAGTTGCATGATACTGTGGTTTCCGGTGCGCCTTCTGGCCCAGTATCTACGACTTTAGCACCTGTTCAACGGGAGAGTGGGCTCATCCCTAATCTGTTTATGTTCCCAGTAGTAGACTATTCGCAAGCAGCCTGGGGGGTGTCACTGCTCTGCGCGGACCTTGTTTACCGAGGCGGCGTCCGAGCTCGTATGGTGAAAATATGGTTGCGTTATCTTCAAATAGCCCTGTCTTTCCCGTGGCTTTTCTGCCATCCTGCAACTTTGAGTTAGGGAGTTCTGAGCTCCAGTCTCTTTCCCAGGCATTTTATCCTGGCCTGGCACGCATACAGAGGACCCCACTTCTGGTGCTAAGTTAGCAGTTGGGGATAGGTGGGGTAGCACACTGTGCATTCCCCGTCATCCAGGGGGCTCTCCAACTATGCAGAGCTTGCACAATGCTGTGCTCTGGTTCTGGGCTCTCCCAAGGAATCCTCACGTCCTGCACAGAGCCACTTCCCGATACCCACCACCTGCCAACCCTCCATTGTAGAAATCTCCTGCATGCGGCCATCCAGTCAAGAGCCAGTATTAAGTCTGGTGCCCAAGTGATCCCCCCAAGCTCAGTGTGCAATGCTGGGTTCTCATCATGCTGCAACACAGGAGGGATTGTGATGCTCAGCCATCTCTCTCAATTCTGCACCGATAAGTGACATCGGGGACTTAACTTTGCCTCAGTACTGGGAGGCCCCGTTTCCGGGTACACCACACACAGCCAATTGAGGCAACGGTCGCCATGGGCGTGATAGACGACAAACAGTGAAGAATGAGGCAAGAAAGCATTTAACCCATGAAGTGGGGGTGGATTGGTGCAGACCAGAGCATGTACCACTCGCCGGTGGGTTCTGCATCTACACCTATAGGGTTCCACCCACTCCTCAGCCCATTTAGTCTGGCCCCTCACCCAGGACCTGTCCGGCTTGGGTGACCCTGCCAGGAGTAAAACTCCCGCCGGCATAGCTCCCGGGATCATTGAGGCGCTCAAGCTCTCCAACCACGGCAAGGTAGGCTTACATGTGGAGAGGGGTTAACTTATGATTCTCAACCCTTACTACTGCATCTCTGAATTTTTTAATTTTTAAGGCCATTATGAACACACACCCCGCTGTTCTTCATTTCAGTATGTTCATTTATGGTTCAGGCTTTTTTCAAGCATCCACCAATGTCAGCTTGAACATCATCTATGCATGCTGTATCTGTTCTTGACCATGCTCGTGATCTCTTCGGTAGTTATGTGGTCGAATAACATAAAAGTAGATGTGATAAGAGGTTTAGATGTTATTAATTATAGGATATCCTGGACAAATAGATGTATCAGAAGATACCAGGATAGTGCCAGATAAGAGACTGGTCTTATAAGAAATACCCCCTTCTCTGAAAAGAGCAAGGGTGTATAGACAATCAAGGTGAGGTCCAGCTATGTAAGTTCCCAGAGTAAGGAATGATGATGATGAAGTTCTCTGGGTCCCTATCTGCTACCTCTTGAGATCTCACCAAGAGTAAGTTAACTGTTTGTTGTTATTTGGCAAAGTGTCTAGGGTAATATATTATAACAGTTAAGAATTTCAAAACAGAACTTTAACTTTAATAGAATTAAGCAAGACTGTCTGAAAATAGATATATGTATAATTTAATATTCCTGTACCTCAATCTTGTTGGGACAGGAATTCTCAAAATCAAGAAAAGGTCATTTACATGCTAAAATAAATATTTTTGGAAACTCTGGCCATTTTTTGTACAACAAAAGTCACTGGAATGAATATACCCACAGTTCTTGATATTATCACTACTTCTATACTGTAAGGTCTGTTATTTTCATCACTCCCAGGTGGTATACTGTTAATGGTGAAATTATGTTTTAGGATGAGGTATCAGTGCCTGTATAAAGGACTTATCTGTAAAAGGATTATTGCAGCTGTTTTGTTGATCTTAGGCCTGTACACGAACATTGTGACTCCTGACTGAAAAAAAGGAGCTAGCTTCAAATTGTAGCGTGAGCACTCACTCCAACATGTTATTCCTTTCAGGCTACTGCAGCAATGAGGTACTTGTAATACAACCTGAAATAAGAAGGACAATCCCTTCTATGTAACATCTGCCTCTATCAATTTCACCTCTAACTGTAATAATACCTACCTAGGTCAGCCACTTGTGCTAACAAGTCGCACCAGACCTTAAATTCTGTTGTCTACACACAGCTTGGTGTAATCAGTCTTCTTCAGTATTGATTCTACGTTAATGTCCCTCCTTCATGTTTGTCTTCCATACAGTAGTCATGGTGAGGTACAATATAACTTGTGACCTGTTGATTACTTCATTCGAACATTCCCTATATGTTTTCACATGTTATTTGAACAGTGTGTCATTCTAAAAGACAATATCAATTCATTAATACTGCACTTACAGTCGCAAATTTGTAAGGCCAATTGGCAAACATTTTACACAATATCACTCCGAATAAGCCTGCTCTAGGCACATTCCTACTTAGGTCGTCGTGACATCACATTTCCCAGCGGCAGTATCGAAAACGAGTATGGCACACAGATAGCCTGTTACTTACAGGACTAATAAATTATGCAAACAAAATTATCTGTCTTACCCTCAAGTAAAGAATCTTCACACACACAAGCTGCCCGACAGTAAAGGGCTATAGCACTCAGCTCAGTACAGATGGCAAAGGCTTGTCCTTCTGTCTCTTTCAATAATGTCAGCTTGGTATGGAAGCTTTGTCATCAATGGCGGACTTTTCAAGAAGTTGTTAATTTTTATCACACTACCCCCAACCAATCAGATGACGAGTCAAAAAAAGTTAACTATTTCCTAGGCTATAGAATTGAGCAGTTTTAAGCGTGTTGTCTAATCTGACCGAATTTGTTTATTTTATATCATAGTTATTTGTGAACCAATTTTAATTATCAAAAGTGATAATTAACTTACTTACTTACTTAGTCGTTCCCCTTCTACCGTGAGGTGTAGAGGTTTGGAAGAGAGAGCGCCAGACTATTCTATCGGCTGTCTTCCTCCTGGCCTGGTTCCATTCTAGTCCTCGGTCCTTCAAAGATTGTCTAATGTTGTCCTCCCAGCGGACTCTGGGTCATCCTCGGGGTCTGGATCCTTGGCTCTTTGTTTCCCATGCTTGTCGTGGTAGCCGATCTTCTCCCATTCTGCAGACATGGCCAAACCATCTTAGTTGGGACTGTTCTACTTGGGTCTGTATGGGGTGGCATTTTAGGCCTTGACGTATCGTCTGGTTGCGTACCATGTCTCTTCTTGTTACAGTAGAACTCCATTTATCCGAACCCTATGGGACCGAGCATCGTTCGGATAATCAAATGTTCGGATAATTGGATTACATAATGTATCGAGTACATGTATACATATTTCTAAAAATAATTAACCATCACAAGGAAATTACACTATAAAACATATTTACTTGTACTGTAATAATAATACCCACACTGTATTAGATCACTGTATCACCAAAATCTTTCATTACACTGCAGTGCATGTACTACTTGTATTAATTATATTTTTTAAGAAAGAGAAATGTGTTCAAAATAACATTACAAACGATTCAAAACCAGGCGCAACTTACATATACATGTACTTGCACAGATGTAACCCACTATTTAAAATAATGAGGAATCCTCTTTTGCACCAAACTATATAGTCTTCTTTTGGCTGCTAAGTCCCGCATTCTCTTCAACAGCAGAAGCTGTGTAGGACAGCTGTCATCTTCTTGCTCGTACCAAGCCATCGCTGTTTCTAGTGCTATAAAGGCCTCTTCAGGACTGTGTCGACGTTTTGGGTTTTCTTCATAATCTACAAGTACATCATGTACTTCTGAAGTGCCTTCATCATCGGTCACTACATGTATTTGGTTTTCTTCTTGCACAAAAGACAAAATTTCTTCGTCATTCAAAAACTGAAAACCAGAATCATTATCATCTTCTAGCCACATGTGTGCATCATCTTTGTCACAGGCCGAAAATCCGGGCATTGCTTGAAACAGTTCCACAACTTCATTTATACAATCATCATTTGTGTCCACTACAGTAGTTTCATTTCCTCCTTTTTTTCCCAAGCAATCTATTCCAAACCTTGTTGAGATTATCTTGTGACAGGGTGGTCCAAGCATCAGCTAACATATAGCAGCAGTCTTTGAGATTAAGCTTTTTAGAAAACGCCACCACACTTTCTTCATCTTCAGCCAACAATAAACGACGCAGGACTTCCTTCTTGTACATCTTTTTAAGCTTTGCTATAACACCCTGATCCATTGGTTGAATCAGTGCTGTTACATTGGGAGGCAGAAAAATTACTTTAAAATTTGCATCAACTGCATTCAATGTATCCGTCTCTGGATGAGATGGTGCATTGTCCAGTAGAAGAATTACTTTTCCAGTTTTCTTTTCTTGTTCTCTCAACCTCTTCACATTTGGGATGAACTGATTTGTATACCAATCAAGAAATATTTCACTATTCATCCAAGCACTCTTCTGTGCTTTGTAGCACAATGGGAGACATGTCACATTCTTTAAACAACGTGGTTTTTTGGCTTTACCGATCATTAGCACCGGTAAACGATGACTTCCACTGGCATTCGCGGCTACCAGAATTGTTACTCTCTCTTTGCACTTTTTAAACACAGGGGAAGCTGCTTCGCGCTGAGATGCAAGTGATTTTTGAGGCAATGATTTCCAGCATAAGCCAGCCTCATCGGCATTATACACATCGAGTGAATAACCTTCTTCTTCCAAAAAAGCCAAGAATGTTTCTTTAAAATTTTCAGCGGCAGTTGCATCGCTAGATAAGGATTCCCCTTGGATCTCCAATTCTCGTATGCCATGACGAGATTTAAAGTTTCTTAACCATCCCTGGCTAGCCTTAAAGTCAGGAGGACAGTCAAGTTGATTGTTGAACTGAAGTGCCTTTTCACACAATAGAGAACCAGAGATAGTTTCCCCTTTGCTTCTTCTTTGCACAAACCATATATACAAAGCCTCTTCCAATTTCAAATCTTTCGCATGTCTCATGGTTTACGTTTCTTCGACCCATTTTCACTATCCAATTTCGATGCAAAACTCATAATTTTATCCTTGTTACTTTTGATGTCAGAGACGGTAGCTTTCCCAACATTGAAAATCCTCGCAAGTGAAGACAGTTTCACCTTTTCCTAGTCTCTTGATAATTTCTGTTTTCGTTTCAATTGACAAAACATTGCGGTTCCTTTTATATGCTTTAGGCCTTCTGGAAGATGCCATATCGCATAAAGAAATACTTGCACACCAAAATTATTCTGCTGTAGTAGCAGACACAATTATTTTAAGTTGAACTGTCTGTTTAGCCAGTGTTCTGCCTAGAACGCACACGTACACTAGATTGGTAAACCAGATATTAACTGACTTTATGATCTAACTGACTTCCTGTACGTAAGCGACCGACCATTAGCCCATTCCATCCTCTACAAATTGTTCGCACACATTTGAAGCTTGCAGCATCAAAAGATTCAAAAATAAAGTCTAACATGACTGGTGGCGCCTGATTTTTTTTTCTCGAAAAAGTGTTCGGATAATTGGATGTTCGGATAATTGGGGTTCGGATAAATGGAGTTCTACTGTACTTCAACCACCTTCCTCAGATACCTCATTTCTGAGGTTTGGATCTGGCTTTTATGGGTTGTAGTCATTGCCCATGACTCGCATCCATATGTTAAGACTGGGACATAGGTGGAGCGGTATACAGCCATCTTCGTTTTCTTACCAACCTCTCTCTTGCTGAGGAATCCTCGATTTATGGCCTGAAAAAGTCTCCCAGCTGCTGCTTTTCGAGTGGCCAACTCTTCTTTGATGCCTCCTTTTCGGTCTATAATAGCTCCGAGGTATTTAAAGTGGTCGACCTGCTCCAGGACCTGTTCTCCCAGCTTAATCTGATGTCTTCTTTCTTCTCGTGATATCACCATGGATTTTGTTTTAGAGCTGCTTATGACCATCCCTCTCTTCTCTTCTTGATAATTAAACGGCCAATTATTCTCTATCGTTCTATATAGCTTTCCTTTAGTTATTCCTTTGCATTCAAATGGGAGCCGCGCTAGCGTAGTGGTTACAACACCGCTCTGGCGACCGGGTGATACAGGATCAAACCCGGGCGACGGCATTTGAGGATTTTTCGTCGACCGGGATTTGGACTGGATTAACTCGAGACCTGGCGAGAACATTTGAAGGAGTGTCGTCGACCAGGGATTGGCGGCTCCTGAGCCGACCCAGCTGCAATGGGTACCTCAGAAATCGGCAAGTATTTGCCTGAATGGCGAGGGACACCTGTCTCTATACAAGAAATAAAGGGATACTCACGTAAAATCAATGTCAGGTTAGACATAAAATAATAACCTGAGATTTCGCCTCGAGTATTAGCGGGCGAACGCAACCAAAAAAAAATAAAATAAAATTAAAAAAAAAAAATAATGGGGTTAATTTTTTTGTAATTAAATTTGATCTTAACCTGATGTGAAAATATTACTAAATTAAATTTTCTAAGTTAAGATAATTTTTCTATGAGGGAATCTCTATGTGTATATGTTAAGCAATATCAGCGCTATGATTTTAGATATCCCTTTTATTTTAATTACGGTATCTTTAGTTATCGAGAAATAAATTATCTAAGTTCGGTCAAAAACCCAAAATAGGCATTATTTCCACTTCAACCAAAAATTTGCTTGTCCTTACAAAAAAGAGGTAACGATTTGATTGGTTGTTAAATTTTACTACGTCCTTCGATAAATATTGGGATGGGTGTGTGTGTGTGTGTGTGTGGGGGGGGGTTGTAACTTTTAACTTGTTTTCTTAGAAAAATTCAAATACTCTTAGTTAAATGTTGGCGGTAAATTTGACTAGACCCTCAGACAAATTTCAAATACTGTAGTTATTTATAGATTTTGAATAAGTTAGCTCGTACATTTTAAGCGGGGAATTTGAGCGTGTTGTCATACGGATTCACTTCACTACAGTAGACACAAGCTGTCATGTTGCCTAAGTGGATATCAATACAGCTACCATTACATAGGCCATGTCATTTGGAGTAATTCAAATATCAGTGAGGGTGTCATTATGCATCATTATGAAGTGTAAGAGAAGTATGAGTCTGATTGGGTTGAAAGGTAATTGTAGCAAGATGGGCCGAAAGCACTCTTGAATTTCCCTGTAATTAGTATCTTTATGATTAATCGTAATACAATTCTTTATGTCAGTTCAAAACGGGGAATTCCTAATTATGCTGAGTTGAAAAGGGAGGCAATCAATCAAAATTGTCAAAAGAGAGCTGTCAGATGCAGAAGCGGTCAAAAGGAGAAACCAGTCGGAATGAGAATGGAAGATCCAACCAGACACAGGCTCACCCAGTTGGAATGAGAGGAGATCCAGTCAGACACAGGCTCAACCAAATCATACTGACTGGAAAACTGTATATAAGCCCATTTCAGACTCAGTTCTGGAGTTCCAAACTTCACTTCAATATCTTATAGCTGAGAAGACGTTCAGCAGACTGACCCACACATGTAAGAAGTCACAAGCCACAGCATACAGCTGAGAGAAGCCAAGATGAACTGCAGGTGTGAACCGATTGCTTGGCGATAAGCTTCCCACCAGTCCTCGTAATACTGTGTCCGAAGGGTGTGTTAAAAATGTATAGATCACTAAGTGTATAAAGTAGGTTAGTGTTATGTAATTTGATGTAATATTTAACATTAATGTTGTGATTTACTTTGAATTACATGCTTGTGTCTTATCTTGGTACTCCTAAAACTACACTGATAACTGAAGTTGGTCTCCAGCTGAAAAACAATCCTGAACAGCATTGATGCAGCTTGAGTCCTTGTCAGGACTATTCAATGCTAGCAATAAAAGCTTAAAGCTTAAAATTTGCAGTGTATAACTTCAGGCTGCAAGAAAGAGTGTGTAAATGGGTCTGTGTGTGTGGATGCATGCATGCGATTTTTACGTATTACTTGCATTTTCATTGAAACCACTTTACTTGGAATGCTGAATTTGCACTTGTTTTGTAAATTTATATAAAACTTTACTTACTTACTTACTTAGTCGTTCCCCTTCTACCGTGAGGTGTAGAGGTTTGGAAGAGAGAGCGCCAGACTATCCTATCGGCTGTCTTCCTCCTGGCCTGGTTCCATTCTAGTCCTCGATCCTTCAAAGATTGTCTAATGTTGTCCTCCCAGCGGACTCTGGGTCGTCCTCAGGGTCTGGATCCTTGGCTCTTTGTTTCCCATGCTTGTCGTGGTATCCGATCTTCTCCCATTCTGCAGACATGGCCAAACCATCTTAATTGGGACTGTTCTACTTGGGTCTGCAGGGGGTAGGATTTAAGGCCTTGACGTAGCATCTGGTTGCGTACCATGTCTCTTCTTGTTACTTCAACCACCTTCCTCAGATACCTCATTTCTGAGGTTTGGATCTGGCTTTTATGGGTTGTAGTCATTGCCCATGACTCGCATCCGTATGTCAAGACTGGGACATAGGTGGAGCGGTATACAGCCATCTTCGTTTTCTTACCAACCTCTCTCTTGCTGAGGAATCCTCGATTTATGGCCTGAAAAAGTCTCCCAGCTGCTGCTTTTCGAGTGGCCAACTCTTCTTTGATGCCTCCCTTTCGGTCTATAATAGCTCTGAGGTATTTAAAGTGGTCGACCTGCTCCAGGACCTGTTCTCCCAGCTTAATCTGATGTTTTCTTTCTTCTCGTGATATCACCATGGATTTTGTTTTAGAGCTGCTTATGACCATCCCTCTCTTCTCCAGCTCTTCCTTCCAGACTTGCAGGTTGGATTGGAGATGTGCCTCTGATTTAGCAGTCAGGGCAACATCATCAGCAAATGCCAGCTCCGAAATATAGAAGACCTGTCTCATCTTCCAGTACCCCACTGAATACTTTCTTGTTCTCTCCTTACATGCCTTGATGACATCGTCCATAAGGAGTATGAAGAGGTAAGGTGATAGGATATCACCTTGTCTTACACCAGTGGTGGTCCTGAACTCTTCCGACTTATGGTTTGCTGTCCTCACATAATTTCTGCAAGACTTGTAGAAGCTCTGTATAGCATGAATCAGAGGTGCTGGAATATTCTTCCTTGCCAAACAGTCCCAAAGTTTGCTCCAGGGGACCCTGTCAAATGCCTTTTCCAGATCTATGAAACAAAGATGCATCTCACTCTTATACTCAAGGGCCTTTTCACTCAGCTGTCTGAGTGTGAAGATTAGGTCTTGAGTACTTCGGTTTGCTCGGAATCCGCACTGGACCTCATCCAATTGTGGCTCAGCTAGGCGTCGGAGTCTCTGCTCTAGGATTCTAGAGTAGATTTTACCAGGGACACTGAGAAGGGATATGCCTCTATGGTTTCCACACTGTCGATTGTCACCCTTTTTGAAAATTGGTGTTATGATGGCAATCTCCCAATCCTTTGGTATTGTCTTGTTGTACCACGCTGCCTGTAAAACCCTTAAGAGTAATAGGCCGTCTGATGCTCCCATGAACTTAACCATTTCTGGTGTTATACCATCATGCCCTGCTGCTTTGCCCATCTTGATTTTCTCCAGTGCTGCCTTCAGTTCTTCCATCTTTATGTCATCTTCACCATCATTGGTTTTCTCTTCTGTGCTAGTGTTTATCATTTCTGATGCTTCACCATGCTCACCATCCAGGAGTTCTGAGAAATATTCTTTCCATCTTCCCATTACTTCCTTCGGGGCAGTAAGCAATTTGCCTTGCTTGTCCTTTATAAATTTGAGAGGGCATTGTTTTTCCTTCCTCATGTTCTTTAGGGTCTTATAGAACAATTTCTGGTTTTCTTGTGCATCTTTTTCTAGCTTTTCTCCAAATTCTTCCCAGGACTTCTGTTTTGCTGCTAGCACTTTATTCTTTGCTTCTGTTCTGAGTGTCACATATTCTCTATATTTTTCCATTTGTCCTGTTGTGTTTTTTAGCTCCTAAGTATTGTTTCCATGCCATTTTCTTCTCTCTTATTTTCTCTTTGACTTCCTCTGTCCACCAAGGTGTCCTCTTTCTCTTGTTCCCAAGTCGGACTTCACCGCATGCTTCTGCAGCAGCTGTCTTTATGATATCCTTGAATTTAATCCAGAGGGTTTCCAAGTCATCAGGTCGTTCTTCTGTGTTGCTCACCGCTGCAGCAATAAGCCCCTGATATCTGGTCTTAATTTCTGGCTCTCTCAGCTTGTAGGTCCTAATGCTAAAAATCAGTCAAAAAAAAAAAGGACCAACGCTGCATTGCCTGGCAGTAAGTAGCATTTCACCTACTTGTCCTGATTTTTTTTTTTTTTTTTTTTTTTTTTTTTTTTTTTTTTTTGCCTTCGCCTGCTAATACTCGAGGCGAAATCTCAGGTTATTATTTTATGTCTAACCTGACATTGATTTTACGTGAGTATCCCTTTATTTCTTGTACAGAGACAGGTGTCCCTCGCCATTCAGGCAAATACTCGCCGATTTCGGAGGTACCCATTGCAGCTGGGTCGGCTCAGGAGCCGCCAGTCCCTGGTCGACGACACTCCTTCAAATGTTCTCGCCAGGTCTCGAGTTAATCCAGTCCAAATCCCGGTCGACGAAAAATCCTCAAATGCCGTCGCCCGGGTTTGATCCTGTATCACCCGGTCGCCAGAGCGGTGTTGTAACCACTACGCTAGCGCGGCTCCACTTGTCCTGATGAATAAAATCCCTCAGAAAGTCAATATGTATCCAGCTACAGAAGTAACTGTAGAGTGAAAAACTGAAGAAAGATAAGTTGAATTGAGGAACAAAACTAAACGTCACCACCTGCCATACTATGATGATCTAAGACAGAACAGAGACACTATTTTCTTTGTATTGATTAAATTTGTGAAATTGTGTAAATATTTGTACATCGGCAAATTTTTAACCACATACCTTAATTATTAAAGTGTATTGATTTATTTTATAAACTGCAGTTATTAATTTAATTCTAGTTACAATTCAAAATTTTGTTCTTGTGTGTATTTAAGAGTATTTGATATTTAACTGCTAGGGAATGATTAAATGGATGGGTATGAAAAAAGAATCGAAAAAGGGTGATTCGTCTTACGAAGACAACAGACAAAGAAATTAGCCAGCGTTGTGGCCACAAGGCCTTCGTCGGGGAATAATAATAATGAGGACTGGAGATAGAAGAGGACAGAATGAGTAGGAGATAAATAAATATTAAATAAAAAATCAAGACTTTTAATTTATGGGCGACGGAGAAATAGAAAAATTGAATAGAAGTGAAAAGGGTCAAAATAGAATAGGAGTGTAAAGGGGGGCCTTAGACAAAGGTTTGTAGGGTGTTAAGACCAGCTGGTTTTAGACACACTACGTATGATGGATAAGACGTTGCTCAAGCCGTTCTCGGCTAGCAGTGTCAGAGGAGCAAGATCTGATCGCCGTGACCTGAATGTCAATGGGACCATGGTGGTCGGGACCATTAAAGTGTATGGCAACTGGTGTGGATTTTTGCTGAGAGGTGTCATTTCAGGTGCTGGCTGAATCTGTCCCCAAGTCGTTTGCCTGTTTGGCCAATATAGGTTTTGCTGCAACGTTTACTTATGATAGCAGGGAATGTAGGGAATGATTAGCGAGCTGCATTCACATAAATTATTAATAGAGCCACCCTTGGAGCATAGGATAGGTCTAGCGAGAAGGTGACTTACTTCACAGCTCTCTTCCACAGCTACCATCTAGAACTGTGCAGTTATCTACCTGACTTGTTATGTGCCATCCCTACTTCACAAGTTCTCTTCTCCATTTCTGGGAACTATTTATTATCTAACATCCATTTCGCCACAGTAATCTAGGGGGGCATACTTCCAGTTTCA
Source organism: Oreohelix idahoensis (assembly GCA_024509875.1). Lineage (NCBI taxonomy): Eukaryota > Metazoa > Mollusca > Gastropoda > Stylommatophora > Oreohelicidae > Oreohelix > Oreohelix idahoensis. The sequence continues at coordinate 414,943 of JAMPIV010011143.1, forward strand.
TCCAAAAGCCTATACATAATACATTACAGAAGTAGGTATTTCACATCATCATCATGTGACGTATTCTCTCCAGAACATTGTCTCCATTACAGCTGCTCTGAATGCATCACGATTTTGGGCAAGTCGACATGCATCATCCAAAGACATGTTCAGACTCTCTGTGATGTCCTGGATCCACCGTCGTCTAGGTCGTCCCCTTCCCCTTTTTCCAATGACCATGCCTTCCATTACTAATTTTTCCAGACTATTATGTCTTTTTATATGGCCGAAAAATTTCAGCTTCGTTATTGCGATGGTATTTAGGAGCCAATTTTCCTCTACATTTAGTGAGTGCAGTACTATACAGTATTTCACATGCAAGCTCTTTTTTTTTTCTGCAATTACAACTCGTGATACTTCGTTATAATTACCAGGGTAGCCTTGCTGTTTATTGGTTTTAAGCATGCATGCTTTTTTCCATGTGCAATTACAATTTGCGATACAGCATAACGAGTACCATGTTAGCATTCACTCTGCTGTCATTTGTGGTAGTGATTTTATGGACAATCTTCATTGCACACGGAGAACTCCATCAGTGCCCCGATCACACAAGGAGGATCTCAGCACAATGCATGAACTCAGTAGCACCGGCGAGAATCCTAGTGTGTGTAAATAGGAATCACACTTTCTATAAATATTGTTTTAGTAGGTAGGTTTCTGATTTTTAAATTTTGCCATGGCAGCGGCCTTATGGCCTACTCTTTACGATTTCCAAATGTTGTGGGATTATTAACGTGTGCAACTTGCACTCTGGACCTCCTATTTTTTCGCCCTTATCCGAGAAGGCTAGGCATCCGATCTCACTACCCAGGAGACCAGAGGGGGGAGTATGACATCATTAGGACCACTGGTTCTGAAAAAAATTCCATAAATTATATTCCCTCTACTGGTAATCAAACCCTATACCTCTAGACTTACAGGTGGACGCCATACCCCTGAGCCACTCCGACCCCTACTGTCTGTAATTATGTTTGAAAGAAGCTCGACAGAGTGAGGATTATGGGTGACATTAGCATTAGCCTTTATTGTTATGAGATTTGTAGCCATTTACTGTTTCCAAAAATAAAACAAAATGAACAACAAATATACCAACTTACTTCTTATTACTGCATCTCTCGATAGTTATTTAATGGTGTACTGACATGGTTTACTTAATCTGCTGATGTATTGAATCCCTTTCGGGCAAAATGTACCCACCTCAATAGCCTTTCAACCCAGTTGAAATGAAGCACCACAGTGATAGCTTTATATGGATTTGTGGAGTTTGACAATTATGCATAGGTCTTCACAATTGATGGCTTCAGGAATCTTTGGCAAAGCGATGAATAATGAATGTAAGTAGATCATTGGGTATATGCCCACTGTTGCAGATGCTACAGTTATCACATCTACTCCAAATTTACACACAGCCTCAATTTCCTATACTGTTAATTACCTGGTCCAAGGGTTTGCTGTTCTTCGTGTGGCACATAATGTCCTCAACTTATGCCCTAAGTATTGGTAGGAGGGGGGGAGGAGGTAAAAGATCCCGTTACATGCCCACTGAGGCATATTGGGAATATGGTGTTAAGCCCATATTTTCTTGACCATTGGCACACTAGGGGTGATGTGGTCAGCACCATGCCGAAAGTCCCTAAGTATTGGTGGTTTACTCAAATTTGTCTGGAATATTAAATTTGATCTGTCACCATCATATAGAGCCCCTTTATTATTGCGTCTGTTTAATTATATTCTCACGAACCATTAATATTGCCCCTCATCTTGATGTTTTCTGCATGTTAACAGAACTATGTCTTGTAGACTCTACATCGATTTTGTGTCTTTTCTGTGCTGCGCTTAGAGCTCTCTCCATCTGTGGTTTAGCCATGCTTCTTTGCTGTCTTAATTTGTTTCTATATTTAATATTTCCTATTCTTCTTTGTCTTGCTTGTTCTTTTTTGTTTTCATAAACTTAAACATTCTTTTGTCATCCATTTCTTCCTTGCAGTCCTCTTTATTGCTGGTGTGATCTCTTTTTATGTTTAATGCATTGATTCCTTTTGCAGTTCCCATTGTTCATCTCTACTTTTAATTTCATCTGTGGTATTGTATCTATTATCTGTTACAGGGTTGTATCTCACATTCATTTAATTTCAATAAGGCTAAATCTAGCTGGATATTTTTGAAGCCTTCTTTACTATGTTTGGTTTTATTCTAAGTTTTTATATTACTGGTACATTCTGCAGCCTGCTCCTGGCCTAATTTTCACAGATGTCAGACTGTTTCTGAACCTCCTACATTTTAGTATGTAGTCAGTTTAATTACGAACATTGCTTCCTGGAGTTTTCGCTGTCCAGAAATGTCTAAGATGTAAAAACCAGCACAATAAGCACCGAAACACCACATTGTTACCACCTATTTTGCTCCTAGGCTGCTTATTCAATATTCACAACCAACCTCTGTGCTTAGAAACTTCTCCCAGCGGATGACATGCCTAGTAGGGCAGGCTCCTCCTCCTCCTGGTTATTTGTGGCAGTCGCTGTTCAGGCACAGGCATGCCACACACATGCTGAGATCTCTTTGCCTTCCTAACCGAACATGATAAATGCTGTGTTCGGGGCCGATCTATTTATAGTGGTGCGACTGTTATATAAGATTGAGTCTTCTATATAGTGGTAAGTGTAAGTTACTTCAGTAGACTATGTGAGGGCAGCTTTCAACTAAAATTATTAACTCTTATTTTATCTCGTAGCATCGGTAATTAATTTCCATCTTGTAATGTTTCTTTATTAATATAAGTTGTGTGTCGACTTATATAATGGTTTGGTTGACAGCAAAGACATTCTGAATTAAGATCAACAAATTGAAACGTCGAACAAAAGTGAACAGTTTAGTTCATCAACAACAGTTCAGGTAGTTCTTGAATTTTACTCTTGTGGATATAGTTCATCTTCTATTTGGTTGCTATTTGTTTATTTATCAAGAGTTCTCTATGTTGTCGAAATTACAACACATAAGCGATGGTATGATGAAAATGAGGTTCTGTCAACAACGTGAATCAATCTTTCAATTTGTTTCCTAATACCCTGTAGCAATCTTGTGGTATACCATGGCCATTGTTATTTACTCAGGAGTCTGCATAATTTTAAATGTTTTGCTGTTATGTCTACAAAGTCATCATGGAAAATGTTCTGTCTTCCTGCCTTGTTCTGTCTATTTATATAGTTTATTTGGATCATTATTTTTTTCCTCTAACGACCAAGTCATAGTAGTACTAATCGAGACCAAACCTAATTATACTTGTGTTCTAACTAAGTTAACATAAATCGATATCCCATTTAAGGGGCTGGAAATGTAATTTCCATTCTCATGTTTTTATTCATGTATTCCTAGGTGAATATTACTATATAGTCGTTAGAACTAATGGCAGCAGCCACACAGATCATACCTTGGCCATAGTTTCTCTGGTCTGACAGATGTAAACAAAGTCGATTACTGCAGGTCGTTTCATTTAATTGCTGTGTCTGATCTTCACAAAGCATTGAAGCATCTTCCTCCGACCATGGCCGTTGTACAAGTGGTCTATAGAGACCAAAACTACGGGCTCTTTGCAACAAAAACGCATAATTTTCTCACGTTTTAACTGATGCACACATGTCCGATAGCAAGAGTGGTTGTTATTCCAAAACTAAAACCACCATTTCTGGCATTGCATCGAGGCTATAACAATATCGTCGATGACATCATACAGAGCTGCTCAAACATAGAAATATGCTTTGACATATTATTAAACATACATTAATACTACTGACATAACATTGCTAAAAAATATGAGTGGTGTGTGATGAGACCTATATAAGGTGAGTGCATAAACTTAATTAAGATTGGTGACAGAAGCAAAGGTAAATTTAAGTGGAATAATCCACCACGATTTTCTAGTAAGTCTTCGCATAGCTGGTGAAACTGGGTATATCCTGTAGTCTAAGCATAGAACCACCACACCCTTCCAAAAGAATTGACAAGGGACATGGGGCTAGCAGACTATTTAAATCAGAGTTCTACAGAATCATCACTGCACATGAAGTGTTTTGGAACAGGTGTCTGCAAGAGCCCAACTTCAGTAATAGCTTCATGCTCTTTAAGGAGCGAAAAGGGACCAGAAGAAGAAGAAAACCAGTGGAGAATAGGTTACCTTATACTGAATGGAACAGATTTGCCTACAACGTACAGACGTGTTGCTTATATATAAACAAATGCAGAATCTGGTCCTCATAAGATTTTTGAACAGTTATGTAAAAAACACTCATAAGGTGGTAGTTTTTTTATTTTTGCTTTTATAAGACATGTCAACTTTATTGCTATGTTAAATATTTAAAAATGATGTGTTTATTTTAACAAATGTCTCTATAATCATGGACTTGTGTTTTGAATTTTAGTTGATGAAGGGCCTGGCAACAAGATGGCTGTCCGCCCCCATTATAATGGTGTTATACACGCATTCCGTGCAATAGTGCAATCAGATGGTTGGAAGGGGCTGTATCGAGGAGTAACTCCAAATGTCACAGGGGCAGGGTTATCATGGGGATTATATTTCTTCTTGTAAGTAATCTTAACAATTTTATGTCTTATGGATGTGTCAGTGATTGTACCCTAGGAGGTTATGAGCTTTATACCATTTTACAATATTCTGCTATGTTCTTGATTGTCTTATTTCAGTTTGAAGGGTGTGTGTCTTATTTCAGTTTGAAGGGTGTGTGTCAAGCAGACAGTCAAAATAGTTATTATGTTATTTGTTAATTAACTGCCCAGAAACTTACTGTAATGTTGAGGATGTTAACTGCCTTGAAGATTCACATCTTAACGTGGACACAAAAACAGTAAAACTGTCCAGTGCACACAGTTTATAATCAGAAAATATTTCTTACTTGTGGAAATTCTGGACTATTTGGACACTGCATGGACAGGTGCTCTACAGATAAGTTTAAGCCAGAAATAGCTGTTGTCTCAAATCTATGAGTAACTTTCAATATCTAGATGCAAAAGGATGACATAGTGTGAATTGAGATATAACTGCTAAATTCGTGCAAAGCATGTAAATTAACACACACTAAACAAAATGTGTAATCTAATCTACATTTACCTTTCAGTGGTTTTAGCTATTCACATTCTTCCTGGAAAACTTATTCCCAGTTTTAATGTTTAAATGAAAAAGAATAAAAATAGTGGATTAAATATATTGTTCACATCATTCTTGAAACTTCTAGCAATATTATTTGTCCAATTTTATGAAAATTAAAACCTATGACACATTTTGCTGAGTCTTGAGAAAGAGTTGTTCATAGGTGCTTTACAATACATGTGACATAAATAGAAATAAAAATGGCATATGCCTACTTCTGTTGTAAACACTGTTATATGCCAGAGAAACAAACATATTTAAGCCTAACTGCATTCTTCAAATACTTTGTGAAGGGTGAATCTAATCCAGAAAGTTACTGCCCTTGGCAATGAAATGAATAAAAAAATATGGTGCATGTCTCATCTTTGCCATGCTTTTGCACTTGCAATAAAGAATGGCAGTGTCCAGCAGTAAACTTTTGTGACATCAGTGCATGACAATAACACAAGCTTAACACAAGATAACATTTGTATTGAAGAATATAAGTTAAGACAAAGACAAAAACAGAATGGCACTTAAAGGCAAATAAAAGAAACATTTTATGAAAAGTTCATTAAAGGGAAATAATAAATATAATAAGAGCATGACAGCATTATAGTATGTGCCTGTTACCATTAGTTTTTTTTTTATAAATGTACACATACACACGTGAACCCACACTCACACACACACACTCAGCTTTCAGTAACAATAACTTTGGACATAACTATTAGAAGAAGATAGCTGGAAGAATATATTGTGACAACATAAAAGCTTGAAGGAAAAGGGACAGAGAGAAGATAATGGGCAGTTTGACATTATAGCTGGGAAAGAAGTTAACAACAGAATTGACAAACAGCACTAGGGATGGGAGGCTGTGGACAGACATAATCACCTATGCCAGTTGGCAAGTTACTTGAAGAAAATATGCACACAAATTACACGTGGCAGTTCATACTTATGTTTTCAAAATGACTGTGTTACATTTCTTAAAAGAGCATTCACAACTCAGGAGATTTAAATATTTTACACAAGAAAGCCTATTGACCTGACTTGACTTTGATCCAGTGTCACTGTGCGTCAGCTCTTGTTGACCTTGATGCCATTATGTGGTAATGCACAGTTCGTATAAGTTCTTTTGGGCTGCCATAAAAAGTATTGTCTATGGATGGGTTGTGCGGCAGGAGGAGTTGTCTCAAAGCCTTTGAAATTGGACCAATTTGTCTTCTGTAGTGGAAACCACAACTGCGTGGCTGAAAATGATGATAAATTTCTTGTTAAAGTCATGCAGTCATTGTTATTTTTAAAATAATGATTAATTTCTTGTTAAAAGTCATGCAGTCATTGTTATTTATATTTTTCTGACATCCCTTTTCAGTTACAACACAACTAAAACATGGATGCAAGATGGAGATACAACAAAAAATCTTGGACCAGGAAACCACATGTTGATTGCTAGTTTAGCAGGTAAATACGTGAATTCATGTCTTATGCTATGTCTACACCTGTGGCATACCTTGACAGACAGTTGGTAAAAGATTATTTTTTTAAAGAGTTTTTTTTTATATAAAGCATTTTAACCAAAGAATAAAGGATCCACATATATGATGAACAAGACCAATAACTTGAACAGACATGAAATCAACTAAATATTGTGTATCACCATGGATCTTTACTTATTGAAACAAATGTGTGAAAGAAAAAGAAGAATCAGAAAAAGGCAATAAATAGTTTAGATTGAAGGTAAGTACACTGTGCAGTCTGGTTAAGCAGAAGTCACTGGGACCATCTAACGTACGTCTGCTTATCAAAATTACAGCTTTTCAGAAGTTTGTGCATTGGTGGTTATTTATGGCTAGAATCAGAAATAAAGCATAGAATAATTATTTGAACCACCTATATACAACAGTTTCAGTTTTTTCATTAACAGGACTGCATCTTTTCCAATTTTCAAATGCCTTTTAGCTATTGCTGTCAGATCTGTATATTAATTATCCGAGTTTATTTTAAAAATTTTCACCATGAAGGCATGTATTTAACACATTGTATTCTTTCAACTTTGTGCTCGATACTTTCATCAAATATAATCATCAATGTTGGGTCAGTAACCATGTTGTTTCCCTGCCTTTTCACACCTCTGCTACATTTCTTTCCGCGCGCACTAACTCAAAAACAGCAGGAGCAGGGATGTGCACACTAATGCAAAGAAAACACCCAGGATGTGAAGTCGAATTGATTTTGTGGGAAAAGCATGCATTGCATTGAGCGCTTTGACAAGTAGATGTCATTACCAGATTGTAATTCGCACATAACATCAATGAATCATTCGTGTGTAGTAGAACAGTCATGCAGTTTCCAGCAGTCTCTTATTAAACAAAGAAAGAATAGGACTACTGTTTCCTCAGGCATGTCATACGATGTGACCAATATGATGTTGTGGATGGAGCCTGGCAACCTCAACGTGTCAAACTAATTGCTGTAGACATCACCACTGCCGGAGCATGTAAATGTTCACTTCTCTTCTTCTTTGATCCTTAGCCGCCGACCGTCAAAGCAGTCAGTGGCTATCACACCTGGTGGCGTCTTGTAGGGCAACAACAAATTGATTCCACTTTGCTCAATCGGCGGCCATCCTTCGTACAGTACCCTAACTCTGGTTCATACCTCGCATCTCAGCCTCCACAGTCCATCGCCAAGTTGTTTTTGGTCGGCCTCTCTTTCGTTTTCCTTCAGGGGTCCATAGCAAAGCTGTTCTTGTGATGGCATCGGGATCTTTTCTGAGGACATGGCCAACCCAGCTCCACCGTCTGCTAGCTATGATGGTGTGCATGTCCTCTTGCTTGCTCCCAGTAAGCAGATCTTGGTTGGTGATGGTATTTGGCCAAAAGATTCGGAGAATTTTTCTTAGCATGTTGTGTGAAAAGAGGACAATTTCAACATTTCCTTCTACGAGGGGAGTTCAGAAAGTAATGCACCACATCGTTTTTCTCAGCTAATAATGAAGATAGAAGCATTTAATTTTGCACACTTCAAATATGGCATGTGCCAATTGTGTGCACCAAATTGCACTGCAACCGCCCAAAAAATACGGCTGCCCTAAACTGTTGAAATGGAGCGTGTTAGCAACTTGCGTTATAAACAGCGAATTGTGATAGAATTTCTCGTTGCAGAGAAGGAAACTGTTGTGAATATTCACAGGCGTCTATGTGATGTGTATGGAAGTTTTGCAGTCGACAGGAGTACAGTCAGTCGCTAGGTTCAGAGAATCAAAGAATCAGGAAGTGGAGATACGGAGCTGCTTGATCGGCCGCGCTGTGGACGTCCTGCCACAGCCACCAGCGCAGAAATGTTGAAATGCGCTGAGGGCATTATTCTTAGTGATAGGCGAATCACTACTCAACAATTGGCCTTACAGCTGTCAGTCAGCATTGGTAGTGCAAATGCAGTTATAAAAACACTCGGATTTTCTAAGGTTTGCACAAGATGGGTTCCTCGAAGTCTCACAAATGACCACCGATTGCAAAGGAAAGCAATTTCTTCTGAATTGTTGGAGCGTTTCAATGCTAATGGAGAGAACTTTTTGGCTAAGATCGTTACAGGTGACGAAACCTGGGCATAGCATTTTGAACGTGAGACAAAAAGACAGTCAATGGAGTGGCATCATCCGCAATCACCAAGAATAAAGAAATTCAAGACAATTCCTTCAGCTGGAAAGGTCATGATCACTGTCTTTTGGGACATTGAAGGTGTGATTCTTGTGGACGTTATGCCAAGAGGAGAGACAATCAATTCGCAAGCTTACATTAAGACATTGAAAAAACTCAATCAACGTTTTCGCAGAGTTCGGCCGCACAAGAATCCAGCAGACCTGCTTCTCCTTCACGACAATGCGCGCCCTCACACAAGTCTGGCAACACGGGAAGCAATCACCAAATTGGGTTGGACTGTACTACCCCATCCACCCTATAGTCCCGATTTGGCACCCTCTGATTTTCATCTATTTGGTCCACTTAAAGATGCACTCCGTGGGACAAGGTTTGAAGATGATGAAGGAGTGATTCATGCAGTGAGGAAATGGCTACATGATCAAGACAAAATCTGGTACGGGCTAGGAATACATGCACTTGTTTCGCGCTGGCATAAAGCCGTACAAGTTGATGGGGATTATGTTGAATAATACCGATGTTTACATGACATATCCATGTATATTGTGTATAAATTTCATGCTTTTTGAATAAACAGCTCCTGAGAAAAACGATGTGGTGCATTACTTTCTGAACGCCCGTCGTATGTAACTCTCCAGCATTCCGCACCATAAAGAAGCACAGAAAGCACACAGCTCTGATATAATCTTAATTTTGTGCTTGTGCTGTACTGAGAGGACTTGCAGATGTGACCAATAGGATGTTGTGGATGGAGCTGGCAACCTCATTATGTCAGACTAATTGCTGCAGACATCACCACTGCCGGAGCATGTAAATGCTTGATGCAGGCTTCTTGCAAGGAGACCACCTGCCAGGGTGTGTCTCCATGCTCCAACAGGAGCTGAAAGTAAAATGATGATGAATTAAGATATTGCTGACTCACTACAGCTTCATATTGTTCACTTTTTGACTTGATGAAGTCGAATATTTGTCTTCAGATATCAACTTGTATGCCTAAACAAATAAATGCTTTTGTTGTCTTCACACAATATGAGCGCATGTGTTAAGTAAAGCAACAAGAAAATAACAATATTAAGTTAGTCATTTGTATTATTGTTCAACCTGAAGTGTCATGGAATCGACGAGCTTTGCTATCTATAATTTTAAAATGAATTGTGTTGGTTGCATAATTCTATCTTGCTGTCATGGAATCGACTGGCTTTGTTGTCAATAATTTTAAAATGAATGGTGGTGGTTGTATAATTCTATCTTGCGCCTTTTTTAGCAAATCACTGCATTCCTGCAGTTCTTGCTATTGATCCAGCGGCTTTTGGACTCTGGTTTTTCAGCCCAATGGCTTTTAATGGTATCTGAATGTGCTCGCAGGTTGTTCTTTTGCTCCATGTAACATGTTCTCCTTATCTGGTCTGAGAGGACGGAGCATTTTCCTAACATCAATGCTGAGCGTAGCCATTGTTATGTAGACTTGAAGCACATTTATCTGTAGTAGAAGCCTTTGGTGTCACTGCCTAACTGATGAAATTACAAACTGTAAATTAAGTCCTACTAAAGAAATGGCACTGTTCAGTCATTATGTTGAAGATTCTAGAGGCTTACATACAAAATTAATTCCTACACTTTGTTGATCATTTATTGTTCTATCAGTCATTATTCTGTCATTAAATGTGAACAGATATTTTATCAGTTCTTCTGAATAGAGTATAAATTATCTGTTTAATTTCTGTGTCATTCACTGATACTCACTGTGTTGTTGTTGTATACAGTATTTCTTTTCATACTTATTATATTTGCCCATTTTGAAAGTAATAGGATTCTTTCATTTGTGAAGTTGATTACAAAAATTATTTAATGTTTTTTGATGTAAATTGTATATATGCATTAATTCTGAACAGGGCTTGGCACTTTGTCCATAACAAACCCGTTATGGGTATCCAAAACTCGCATGTGCTTACATTATGGCACTCCTGGTAATGTTCAGTTTGTGGGACTGTGGGAGACTTTGACAGGTGTCTACAGAAATGAAGGAGTTAGGGGGCTGTATCGGGTAAGTTTTTAAAGTGAACTGTTCAGCAATTAGTGATCATCATTTTTTTTACATTCCTTAATGAGCATGAGGCAACCATTGCAGTTAGCTACTTTGTAGGATGCCTGTGTCAGAGGATTTCATGTGTTCTTTCAATGGTGGTTTTTGTAGCAATTTGTTTACGTGATGAGGACAACAGCTCCATCCACAGCCTTACATTGGTCACTTCATGACTTGCCTTACATTGGTCACGTCATGACTTGCCTTACATTGGTCACTTCATGACTTGCCTGAGGGAGAAGTGGTTCTGTTGTTTTCTTCAATCTTCAGAGGCCAGTGGAAACCACATATTGCAAAATTGATGACACTGTGAGACAGACTTGAGCTGATGGTGTGAGACAGACTTGAGCTGATGGTGTGAGACAGACTTGAGCTGATGGTGTGAGACAGACTTGAGCTGATGGTGTGAGACAGACTTGAGCTGATGGTGTGAGACAGACTTGAGCTGATGGTGTGAGACAGACTTGAGCTGATGGTGCGAGACAGACTTGAGCTGATGGTGTGAGACAGGAGGACTTGGCATGTGTTTGTTGAAGGCGTATGCTCCTTGGGGAGCTAAAGGGTATTTAATTGAATTGATTGAATGGTCTAGTTAAAACTAAAGGGTAATTTATGATAAAAAGATGAATAGGTTCTGCGTAAACAACATAGAAGAATGAAATGAGACAACAGCCAAGTGAAAATATTGCAACATTCACGAAACCTGTTAACACTGAAATATATGATTGATAATTGTCCTGAAATGGAGTACAATTTGTACAGGTTGGAATTGGGACCTCATACGCGTCAAAAGTGGAATGCAGACAGCAACCCATAGCTGACTGCTTGCGTCAGGGTCAGCCAACCAGAGCTGACCAAGACCCTACTCCACCTCCAAGCGGTGGTCCTGGAAACAGGCTGCAACACTGCAGTCTGGCTGAGAGAGTAGGGATCGAAGTGGGAAGGCAAACCCGGTCCTAACAAATGCCGTGCTGAAGTTGGATGTTTCGGCCGAAAGGCACAAATATCACAGCTTCGCTGTAAATGGACACAATGCAACCAACGTCATTTTCAGGATGGAAGAAGAAGTACAGGTTGGTATCGCTGAATCCGAAATCCTTGGGGATGGCCATAATTCGGTTTTTGGATTTTTTTTGGTTTTTGGATAAAGTTCTTCGTCTTTGATCCTGAGCCGCCGACCGTCAAAGCAGTCAGTGGCCATCACGCCTAGTGGCGTCTTGTAGGGCAACAACAAATTGATTCCACTTTGCTCGGTCGGCGGCCATCCTTCGTACAGTGCCCCAACTCTGGTTCATTCTTTGCATCTCAGCCTCCACAGTCCTCCACCAGGTTGTTTTTGGTCGGCCTCTCTTTCATTTTCCTTCAGGGGTCCAAAGCATAGCTGTTCTTGTGATGGCATTGGGGTCTCTTCTGAGGACATGGCCAACCCAGCTCCAGCGTCTGCCAGCTATGATGGTGTGCATGTCCTCTTGCTTGCTCCGAGTAAGCAGATCTTGGTTGGTGATGGTATTCGGCCAAAAGATTAGGTGAATTTTTCTTAGGCATGTTGTGTGAAAAGAGGACAATTTCGACATTTCCTTCTCTGTAACTCTCCAGCATTCTGCACCATAGAGAAGCACAGAAAGCACACAGCTCTGATATAATCTTAATTTTGTGCTTGTGCTGTATTGAGAGATGTTGTTTAGGCTAAAAAAGGCTGTTCTTGCCTTATTCATTCTGATGTTGATGTCTTTGCCTGCCCCGCCGTCTGGTGTTACTATGCATCCTAGGTATGTGAAGGTGTCTGTCTGTACCAGTTGCTGATTCCTTACTGATATGGGCTCAGCGTTGTTCACATTGAGCATCATGGCCTCTGACTTCTTTAAATTGATGTTCAAGCCCACCTGCTGGCTAAACTTATTAAGTCTATCCGTTTTTTCCTGGATGTGTTGATGTGAATGTGCTAGTAGTGCAATGTCATCTGCATATTCCAGATCTTTGGATATAGTTAGTATAGCCCAAAATAACCCAAAGTAGCACAAAATAATGCCCGAAGCAGCACAAAAAATTGACCAAAATCACCCCAACTTAAAATTATGTTGTCCAATAATAAATTGGAATATATTGAAAAATATTTCAGAAAAATATTTAACAGAGACAAAACTAACCACGCTGTTTGAAAATTTGTATCATGTAGTAGTGCTTACATCAGCATATACTTTGCTAGCGCATTGGAGAAAAAAAAGGGGGGGGGGGGGGAATGGTAAACCAAGCATCGCGCATGTTCTGTTCATTGCATATCAGGTTAAAAATTTACACACACGTGGCTGATAGGAATGACGAGACAGAATTAACCACCCTATGTTTGAAAACTTGTATCAAGCAGTAGCGCTTACATCAGTATATACTGCACTGTGCTTCACGGGCTGGAAATGTGATAAACCGAACATCACGCGTGTTCAGTTCTGTGCATACATTAAAAAAATAATTTGAGGGAAACCAAAAGTCAGTCAAGAAACTTTTGATTTTCGGAATATTTTGGTTTTTGGATGCTCCAATTTTGGGTTACACACCTATATAGCATTCTGAAATGGTGCTTTACAGCCTAATTGGTTGTATTTTAATAAATGTGAAAAATAAAGAAAATTAAGTAATAAAAATATGCTGTTCATCCCCTGATGGGTTATAGTTACATCCCCTGATGGGTTATAGTTACATCCCCTGATGGGTTATAGTTATAATATGATTTTCTTTTTTGCTTCTTATGGAGCATGTAGCCACCACTGCAGCTATTCCCCTTGCAGAAAGCCTGCACCAAGCATTCACATGCTCTTGCAGTGGTGGGTTCAGTAACAATTTGTTTTACATGATGAAGTTGCCAGCCTCTTGCACAACGTCCTTGTAGTCACCTTGAATGGCATGCCTGACAGATCAGTAGTCCTGTTCTTTCTTTGTCTCATCAGAGACCCCTGAGAACTACAGTTAGGATATATGGTGTCCAAAATTATAAATAATGTATTCTTCTTCTTCTTCCTCGTTCGCCCTGAAAAGGACAGTGGTTGCGTTGTGTCTGTTTATGCCGTAGCTGTGATATCTGCACCTTTCGGTCGACACATCCGACTTCAGCACGGCATTTTTTAGGGACCGGGTTTGCCTTCCCATTTCGATCCGTACTCGCTCAGCCAGACTGCACTGCTGCAGACTGTTTCCAGGACCACCACGTGGAGGTGGAGTACGGTCTTGACCAGCTCTGGTTCGCTGGTCCTGATGCAAGCAGTCAAGCTATGGGTCGCTGACTGCATTCACTATTGCTGCATCTTTGGGTCCCAAATAATGTATTCCATTGCTGTCATTTGTTTACTAGTGTATTTGGTAGCTTGAAACTTCATGGTAAACATTCTAGTGTTATGTCAGAACTAAGTTTCATTCATAAAGATTCACATGTTATCACCTCAAGTCATTCACTTATTCATTCATTTGTTCATTCATTCATGTATTTATTCATTCATTCATGTATTTATTCATTCATTCATGTACTAATTCTTGTATTCATTCATTACCCTTCTTCTTCCCAAAGAACATAGGCCCTTAACAAACACGTGCTAGATCTTCCTGTCATGTGCCGGCAGCTCTAGGTCTTTCCCCATCTTCCTCATAATTTTCATTGCTGTCTCCATTTGTCTTCTCCGTGTGTTTTTTTCAGTTGATACCTGTATTTCTTTTACCCTGGAGATTCCAGTACAAGGACTGCCTTGTAATACTATCATTTGTTGACTATTGCATTTTAATAGCTTGAAGCTCACTTGGTAAATATATTCTGGTGTTATGTCAAACTAAAGTGTGATACATTGTATTCTGGAGGTGTGACAGTTGTGATGTATCATTCATAAAGATTCAAATATTATTAACTCAGGGTGGACAATTTTAAAGAGTGGAGATGCTTATCTCCTCTCTTTAAAGTGACAGTTCTTGAATTTGATGATTAAAATCTGTATACTGAAATTCATTTGCATGTAATTAATATCCTCAGAGTAGTAGTCCAAGTTGCCAGTTACTGTTTATTTCCTCCCTACTTCTAATCAGGGTTTCCTGCCAGGAATCTTTGGTATTTCCCATGGTGCATTGCAGTTTATGGCATATGAAGAATTGAAAACTTTTTACAGCAAGTACAGAAATCAGCCATTGGATACTCGATTGGTTCTGATCAACTTCCATTTTTTCCCCTTAGTTTATATAATTCTGCTCCAAGCTTGCAAAATAACAACATATTGTTTCAATTTCTTAATGAGATGAACAAACAAAGGTGTATGTCCTGCAAGTTGTTGGTTATTGACACCTTTGCTGTTCCATTTTTAGAGCTCTGTGGAATACCTCACATTTGCAGCACTGTCGAAAATGTTTGCTGCAGCCACAACATATCCATATCAGGTTGTGAGGTCAAGGTTGCAGGAGCAGCACCGTAGCTATCGTGGAGTTAGTGACGTTCTCAAACAGATTTGGGCGTAAGTTATTTTTATTTCTTTTTCATGTCATTAACGTCTCATTTTGTTACCAGAAGAACATAGAGCTGCATTAGTTTCTTTCCACCAATTTCTTTTCTGTGCCATCATCTTTGGCGTTGCTATGAGGTTCTGGTTGCTTGTGGATGCTTTTCCTGATGTCATCTTCCTTTCTTTTTTCCATTTTCGCTCCTTATGGAGCATAGAGCTACCACTGTAGCTCATCCCCTTACAGGATGTCTGCATCAGAGTATTCCTATGCTCTTGAAGGGGTGGTTTCTGTTGCAGTTATTTTTGCGTGATTTGGGTTTTCTCACATGAAGAAAGGGCGTTGTTTAGGAAATACATAATGTCAGTTCTTGCTTTACTTTCTATTTTTTTTCTATATTCTAAAAAGTGGCATTAGCAGTAGCAAATTGTATATACGGTCAAAGCAACAAAAAATGTACGCTGACATAGTTGTTGAAAAAAAAATTCATAGATATTGTTAACCAGTATTGAAGTGTGTTTTAAGTATACATTGTTTTTAAACTGATGAAAATCAATGGTCCATTTGTCATTTACAGTGTACTTTTATGAATACAATATGCATAATAATTATTGCCCTTTCAATCATAACTTACTTCAGGAGCACTCGGTTGCTTTTTTACCTGGTGTTCCTTTTGTCGTTTTCTTTTTTCTTCGCTTGTTCTAAGAGCTTCTTTTTGCCCAATCTGAGGTAGCACCATAGAGAGCATCACCATTGGGTGTGATCAGCAGCTTCATCCTCCCAGGTTGCTAGATTTATGTATCATGCCCTCATGTCTCTCTTGTACACATCATTGAACCTCAGCAGCGGTCGCCCAACTGTTCTTTTGCCATCTGCCAGTTGTCCATAAAAGATATCTTTCTAGATGCGACCGTCTTTCATGTGGTGGACATGGCCAAGCCAGCGTAGTCTGCTTGGTCAAATCAGTGTATACATGCTTTGAAGGCCAGCAGCGAGCGTTGTCACAGTTATATGGAGATCAAAGCCTTTCCTGTAAATGGATATTCCTGCTAGGCAGCAGTGGTTTTAATTCAGAGTTTTACCTTCTGCTAGATTGGCTACCAACCAAGGATCATGATTACTATCTGCCCCAAGCTGCTGGTTTTAACCCTCTAACTTCATAATGGCCGGTTAGCAGCCGTTATGTCTCTCTCTGTGGTGCTATGGCCGGCTAAATCGTCCATTTGTAAAATCATAATTACAAATGCAAATCAAATTTTTGTGTGCAAAGGGGAAATTACTATGATAAATAGATTTTCCTTCCTGTTGGTTTTTATCGCTTGCCTTGTGTTCAGTCAGATTGAAAGTTTTCTCAACGTTTTTTTACTGCCATCATGTCTGACGCTGGGGAAGATTAATCAGGACTAGGAAATAAATCTAGCCCATCATTATTTGAAATTTTTCAAATGGAAGATATACTGATGAGGACTTTGTAGACATCCCACATGCCAGTGATGAAAGTGGATCAAGCAGTAGTGAAGATGAAGCAGCATCTAGCCCTGAGTCTAGTTTGTCACTGACAAATTTGGTAGACTACGATGTGATCCAAATTTCATTGTAAGAAATCCATACAGCTCCCAGAATATAGACTTGGAAAGGTGCACAGAGCTTGTTCATTTTTTATTTTTGATGCTGAACTTATGAATATGCTGGGAGAAACAAACCGATATGTTCAACATTTCCTAAAGTTGTAATCTACAGTTGCATGGATGAAGACACACCCCCAGCATTCGCTACCGTAAAATACCAGAAAATGGTATTACTATGGAGCAACTGAAAAAAATACCTAGGCCTACTGCCAAATATGGGTCTTATTGGTTTTGGGGCCGTTTTACAGATAGTCGAGTATTACCTTAATGATAATCCCATTATTATGCTGTTTATAGGTTCTGACGAATTTGTAGTTTTCAGTATTATAAAGTCAAGTTTTCTTCCTGGTTAATTTCAGTAGATCCTCAATACTTGGTCCACTCCTCATTAATGAAATCCTATATTTCTTCGGTCCTGGCTAGTCTGAAGGTGTTGTCCAGAACCAGTGGAACATAGTGCTGGAGTCTAAAAATGTGCTACATTATATGGGTCCTTACGCACACATACGCTTTCTATGCGGTGAGAGTTTCTGATCAAACGCAGCCTATTTTAGTATATCTTGGCTAGGCCAAGCAAATCTAACCGTTTGACTTAAGTGTTTATCTTCTCTCCCCATCTCTCATGAAATTCTGCAGACACATGTAATTTCTAACGCCTCCCATAAAGGGTATGGACATTTCCACTTTTAGGTGACTTTTAGAAGCCAGCGCACAAGGGAAGCTAATTAGTCATATCAGAAGGAAGAGGTCCACTTTGTTTGGACAAATTATAAGAAGAAATAAACTGGAGCACATTGTGACAAGGAAAAGGTCTAGTAACATGGAAAGAGCTAATGGAGGGAATTGATAAACAGCACATGGGGACAGGAAGTTACAGAGAGGCATGATTGCCTTCACTTGAGGGAGAAGAAAATCACTAAATCACTAAAGTTATTGTTAGGTGAAGACCTGTGACAGAGCAGGTGTCATGACAGGTAAGGCAATCTATCTTTCAGTCTTCTGTTTCTTTTACTGGGAAAGGTTATTCCCCCAATGTCAAGGTGTACAGTGTAAAGACAGTTACCTGCTGGACGTCAAGGTGTACAGTGTAAAGACAGTTACCTGCTGGACTGAGGACATGTAAAACTTGGAGTTGCTGTGTATTTTTTTTTTTTCCTTAACCAGCGGCACTTGGGCTATCAGCCCTTCGGCCCAATGACATGTCATTGCGAGGCTGGGGAACCTGAGGACTTTCCTTCCAACCCGGTCAGGAGCTTTGCTCCTTTCCATCCACAGAGGGTTTATTTCAGGAGCCGTTCAGATTATTCAGTCAAAATCCCGGTCGTTGACACTCCTTCAAGCGCCGACGCCCGGGCTTGAACCTTGAAAAACCTGGTCGCCAGTACAACGTTGTAACCATTACACCAGCGCGGCTCCCAGTTGCTGTGTATATGTTTGATTGCTGTGTACATACATGCTTAAAAGAAACGTCTCGACATTGAGTCACATTGTGTACTTTAAGCTAACACTCATTTTGCTTTTGGTAGTACCTGGAAGTTAAAAACAAAAACATGGTATTGTAGTTAGCTTTGTTGTTGTTCGTCCATCACGGGTGATGAAGCCCACTCTGTTCATCCAATTATTTAGGAATATGTTAGAATCATTGACTTTATACCAATCGTAGAACAGCAGAAAACGGATGTCAATCAACGTCCTAAAGAGCGAAGCTCCAACGATGATGGCACATCTGAACTGCTTCCACTGCTAACACAATGGTACAAGAGCTTCTGAAATACTGTGTGTTGAGTTGTTTCGGCACTTGACCTTCTAATCCAAAAATAAGTTGATGGAAATCGGTACTTGGCCTTCTTCAGAAAACAACCCGTTTCAACCGGCACTTGACCTTCACAAAAACGACAGCGCTGGAACCTTGACAGCAGCAACTTGCTTGACTTGCGTAAAAGATAACAGCAGTCCGAGTTATCCGGCAACATGTAACAACGCCGGGTACTGTCAAATTCTTGTTTCCGTCAAAAAGTTGAAATTTTGACTTTTACCGGGCAACGCCGAGTACTTTGAAAATTTTGAAGATGTTGACTGTATTGAAGAATGTTAATTTCTTGAAGGATGCTGATGAATTCTTGTTGAAAATGAAGTGGGTAAGGGACCCCGTGTTTGCTGGTACCAGAATCAAACCAGCTTATGGCCACCAAATGATGCGTGATGCCATATGATGATGGATGATATCCGCATGTCTGGTTTTGTGTAGTGTGCAGATGTGTTCAGTCAACCAATGTTCATACAAAAATAACAGGGCAATCCACATAGGACGTCAGTAAACTCACGACGTATAAAGTCAATGATTCTTGTAACAGCCGTTGACGTTTTTCTTCATTATTTATTGTGGACGCCACAGTGACAAAATGGTTACGCGAATATGTAGGCACATCAAACAGTCATTATCACAGCAACATTCAATACAGCAATAGACGGTAGACAGCATTACAATGATGAGTCAGATACATGTTATATTTCATAGTGCTGTAAATGTAGTCAGGTGAAAAACTCCATCCTTTTCTATAACAGCCAGGAGATAACCAGATGTATGAGATCAGTTCACTCTCCTTAGTCTGACTTCAGCAAGACAGACACGTCTGCCGAAGTATAAATAACGTCCTCAAAAATATCCTCTAGATAATAAAGGTTTTCCAAACCTAGTTCATTTAACAAAGTAGCAAGTAATGGTCCTTGGAACATGCATCAACCGATGCAGTACAATACAGCGACATGTGAGCTGGGAAAACATCTCGTGACGACGACTTTCGAAGACAGGCTATGAATCGAAATCGCTCACGACCCAAAATCGATAGAGTTAATGAAAAGTCAATTTACCTTTCCTTCAGGAAATACACAGAAATATCACGCCTCCCGACATGTGGGAAACACTAGAGGTATTATCTCGAATAAACGAAATATCCATTAAGAGGACTACACATCCCTGACAGAACAAAAAATAGCGGAGATCCCCTCTTCAACGAGGCATCTCTTTCGCCATTCAAATCGCTCACTCCACTAGTGGTGGGCGGAAACCGATCGACCAAAAAAACAAGACCAGTCATGCGCAGTCCAGCGCAAAAAGACCACAGCTCAAAACTTAACTGCATTCAATACCAACGCGGGAAGACAAATGCTTACCGAGAAAAGTGACTATAAATTTCAAGCAGTTGTTGCCCTTGCGTTATAAAATAGATATTGTAATAAAACGATGTTGCGAGATTTATCACGCAACAGTTAGTCTATGGGTACGAAGGTGACTGATGAGCCCGATGCGGGCCTGGAAAGATCTCGGACAGTGTGGGCAGGGAATGTTTGCTTCATGTGAAGGTTTTATTACACGGTCCTTTCTAGCTTGTCTCCGCTGTTCCGCTGCTGCTCTTCTGGATGATTCGCATGCCGCTGCACCTTTACGAAGAGATGTGCGCCAAGCAGTTCGGTCTTGCGCAGCAGCTTCCCATGTGTCAGGGTTTATGTCAAAGGTTTTCAATGACGTCTTTAACGTGTCTTTGAAGCGCTTCTTTTGGCCACCATGGGAGCGTTTACCCTTCTGTATCTTACCATAAAAGAGTATCTTTGGCAGTCGATGGTCTGGCATGCGGACTACATGACCTGCCCAGCGAATCTGTGACTGCATCAGAATAGTATCAATACTAGGGATACCAGCTCTGTCAAGAACGGCGGTATCCGGGATCTTGTCTTGCCATTTGATGTTCATTATCTTCCTGAGACAGACTGTATGGAAGTGGTTTAGCTTCTTTACGTGGCGCCTGTATACAGTCCATGTTTCACTTGCATATAGCAGCACTGGAAGCACCGCAGCTCTGTACACCTTCAGCTTTGTCTGTAGACTAATGCCACTTCGATGCCAAACGTTGGTGTATAATCTGCCAAATGTGCTGCTGGCTTTGGAGATCCTGGTGTTCACCTCATCATCAATGACAATGTTCTGGGATAGTGTGCTACCAAGGTATGTGAATCTGTTCACAACATTCAGTTTCTCACCATTAACCTTGATGATTGGCTCAGTATAAACTGTGCCAGGAGCTGGTTGGTACATGATTTAGTTGGCTTTACAGATCAGCTGTACACCAGCATCATTTGTTCATTTGTAATAATTGACTCTCTCCTGCATAGTTTGTTCTGTGGGTCTTGTCCTGCATAGTTTGTTCTGTGGGTCTTGCCCTGCATAGTTTGTTCTGTGGGTCTTTGAAGAGATTAAAACAAAAAGAACAGGATTACCACATGTGGACTGCTCCCTGAAGATCGGAACCCGTCATACAGGCACAGAGACTCAGGACGTGACGATCCTATTGCCTTCAACTCTTGGTCACATGCCTAGAGCCTCGGAGAACTCGGCGTAACCAGCAGGCAATTTGGTGGCGGGAAATGAGCACTGTGAGCCCTACCTTGGCTACGTATCACAAGGAGATGCAGAAACACCCCCTTTATCTCCCCCAGAGCTGGCACAGTACACTTCTGGCTTCTACCCGGGGCGGTAGGAAATCCACAGGCACCCCCCAGCATCACAATGCCATGAAGATGATCAAGTTAAAACTTACTAACTCATACCTGGCAGAGCAAGTCCTCCATCAGATGCGGCCGATGCTGGGCCCACTGGCGCGTGGACACGTCCCGATCCCCATCGAGACCTGCCCGGGGAGCCCACCCCGGCTAAAAAAAGCAGAGAAGGCTACTCTCCAAACCTCCGATGTCTTGCAGGCAGTGTTAGGATGTGCAAGAACATGGACAGGAAGACTCCACAACTTCCCCACTGAAGACACGCCCACGACGACCGTTGCCTCAATTGGCTGTGTGTGGTGTACCCGGAAATGGGGCCTCCCAGTACTGAGGCACAGTTAAGTCCCCGATGTCACTTATCGGTGCAGAGTTGAGAGAGATGGCTGAGCATCACAATCCCCCCTGTGTTGCAGCATGTTGAGAACCCAGCATTGCACACTAAGCTTGGGGGGATCACTTGGGCACCAGACTTAATACTGGCTCTTGACTGGATGGCCGCATGCAGGAGATTTCTACAATGGAGAGATGACAGGTGGTGGGTATCTGGAAGTGGCTCTGTGCAGGACGTGAGGATTCCTTGGGAGAGCCCAGAACCAGCGCACAGCATTGTGCAAGCTCTGCATAGTTGGAGAGCCCCCTGGATGACGGGGAATGTACAGTGTGCCACCCCACCTATCCCCAACTGCTAACTTAGAACCAGAAGTGGGGTCCTCTGTATGCGTGCCAGGCCAGGATAAAATGCCTGGGAAAGAGACTGGAGCTCAGAACTCCCCAGCTCAAAGTTGCAGGATGGCAGAAAAACCACGGGTCTTTTTTGAAGATAATGCAACCATATTTTCACCATACGAGCTCGGACGCCGTCTCGGTAAACAAGGTCCCGCAGAGCAGTGACACCCCCAGGCTGCTTGCGAATAGTCTACTACTGGGAACATAAACAGATTAGGGATGAGCCCACTCTCCCGTTGAAGAGGTGCTAAAGTCGTAGATACTGGGCCAGAAGGTGCACCGGAAACCACAGTATCACGCAACTCGCTTTTTTTGTTATGGATGAGTACACCGTCAAATAAATCTCGTACTGGTGCTCGCCCTGTGGAGCTCCACCAGGCAGGTGCAGTGCCGGGCTCTGAGCCTCAACAGAGCCCACCCTCAGCTACTGGAGGACCCTCTAGACCGTCTTGTGGAGTCAGCAGACGGCGGAGGAGAACTACTGACCGAAATAAAACAGAAAAAGAGAAACCCAGAGTGCCACTTGTCATGATGCACTGGAATGCAGAGGGAGTGAACAGCAAGCAGGCTGGATACAGCAAAAAGACAGAGCTGGAAAACATCTTGTATGAGAAACAAGTCAGTGTTTGCTGTATCCAAGAGACTCACTTGAAAGCAGATCAAACCTTTAAAATAAGGGGATATCAATGCTTCAGATCCGACAGACAAGATAGACGAAAAGGAGGAGTACTTACTCTTGTAAGGAATAACATTCATGCACACGAAAGGAAAACCTACATGGATGGAGCAGAATATCAGCTGTTGCAGATAAAGGTAGACAAGATGGAAATAGAACTCCTGAACTATTACTGTCCAAACAACAAACCCCTGAGTCTCAGCTCTATACAGGTATCAGCCACCAACTTTATAGCAGTTGGAGACTTTAATAGCCACTCCCAGAGCTGGGGCTATAACCATCTAGATCACAGAGGTGAAGAGGTTGAAACATGGCAAGATGACCACTCCCTAATCCTAGTCAATAATGCCACAGATACTCCTACCTTTTACTCCAGAGGATGGCACACAACTTCAACACCAGATCTTGCCTTCGCCACCCCAGATATAGCTGGATCTATTAGTAGGTACCACAAAGTGATTTTTGTTTGCACAGAAGCACCAGAGAAAACAAAGCAGTTTGGAAGCTCTAGGAAAACCATGAAATTGGGTACTTAATTTTTAAAAATCGGACAAAAAATAAAAATGTTACGGCATTTTAAAAAGTGTATGTACTTTCACAAAGTTCAAAAAGTTACATCACACCAACTTCAGAGTGCTCCCGTTTTCTTAAATATAATCTTAGAACCTTCTCTGATAAACAGCATACAGTCTGCAATACACTGATCACATACAGAAAACTATAGGGCTATATCATGAATAATTATCAATATATTTTAGACCAAATATTGCAAATCATTACCAAAAAATGTAGTATTTTGCATGATCATCAATTTTCACAACATCATATTTCAAAAAATATAAAAGGTACAAGCTTTAAATTTGTACATATCAATCTGCATACTACACACATATATCTCAATTTTTTTCACAGGATTTAAACATCTATTTGTTCTTGTATAATTTTTTTAAAATGTGTCCAGAGGCCAATTTGTCCCATGGGAAGAAAAAAATGTGAAAATGAAGAAAAATTTTTTTTTTAAAGATACTGTCCATATTTCATTTTTAAAAATGTGTAGGCAATAATTAACAACATCTAAACAATAATTAACAACATCTAAACGCTATATTTTTTTTAAACAACTGGTTATTAGCATTTAAAAAGACATTTTTAAACTGGAGGAGAATGATCGTGGTGCACTCCTTCCCTGCGAGAGGGCAATGACGCCTCAAAACCTAAATGCTTCAGAAGTCCAAAATACAATTCTTTGATATTTCCTAAAAGTTTAATGTCCTTATCATTCAATATTAATTTTCTGTATCTTAACTGAGCCTTAAGATTTCTATTCTAAGGGCATTTCGTCCTTTACAAATTGTATCCACATCCTCCTTTGTGGTGCACAGACCCCTATGGCTAATGATTGTGTTATATAACTCTAACTTCTTCTCTGCATTCTTAACATCTTTCTCTTTTTTCCTCCTATTGTTGTCAGTTATTCGCTGTTTGATTTTTTTCTTTAACTGCCCTCTCTGATACTTTACTTCGTTTCTTCCATTCCAGTCTATTATAGTATTACATTACTCGTGTTTAGGGTTAACACTAACTTTAGGGTTAAACTAACCCTAATCCTAAACCTAACTGCTACGAAAGAACACATAACTACACATATTCACTATGGAGCAAAAAGGTACGAGTAATAGGAAATTACAATATTATATTATAATATATTATATATAGCTACCGCGGCTCCTATTTTATGAAAGCTGTTTATATATATTTCTTCTTTTCGGGGAATTTTAAGACTATCAACTATTGGCTGCGAGTCCGGACATTTCAGTACAGCATCATCAGCTTTAATTATGGCATTGTCCGGTCTCCTAGCCTTGACTCGATATGTCGGCAAATGGCTTTAGCCTTGCGATATCCTTCGCTTTTGAGATATAATTCACCCTATTATGTTGCAAAATAAACCTTCATTCAATTACACATTAATCAAAACATGCATTTTTTATTCAGATTGGTAACTTTCTTAGCTTTTCAAGCTCGTGAAATAATTAGATTGATGCGTGAATGTCTGAAGTGTTGATAACACATTCATTTCACGCTGTTACAACAACTATGTGATCGTGTTAAATTGCTAAATAATATTAAAACTATTGTAAAGTTTACATTTAAAGTTCAAAACATTCTTAATAAGTGATATACTTACGTATAGTCATCTTCAAATCAGAAGATGTGATGAAGTTTGAGCACGAACCAACATAAGTGGCATGCCGAAGTTTGATCGACATAGGGACTTATCACGGTCGATGTAACAGACTCGCTCTGCATTTTTCGTTAAAATTCTTGACTGAGAGAGCGTTACTAAAAGT
The DNA here is from genome assembly GCA_024509875.1 of Oreohelix idahoensis. Lineage (NCBI taxonomy): Eukaryota > Metazoa > Mollusca > Gastropoda > Stylommatophora > Oreohelicidae > Oreohelix > Oreohelix idahoensis. Next base: position 440,269 of record JAMPIV010011143.1, read on the forward strand.
CAAATCGCTTCACCAGCAAACATCAAAAGTCTTTGATATTTTACAGGAATAAATAAAAATGGCTCCCGAATCTTCTCATACCATGCAAGGAATTATAACACAACTTAAAATGTCAAATCTTGTAAAATTGCGACTTCACCTCGATAAATCGACGTCTTCCACTTTCTTTTCTCCAGCTTGCATTATACGAAATTAATGCTATGGGTCTGACCCGCCTAATGGTGAAAACCGTATGCAAATCAGACGTTTGCTGGTCAAGCGATCCTCATTTGAATGAAGCGGGGTGAGACGAAAACGTTCGGAGTCCGTAGCAAACTACGCGTAACGCTGCTGTTCGTTTTTATTAGTAAAAAAATACTTCAATAGCTTTTATTTTTTTTAAATTAATACATTTCAAAAGAGAAGAAGATAAAGAGTATTGTGATATAAATTTTATTACAATCTGTTTAATAGCAAAGGGACAGTGACGACTTAAACTTGACGAATTTCCCTCAGTTTTCTCCACTGGCAATAGCTCAAAGCGGTCACTTTGTGGTACCTACTATTAGTAGAGAAGTAGGAGACCAACTAGGGGGAAGCGACCATCGCCCAATCTTTCTTACTGTCCAGAGTGTAACTCTCAGTACAGGCCCAGCCATTACAAGATGGAACTACAAAAAAGCCAACTGGGGTTTATTCAGGCATCAGGTGAACACGCTGCTGTCTACCCTCAAGGTACAGAACAGAGACATTAATGAAGTGGTAAAAGACTTCAACAGAAGCATACTACAAGCTGCAAAAGAAACCATTCCCAAAGGATGCCGGCGTAACTACATACCATACTGGTCCAGCACACTCCAAGAACGTCAGGAAGCTATGGACAGGGCTAGAAAGGACGCAGAGTCTCAGCCTTCACTTGAAACTCACAACAAATGGAAACAGGCTGTAGCAGAGTTTCAGAGAACAAAGCTAGAAGAAAAATGGAAAAGCTGGAGAACTAAAACGGCATCGCTGAACCTTGAGAAAGACGGCAGGAAACTTTGGAAATTAGTCAAGTCTCTAAATGAAGAGCGTTCCTCACCTAGGCAGACTATCACATTGGATGAAGGTGGCAAACTTTTCAGAGGAAAACAAGCTGCAGACCTGTTTGCTAGAAGATACAGTTCAGAAAGCAACTTACCCATTAACATAGACCATCAGAGAGAGATAAGAAAAGAAATACTGGCAACCATGGGACAGACAGATACTCCTGCCCCAATGAGGGAACCCATCACACTAGGAGAACTACAGAACGCTATTTCCAAAAGTCACCCGGCCCAGACAAAATCAGCAACAAAATGCTAGTAAATCTGAGCTCAGCAGCAAAGACAAAACTGCTTGAGATATTCAACCACAGCTGGTTGAAAGGAACAGTACCCCAAGTATGGAGAGAAGCCATCACAATACCCATACTAAAGAAAGGGAAATGTAAGACCGAGGCTGCTAGTTACCGGCCAATCAGTCTCACAAGCTGTGTTGGGAAGACTATGGAGCGAATAGTCAACCACAGATTGAAATGGTATTTAGAGTCTGAGCAGATCCTGGTGCCGGAACAAGCTGGATTTAGAGAATGCTACAGTATAGAAGACCAAGCTACTTACTTGTCCCAAGCAATAGAAGATGCCTTCCAGGAGAAGAAAAAGGTCCTAACAATCTGGGTCGATTTCAAGCAGGCCTTTGACAAGGTGTGGAAAGATGGCCTTATTGCTAAACTTAGGAGAAGTGGAATCCAAGGCAACATGATGAAATGGATCCAGTCATATTTGCGTAACAGGAGAACTAGAGTCACTCTTGACGGTCTGCAGAGCAGAAAAGTGTTGCTCTATCAGGGGGTACCTCAAGGAGGAGTAATTTCCCCAACACTCTTCCTTGTTTACATCAATGACCTGGTGAAAGATCTCCCCGCAGGAGTGAAAGCTGCCTTATATGCAGATGACCTAGTACTCTGGTGCGCTGATGAAAACGTCACCACAGCAAATTATAGAATGCAGCGGGCAGCAGACATGCTAGTGTCATGGGCAGAGAAATGGCATATCACAATAAACACAGACAAAACCTCCACAACACTGTTCTCCCTCGCCCCCAAGGACAAAGCAGCTAACATACACCTAGGGACAACTGTGATCAAGGAAGAAAGCTACCCCACCTATCTTGGGGTGACATTTGACCAAAGGCTTACATGGAATAAGCATATTGAAAATGCAGAAGGAAAGGCCCGAAGACGACTAGGCATACTCAGAAAATTAGCAGGTACCAACTGGGGAGCAAATGAACGAACTCTAAAGAAGATTTATAATGGAGTAATAAGACCACACTTAGAGTTTAGCTCAGCAGCATGGTCATCAGCTGCTAACTCACATCTGCAGTCTTTGGACAAAGTGCAAAATCAAGCTCTCAGGCTCATTACAGGAGCCATGAAAACTACACCAATATCAGAGATGCAGAAGGTTGCTGGATTACAGACATTGTCCCATAGAAGAGACACAAAAACCATGATCCAGATGGAAAAGTACAACAGTATGCCAACGCACCCAATGAAGGCAAGACTAGATGATCTGGCATTGGGACGTCTAAAGCGTAGCAGCTTTGTGCATCGGGGAAAAAAGACTTAAAAGACAGCATCAAGAAGACCTATCCATGAAGACAACACCACTGAAGCCCACCCTATACCCTGTACCATGGGAGCAGGCCAGCAATGCCCTCCAAATTAATACATCAGTCAGTGGTCTCACAAGTGGATGTGAGTATAACGATCTGCAAAATCGAACTGCTACATTGAGTATGATCCAAGAAAGCTATCCCGATCAATCATGGATACATGCCTATACAGATGGATCAGCAACTAATGCTGTTAGGAATGGAGGTGCCGGTATCTTTATCTCATATCCTGACAACCACTATGAGACTAGGCACATTCCCACTGGTAAATTCTGTTCCAACTATACAGCTGAGGTTCAAGTTCTAGAGCAAGCTGCAAATATGATTTATAACACCAACTCTGACTGCCACCAGGTAGTCATCCTCACAGATGCACTGTCTGTCCTGCAAGCTCTCAAGGGTGGTAAACTCCCGCACCTGAGAAATGAACTAAACAAGGTAGCTGCCAAAAAGAGAACCATACTTCAGTGGGTACCATCTCATTGTGGTGTACCCGGAAATGAAAAGGCAGATAAACTTGCAAAAAAGGGAGGAGAATGTGAACAAGAAGATAATGAAGTCACATACTTTGAGAAAAATAGAGCTATCCAGACTATCAGAAGAGAACAGAACCAACCCAAAGACGACTATCACACTCTCGACCGGCAGGGACAGATAACTATTTTTCGCCTCAGGACAGGGCATAACAAACTGAATAAACACATGCACAAGCTACGATTGTCTGCTTCACCACTGTGCACATGTGGATTAAACGAACAAACTGCTGAGCATGTTCTACAGGATTGTCCTCTGTATGACCAGTTAAGAAAGATATACTGGCCCAATGACTCAACACTAAACTCAAAGCTATATGGAGCTAAAGAGGAACTTCAAACAACAGTCGAATTCATCATGAGAACTCGTCTGACGGTGTAAACATCAAAGATGCGATCGCAAGAAGAAGAAGAAGACTGTGTTACAGTGGCTAGCAGAACAAATAATAATTTCTAGCTAAACTATTCCAGCTATAAAATAAATTTAATTCATAGCTAGTCACCAGTCAGAGAATATTTTAACCGACTAGTAATGCACTGTTCATCATGAGTATTGACGAAATATGTATTTATTTCTAATTCATGATGATGGATTTGTTTAAATGGCTAGAATTTATTTCACAGGAGTTTTTTAAACGATGAGGCAAGCTCTAAGCTTGTAGTTTCAATTTAAGTTAAATAACCGAAGTGGATAAATATATTCTATTTTACACGGGTTAAGGATAGGATTGTGAATACTATATTATGGTTAAGTATTTGTATTTTTTCTCCTTTACACAGTATTGGGTCAAACCCTAAACCTTACCAGCGGCTTCCATGTAAATCTGAGAGTAGCCATACAAAAGAACACTTTAATTAGTATCTGGGTCTTTTTCAAGGTAAAACTGTCTGAGGTTGTGTTTACACCCAGAAAGAGACAGAATACCAAACCCAAAGAACATTAAGAGTGACTTTGTAACTGGGCATATAGATCCAGATTTCTTTGCAAATTTCATTTACAGTCAGCCCGTTGCGGTGACTTAACAAACATTACCATTTCCCGACATTTGACCAGTTGTGGTGTGACCAAGAATTTTATACTGAGAGAAGTTACTAACCTGACATTTCCTATGTACTGGAAACCTCAAGCTATCGACACTGTGAGCGCTGTTAAATTTCTTACCTGGACAAATTTAATGTGACATAAACAGTAATCCTAAATAAAACCTGACGAAGGAAACACTCCCCGGAGAATTGAAATTAACCTGTCTTTGAGGAGCTGGGGTTCCCTTTGCCAAAAATAACACTGGATTTGCGGTGTGTGTGTCCTAAAGATTGTTCCAGAAGATACAACACAAGTATTTAGGTAAGAAAGAATGTTCGTGGCCACGGTCATCTGAGAAGAGAGGAAGGATGAACGAATAATTCTCATATATATATATATATATATATATATCTTGTAGAATCCATGTACTCACTTTGTGTATTTTTTATGCAAGTTTTGCTAATGCTGTCCCTTTTCCCAGAAGAGATTAACGTATAACTCTGTTCTTTACTGTAGAGGGAAATCCTAGACCATAGCATATAAATTTTTGACTCTTTGGGGTTAATAACTTTCGTCTAACGGGATCTTGTCTCAACAGAAGGAGAGGGAGGATTACACCTGTGAGTCTAACTCTTTAATTAATTCATTAACTTATGTTTATTTGTATTTGATTCTTACTTACTTACTTAGTCGTTCCCCTTCTACCGTGAGAATATACCATTGTTGTTTAGTCATTTGGCCTTGTATTAAGGGTTCATGTGACATATTCTTGAATCCATGTTAGCACACCGCTTAATTTTAAAGAGCCATATTTTCTAGTTGCAGCATTTTATGCTAATTATTCAACGCTGTTCCACTTTAATAGTTTAGGTAATTAGCACATTAGAACACAAGATAACTAAAATCAATGCATGGAGACATAATAAAAAGTGCAGTCAAAGATTCCTTCAAAATGTCATTTAAAAAAAACTGGCCCTTTTTTAAAAAAAAATTGGAATTTGTTTGTGTGTTTTTTTTTTTTTTTAAAACAGTTGTGACATTTAAATAATAACTAACATTTGCTGATGTAAAGATATGTCTGAATGATTTCAGTATCCTCATTAAAATACCAGCAGTCTAATAAAGTGTGTTATGTGCATTGTTTATTTATATAAATATCAAAGATAACATTCAACATGCTCATTAAATTATGTTTGTGAAAAATAAACTGTGAGTTTTTTTTTTATGCGTAGCTTTAGCCAGACTAGACGGGAATTTGACCATAGTGAGATTTGCTGATGATCTAAAGCATCAGAGAAGGAACCCAGAGTTATAGTAATTCAGGAAATTTGAGAGGTGTACGAAGGTGAAAGAATGCAAAAGGAAAAAAAAAAGTAGTTCAAGCTTAACAGGGTCAGTGGACTCCATGGTAAGAAGCTCTGCAGAAGTGCTTGACTTGGAACATATTATTATACCTCTAAGACTCCATCTATGATACACAGAATTTGATACACAGAATATGATACACAGAATTTGAGGTGCTGTGAAATCCTGGTGGAACCAAACCCATGTTAAGAGATATCCAGCGACTCTACCCATGAACCAGCTAAGTAAAAATTATAACAGTAATAGTAAGTTAACACCAGCAAAAATAATTTCAGGAGGAAAAAACAATTAAACAAATAAGTATCAATGTGTGGAAGAATATAAATTCCAATAATATTTCAAATATGAGCAGTAGTAGGAGGAAATATATGAGCCAATAGAAACAGATTTTTACTAAAATTAAAAACAAAATATCAATGCAAAGTAAATTTAATCAGCAAGTGAAAAACAATAGAAAAAAGATTTACAAAAACACTTGGAAACTCCAAACAGTAAACCAAATATACCATAAAAACGCAAGGGAAAAAACAAACCAATCAATTATAATGTAAATAAATGACAACAAATACTATCAGTTGTAAATAGCATTATGATGTAAATATCACAAGGAACGGAAAATGAAGTTACACTAAATACCTTAATTATAACTGAAAATTAGATCTCTCCCAAGATGGTGGATGTGCAGAGGCAAATGAAGCTCATCTGATGCTCCTCCTATTTCTTTAAGGGAAAAAGGAGGTTACATAGAGAAGCTAAATATTTGGTTAATGGAAGTTAGTGGAGACAAAAGTAGATATATGGATCGATGAGTAGCTGGAGAAAGGCGAAGCAGACAAATGTACAGTCTCGTAAGCAGGAATTTGTGTAGGCCAATTTAAAAATGTGACTTGTGAAAGATTATCCTGATATCTCTTGTCCATAAAATACCCCCTTTGGAATAGAAGACTCCTCAATGTATTTCCTTGTTTAGTTTGGTAACCCATGTTTCAGGGCACTTTGAAAGGGACAAACTGTTAATTGATATTGATTATACCACAAAGAATGCCACAAAACTGATGGTGTCATCAAAGATTACTCATTTATATGATATGATAAGGTTCAACGCTTAACCTTCTATATGAAATAATCAAGTCTCACAGATTACCCTCTTATATGAAGTGATAAATTATAAATTAAAAAGTGTGGAAGTGAGAAAGATTAATAATAATAATAAATTCTTTAAGCACCAAACACGGCGCATAAGGCAGAAACCAGTGCTCTCCAGGTTGTTCGTTGTGACGCCACTCCTCTTAGCTCTTGCACATTATTTAGGCCCAACGTTCTTCCTTCTCTTATTATTGTTCTTCTGAGTGTTTCTTTTGGTCTTCCTTTTTTCCTCTTACCCTCAGGAACCCAAGTGAGCGCCTGTAGTGGTATTCTGTTGTTTTGCATTCGTAGGACATGACCGATATATGACCATCGTCTTTTCTTATATAGTCGGAGACATATTTCTGCCTAGAGTCTTCTCTTATCGATTAGTCTTGATTCTTTCCAACTGATGTTCATGAGTTTTCTAAGACATTTGTTCTCGAATGTATTCAGCTTGTTCTCCAATGATTTTGTTATTTTCCAACTCTCACAGCAATGAGAAACATTTGAATTAAAAAAAGCTTGGTATGTTATTGCAAGATCGTAATTTAAAGTTAAAATCTATTGAAGGCGCTAGCTGCCAAAGCAATTCTTATGGAAGTGATGAAATGCCTAAAATTGAAAAAGATTTTTCCCGTTCCATTAGGTTCGAATTTTAGAAAAGTTCAAGAGTTTTCAGAATCCAGTAAATATTGATAAAGACGTGTTTAACATAAAGTAAACCTATTTTAAAAATGATTATGGAAGTGATAAATTTCAGAGGGTACCATTTGTCCATTTTATACCCAATTGTTCATTGTGGGTATAGTTTTGATACAGCTATTCCAAAAAAGTGGTGACATTACAAAATGATCTGTATTCCCTTTATTTGTTCTAACACAACATCTTGCATTGATAAGCGCTTTGATTATATGCACATATTTTGTTGGAAAACCATAGATTGTAAGTATCTTCCACAATGATGGGCGGTGTAGACTATCAAAGGCTTTTTGAAAATCGACGAAGGTGATAATAAGTGGCGATTGCCTTTCTACTGATTCTTCTATAAAGTGATTATTTGCCTTGTTCTTTATGATCTTTTCGTCAGCATGCAATAGTCTTTCTAACATCATGCAACATAATAAAGTTTAAAGATTATACCACGCCAGTTATTAAAGTCTGATAGATCACCTTTCTTCGGTAACTTTACAATAATACTGTCTTTCCATTGTTGTGGTGGTTGTTCTTCTCTCCATACTTCCTTTATAATATCTAAAATTCTCAAGAGGTTGTTGTCATTAACTGCTTTAATCATTTCCCCTGAAATTTCGTCAACTCCAGCAGCTTTAAAATTTTTTAAAAGCTTGTTTGATCTCGTCCAAATTCAAAAATTATGGTGAGTGATAATCAGTACTGTTGGTGGTGGTCTGTTTAGCACCTCCATGAAGTGCTCAGCCCATCTCTTCATTTGTTCTTTTTCTGTTGGTATTGAATTCCCTAATTTACCTTTAACAGGTGTTTCCATAGCAGTAGGCTGGTGACATAGTTGTTTTGTAATTTGATAAAGGCACCTACTATTACCAGTTCTTGCAGCAAATTGATGAAATGTCTTTTATCTCTTCGAGTTTTTGTCTTCACTTCTTTATTTAACAAGGATAGTTTGCAAGACTGCATTATGTGTAAGTAGTTTAAGTTTTGGCTTTTTTGCTGTTTTCCAAAGTATCTTCTCTCATCCATTTTTTCTTTTTATGTACTAGGTATCCGGTGGTCGCTACTGCTGAGAAAGATTATAGAAGTAATAATATCAAGTTTCAAAGATTAACCTCTTATATCTAGTGATAAAGTAAAAGTTATAAAGGCAAGCTAAAGATAAAAAAATTTGCAAGTCTCCCTTAAACGTTAAAATGATTGTGGAAGTGATAAGTAAAAGTTATAAAGATTATGGGAGTGATAAAGTATAGTTTCAAAGATTAGCCTTTTATATCAAGTGATAGCCCACAAGTTTAAAGATTATGGAAATTATAAAGTAAAAGTTAAAAATATGAAATGATAAGTAAAAGGTAAAAAAAAATTATGGAAGTGATAAAGTAAAGTTTCAAAGATTATCCTATTATAATAAGTGATAAAGTTAAGGTTAAAAAAAAAATTATGGAAGTGATGAATTAAATATTCCAAAGACTCTACCTTCTTATATAAACTAGAAAAGAAACATTTCAAAGATTATTATATGAAGTAAAAGTGGGCTTAATTTTCTCCCTTGTGTAAAGTTAACTGCAGCTTAGTGCTGGGGTTAAAATGTTTACAATTGATGCATTATAGTTCGCTCTGTATATGCTGCTCTCTTTGGTCTGTTAGCCATAATGTTTTTTTGTTTTTTTAATGGGATTTTATTAATGTGTTCTGTTGGGTTGTCATGTCATAGTAAGCATAAATGAACCTGTAACACACACATATTGTTTATGTTTATGATAGCCTTGTAACGGTCATGGCTTGTTACAGTTGTGTATCATATTTCACATTAGTTTTGTTACGCTGCAGCTGACTTCCTCATAGTTGTTGAGCTTGACCACTTTGATACCAAAAAACCATTCAGCTGGTGTTCCTACTGATCGAGGCTTGCTTCAGATGAAAATCGTAAAAATCTCCCAGGCTTCAAAGGCACTTAAATATTTGTAATGTTTTGATAAAGATATTGAAAGTTTAGCCTATTAAAATTGTAGAACCAAAATTGTAAACATTGTTTTGATTACCAAATGAGTAAAAATATTTAATTTTCTGAATGGGAAAAAAAGTGCCTTACTACTTATAAAATATTGCCTGTATGTTCTAAATAGTCTCTACCATAGGCAAAGCCATTCTGGACATTATTTAAATATTACACACACACATAAAGGTATGTTTTCAGGCACTCGTGAATAATATTAATAAAGTAGTAGTTTTCTACTTCTTTATTATTCACGAGTGCCTAAAAACATACTTTTATGTGTGTGTAATATTTATTTACTGTTTACAGGCTTCGGGTTTCCCTTCTTTAAGTGTTTAAAACGTTTGGACGTTATTTGGATGTTTACAGTTGTAAATTGCCAGCAAAATGTCAGTTTGAGTAGACCACCTCAGTAAACACATTCAGAAGTTTTTACTAGCTCATTTTAGGGAACAAATATTCAGACATGATTGCCATTTACTGATTTTGCTTTAATTTATAATGATAAGATAACGTTTTTTTACATCAAATGTGCGGCAGGTTTGTGGATTCAGCAAAAAAAATGTTCAGACTCTGACTCCTGAAATTTTAGAAATCTTACCTCTGACTCCAACTAGAGTTTTGAACTAGATTAGTCATATGGCATAACATCAAGAGTCCGGACATTTATTTACTGACTCCACTAAAAAAAACTACCAACTCTACAACTCTGACTTCACTTCCCTGATGCGCAGAAATGAAAGTTCTATTACAGAAGCATAGTTTAACATTTCGATGGCTTTTTTAAATGCTTGTAACATACAGTAATGAATACAGAAAAATTGTTAAATGTAGAAACATATGTGTGCTTACCATAATATTTAATGCATGATATAAACAGAAATTCTTTTAAAGTGTCAGTTTAGGCTATATTCATTTTCACATATTGGAATGTTTAAATTGTTTCTGATCATAAATCAAGTTTTAATGACAATATGAATGTTGTTGTCACAATCAAAAATGCATTCTGAGTTGAAGTGTGATTAAGTTCATTCCATCTTATCTCCACTTAAGTAGTGTTAGTCAGAAGCACAGTATTATCACGTAGTTCCTGTACTAAGTTGTAATCTGGATCTACCTTCTGTTTCTTTTATAACAACTTTAGTTTTTATCACTACCCTTCCCTTTCTACAACTAAATCTAGGTTGAGGAGATACCCCTCCTCCTCAAAATCTTCTGATTTATCGCTAAACTCATCTGAATCAGAAAAATTAGTGCTCAGAAACTCATCATTGCCACCATTTTCATGTTCAATCTATGATTGAATAAGCTGCAATGTGCATTTAGTCCATATTCATAGCTTACAATGATATGAAAATGAAACCACTTCAGCCAGACAAAGATTGTTTCAAAACTAATACCATATTACAGATAAAAAAAATTATCTCATTTACACACTACAGTTACCAGAATAGACATTAGAAATAGATAAATTCAGTAATAGAGACTTCACCATTATGAGCCACTTGAAGCGGCTTGCCGGTTTTTTTCAGGCTGAACCATGAGTGACCTGAGGTGGCATGCCATATACTAAAAGTTAACATTTGATTATCATCAAAAGTGGCATGCGGTGGATTTCTCAAACATTTTATGATCATTGAACAATGCATTGTAAATTTTTAATCATGCTGAAAGTAAGAAGCAACTGTATATTAATATAGCTATCATTTATTGTGTATCCAAATTACCTTTCAGATGTCTTCTTTGCTCGCTCTCATATAACCATACCTATATATTTCTCATAAAGTTGGTAGTCTTCTCATGCTTTTCTGATCACCATACAGTTTCTCCATCAGATGGTTTGGCCAAGCCGATGCTATCATTCAGCTCCTGTCATGAAGCCAACAGTCTTTGCGGAAATATTCTACTGTTTGTTCACATTCCCCACAACGCTGTCTGCTGCCAGATTTTTATATTTGTAATTTTTGTTAACAGAGACCAGTTCTCAGCCTGAGAAGTTTCCCTTTGCCTCTTCCTGGTACGGCGTAATGTGTTTCTATTATATACCTGACTCTGAGTGTTCTCTATGCCATTTGTCTTTTAAGTTGTGTCTTTATTATTGCTTTTATATTTCAGATATGAGGGTGTCTATGGATACTACAAAGGTCTATGGCCCAATCTTCTGAGAGTGACCCCGGCCTGTGCTATAACCTTCTTTGTGTACGAGTCAATCATCACAATGTTGTCATCAGCTTCACAGAAGAGGGGGAAAGAATCTGAGAAATCAGTATCATCATAAGTTAGATCTGAAGCCATTCAGTATTTGTAATACGTCATGTAAAAAATTCATTGGCATTTTAATGTAATTTAAAACATTTATTGTTTACTTGTATTCATTGTATGGAAAATTGGATGGATGCTGGAAAGATTAAACATTTAAAAAGCAGACAAATACACAAAAGGGAAGATCTGGAATAATATGATAAATGGCTAAGAAAAAGATAAATGTTTGAGGCACTGGAATGTTCAGGAGGTAGAGATAAAGAGTTAAATGACTGTCAACAGTTAGGTGTGAGGCATAATGAGTTATCTCATACATGAAAATATTATGGAACATCAAAAAAAAATTTTTTTTAATTAGTATTTTTTTAAAAACCGATTGAAGTGAAATATCAGGATGCCTAATGTAAAACTGATAGCAAGAACTTGACGAGTACCAGTGGAACAAGAGATGAGAAGAAGGTACCAGTGATATGAAGGGCACACCTTGAAGAAACCTGTTGATAGCATTCCAAGGCAGTCTTTGTTCTGGAATCCCCCCGGTAAGAGAGGTAGAGAGAGACTAAAAAGCACAGAAAGAAGAGAACAGGATAAAAATACAAAAGTGTGAGGAAAACATGGAAATACCTTCAGTTCAGGACAGGAGAACTTGGCATGAGTTTGTAGAAGAAGATGCTCCTTGGCAAGTCGAAGGTTAATAATTGAACAGAATAAGCTTGTTTTCCACTGCTTTTGTAGCTTGAGATTTTTGTTTGTTGCTGTTGCCTCTACCTTCAAAAGAGAACTGGAATATTTATGATGTTGATGAATATATCAGAAATGCTGTTTAAAATTTCTTGAAAAGAACTGGATATGGTAGAAAATGTGTATTAATGAAAGCTTATGATTTAGCTCAGCTTGTCTGTCCAACAGTTCTTGAGCTTAAGTCTTCAGCTTCTTGTTTGTCCAACAGTTATGGAGCTTATCTTCAGGGGGATCACTCCAGTTTTCCTGCCCAGAGCAGTCCTTCCAGGTTCTGTCCATAACCCTCTATGCTCCATATCCTTCAGATTTTATTCTGACATTTTTGTCTCGAGACCTTTCTCTGCTTCTTATTTTCAGAAATTTCAGAGCTCGGAGTTCATTGCAGTACTAGGTGATGTCCGTCCTTCACCCCATGCTTACATAATAAAGATGTGTGTTATAATGATAAGGAACTATGTTATAATGATGTCTGTTAAAATAATCTGCATTATAATGAGTCATCACCTTTTAATTATGGTCTATTTGAGTGATTCTTCTTTATGGTTGCCTGAGCCTGCATTTTTATCATTACCCTGGTGAGTTATGTGTGAGGGTGTCTGATTGTTCTTTTTTTTAAATTAATACCATAATTATGTGTTGAATACAGAGTTTATACGTTAATGTTGCTGTAGTTGATCAGTTCCTGTGTCATAATGAGCATTTTTTTGTGAAAGTGTGTAAGTTTATCTGCTTGAATTTCATTGAACTTGTTTGAGTGAATGAAATTCCCATATTGCATTCCATAGAAGATAGCAGTGTGCTTATGTGGCTGTAGGGATTTATTTATCTTAAAGGGCTATATAAAATAAAGTTGTTTTTTTTTGTAAACTAGTTTTTTTTTTTTTTTAAGTTTTGTTTATAAATTTCTCTTCGTAAATGGAATAAAGAGTTTTAGGTGGACAACATTGAAGAGTGTACGCTATAATGCTATAACTTGGCAAGTAATTTTTAAGTTTTGAGCACTAGGAAAGCTGAAAAGTCAGAGATATCAACTTGCACAAACCATGAACATTTTACAAAAGTGAGTGATTTAAACATGTGAAAGCATATAATAAAGCTTTGTAAAACTCAGAAGCGAGAACTATTGACCTGTGTAAATTATGAGTAAACCTCTTCAGTAGCTCAGGCTTGAGTGATACTGACATTTCTAAACTTTGATTAGAACTCTTCAAAATCTTATCACTGAGTGATATTGACATACCAACTAAGATGGTTTGGCCATGTCTGCAGAATGGGAGAAGATCGGCTACCACGACAAGCATGGGAAACAAAGAGCCAGGGATCCAGACCCCCCAGGACGACCCAGAGTCCGCTGGGAGGACAACGTTAGACAATCTTTGAAGGACCGAGGACTAGAATGGAACCAGGCCAGGAGGAGGACAGCCGATAGTCTGGTGCTCTCTCTTCCAAACCTCTACACCTCACGGTAGAAGGGGAACGACTAAGTAAGTAAGATATTGACATACCTAAACTATGGTCAGAGCTTTTGAAGACCTCAGAAGTGAGTTATATGAACTTGTCAAAACTGTGATTCGAGCATTTGGGTGATATTAGGTACCACAAAGTAATTTTTGTTTGCACAGAAACACCAGAGAAAACAATGTAGTTTTGAAGCCCTTGGTAAATCATGAAATTTGGTACTTTATTTTTTAAAATAGGACAACAAATAAAAAAGTGTGGGGACTTCACAACATTGAAAAAGTTACATTACACCAACTTCAGAACACTGCCGTCTTCTTAAATATAATCTTACAACTTTCTCTGACAAACAGCATATAGTCTGGAATATACTGATCACACAAAGAAAACTATAGGGCTACATCATGAATAATTATCAATATATTTGAGACCAAAAATTGCAAAACACATTACCGAAAAATATAGTTTGTTGAATGAAAGTCAATATTCACAACATCATATTTCAAAAAGTATAAAAGGTACAAGCTTTAAATTTGTACATATTAATCTGCATACTACATAAGTATATCTCAATTTTTTTTCAGAGGATTTAAACATCTATTTGTTCTTGTATAATTTTTAAAAATGTGTCCAGAGGCCAATTTGTCGCAGGGGAAGAAAAAAAATGTGAAAATGAAGAAAACATTTTTTTTTAAGATACTGTCCATATTTCATTTTAAAAAATTTGTAGGCAATAATTAGCAACATCTAAACAATAATTAGCAACATCTAAACGCTATATTTTTTAAAAAGAACTGGTTATTAGCATTTAAAAAGACATTTTTAAACTGTAGGAGAATGATCATGGCGCACTCTTTCCCTGCGAGAGGGCAATGACGCCTCAAAACCTAAATGCTTCAGAAGTCCAAAATACAATTCTTTGATATTTCCTCATAGTTTAATGTCCTTATCATTCAATATTAATTATCTGTATCTTACCTCTACACCTCACAGTAGAAGGGGAACAACTAAGTAAGTAAGTATCTTAACTGAGCCTTAAGATTTCTAAGGGCATTTCGTCCTTTACAAATTTTATCCACCTTTTAGACCCCCTTGGCTTATGATTGTGTTATATAACTCTATCTACTTCTCTGCATTTTTAATATCTTTCTCTTTTTTCCTCCTATTGTTGTCAGTTATTCGCTGTTTAATTTTTTCTTTGACTGCCCTCTCTGACTCTTTACTCCGTTTTTTTACATTCCAGTCTATGTTTTGGGTTCTTCGTCGTCACTCTTGCATTCTCTGCTTTTATTTTATCTGCTCCTTCCTCTTCTCCATTTCACTTTTTATCTGTTTGTAGTGTGTTACTTTGTGGTCTGTAGCTTTATGAAAAAAAAAAAAAAAAAATACAAGCAGTCTACCTCAAGCCATGTTGCATTCCCATCCTCCTTCAGATAACAAAGTTGTGCAAGGACTTTGTTTGTCAAATTGACAGCTAGCACCTTTGGACGGCAACCCTTCCCAGTCATTAAAAATGGTTTTTCATAGCATCGTAGTAGGAGTCATGTGGAACAATAAAATTCCAGAAGTTATTTTTTTTTTTTTTTTACATGTATAATTACATGTACTATTACTATTACTGGCTTGTTCTTGTTCAGAGTTTCTTCTTGATTTTTTGATTTTTTTTTTTTTTCATATTATTTGGAATTGAAAATAATATGTATCCTAATTATAACCCATCAGAGGTTGAACGGGATGTTTTTCATCCTTAATTTAAAAAAAAAATATATATATATCTTCTTTTTGGGGAATTTTAAGACTATCAACTATTGGCTGCGCGTCCGGACATTTCAGTACAGCATCAACTACTTTAATTATGACATTGTCCGGTCTCCTAGCCTTGACTCGATATGTCGGCAATTGGCTTTTGGCCTTGCGATATCCTTCGCTTTTAAGATCATAATTCACCCTATTATGTTGCAAAATAAACCTTCATTCAGTTACACATTAATAAAAACATGCATTTTTTATTCAGATGGTAACTTTCTTAGCTTTTCAAGCTCGTGAAATAATTAGATTGATGCGTGAATGTCTGAAGTGGTGATAACAATTTAATCCACGCTGTGTTACACAAAAACTCTGCGATCGTGTTAAATTGCAAAATAATATTAAAACTATTGTAAATTTTACATTTGAAGTTCAAAACATTGTTAATAAGTGATATACTTATGTATAGTCAACCTCAAATCAGAAGATGTGATGATGTTTGAACAAGAGCCAATATAAGTGGCGTCCCGATCTTGATCGACATCGGGAGTTATCACGGCCCATGGAACAGCCTCGCTAAAATTTCTAGGCCTAACTTGAGCGATACAGAACTTACTCAAAGTCAATTAGCTCGACCGCCAAATATAAGAAGTCTTTAAAATTTCACACGAATAAAGGAAAATGGCTCCCAAATCTTCTCATACATTGCAAACAATTATAACACCATTTAAAATGTCAAATTTGGTAAAATTTCAACTTCACTTCGAGATATCAACGTTTTACACTTTGTTTTCTACAGTTTGCAATATATGAAACTAAATATACACTTTCCCCCCTAAAAGTTGTGAAAACAGTGTGCAAATTAGTGGTTTGGTGGTCGAGCAACCCTCATTTGAATGAAGCGGGGTGAGACGAAAAGGTTCGGAGTCCGTAGCAAACTACACGTAACGCTGCTGTTTGTTTTTATTAGTAAAAAAATACTTCAATAGCTTTTATTTTTTTAAAATTAATACACTTCAACAGAGAAGAAGATCAAGAGTATCGTGATATAAATTTTATTACAATCTGCTTAATAGCAAAGGGGACAGTGACGACTTAAACTTGACGAATTTCCCTCAGTTTTCTCCACTTTCAACAGCTCGAAGCAGGCACTTTGTGGTACCTAGTGATATGAACATGTTTAAACTATGATCAGATCAATACCAAAAAAATAATGGCTGAATTATCCATTCTTCATGGGGAGCAAAAGGGGAAAGTATTGATAATGATACAATGATCAGAGCTTTATTTAGAAATATTCATATGTGAGAACTGGATTAACTACTACATAACTAGAGATCTAGATAAGCTCAGAAGTACAGAAAGATGTAAGAAATAGTTTGGCAGTCACGTGACTGAAACATAGCAGCAGAAATGACAGAAGCTGCATGCATTTGTAGGTTAGAGTGCTTGTGCAGAATTGATGGCTTGGACTGTAGGATAATGTGAGTGTTACGCACGGATCATTATTATTTTTCGTTTGTATAAACATTTTTTGATATGTATGATCATTTTTTGACTGAAGTGTGTATTATGTTTTCTATGGTCAAAGGGACATAATCCGAGTTATCGAAACTACAATTTTTTAGGAGTTGCCTTCTCTTGTATAGAGACACGTTCGGTCTATAATTTCTTGAACGAAGCGTGACCACATCTCCTTATTTGGTAGTACCAGTCAACTATGGTAGATGTCTGAAACCTTTCTTAACGCTTCTTTTCATGACCATAAAAGGCGCGACTGTGTAAGACTTTTATCTCGAATGTTCTTCGAATCGTCTTATTGTGAACGGCAACTCAGAGATTGTCGTTCTGCGCATGTCAAAAACCGGGAGTTCGTTCTGTGTGTTCCGCCCAGTTGGGGAGTTTAGAAATGGTTTAAGAAGCGAGCAGACGCAACTGCGTCTTGTGATTCTCTGAGGGAAATACAGTGTCTTAGTGAGTTAGTTAGCTAACTAGACTATTTCCCAGTATTATGCAGCCTGCCTGGAGGCATACGTTCATGGTTGATTTTCCGAAATAAGGTAATTCCTCTTGTATCGAACTTTATGCTATCATCTAGAGGTTCGTCATTTTGTCGCCTATTTGCTCGCCTGTGTGATGCAAAATGGAGAGGTACTTTGACTAGGATTAAGTCACCAGTATCTGTATACCTGAACTAGTTAAATATATATGGGTCGCTCTAGACCAACAAGACTGTTGTCTGTGTTCCAGGATTCGTTATATCAGAGATCACGTCCAAGTCAGATGGTTAGACTTAGGAACATTATAAAGGTCGAGCTGACCTGTAGCCCATGTATGCTATTCACGTGCAGACAGTGAACGGACTTATTGTATACAACTGATCTGCTAGCATCAGAATGGGAGCATTTATTATTGTTTATGAACATTGAAGATCTGTAGCTGACACTGTTGCAGAAGTTATAGAAATTATTATTATTTATACAGCTTCACGAACTAGCACTCGATGATTGATGAATTTCTGAATCTATTGAACTGTGATGTCTTATGACGCATATATACAACAGCTATCATTGCTGACTACAGAAATTGTTTTCAATGTGCCATATCATCTTGCTGAACTCGTTAACCATGTTGATGTCATAAGTATCATGACTGTTTTGTGGCGTGCAATAAATGAAAGAAACTTATACAACGAAGTTACCCTTTCTATGACTCTACACGTCATGTTGCCTGTGTGATAACCCTGTGAACTGTTCCACTACCACATACACAGCAACATCCTAAATCAGAGAAGACACCTACATCTTACACTTTAACACCAGGTGTCGATAAGGGTGGCAAGTTACCACTTCAGCACAAATCCACCCTTATCAGTGAGCAATGTGGAATTGATAGAAACAACAACAGAAATAGCAGTTGAGAAGCAGGTGATAGATGACTTTGACTTTTCTGATCCCCAAGATTAAAAGTTTCCACTCTTGTCTTACAAGTAATGAATAGGACACTTCATCTTCAAGAACCATGTTGGTGGCCAGGGTGATCATGTCTCTACACAACTTCCTGTCTCAAGTATTATTTATCAGTCCTGTTGATTTCTTTCCGTGCCATGATGTCAAACTGTATCTTCTCTCTTTCTCATCCTTTATGCCTTTTTCCTTTAATCGTTCCTGCTGTCACAATATATTCCAGTTTTCTTCTTCTCATAAAATGTCTAAAGAGAGTAGATTGTTTCCTTTTTGCACTGACCTCTTTATGGACATCCGTCACTACTCATTTTAGCTGTCCATAGTACTCTTAACTATATTCTATACAACCATATCTTTGTTTCCTTTAGTGCTTTTTATAGTTGTTTATTAATTTGTCCTTGACCGATTGGATAGTGCACACAGATTGGATAAGGAGATAAGACAGTCCATTTTCTGAAATTGATAAAGACACAAAAGCAGATGGGGAATAGGGCTGAAGATTTTGAAAATATGGTAGATAACAGGAAGGTTTTACATGAAATAATTAATTATCTATGCTTCACAGAGTGATGAAAAACAAAGAAGGGGAAGATGTGTTGAGCTGTACATGTTTTAGATATATATCGCATAATGGGAGGAACTGTCCCAGTTTTCATGCACTACTTAAATATATTTCATTTATCAGAGTATTTCTTATTTAATCAAAATAATTTGAATAAAATATGACATCTAACTAGATAAATGTCATCTCCACTATGACAAAATAACAGAAAAGTCAAATATATGAGTAAATATGTGGTTGGCAAGTCTGGACAAGTCAACAAATTGTATTACAAGATCATCAATGAGAAACTGATGACAAACAACAGTGGAATAAGAATTAGACATGGATGATGGAAGAACCACATGGTTGATGGAAGAACCACATGGTTGATGGAAGAACCACATGGATGATTGAAGAACCACATGGATGATGGAAGAACCACATGGATGATGGAAGAACCACATAGATGATGGAAGAACCACATAGATGATGAAGAACCACATGGTTAGGAAACCTGTTGACATCATTACAATGCAGTCTTTGTTCTGGAATTCCCAGAGTAAGAATTATACAGGGAGATGGAACAAAACACATGGAGAACAGAACTGAAGATAAATTGAAAGGGATAAAGAATATAGAACTGAAGATAAATTGAAAGGGATAAAGAATATAGAACTGAAGATAAATTGAAAGGGATGCATTTTAAAGATATTCTTTGAAGATCCTGTTTGTTTAGGTTGATGTTTTTCCTTACTTTTTTATGTTGATGTTGTTCTTTTTATGTTTCAGCATTAATTGCTTTCAGTATGTTTCATTGTAACATGTAGTAATTATATTGATGGCATACTTGAATTTTTTTAAACAGATAAGTCTCTTTCTTTGCTCCTAAGGAGCATTTGGCCATCACTGATGCTAGCCTTTTCACGAGCAGCCTGTACCAAAAACACTTCATGTAGTCTTGCACATTGTTGCTGTTGCAATTATTTTTACATGATGAGGGTGCTCATACACAGTCTATTATTTCATTTTCCACCAAGAATGTATGGATATAAGCGAGAATGTGTTTATGTAATTTTTGTATTGACAATTGATGACACATTAAAAAATACAGATTACTTGTAGACGTTTTGACCGCATAAGTGAGTGTCAGTATACAGAATTTATTTTATTTTATTTTTTGTTTATTATTATTATTATTTTTCTTCAGTCACTATCTTGTTTATTTAAAAGAAAAAAAACCTACTCATTTTAAATTATGATTGCATACTGTAAATAAATGCTGTTATGTTAACTTTATATTGTTGCAATGCCTTTAAATTAATGCTTAAAGTAACATGTGGGAATGAAAGGATAAAGTATGCAAGATAAATGAGAGTGAAAGGGCAGAATGTTAGACGGGCCTGCGCGCCCAATTCTTAACCCTTTGAAAATAAAGTTCTTTTGTTCGTTCGTTCGTTCATGACCTTAGTCAACCCTTATGTCATGTCTGGTGGGAACAGTGATCCTGTTTATTCTTTGCCACTTCAGGGAACCCCAGGAATATATTGACATATTCTGTCATTTCATGCCGTACATGTCAAGCTGACATTCAGTGTGATATTTTAGTTCTGTTTGACAGCTTTGCTGCAGTGACCATTCAGATGAGAAGGTTGATTGCAGTGAATCCCCAGTGTCTTCTATCTCATGTATTGGTCATACTCTGTGATAGGCTCTTTTCTATCTACCTTTTATCTTTCCACTTTTAGCATTACCTTCCTCTTGCTTATTTGCCTTTAACTTTTCTTCCTAGGAGGTTTTCAGAAATATGTTATGTATTTGTTTGGTCTTGTTTAGTTTTCTTGTCCTAGTTTTTCTATAACTTCTTTATTAATTGCAGTGACCACTGCCTATCTTAAAATGAATTTAATGTGTCATTGGTTTAGGTAAGTTTTTTTTCATTTTGCTCTGATTATCTGAAATAATCACGTGGTAAATGATTTAGGATGTTTGAGATACATGTTCACAAACATGCCAGATAAAACTTGTAATTTTTTTTTATTAAACTCAGATGAATGCAAAATAGTCCATGGCTTAGAATGTTTGATATATATACAATGATAGATGTAGCCAGTACTTATATATTTTTTTTTTTTTACAAAGCTGGTTGACTCAAAAAGTCTTTGATATTGATGTTTTTCCTTTTCATATCCTTAATTTTTTTACAAGAGCTTGACACGTTTTGTCTTAGCGCTCTTATCTGTGCATTGGTAAATGGTCTATTCAAGAGTCTTTGTACCCAGGAGCACAGAAATGTATTTGGAAGGCCCTCCCTACTTCTGAAAATATCAAGTGCTGCCAATATGGAATTGGTCATCACAAAGTCAAGGGGTGGTTCGTAGTCAGCAGGACTGGACAAAAGTTTTTTCCTAGTCAAGTTGATTGACAAGAGTAGCTCAGGAAGCTCGTCAAAATCTACATCATTTGCTAAATACTGTTGCAGCTTATGATCGTTGCCGCCAGTTAGAAAATGCTGCGCAGTTTGTAGGACTTTCAGCACTCGGTGTATCAGCCTTCCTTTAGTGACGTTGCGCAGGAAAAAGCTTGAGGAACCAAGCAGTCACCTGATGGATGGAAGATGATATGAGTATGAACATTAGTCTATCTGGGTTCAAAGGTTTGAACATGTGGACATAGGAAAAATAATTAATTCATTCATGTTTCCTAATCATCTTATAAACTTATTCACACTTATTGGGTTCTTCTTCCTCATTCTTGCATTCTCTACTTTTATTCTATCTGCTCCTCCCTCTTCTCTATTTCACTTGCAGTTTTAATCTGTTTGTAGTGTGTTCGTTTGTGGTCTGTCTGAGTGTCTATCTGAGTGTCTGTCACTTTATAAAAAAAAAAAAACACTACAAGCAGTCTACCTCAAGCCATGTTGCATTCCCATTCTCCTTCAGATAATAAAGTTGTGCAAGGACCTTGTTTGTCAGTTTGTTGATAGCTGGCACCTTTGGACGGCGGCCTTTCCCAGTCATTAAAAAATGGTTTTTCATATCGTAGTACAAGTCATCTGCAACAATAAAATTCCAGTAGTTAATTTTTTTTTACATGTATAGAGAATTACATGTACTATCAACTAGTGGCTAATAGTCCGGACATTTCAGTACAGCATCAGCTATTTAGTTATGGGATTTTTCGGTGTCCTAGCCTTCAATCAGTGTGTCAGCTATTGACATTGGCTTTGCGATACCCTTCGCTTTTGAGATCATATTTCCCCCTATTATGTTGCAAAAGAAACCTTCATTCAATTACATCATCATCTCATCTCAGCCCGTAACCCGTCATGGGTCGTAGGGGTGCCATGGTGGAAGCATCAGCAGACAGGGTCCTCCACTGCTCTCTATCCTCAGCAATGCGTACAAGTGTGGAAAAACCATGTCCTGCCCATTCTTTGATGTTATCAGCCCAGGATTTTCTCTGCCTTCCTCTTCTCCGTTTACCTTCGACTGTTCCCTGAAGGATCGTTTTCGAAAGGGAGTCATGACGAGTTACATGCCCAAACCAGGCAAGCTTTCGACGTTTCACTATTGACAAAAGTGGTTCTTGGTGGCCTGCATAGGTGTTTATCTTCTCTCTAACATAGACATTTGTTTTGTGCTCTTTATAGCAAATGCGCAAAATTCTTCTATAACATTTATGCTCGAAAGCCTGAATCCTTCGCTCCGTATCTGCAGTGAGTGTCCAGCCCTCACACCCATACAAGAGAATAGATAATACAAGTGATTTGTATAATTTGATCTTCACAGGAAAACTGATGTTACTTTTCCAGATCACATTCAACCTTGTCATGGCAGCTGAGGCCATCTCAAGTCTTGTCTTGATTTCTTTACTTGATCTTCCATCACTACATATAGTGGACCCGAGATATTTAAAGGTGTTAACTTCTTCTAACGTTTGCCCATTTAACGTAATGTTGGTCGGAACATGTTTCTTATGGCTATTCACCAATATCTTGCTTTTTTCTATATTAATTTCCATCCCATACATTCTTGTTACTTTCTCCAGTCTAGAGGTAAGGTCTTGAAGTTCTGATTCTGATCCAGCTATCAGATCAATATCATCAGCAAAACGTAGGTTGCACAGAGGTCGGCCTCCAATCGATATGGTTGATTTATAATCGTAGAGAGCCTCCTGCATAATATGTTCTAGATATATATTAAAGAGCACTGGTGACAGGATACATCCTTGGCGAACTCCTACAGTTGTTTTGAAAAATTCTCCAATGTCGTTGCTTGCAAAAACAGCACTGCTTGCGTCCTTGTATAGTGCTTCAATGATATCTATGATGATATCTATTCAATTACACATTAATCAAAACATGAATTTTTTATTCAAATTGGTAACTTTCTTAGCTTTTCAAGCTTGTGAAATAATTAAATTAATGCTTGAATGTCTTGAGTTGGTGATAGCACATTCAATCCACGCTGTTACAAGAAATGTGCGATCGTGTTAAATTGCTAAATAATATTAAAACTATTGTACATTTTACATTTGAAGTTCAAAACATTGTTAATAAGTGACATACTTACGTATAGTCATCCTCAGATCAGAAGATGTGTTGAAGTTTGAACATGAACCAATATTAGTGGTGTCCCGATCTTGATCGACATTGGGAGTGATGGAACAGCCTCGCTCTGTATCCTTCGCTAAAATACTTGGCTGAACTTGAGCGTTACTGAACTTACTCAGTCACTTCTCTCGACCAAGAAATATCAGAAATCTTTGAAATTTCACACGAATAAAGAAAAATGGCTCCCAAATCTTCTCATACCATGCAAGGAATTATAACACCACTTAATATGCCAAATCTTGTGAAATTTTAACTTCACTCCGAGATCTCGACATCTTCCACAATATTTTCTATACCTTGCGTTATAGGAAACTAAAGCTACACTTTTCCCCCGTCGATTGGTGAAAACCGTACGCAAATTAAAGGTCTGTCAGCCGAGAGGCACCTGTTTGAACGAAGCGAGGTGACACAGCAACATTCAGAGTTCGCAGCACGCTGGTGCAAACTACGCGTAACATTGCTGTTCGTTTTTATTAGTAAAAAAATACTTCGATAGCTTTTTTTTATATGGGAATTAATACACTTCAAAAGAGAAGATAAAGAGTATCATCATATAAATTTTATTGCAATCCGCTTAGTAAAAGGGACAGTGACGACTTAAACTTGACGAATTTCCCTCACTTTTCTCCACTTTTGTCTGTTTTCAACAGCACGAAGCGGGCACTTTGTGGTACCTAATGTTATGTTTGATCTGTGAATATTTTTGTGAGTGTATTCATGAAGAGTGATATTTTGTTGTTGTTGTTAATTTGGACTTTCATGAAAATTCCATGGTAAACTAAAATAAACCCTTTACTTTGGGGTCAGTGCCAAGAGGAGAGAACAAAGAGAGCGCTTTGGTAAAAGGGAAGTTCTTTTTGAGTTTCATGTTTTTTCCCCCCTTTAAATAAACCTTAATTAATGAATGTACAATGCTGTTTCCCAAACCTTTCCTGATGTTAAGTTTTCTGCCACAATTTTGTTCATTTCTTATATGTAGGACTTGTCATTGCCAGTGATAGATCATGTGTCAGTTTGTTTTATTTGATGAGGTACTCAGCCTCCTGCAGAGACTCATGCTCATATTCATGCTCATATTAGCTGCCTCTAAAACATCCCTGAGGGTTCAGTGGTCCTAATTTGTCTGTCTCAGATTCCTGGGAACCACATGAAAGAGGCACCAATATTAAGTGTAATCAAATTGATTTGTTGACCACATTTCTCTTCTAGCTTTGATGTTTCATCAAACGGCTTAGGTCTTAAACTTGATTCCAAAGCTGTACTGCTTTTTTCATTCTTAATAGTGTATTGTTCTTGTCCTTTTTCATAATGATCTGGTTGACAGAATGGATAAAATCAGGAGGAAATCGTCATTCTGAAAATTGAATCAAAGTTAGGGTGGGTCTGTTATAAACGCAGCAGGAAAACCAGCAGGAGAGGGAGACTTGGAAGTCATGACTTCTCCCAGAGTGTTACAGATATGAAATTGCTGAAACATATTTCTGACAGGGGGACTTGAGATAATCCGATTATCTCCTGTTGTAATGCTGATAATCAGATTATCTCCTGTTGTAATGCTGATAATCAGATTATCTCCTGTTGTAATGCTGATAATCAGATTATTTCCTGTTGTAATGCCTAGTATAGAGTTCCGTACCATTGTCATTGTTCTCAGGTACTAATACTATCTACCTAACAACCAAGATGAAGTAACATGAAGCACATTTTTACTGACAGAGTCAGTTGTGAACACGTAATAAGACACAGGCACAAAAATATTATGATCCTTGACGTAATATACGTAAGAGAAGTCTTGAGAAAATCAGAAGTAAAAACAAATATAATAATAAAAATGTAGCGTGTTTACTTTTTTCTTTGAAACATAAAGTCATGATTGCTGTTAGTGACATGTTTGTTATGAAAGTTGTGCAGAACTTCATGTTGGACTATAAACATCAATTTTTAAATGTGGTTATTTTAAATTCGAGAAAACAGTGGGAGCTAGTAGCCTGTCAATGTCATGTGGTCACACATCTCCAGCCTGTCAATGTTTTGTGGTCACACATCTCCTGTCTGTCAATGTTTTGTGGTTACACATTCCCAGTCTGTCAATGTCTTATGGTCACACATCCTCAGCCTGGAAATGTCTTGTGGTCACATCCTCAGCCTGGAAATGTCTTGTGGTCACATCCTCAGCCTGGAAATGTCTTGTGGTCACACCCTCAGCCTGGAAATGTCTTGTGGTCACACCCTCAGCCTGTGGATGTCTTGGTGGCCACACATCCCCAGCCTGTCAAAGTCTTGTGGTCATAAATCTTCTTCCAATGAACTTGATCCATACGCATTAGGTAGATCCAACCAGATTACATGGGGATTTGTTCTGTCAGACTCAGCCTTTTGAATTGCTTCCCAGATCATTGTGGCATGCTCTAGACACCCTGGTGTGCCTGGGATACCTCCTTTCTGGATGGTAGTATCAATGTATCCATTCTCCAGAAGGTATGTGGTGAGCCTTTTAGCCATCACTGAAGAATATCTTCCCTTCCACATTAAGTAGTGAAATTGGCCTGAAATGACTGATGTCTGAGAAATTTTGTTCCTTCGGAATGTAGTCTCCATTCGCCTTTCTCCATTCTTTGCTTACAAGCTGATTTTTCCAAGCATTTTTCAGCTAACGGAGCAGCCGTTTCAGAACGTCAGGGCACTGCTTATATATGAAATAAGCACCAGTACAGTGGAAGCTATGGAACAAAAGGTCAACAAGTTCATGAGGAAATGGCTAGGAGTACCACCAGGTCTGTCAGATGTAGCACAGTACTAGGTTTTATGCATGTGGTGAAGCTAGCTGGAAACATGCAAGAATATGGCAGTGATACTTACAAAATGTCCAAAATTAATGAAATACACATTTCCAAATCTGCTAACATACTTGTCCGAGTTACAATACACAGTAACTTTAATCTGTCGAATCTCTCGACTAACTCTATAGTTTGTCAGTAGAAAACATCTTACTGCCTTGTATGGACTGTATCACAAAAAACATGTCTGTTTTACTTCAGACCATTATTCTAACTGATTCCCGCTGGGGAAATCTGCAGACAAGCGTGTTAGCCAGGCTCGACTCAGCACCTCATTGGGTAAAAACATCACATGACCCCGCCAAGCTTGGCCTGCATTTATTACTAACGCTTTGCCGTATAATATATTTCCCTCCCCTTAATGTTAATTTCCCTGGGTTCACTTTTTCTCTTCTTTTATTTTAGTTACCAATCTATTGTCTGTTTCCAACAAAATGGTAGTTTACTTTATGTTATACTTGGGTTTTAGTTGTGAATGAATGCTGGTGGTGGTGGTCATACGTACGGCCACACGAGTGAAAGATACAACATTACAGTACAGAGTAAGTACAATGCAATAGAAATAATACAGAGCATAAATGAATGGTGGGAAATGCTAAAGCAATCAATACATCAAAAGAAATCATACTAGAAGTAAAGAGAACTGCAACAAAGAAATGGATGACAGATGAAATTTTAAAACTGATAGATGTATGAAGGAAGAAGAGTGGGACAAAGAAGAATAAGACAGACTAAATAAGGAAAGAGTAAACAAATGTCAAACAGCAAAAGAAGCATGGCTAAACCAGAAGTACAGAGAGCTTGAAGTGCAGCACAGAAGAGAGACAAAATCTATGTACAAGCAAATAAATGAGTTAACAGGCAGACGTACACAAACAGTCACTGACTGTTTGAAATCAAAAGAAGGAGCATTGCTAATGGGTCATGAGAACATATTAGAAAGATGGCCAGAATACATCAAGGAGCTGTATGATGATGAAAGACCAGATTTGAACAACAAGGGCAGCTGTGAAGGACCTCCAATACTTGAGGTAGAGGATGCCATGAAGAGATGGCTACTGTGTGTATGTGTCGGAACAATGCTTCAAACAGCATCATGTCCGAAAGATTCGACACACAGCCTGCTTGTTGTTTCGACACAGTTTCAGTTCCTGTCTGCCTCGCTGTTTTGCAGAGACACACTGTCTCACCTTCCGTGGGCCTTTGCAAAATTTGAATCAACCGTTCGGAACATTAGTATGGAATATCAAACATGTCATATTTTTCAGGGATGTGTTATGATGACTTGATTTTACAAGTGATATTATTTTTGCTGAGAAGTTATAGACACTGGAAATTGTGTCAGTGCTGCAGTTGTCAATGTTTTAGGCACTATGTTAAAGTTGAAAGTGTCCGTGTGTTCGTATAAATGTAATGGACACTTTATTAGCTCTGCTGATATCTGTGTACATGGTGTGGATTTGAATCATTGTCTACCAAAACTAGCTTACTCTAGTTTGATATCATGTGTTATTATTACTGTTATTATTATTGTTGTTTTTTATTATTTTCACATATACTGCAGCTATCATCATATCTCCGTTTTATTTCATCATAATGAAGACTTGTGTAAAAATATTGAATTGTGGTCACACGAAATGCCATAGATTTTCACACACGACAGTAGCGCGCAAGTAAAAACAGTTCATGTATAGTAATGTATACTGTCTATTAGAGACTTCTTTCTCCCCGATACGGGCAATAGTGCTGTTGTGTCGACACACTGTTTCGACACAGTTTAAATCACTGAGCCGACTGTCTCGAAACAGCGGAGTGTGTCGATTTGCCCACCTCTAGCACCACATGAAGAAAGGGAAAGTGCCTGGACCAGATAATATAACAGTAGAGGAAATGTAAGCTTTGGGAGAATTAGGAATAGAAGTGATAATAAAACTCTTAAATGACATCTACAAAAGTGTTCAAATACCTGATGATGATCTGCTAAAATCCATTTTCATAGCTTTGCCTAAGAAACCTGGAATGTGAAGAACATCACACATTGAGTCTTATGAGTCATGTGACCAAACTATTATTACAAATTATCGTGAGAAGAGTGAGAAATAAAATTAAACCAGAAATCAGTGATGAACAATGTGGAATTGTAGAAGATAAAGGCATAAACAATACCATATACATTATAAGAACATTAATAGAAAGAGCCCCAGATGTAAAGACAGATCTGTACTTATGCTTTATGGATTACACTGAGGCATTTGACAAAGTGAAACAGGAAATTATAAAAATATTATAAAGCATCAACATTGATGCTAAAGACTTGAGGATAGTAAAGAACATGTACTGGCAACAAACAGCATATGAATGCACTATCAAAGTAAATGGAACAGTTTTAAAACAGGTCAGTAGATTCAAATACCTGGGCACAACGGATGGAAGATGCATCTCAGAAGTGAATAGCAGAACAGTTCAGGCAAATACAGCATTCTATGAAGTAGAGTATTTTATGCAACAATTCTTTGTCAATGGAAGTAGGAAAGAGAGTTCTTTGGTGTTATATAGAACCAATCCTAACATACTGGAGTGAGTGATGGACAAATAGGTAAAGCACTAGTAGAGGTCACAGAACTGTGGTTTTACAGAAGATTGTTAAAAATACCATGAACAGCCAAAGAGAGTAATGAGGATGTGCTGAAAATGTGCAAAGAAAAATTATTTCACAAGTTAGAAAAAAACAATTCACTTTTTTTGGTCATATTATGAGAAGAGGATAGCTGGAAAATACCGATACAACAGGTAAAATTGAAGGAAACAGAGACAGGGGAAGATGAAGAGAGCAAATAGTGGACAATTTGACATTGTGGGGTATGACAAGAAGTCAACAACAGAATTGATAAATTAAAAAATATCCCGTGCAAACTCGATGGGTTATAATTAGGATAAATATTGTTTTCAATACCAAATAATATCCAGAGGAAAGGCTACTAAAATCACCTCCAGAGCCCCCTTGATGTTGGCCCCCCTCCAGAGCCCCTCTGAAGTTGATCTGACTGCTCTTGTTATTCTAAATAATCATCATTTTCCATTGTGCTCCTTGCGGAGCATGGAGCCACCACTGTACCTGTTATCATTACAGGAAACCTGCACAAAGCACTTACATGTTCGTGGGGTTGTGGTTTATGTGGCAATTTGTTTACACGATGAGATTGCCAGTCCAATGAAGAGCCTCATATTATTCGGAGAAACAGGAAATGACCCTTGTTACTATGTAGGCTACTACAGTGTCATAATCAGTGTTGTTTCTAATCAAAAGACTGGTCGAATATAATCTCTGTGTTTGTGCTTGCACCCGTGACCTCTCAAACACACACATATTAATCCTGCGCACGACGGAACCAGTCTAGACATCTGTTTGTTTCACTTCAGCTGTTGGTCTAATGTCATTCCTGTGTATCGGGTGGTTTTTAATTTTTGGCCTCTGTATATTAATGTCTTATTTTATAAACCATAACTCTACTGAAGATCTTTCATTCGGTCACCAATATAGATTTAAGCGGAACCCCCATGTTGTCATCCAAAGACCTTGAACTGAATGCACGCGACGGGAGGACCTGCCATGTGTTGCTAAAGGCCTATGCTGCTTGGGAAAAGTTGTAATGACTTATTAGGGTTCTAAGTCAACGAACAAACTGACACAGATATGCCTTTCTTTCAATGCCCACACAAATGAGAGCTAAGCAAGCTTTAAGGGTAAACAGAAAGTTTACAACCAGTGTTGCCACCCTGCATTTTGAAAAAAAATCATAGATGGTATCTTAAAAAACTTCGAGATACACCTAGATTTTGACTTGTGGACTACTTTTTGGCGATTCTGGCTACTTTATGCGATTTTGGGGGTTATTTTGGGGCGGAAAACCAAAAACTGAAAGTTGATCTAGGTGGCATTCTTCAACTAATGAAGGATAATGATGCCTAGACGGGACCAAAAAAAAAAAAAAAAAAACCTAGATCCAAGAATCCACCCAGGAGTTACATCGCCGTTTACAACTGATCCAACATTTGGTTTTTGAAGGAACACGTGACAACGGACACCATTATAGTACAACCAAACGTTGCCACTCTTAGGTATTTCCATTCCACCTTAGATCTAGGATTATTAATTTTTTTTTTTTCCATACTGTCTAGGTTTATTTCCGTAAAAATCTAGGTCTTTTTCTTTGCTTCAAAAATTCCACAATGTTTAAATAAAAATATAACTTAAAAATAAATTTTCATTTGCGAACTATTGATAACTACTTCCGATGGACATCCGGCTTCCAAAATATAAAACAATCAACAGAGAAATCATAATATGTGTGACAACCATATCCTTAATGGTTAGTCAGGATTCTATTTTGTTTCCCTCTCTTTATCTAGACTGTCAAATAAGGCTTGCCCAGCAGGAGGCTGTATCAAAAATAAGAATGGTACAATCTAACTTGATGAGAAATACATATATCAACTAAGTAAGGGCAGTAATATGTACCTCTACACCTCACGGTAGAAGGGCAACGACTAAGTAAGGGAAGTAATATGTACCTCTACACCTCACGGTAGAAGGGCAACGACTAAGTAAGGGAAGTAATATGTACCTCTACACCTCACGGTAGAAGGGCAACGACTAAGTAAGGCAGTAATATGTAAAAGACTGTTCAAGGACAACAGGGAAAAAAAAGCATCACATTCCAGCGAAGACCCAAACATTCTCAGATCAGAAGTAGAGAAAGCAAAATATGTGATACAAAAAGGAAAATAAAAAGGCATGGAAAACATAAAAGTAGAAATGATAGAAGCCACGGAGAGCTGTTCCAACAGCTGGAAGATGATGCAGATACGGAAGGCCACTGGCAAAAAGTAAAAAAAAAATGTATGGAACGAGACATGTGAAGAAGTACTGAGAAAAAGAGAACATCAGCACAAAGCATGGATAACAACATAAACCATTAGCAAGATAGAAGACAGGAAAAACAAAAAAACAGATTTAAAGCAAAACCAGAAGCTCCAAAGCCAAGGCTCATGAAGTGTACATAGAAGCAAACACAGAAGTAAGAAGAAGCATCAAAAGAGAAAAGAGGAAGTATATTGAAAAGTTGGCAAGGGAAACAGAGGAAGCTGCAGCCAAAGAAAATATGAGTAACCTGTAGAACAATACAAAGAAGCTAACAGGGAAACATAAGCAAGCAAATGGCCTCATAAAAGATAAGAATGAAAAACTGCTTAGTAATATACAAGAACAAATGGACATCATATTTTGATGAACTTCTCAACAGACCAGCTTCTACTAATCCCCCGGACATCCAACCAGCAGAGAAGACATGACATGCAGAGTTCTTCATGAAGAACAACTTACAGAACCGCTTAGGATTAGAACGGGAGTGAGACACGGGTGACTCTTGTCTCCATTTCTTTTCTTACTAGCAATAGATTGCGTTATGAAAACATCAACATCACACAACAGAAATAGAATCCTGTGGAATATGACTAAACAGCTTGATGATCTAGATTTTGCGGATGACTTGGCTCTTCTGTCTCATAACCATGGTCAGATGCAAGACAAAATGAAAATTCTTGATGAGAGGTCATACCAAGTGGGCCTGACAATACATACAGAAAAGACAAAGATTATGATAATAAATGCAAGAAATGATAACAAGGTTGAACTTGAAGAAACACCACTAAAAGATATTGAATCGTACTCATATCTTGGCAGTAATACAGACAAAGTTGGAGCGACAGACAGTGATGTCAAAGTAAGAATACAAAAAGCAAGAGGAGCTGTCATTGCATTGGGAAACATATGGAGCATATGGAGAACAAGAGAAATCAAGTCCAACACGAAAATAAGAATCTTCAACTCAAATGTCAAGTCAGTCCTATTGTATGGCTCTGAGACATGGAGAACAACAAAAACAACAACCAAAAAGCTACATACTTTTATAAACGGGTGCTTGCGTAGAACAGAAGGACTGAAATGGTATGACAAAGTCACAAATGTGGAATTGATGACAAGAACCAGACAAGTGCCAGTGGAACAAGAGTTGAGAAGAAGACGCTGGCGATGGATAGGACACACATTGAGGAAACCTGTTGATAGCATTACAAGGCAGTCCTTTTCTGGAATCCCCAGGGAAAGAGAGGCCAAAAAACACACGGAGAATAGAGCTGGATACAGAGGTGAAAATGATGAGGAAAACATGGAAAGAACTTGAGCGGATGGCACGGGAAGGAAGACTTGGCATGTGTTTGTTCAAGGCCTATGCTCCTCGGGGAGCTAAACGGTATTTATTGATTGACGGAGAGCTGTGGAATTGATACAATCACAAATCTGTGCAAGGGCATATACAATACAGGATATATACCACATAACCCGAAGACATCTAAACAAATAATTCACAAATTAAGAATTAAAAATCATCAAAGGTTACGTATATTCTTCATTTTTGTATGGTGCAGAAACAAGCAATTAGAGAAAATAATTGACGCTCTTTGGATAGCTAAAATATGTGTGCCATATATAGAGATATAATGCCTTGCAGAAGATCATGACAGAAAGCAGAGTTGAATGCAAACGTGCACAGGGAAGACAGCGCTATGGACATGGACAGAAACGAGTGCACCATCAAGACAAGAGACGCTGGAGATCCATTGCAGCCGACCTTCGTTATGGAGATGACAGCCGATGATGAAGATAAGTAAATGTGTGCCTTATGCGTTGCTTTTGATACTAAGTGTGTTTTTTTTAAAATAGTTTTTTTTTCTTTTATTGTGTATAATTTATGTTGGAAGCATTAATGACTTTCTTCGAACTATCAAATCTTCTTCTTCTTTCGCCCTCAGAATATAATAAAGGCAGTGGTCAGCTCAAGATTCCTGATATCTCCAAACAGTTAGTTACAATTTCCCTAGTACACCATGCCTTGGCTGCATGGTGCTGAGTTAGGTGACCAGCAGTATCTTTGGGAGGGCCCTGTCGAAGCAAGCGGTCTGGCTCTCTTCCCATCTGGCGGGTCCTCTTGGGTCGAACATTACCTCGTCGAGTCGTATTAGCATCAGTCATCGTAAGGTACCATTCGATTATATTTAGGGTATATTTCATGTTAACATCTTCAATGCTAGCCCATTGCTAGTTCTGAAAAGGACTGGCCCTGAAAAGGACTGCGAGCTGACTGGATCCTCTAGTCGCAGGTCTGCTTTATGGTGGTGTGTAAAATAATGTATTTCATGTCCTGCCTCGCTAGTTCACTGGCAGCCCTGAGAAAGGCTAATCCTAATAAGGACTACTGGCTAGTTTGTGGAGTGTTGTGTGTTCTTGACCATCTCGTTTCTGTTTTTTTGTGTTTTTGTTGTTGTTGTAGCTGGTATATCACTTTCTCAATGATTACAGGGAGCAGCTGTTCTAGGGTTTCAGAGATGTATTTTTCTTTCGGTTGGTCGTTCTTGTTGTTTTCTGATGTGTTTTTCTCCACAATTTCTGGATGGTCATTCTTTCCATTTCTATTCTTTTGAGGACTGCTTCATTTTCCTCCTTCAGCTCTGCTAGCTTCTTGATATCGGATTCTATGTGTGGCTGGATTATTTTCATGTCGTTCATCATGGTCCTGTAGATCTCCCATCGTCTGGTCACATCTGTCAGTTTGGGCTTTGTCTGTTCCTTCTTTCGACCTGAAATTTTTGTATTATTTCTTTCACATCTGCAGTCAGCTGTAGCAGCTGACTTCTTGTCTTTGGGTCCTGTATAACAGTTGCCTCTGAGGTCAGTCTGTGTCTTGCCTCTCTGAATGGGATGTTTTTGCTCACGGATTCCTTCGGTATTTTCTTAGTTTCTTGATACACTAGACATCCTCGGTACCTTGCCCCATGGCTTCTGAGACAGTTTGGGCAGGTTCTGTTTGAGTTTAGGGCTTTAGAGTTGTGGTCCTCTTTCACCCTGAGACACTCACTACATGGGTGACGTACAGCACAATACCGAAATACTGTCTCTTTCCGGCATGTCTTCTTGGTGTGGAAAGATTGCTGGCAGTTTGAGCACTGCATCACAGGCAGTATGAATGGTTCAGTTTTTCTAGCCGTTGTTCAGGATTAGTTGCTCTGGTCTTGTCCCTTCGACGGTTATGATAATTAGGTTGGTCCCCTTATTATCCCATGTCTTCAATGTTTCAACCTCAGTGACCCGGACTCCTGAGTTTTCTTCTTGTAGCCGGTTGTGTATGTCTTGAGTAGATCAGCTCCTGCTGATGCCTCTTACGACCAACTTCTTTGTTTTTTTGTTGGTTTCCACCACTACTTTTGTCTGGTGTGGCAGCTGGAATTCTTTTAGCCCAGATTCCAACTCGGCCATCAGCGAGTTTGCTTTTTCAGTGCTGTTGAGAACAAGCGACATCTGGGTGATTTTGATATTCCTCTCCTGTTTCACCTCGTGAGGACCGTTTTTGCTTGCTTTGTTATTCTCTTTCTCTCCATTCCCGTGAGCGTATCTGGTTTGCGGCTCAGACTGTTATCATGATTTGTTGTCCGTCTCTGGTCGCGCTTCGGGGATGTTTTGTGGATTTTACTTGGTGTGTTCTTCTGTTTTTGCATCTGATATTTAGAGGTTTGGCGTGTCTCGATTTTCGCATCCACTTTAGTGGGTAACTTGGTTTCTTTGACTCAGGTTCTTGAGGTTGTTCTATGCTTTTTACCGTTATCGGAGTTTGACGTTACTTCTCTGAAGTAGACACAATTGCGGCTGTCGATTCGGATCTGTAAGGTGGTGACGACATGGCCCTCATCTTCTCTTTTCCTTCCCGAATCCGTCTGAGCGATCTCATTATGTTTTCTGCCATATCTTCAATCGAGGGCATCTCTTCTATCTGATCGGAGTTATGCTCTGTCACCTCCTTTACGGAAGCATCTGGAGTTGAGCAGTCAATCTCTTCTTGGTGGCTGTTATCGGGGTTTAATGTTGATGGTCTCTTGTTAGGAGCAGGCGAGCTTGTATCCGTGGAGCAGTTAGGCTTCTCAGGTAGCTCATTTCCATGTCTTGAGGACGGTAGTCTGTTGTTAGGAGCTGGCGGGCTTGAGATGATTTCCATTCTCTTTGCTTGTGGCTTCGGTCGAACCATTTTAATATATTGCGTTCTCGCAGTTCATGATGTATTGGAAGATGATGAAATATATCCCGTTCAGCCTCTGAAGGGTTATACTATATATTGTTTTCAATTCCAAGTAAGATGAATAACTGCCGAACGGGAAAGTTGTATCACATCTGTCAAATCATTGTAAATATGGCAAAACAAAATTACCAATTTTGCTTGTATGTTAAAAAAACTAACTAAACCAAACAAACAAACACGAGATAAAGCAAAAGAAAACCAAAATAAAACATACTACTTACATCGTCGTTCCTTTTCTACCGTGAGGTGTAGAGATTTGTGAGAGAGAGCTCTATGCTAACCTTTCGTCAGTTTTCCTTCTGGCCGGGTTCTATTCTCGTCCTCGGTCCTTCAAAGATTGTCTAATGTTGTTCTCCCAGCGGAATCTGGGTCGTCTTGGAGGACTGCACCCCTGGCTCTTAGTTTCCTATGCTTGTCGTAGTAGCCGAATTTCTCCCATTCTGCAGACAAAAGCACCAAACAAAAATAATATCCAGGGAAGGAGGCGAAAAAGGGAATCCTGTTACACGCCCATTGAGGCATATTAATGGTGTTAGGCCCATATTTTCTTGACCATTAGCACATAGGGGAGGGGTATCCAGTTGGTATTCCTATACCCAGTTAGATATTTAATTGACTTTCTCTTGCCATAAGTCATATGTATTGTAAGAACATCATCATACCTTCACCGTCCCCATTACTATTATTAACGTTTGATCTTGTTAAATACTGTTTGACTATATTATGTACTGTTAGAGGGGAGAAACCAAGGCCCAGTGCATCCGACTTCAGCATGCATTTATATTGGGGCTGCTTCCCTACCTTTTGACTTCTTCTCGACTTCCTTGCAGCTCTGTTACAATATATCAGGTCTGTACTTGACTGGTGATTACAAAAATGCAGAAAACTTGTCACTCTGAATTTTGACAAAAACATCTAGATATCGGCGAATTGTGCTATTTTTGGGCTACTTTTTACGAATTTGGGCTACTTGGATGAAATTTAGGTGGCGCTCTTCAACTAGTGAAGGAAAATGACAAAAAAAAGGACAAAAATAAAAAAAAACATAGATCTAGGTCCATCCACCTAGGTGGCAACGCTGCGTGCAGCGACTAAAATTAAGCGGCCATTTTGGCCGGAAGTT
This sequence comes from Oreohelix idahoensis, assembly GCA_024509875.1. Classification (NCBI taxonomy): domain Eukaryota; kingdom Metazoa; phylum Mollusca; class Gastropoda; order Stylommatophora; family Oreohelicidae; genus Oreohelix; species Oreohelix idahoensis. The sequence continues at coordinate 477,152 of JAMPIV010011143.1, forward strand.
GGAAGTTCTACCAGCAAAAAACAACACATCAATAATGAAGGAAACCAGTCCCGCGAACAGTAGGCTAAATGAATAATGAAATAAATAGGCCTAAAGGTAATTATCAGTCACTCGTTAGACATAAAGGATGACAACAGAAAAGAAAAATATAAGTGATAGGCTTACCGGGAATCGAACCTGGAACCAAACTGTTTGGAGATGTTGGGAGCCTTGGGTTGACTACTGCCTTTATTAGTCATAAATGTGGAAGTCTGAAGGCGAACGAGGAAGAAGAAGAAGAACCTGGAACCAACCAAACGGCGCCATCGCCTTCCTGTGAAAGTAGCCTATATCGTGAAAGTTTAAACAAATTGGGCCTAGGTCCTACAGCACCATGGCATGATATCTTGGAACTTATACCAAAGAGCACATTGGGAATTGTAACATCTGTATTTAACAAAATTTGGAATTTTGAGAAAATTTCTAAGACATGGAAAGTGGCTGTGGTTATACCAATACTAAAACCAGAAAAAGTTCAACATGACGCCAGTTCATACAGACCAGTTTCATTAACTTCCCATCTAGGTAAAATATTAGAAACCATAGTAAATAGGCCTACACGATTAAAATTAAATTTTATTTGGAAAAGAGTAAAATGTACAGCCAGACTCAATCAGTTTTTAGAATGGATAGATGCATTATGGATGAGATAATCAAAATGGAACATGAAATCAAATTAGGATTTCAAAAGAAAGAAAAAAACTGGCAATATTCCTAGATATAGCTAGGGCTATGATGATTGCTAGAGAGAAGGTGTTCTCTTTAAAATAAAAAAAATAGTTATTACAGGTACAATGTATAGAGAACTTTCTTCAAGATAGATATTTCACAGTGCACATTAACGGTGACAGGACTGTATGAACAGCAGAATGGCATTCCTCAAGGATCAATTTTATCCCCTTTAATTTGTACAGTAGCCTAATCAACCAGCTAAAGATAGACCTACTGATGAGTGTACCTGTGGCACAGATAAAATGACAGTAGAAACAGGGGTGAAACAAGGCTGTATTATGTCACCACTACTTTTTGGATTAGCTATTGATTGGGTAGGCTGTATTATGTCACCACTACTTTTTGGAATAGCTATTGATTGGGTTATGAGAAACTATACCCACAATGAACAATTAGGTATAAAATGGACAAATGGAAAATTCCTGGGGGACCTGGATTTCGCAGATGATGTAGCATTCTTAAGTTCAACACCAAGACAATCCCAAGAAGCAATAAATAATTTGTGTCATCTCTCGGTTAAAATAGGTCTCCAAATAAATGGCTCTAAAACTAAAGCTATGAACTTTTCTAACGAGACCTTTGATATCATCTTGAACGGGGAAAAACTACAGAAAGTTGAAAGTTTCAATTATTTAGGGAGTAAAATGACTCAGGATGGTGACACAACAAGAGAAATCCATACTAGAATTGCTTTGGCAGCTAACGCCTTCAATAGATTATCTAACATTTGGAAATTACGATCATTGAATATACATACCAAGCTTTGTCTGTTTAATTCAAATGTTATCTCAGTGTTAACATACGGCTGTGAGAGTTGGAAAATAACAAAATCATTGGAGAACAAGCTGAATACATTCGAGAACAAGTGTCTTAGAAAACTCATGAACATCAGTTGGAAAGAATTCAAGACTAATCGACAAATAAGAGAAGACTCTAGGCAGAAATATGTCTCCGACTATATAAGGAAAAGATGATGGTCATATATCGGTCATGTCCTACGAATGCAAAACAACAGAATACCACTACAGGCGCTCACTTGGGTTCCTGAGGGTAAGAGGAAAAAAGGAAGACCAAAAGAAACACTCAGAAGAACAATAATAAGAGAAGGAAGAAAGTTGGGCCTAAATAATGTGCAAGAGCTAAGAGGAGTGGCGTCACAATGAACAACCTGGAGAGCACTGGTTTCTGCCTTATGCGCCGTGTTTGGTGCTTAAAGAATTTATTATTATTATTATTATTGATTGGGTTATGAGAAACTATATCCACAATGAACAATTAGGTATAAAATGGACAAATGGAAAATTCCTGGGGGATCTGGATTTTGCAGATGATTTAGCATTCTTAAGTTCAACACCCAGATAATCCCAAGAAGCAGTAAATAATCTGTGTCATCTCTCGGTTAAAATAGGTCTCCAAATAAATGCCTCTAAAACTAATGTTATGAACTTTTCTACCGAGACCTTTGATATCATCCTGAACGGAGGAAAACTACAGAAAGTTGAAAGTTTTAATTACACTGGCTAACAAAAAAAAAAAAAAATTTCTTTCTTTAACATTTCTATGTTTTTCTGGTCAATTTTAATGCGCTGTTTTTAAATTTGCAAACCGTTTTTCTCTATCAGGTCGGGATCTCTAGAAATACGCAATTGAAGTTTTTTTAACAACGCATACAAGTACAGTATTACAACATCATTCGTACAAGAAGTGTAACAGTTATGTAGGCTTGAATTTCTTTGCAGTTGACTTTCGTCGGTGAATGGCATGTGGTACATCGCGATGAAGCATCCAACAATAATCGGCAAGCATGGTCACACTCCACCGTCCTTGATAACGTGACTCCATTACGGCGATATCTTGATGGAATCGTTCTCCATGTTCATCGCTGACTTCGCCAAGGTTGTCAGGGAAAAAGTCAAGATGCGAATCGAGCAAATGGATTTTGAGGGACATGTTACAGCCCATAATTCTGTATGCATCTATGCACTGCTTAACAATATGCACATAGTCGACAGATTTGTGATTTCCCAGAAAGTTATCGACGATCGATTTGAATGCCATCCATGCGCGAAGTTCACTACCATGTAACAAGTTCTCGAAGTGTTTGTCTGCAATAACTTTCCTAATCTGAGGTCCTACAAAGATACCTTCCTTTATCTTTGCATCGCTAACTTGCGGAAACTTTTCTCGAAGATAAGTGAAAGCTTTGCTCGTTTTATCTAACGCTTTTACGAAATTCTTCATGAGCCCCAACTTTATATGTAACGGTGGTAAAATGATGCCATCTTTGTTAACTAATGGCTCGTGTATTACATTTTTATGCCCGAGCTGCATACGATCCCTGATAGGCCACACCTTTCTTGCATAATGTTCCTGTCTGTTGCGGCTTTCCCATTCACATAGGAAGCAACAAAATTTAGTATACCCAGTTTGCATGCCCGTGAGAATTGCAATGACCTTTAGGTCTCCACAAATCCGCCATTGGTAGTCATTGTACTTTATTTTTGCCAAAAGTATAGCCATATTGTCATAAGTTTCTTTCATATGAACAGAGTAGGTGACTGGAGTTGATGAAAATAAATTTCCGTTATGCAATAACACGGCTTTTAGACTAGTCTTGGAAGAGTCGATGAAAAGTCGCCATTCGTTGACTATGTGCTCATGACCGAGGTGCACCATTAGACCGTTTACATCTTTGCAATAGCAAATGTCATCATCTATCTCAAAGTATTGAACAAGTTCTCTGTGTCTATGGCGAAATTTAGATATCGGAGTATTGGACGCTAAAAGATTCCATTCTTTGAGTCGCGAACCGAGTAATTCCGCTTGTCCTTTGGTAAGAGCGAGATCACGTATTAGATCTGAAAGTTCTGAATGGTTAATTAAGTGAACACCATCATTCACCGGTATGTAATCCGAGTCAGAATTAGTTTCTAAAGCAGGTAAACTATCACTTTCTGATGGTTCATTCACGTCCAACGGATATTGTTCTGGTGGAACTGGGATCGGACACGTGATTTGATCATGAGGCACTGGTTTAGAAACCAATTCAATATTTGGATAAACCACAGACTTTCTAGTTTTAAAAGTGAAACCATGGATATTTGTCAAGCAGAAGTAACAATCAGTAGCGTGATTTGTCGGTTCACGCCATATTACTGGCACTCCAAAAGGCATCGACTTATGCTTCGGCGATTTTCGTAACCAACCTGCCAATGTATTTGCACAAGTCGAACAAACTGCATTTGGCTTCCAAGATTTATTTGCATCATCAACTTTCGAATCGAAATAAAGTTCATATGCTTTCATTAGTAATGGTGTAAAGTTTTTCTGGTCAACACGATCGGTAAAATATCCGCACACGTAACAGAACAAATCAGCCGAATTTCTACAACTTCTAGAAGCCATATTTCGCTCAGAATGTTTTCAAAATACAGTAACTATTTGAAAAAATAGCGTAACATATGTCATGCATCTTTTAGCAGTATAAAAAGTAGAATTATTTTGCATTTTATTAATTTTTAATAAGTTATATAGTAAAAATGAAACGGAGCAAATAACGGTTTCCCAAAAATATATTTATTCAAAAATATCTTAAGAACCCGATGTGATAGAGATAAACGGATTTCAAATTTGAAATCAGCGCAAGAAACTGACCTAAGAACACTTATTCTTATATAAGAAAAAAAAATGTTGTTTGTCAGTGTTATTTAGGCAGTAAAATGACTCAGGATGGTGACACAACAAGAGAAATTCATACTAGAATTGCTTTGGCAGCTAGCGCCTTCAATAGATTATCTAACATTTGGAAATTACGATCACTGAATATACATACCAAGCTTCGTCTGTTTAATTCAAATGTTATCTCATTGTTAACATACGGCTGTGAAAGTTGGAAAGTAACAAAATCATTGGAGAACAAACTGAATACATTCGAGAACAAATGTCTTAGAAAACTCATGAACATCAGTTGGAAAGAATTCAAGACTAATCGACAAATAAGAGAAGACTCTAAGCAGAAATATGTCTCCAACTATATAAGGAAAAGACAATGGTCATATATCGGTCATGTCCTACGAATGCAAAACAACAGAATACCACTGCAGGCGCTCACTTGGGTTCCTGAGGGTAAGAGGAAAAAAGGAAGACCAAAAGAAACACTTAGAAGAACAATAATAAGAGAAGGAATCACGTTGGGCCTAAATAATGTGCAAGAGCTGAGAGGAGTGGCGTCACAACGAACAATCTGGAGAGCACTGGTTTCTGCCTTATGCGCCGTGTTTGGTGCTTAAAGAATTTATTATTATTATTATTAATGTTATTATATAATAATCTTTAAAAAAAACCAAATAAAGTATTTAAATGGATGAATAAATGGGGATTTCACTTAAATGCGAATAAGTCAGTAGGAATGATCCTCGGTAATGGTAGGATTTAAAAAAATAAGATAATTGACATAAACTTACAGGGGCAACAAATTAGTACAGTGCAAACCACACAATACGTAGGAATGACACTAAATCAGTTTTTCCCAAAGTTGGCAGTATCGTCCCCCCCTCCCCCGGGCATTGGGAGGATCCGGAAGGAGGGGGGGGGAAAGGGAAAAGAGTGCAACGGGGCGCTCAGTAGTAAAGGGTTGGTTGAAAATTTGTCAGGATAAATTCAACAATATAACAATATTACGCTTACATGTAAAAGCAATTTGAATATACAGGGCCCTGATATGAGCGCTTAAAAGGAGAGCATAAACTGAACAAACCATAACCCACCACATCTCCCTAATAACGCTCATCCCCGTTTCTTGTACACCCTATAGCAGAGATTCCCAACCTGGGGTACGAGAAGCTTTTCAAAGGATACTGAGAATAGTTGGTAATTAACTGCATTATCATGTTGAAATATTGCGTATTAGTGGAAAAAGGTGGATGTGATAGACAGCATCAATGAGGCAGGGATGAGATAGGAAAGATAGGTAAAGTAGTGGTTGTATAACTGAGATTATTAAGTAAAGCAAAACTTCATTAACACGTGCCATCCTGAGCTTGGGGTAACCATTGCTGATCACAAATTCCATCCATGACCTGCTACAAAAGTGGGTGTGAAGGATAATGAAGCTCCTATTGTCCACCCAGTCAACTCCGAAGAAAGAGAAACTATGAACAAGAAGTGATGGTCAGCTCACTAAGACTTAATCAGAACCTTTTTGAAGGAGAAAACCATTGCTTAACAATGTTTCTTACTTTGATATTAGTTAGTGTCCTTTGGCAAGGTGTGTCCGAATGTATTATTTTCTTGGCAGCTGTGGAAATTAGATATATGCAGGATGTTTCAAAATAGACCGACTTTGCATTGTTGCAGATTTGATTGTCTCAGTATTTAGGTGGGCTAGTGATAACGTGTTATCTTGGATGACCTAAATGCATCAATTAATAACAGTGGTATATAAAAGCTCGTGGTACCACCCTGGGAGCTCAAGAAACCAGATGCGGACTACCATCTGGCGGGTATATTTAATAAAACAATTGATATGGCAACCATCAAAAACAAAGCCAGGAAATACGTTCAACAAATATCAAATGACAGTATTACAGTGTGCACAGATTGATCTAAAGGAGAAAATAACAAATTGAGGATAGGAATTTATGTTCCCATAAAGTAAATAGTGAAAGGATACAGTATAACAGATAATACATCTATTTTCACATCAGAGCTGGTTGCAATTCTAAAAGCTCTAGAAATCTTCTCTAACAACCCACCTCATAAACTGACAATATTAACAGACTCACTTTCAGCTAATAAAACAATAAGAAACTTATGAGAATGCATTAGATCAAATATAGCAGAAGAGATTTTTTTTTTTTTTTTCATACGCCTGCTAATACTCGAGGTGAAATCTCAGGTTATTATTAATGTGTAACCTGAGACTGATTTTACATGAGTATCCCTTTTTTTCTTGCACAGAGACAGGTGTCCCTCACCATTCAGGCAGATACTCGCTGATTTCGGAGGTACCCATTAGAGCTGGGTTGGCTCAGGAGCCGCCAGTCCCTGGTCGATGACATTCCTTCAAATGTTCTCGCCAGGTCTCGAGTTAATCCAGTCCAATCCTCGGTCGATGAAAAATCTTCAAATGCCCTCGCCCGGGTTTGATCCTGGATCACCCGGTCGCCAGCACAGCGTTTTAACCACTACGCTAGCGCGGCTCCTGCAGAAGAGATATTATTGGCAAATACTTTCCTATACTCCAGAGGATGTTCTGTTAAGCTTGGATACCTTCACATGTTGGCAAAGAAGGAAATGAAATGGTGGATAAGAAGATAAGAGAAGTGGAACTAATAGAAACCAAATAAATATAGGAATAAGTAAAACAGAGGCCAAACGCTTAATCAAAAGAATAACTGACGAATAGACAGTAGAGTGGGATGGAAGTCTGAAATGCAGACGTACATGTAAATTGTTCAAGACTCCAACAAGAATGTGTCAGGTATCTAGAGAACTAAAAATTCCTAGCAGTAAGAAACTTCTTAGACTGCAACTAGGAATTGGTTATTTTAGAATAGAAGAACCTTACTGTGCACTGACTTAAAAAAAATAATGTAGAGCATTTCCTACTAAAATGTAGGAAGTATGAACAACAGAGAAAACCAATATTAGATTATTTACAGGCATGCAATTCATCCATAACTGTGGAACAGGTGTTGAGAATAGATAGACCTAGAGAATTGCACAATATAGTAAAACAGTATATAACAAGAACTAAAATTAATATATAAGTATCAATAATGATGTGAGGATAAGGGATAGTCTGATGGGTGCTCGTGTGAATGATGGCAGATAACTGGTTGATTGGGTGTCATCCCGGACACCCCAGGGCTTTCACCTAAACCTAACCATTACTGCTTTTTACTGCATCTCTGAATTCTTTTTTAAGGCTCTATCAAAGAGACGGCCCACTGTGCTTCATCTCAACCAGCTAAAGATAGACCTACTGATGAGTGTACCTGTGGCACAGATAAAATGACTGATGACACGATGGGAGGCATGAATGCCAGTTTTCTCCTGGCTTCAAAGATGCCCAACATAGAAACAGAAAGCACATATGGCCTTCCCTAGTACCATTCCTGGAAAACCTTTAGGGAGATACAAATAGCCTCAAGGTGACCTACTTTCTTTGAAAATATTCAAGTAGACGTCTGAGAGTGTATGAAGAAGTTTCTTATTGCTATATGTTTTTAGTTTCCTAGGTACTAGACTTGTTCTTGTTGGAACCCTGAACAACTTACACGCATGTCTACCTATCAGACTTCTGTTCCATGCTACTATTCATCAGTTACTGTTCTTTTAATTAAGCATTTGATCTCTGTTATACTAATTCCTACATTCATGTGGTTTTTATTAGATGTACCTTTGTTGTCTTCTTTATCTGCCTTTTCATTTCCTTCTATGGTAGCATTTCCTTCTATGCGAGGTATTCAGGCTATTAAACTGAACATCATGTGGAATATTAGAAAGTATTGGCCAGAAATATGTAATCTGATATACTGCATTCTCATAAATTTCTCTGAGCTTGCATTGAAGAATTGAAGAGTCTTTTAAAGCTGTCAGTTTTTGGAGAGTTGGTAAAGAAGATTTCTAGTGCATTTTTTATTGCCACCATCTCTGCTGTGAAAATATATATATTTATGTCCTTTGATATTTGTTGTATATACTTCATGGCTTTGTTTTTGATGGTGTCCTTTTCAGTTGTTTTGTGAATTATATCTGCCAGGTGGTCTGTCTGGCTTTTTGAGCTATCAGGGTGATACCACTGGCTTGTATTCACTACTGTTATTAATTTGTATATTCAGGCTTTTACGTAGATATTTTCTTTCATGTGCCATATTCCAGGATGAGGCAAGGATCAACCTTTGCTTTAGTCCTACCAAATTAAATCCATTTGCATTTTTTCCCCACACACCCACACAACATTCACACCAGCCCAAATACCATCTTTCACCTTGCTGAAGTTTTGTGTCTTTGATCTCATTGGACTGTTGTCGGGATGGTGATAACTTGCTATTGTTTAATTTTTAAAAAAAATCAAATTTTAATCAACTGTACATAGTCTGCATAATTTAATGTAAGATGTGTATTGGAGACTGCCTTCAGTGGTACCTATACCTTGTAGCGGTATGGCAGCTTGTGTACCCTGACAATCCCCAGAGCTATGCCAGTGGGAGATTTACTGCTGGTAGGTTCAACCAAGCTGGACTGGTCTGCGTGGGTAGGGGTCAGACAAAAGCTGGTACTCTGGTCCTCCAGGTTGGGGGTTTTAGCACAGGGCCGACACCCCTGTCTATGTAAAAAATTGCACATGTTACGGAAACAATAATAAATGGAAAAACTTTGCTGCGGGACGGACATCCGGAGTCTCAGGCTCGTATGACTGACAGTGGTGAAAGCCGAAAGGAAGCCACTGGCATGAAAATGGATGCCCCGACCACAAAACCAGAATTGGTTTTTGGAATGTCAGAACTATGAAAGAGGCAGGAAAGCGAGACAAATCACAGCAGAGAAGGTGTAGCCATTATCCTGAAGAAAGGAATGGAAAGGTCTTTACTGGAATGGAAACCCATCAACAACAGACTGATAAGAGCAAGACTGAGAGGGAGGTTCACCAACACCACAATTATACAATGCTATGCACCAACAAACGACAGCGATGAAGAGATCAAGGACGAGGTCTATCAACAGGTACAAAAAAAAATGGAAACTTAACCCAGTTACGATCTCATTATAGTAATGGGAGACCTAAATGCGAAAGTGGGAGCACACAATAACTATAACGAAAGAGTAATGGGGAAATGCGGCAGTGGAACAGCAAATGAGAATGGGGACAAATTAATAAGCTTCTGCAGTATTAACAACCTGGTCATTGGAGGAACACTTTTAGAAGATATGAGATTATCAAAAGCCAGGAAAGAACAGAGACCGATGATGTTGACCAGAGATTCAACACCATCTCAACAATATACAAAGAAAGCAGCAAGTTATGCTTGGGATTCCAGGAAAGAAAGAGCCAAGACTGGATAACACCAGATACGCTAAACACCATAGCGAAGAGAAAGGAAATGAAAAGAAAGAAAACAGAAGCTAAGCCTCCCAGGTTAAAGGCAATATATAGTGAACAGTACAGTCAGCTGGACAAGGAAGTTAAACATCAAACCCGTGCTAACAAAAGGACATTTCTGGATGACCTTGCAAGACAGGCAGAAGAGGCAGCACTGAGAAATGAACAAAGCACAGTATACAAAATAACTAAAATCATCAGTGGAAAACGAGGTGCAAACAATATTACATTAGTAAGAGATAAGCATGGAAATCTCATCATGACAGTAGAGGGACAGGAAACAAGATGGGCAGAGCATTTCAGAGAAACTCTGAATAAGGAACCACCAGAGACACAACTGAATGTTCCTGAGGCTGAAAATGATCTAGATGTTAATACAGACATCCCACGAAAAGAAGAAATCATCACAGCAATCAAAGGGTTAAAGAATGGAAAAGCTCCTGGTCATGATAACTTAAATGCAGAGCTATTTAAGACAGACCCAGAGCTAGCAGCAGAACTATTAGAACCACTATTTGCACAAGTCTGGAAAACAGGGACAACACCAACAGAGTAGAGAAAAGGAATAATTGTCAAATTGCCCAAGAAGGGAGATCTTGCAGACTGCAATAATGAGAGGAATATAATCTTCTCTCAGTTCCCAGCAAAATACTAGGCAGGATAATTATACAGAGAATCTCAAAAGCAGTAGACCACAAACTGAGGAAAGAACAAGCAGGATTTAGAAAGAACAGAAGATGTGCAGATCATATATTTACCCTCAGGAACATTATAGAGCAGTGCTCAGAATGGCAAAGACAGCTGTACATTAATTTCGTTGATTTTGAAAAGGCTTTTGACAGTATACATAGGGACAGTTTATGGAAAATACTGAGAGCTTATGGAATTCCAAGCTGCATAGTGTCAATCATAAAAAGCCTCTATGCCAACTTTACGTGTAGCATTGGGCAGAGCAACCTAACCTTTGAAGTGAAGACAGGAGTACGACAGGGATGCCCCTTATCAACCACTCTATTTTTAACAGTCATAGACTGGGTGATGCGCCAGACAACAGAGGGCAATCCAAGAGGAATAAGATGGACTACATTTTCTACATTGGAAGATCTGGAATATGCAGATGACATTGCACTGCTAGCACATTCACATCAACACATCCAGGAAAAAATGGATAGACTTAATAAGTATAGCCAGCAGGTGGGCTTGAACATCAACCTAAAGAAGACAGAGGTCATGACGCTCAATGTGAGCAACCCTGAGCCCATATCAGTAAGGAATCGGCAACTGGAACAGACAGATGCCTTCACATACCTAGGATGCATTGTAACACCAGACGACAGAGCAAGCAAAGACATCAACAACAGAATGAACAAATCAAGAACAGCCTTTTTTAGTCTAAACAACATCTGGAAGTCCTCTCAGTACAGCACAAGCACAAAATTAGGATTATATCAGAGCTGTGTGCTTTCTGTGCTTCTCTATGGTGCGGAGAGCTGGAGAGTTACAGAGAAGGAAATGTCGAAATTGTCCTCTTTTCACACAACATGCCTAAGAAAAATTCACCGAATCTTTTGGCCGAATATCATCACCAACCAAGATCTGCTTACTTGGAGCAAGCAAGAGGACATTCACACCATCACAGCTGGCAGACGCTGGAGCTGGGTTGGCCATGTCCTCAGAAGAGACCCCGATGCCATCACAAGAACAGCTATGCTATGGACCCCTGAAGGAAAACGAAAGAGAGGCCGACCAAAAACAACTTGGCGGAGGAATGTGGAGGCTGAGATGCAAAGAATGAACCAGAGTTGGGGCACTGTACGAAGGATGGCCGCCGACCGAGCAAAGTGGAATCAATTTGTTGTTGCCCTACAAGACGCCACCAGGCGTAATGGCCACTGACTGCTTTGACGGTCGGCGGCTAAGGATCAAAGAAGAAAGAAGAAGTGTATTGGAGATGTGTATTACATTATGTTTAAAAAGGAATTATGTAATGAAAAAAACCATTAACGGTAATAAAGATTATAACAAATTATCCTATATTTTTCAACTAAGATTATAATATTAATATAAGTCGTCCATGAAAACATTTTTTACTAATGGGAATAAAATTAGACTGATGATGGAGGTTGTAAAATTAATTTTGTTCCTACATCATTGATGAAAGAAGCAACGCTCGCTTGTATTTTTGTGTGATATCACATTTCTTAAAACTCCCCTTCCCTTATCCTCACACATCATCGCAAAAAAGATGGTAAAGATCTGAGAATAATAAAGAACATGTCCTGGCAACAAATAGCTATAATAATTAGAAGCTAAATAAACATGTTTCAGCAGAAAACAAAATTATTTTAGGCAGGGTTTTGTGCTGTCACCTGATCTGTTCATTCTATACAGTTACAGTATAATGAAATCCATAGAGGACGTGTTAGGAATATCACTTGACGATCATAATATAAACAACATGAGATATGATGAGGATACAGTCTTAACTGCAAACAATACAGAAAAAAATTACCGGAAATGATTGATGCAATAGGGAAATATAGGCCTTAGTCTAAATAGCAAACAGAAGACAGAAGTAATGATTATCTCAAAGAGAATGACTTTCTCCAGAATGCTCTATCAAAGTAAATGGAACAGTTTAGAATAAAACAAATATATTCAAATATCTAGGCACCTTAACAGTGGAAGATGTATCGCAGATGTGAAGAGTAGAATTGCCCTCATAAAATCAGCGTTTTATGAATTTAAAAAGTAGAATAGTGCTTATTAGCCAGATTCGTTTAAAAAATCTTATTGTGTATTAGAACGAATTTCAGATTGGGTTTGTAAGCAAATGTGTGATTCATTTGTATGAGATAAGATTTTTCTTCCTGCAGTAATGTAATCTTAGCTTGATGTGCACAGAAAATTCAAAATAATCCAGAGCAGTAAAAGAAAATTCATTTATAGGTAAATGAAGTTGTGACAACAATTTTTACATTTTCTTCATAGCTGGAGACTAAAAACATTCATAGTTAAATGAGGTTATGAAAGTGACTGTTACTTTTCATTTTTAAGTCTGAGAAAGATGTCATTTATACTCCCAGAACCATACACCATAACTGTGGGAAGATGAATGCATTTGAAGAAACAACACAGATAAAACAGGAACTAGAATATGAGGTATGTAGGTTTATTGTGGCATGAACTGAAAAAAAAGTGTTAAAATTCACCACCTCAATTACCATTTTTTCTTGATTACACTGGACAACAAATTTTGACTTTTTGTGTGTATTACAGTGTATCTGAGGGGAGGCAATACTGTCACACCTCTGATGGCAGAGGACTTGCAATATTTACACTACCATAACTGCATGCGCCTCACCACTATCAAAATCACTATTTCAATCAATGTGCACACTGTTTTCACTCTTGTCCTTGTTGCTGGATCTATCAGTCAATTGTTGAAACAAGTTTCTAAAGCCTGTTCAGCCGTTAGACGAGATGTACAAGCATTTTTTGTGGTCCTATCACTAGTTGTCACGGTAAACAGTTTTACATGATTTGGTAACTAACCCGAAATGTTGAAAATTTCATTCGTTTTCTTCCTAAACTCCTAAACTTAGATCGCCGTTCCCAACGGCTTGCTGTCCAAATGTGTTTATACAGGTCGGCGCAGCAGCCCCATAACTGCTGCCTGAGCTCTACACCCTCTAGCCAGGTCAGGCGTCATGGGTCATTATGGGTTTGGAGAATGTGTTTAGGGGTCTGGATTCCGGTTCCACATGGACATTTATTTGTATGAGTTATCCTGAGGTGATATATGTGGCCTACCAACCTGCAGTGGCCTGTTCTCAGGTGGATAATGATGGTGTGCTGGTATCTTTTGTTTAGCTAGTGTAATTGGTCATACCTGTTGTATCTATCACCTTCCCTTTTCCACTGGTATTTGTACTTGTTGCTGATGGATTTAGCTTCCATTTAACTGCCACTTCTAGATAGAGCATCAGCTGTCTCATTTCCAGCAAGGGTAACCACTGAAGGGCAATGGACAGATGACCTTTGCATAATGTTCAGCTCAGATCAGATCTCATGCATCGTTTTGAATTCCCAGAGTAATAGAAATAAAGGGAGGCAACAAACACATTGATGAGAGAGTTAGTCATGGAGATGAAGGAGGTAAAGAAAACATTGAAAGACCTTGAACTGATGACACAGGACAAGATGGCCTGGTATGTGTTTTGTTGAATGCCTGTGCTTCACAGAATAATGAATGAGTAGGTTAAGGTAGTCCCAGAACAGAAACTGTCATAGTGGAGTGCAGTAAGAGACTTCATTCTAAGTTAAGCCTTATGAAACATGATGACCAGTTACCCTCCTTACTGCCTTTGCCTTTGTGAACTCCAGAGCAAAGTCAGGTACCCATTTACTGCTGAGTAGACTGTAGTCTGGAACTGGTAACTCAAGTGTGCCGTGATAGGAAAGGGCTGTAACTGCTTTAGTCAGTCTAACACAATGAATGAGTAAAGCTTGGAAATCAGAAAATAGACGTGACGAGATACAAGATTGCTGATTTTGTAGGAGAATATTTAAACAGTTTTTGATAGCAGTAAAATGAAGAATACAAGTATTCTTGTGTAACAATAAAGCTTCAGATGAAACATCTTACTTGAGCTATAAGAAAGACAGTTGTATAGAATGTCATGAGATATGCAGGAAATGGTGTCCTTACCATGTATCATAGGGAATAATGGAAGCCAAGAGAAGAAACACACACACCACATATATATATATATATTCTTCGTTCACCCTCAGACGTCAGCTTGAAAGTTCAAAGAAAGCAGTGGTCAGCCTGAGGGTGTTGATATCTCCGTAGATTTTCTCCAGGAATGGTACTGGTTATGGCCATATGCGTTTCCTCTGTTCCTCATATGTTGGACACCTTTGAAGCAGATGTTCGGCAGTCATTTTATCAGTGCCACTGTCACACTCATCAGTAGTTCCTATCTTTAATTTGTTGAATAGATGGTATCTCAATCTGTTATGACCCGTGCGAAGTCTGAAGATTACCACTTGTTCACTTCTGCTGAGCTGGTAATATGGATCATTTTTTTGATGGCCTGGATGCTCTGCTTCCCACTTGTGCCTGTATCTGCCCTTGATGAAACTCTTGGCCTCCTCATAAGTTATATTTGTGTCAAGTTGAGGAAGCTTTCCCCCTTCCTTTGCCAATCTGTCAGCCTCTTCACTTCCAGGGATGTTACAGTGAGAAGGGATCCACTGTATCACAACTCTTTTGTATTGCTGACATGGTCTGTGGAGTGTTACTCTTAGGTCATCCAGTTCAGCATTACTTTGACTTTTCAGCGTTGTAATTACTGACAACGCTACTGGTCTCTCTGAGCTTTCTTGTCATTAGGATTTCTGATGCATTTTTTAAGGCCTCTGCCTCTTCTCTGAAGTTACTTGAAAATTTCCCTGTTGCGACTGCTATCTTATTTTGTGTGCCATTGCTTAAGCTCAGGAAGACTCCTCCACCCCCATCTTCTGTTGCATTAGTTGCTGATCCATCTGTGTATGCATGGATCCAGGTGTTGCTTGGGTAATGTTTCTCTATATATTTTGTGGTTAGGCCTCTCCTTTCTGTTTCATTTTGGCTGTTCTTTCTCTCAATACCAGGAACGTTTTCTATCATTTCAGGGAAGCACTGTTGTTTCCAAGTTGGTAGCTTGTGTGCAGGGCTGAGCAAAAAAGGTCTTAATAGATGCTCCCTTCTGCATTGCAAACATTTGTTCATGCAATTTCGATTTAAAATGTACTTTCAGATCATATAATTCTGAAGCTACTACATTAATATCTTTGCTGCATAATCTACAAAAAGCATGGGTTGATCCTAACTTGGATGCATCTACAATGCCAGGGAAGAGTTTAACCCATTTGACTTGAAACTTACCATGACCTGCAAGCTTTTGTTTCTTTGAATTAGGCTCAGCCATCATTCAGTGGATGAAATATTTCAACTAATAATATTTGTAGACGAAGAGAATGAATAAAAAATACAACGAACAAAGCAAATGGCTAACAGCCAAAAAAAATAAAATAATAATAAACAAAATTATGAACAGAATATCAAATCTAGGAAGAAAAAACGTACCACCAAAAATTTACAAAATTATTATTTACGAGTTGGTAGCCTAGACCTGTGATAACACATTGCCACTTTATTAAAAAATAAAGCAGCGAATCTCGAGAGCTGGCATAAAGTAGGCCTACTCAACGCAAACAAACTTTTTTTTTCTAGTTATGTAGGGCCTACACAGAATATTATGACAATTTATCGGAAATACATTGAGGGGCAAGATGTAGGCCTAACTAGAAAGATTTGCTACACAGCAAAACAACAGCAATATTTAATAAGTTATAAGTACTTAGCTTTTTTAAACAAAATGGCGTCAAAGTGTGGTGGCAAGCAAGCGTCGTCGTTAATAACAGGTAACTTTAAAAATACATCATGTCACGCTGAAAACCGACAGCGTTTGTGGCCGAATTCAAGGTGTTTGCCGAATTCTTGGGTATAAAAGGATTTGAGTGATTGCTGGGAGAGACCCCAGTTTAAAAACGAACGCCGAGATTTCCGGAATTAAAAATAAAAAAAATTGGTTAAAAAAATTCCTGGGCTAGAAAATATTTTCTGATTTAAAATAAACTTGGGTTGGAAAATATTTTTAGAATTTAAAAAAAAAAAAAATTTTTTTTTTTTTTTGGGAGGGGGAGAAAAATCCGTACAACGAGTCTGTACGGCCGTACACTGCTAAAAGTATCAAAAATCCGTACATTGTACGAAAAATTCGTACAAGTTGACAGGTATGTAGGTAGTTGGGTTTTCATCCAGATGTAGATTTTTCCCCTTTAGCACCAATCTGGAGCTCTGTGGTTTGTTTGAAAGAGAAAACACTGAGTATGATGTTAGGGCCTGCTGCATCCGAATGCTTGCCGCAGTGATATGTGATATATTCCTCTGAGATCCACAGGGCTAAGTCGTCTGCAAAGGAGGCATTGTTGGTTCTTCTTGGAATATTCTCTGATATCTCATTTAAATATATATATATATATATATATATATATATATATATATATATATATATATATATATATATATATATATATATATATATATATATATATATATATATATATATATATATATATATATATATATATATATATATATATATGGGGGGGGGGGGGGGGTCAGCAGAACAAGAATGTGCATGAGACCCTTTATGACATTGGTAAATATTGTGCTGGAAATCCTAAGCAATAGGATGTGTTCCTTCCTTGTCAACAACCAGCCTGTTTATCCCCTGTCGAAGAATTCTTGTAAATCCTCTTGTTTTCTCTTAACAATATTTTTGTATAAAGTGCGCAGTTTGTAAATCTCACTTCTTTGGCAACTTGACCTAATACTCTTCCCTCCAATCTTAATTGGCCGTCAGGTTTAATGCAAATGAAAACTGGATTTTCACTCATCTATTTACTATATGGCCATAAACCCACCTTTCCTATTGATTTGATGTTAGAATTAAACAAAGAAGTACAGGTCTGGAACCCAGAATCTGAAATGCTCGGGGACGGCTATGTTTTGATATAGAATTTTAAAATTTTTTTGATTTTACCCAAAGTCACCCAAAATTTGATCAAAAAAACTTTTGATTTTCCTAAGATTTCGAGTTCCAGGTGTTCAGGTTCTGAAGGAATGGTACTATGAACAGGGCTTTGTTGAAATAATATTGCAGGAGAAGCACGTCTGCCTTTCAGACTTTTATCCCACACAAAAAAAGAAAGGAGAAAATACATAACAAAATAGCAGTTAAACAAAAAAAATATAGACAACGTCATAGCTATGGGCGTATAACCTCTATACTGTTCTTGGTGGTTTGTTACTGCGAAATAGCAGTTTTTTATTTTTAAATAAAAGTAGGCAGCATCACAGGTAAGGACATCTACACTGTTCTTGGTGGTTTGTTGGGTTGGCCATTTACAATAGTTTTGGAAGTTATCATATATTTACAAATTTTGCTCACAATAACATAGTACATAGTCTTAGTACCCAAGAAAAGTAAATACGGACTGTTGAGATTTGTGATAGATTTGTAACGAACAGACATCATATTCCACCAGTGTGGTAAACAGAACCAATGAGTGGTGGCCATCTGGCATGAGATTTAATAGGAGAAATCTAAATATTTTGCTAGGAAGTCCTCATTCTTGTTACTGACATGGAAAGTGTATACTTAAGCAAATTCCAGGTTTGTTATTTTTAAATAATCAGATTGTTTGAAAACTGAAAGTTAAATGAGCCTAAAAGCCTAACTCAGAACAAACAGTCTGTACATTCAGTGGAGGAAGAAAATTGATGAAGTAAATTTACAAAATAAAAGGGAATTTGAATTTCCTGTGATTGACGAGTTTACTACATGACATCAATGTGTAAAACTGAAAGTTGAATATTTGTGTTGCCTATTTTACTAATAGGACCCGAGCTGCTGACAGTAATTTATAATCTATGATTATAAAAGCACCATTGCTTCAGTGAGAGCAAGTCCATTTGTGACGTGACAACTTTTGGGCCTCACTCTTATTTTGTTTCATAGATGGATCAGCATTTTTTCATTTACCCATCTAAATGAATCTGTGTACACCAGCTTTCAAGTTCACTAATGTGATGTCCTGTTTTTAATTTTCAGACTAACAATGGTTGTAACTACATTGAAGACCTCTGCTCTCATGTTCAGATTGTTGGCAACATGGATACAACAATGTTAGGAAGTGAGAAAGTAGAACAACTTGGTTTATGCAAAGATGAAGGTAATAGATAGTGGGCATATAGTTCAAACTCTGTTTTAAGTTTTCTAGTCATTTCTGATAATTTAAAATTACCTACTTCCTAAAAATCTGCAGGATCAGAACATAATGGGAAGAGATTAAAAGCAAAGCAACACAAGTCAGCATAATGGACATAATTGGTAGATGGAAGAAATACCATCAGATTGGAGGGAAGAGTATTGGGTCAAGTTGCCAAAGAAGGGAGATTTACAGACTGCGCACTTTATACAAAAATATTGTTAAGAGAAAACAAGAGAATTTACAAGAATTCTTCGATAGGGGATAAACAGGCTGGTTGTTGACAAATAGATTCTACTCAGACCAGGTAGCTATAATAATAACTAGCAGATATACCCGGTGTTGCCCGAATGAAATAAAAAAAGTAACTGAACTTTTAATACAAACAGACAGAGGTTCTAAAATATAGATTAGATAGCCTGAAGTAGCCCAAAGTATCACCCGAATAACCCTAGTAGCCCAAAGTCGCCCAAATTATCTGCAGAGGTCGTCCAAAGTATCACCTAAAGTAACCCAAACATCACCCAAAGTAGCTCAGAGGCACCTAAATTATCACCTAAAGTAACACAAAATATCACCTGAAGTAGCCCAGTATCGCCCAAAATAGCCCAGAGTTGCCCAAAATATCACCCAAAGTCATCAAAAATATCACTGGAAGTAGCCCAAAGTCATCCAAAATATCGCCAGAAATCATCCAAAGTATTGCCCAAAGTAGCCCGAAAATCGCCCAAAGTAACTCATAGTCACCTAAAATATAGCCCAAAGTCGCCCAATATCGCCTGAAGCAGCCCAAAAGTCGCCTTTAATATAGCCTAAAGTAACACAAAATATCGCTCAAAGTCACCCAAAATACCGCCCGAAATAGTCAAAAGTCGCCCAAAATATCACTCGTCAAAGTATCACGCAAAATAGCCCAAAAATCGCACAAAGTTGCCCAAAAAGGCACCCAAGATATCGCCTCAAGTAATAAAAAAATCTAAAGTAGCCCAAAGTTGCCCAAAATAGCCAGAAGTTGCCCAAAATATCACCAGAAGAAGCCCAAAATATCACCTGAAGTTGCCCCAAATTGGCCAAAATATCACCCGAAATAGCCCAAAGTCGCCCAAAATATCGCCCACAGTTGCCAAAAGTATCACCCAAAATAGCCCAAAGTTGCCAAAAATATAGCAAAATACCCTCCCATTGTGGAATCAACAGAAATAAGAGGGCGGATGCTTCATCTGGAAGTAGCAGTAAAATGGAACAATTCAGCCACCCATTGCCCTATCGAGAATCAAAAACCATCATCCACAACTAGTACAAATGCCAGTGGAAGAAGAAAGGTGATGTATACAACAGGTATGACCCAGTCCACCAGCTTAATAGACACCATCTGACCATCATTTTCCACCTGAGAACTGGTCACTGCAGATTGCTAGGCCATCTCTATTGCCTCAGGATATCTCATTCGAATGAATGTCAACGTGGAACTGGACACCAGACCCCTGAACACATTCTCCAAAACTGCTTAACCCATGATGACCCACAAAGCCTGACCTGGCCAGTGGGTGCTGAGCTCGGGCAGAAGCTATGGGGCTGACCTGGACAAGACTGTGGACTTTGTCCTGGCAACAGATTTAGTATGACTATAAACTGAACACAGAAGAAGAAGAACTGGTTTATTCACAGAAAAAAGACAAAGATCATGAGAATAAATGTAGAAACTGATAGCCAGGCATCATTTAAAGACACACAACTACAAGATCTATGGACTGACATGTATCTTTGCAGCAAAACAGTCAAAATGAGCAGAACAAAGCTTTCAAAATACGGCTATTCAAGGTAAAAGGAGTGAAACTCAGAGCTGCTGGACCAGTTGCAGTCAAACAGAAAAGATACAACATCACGAAACTGAAGGATCCCCTCACCAGAAAAGCTTTCGTGGTCGACGTAAAGAGAAGATATGAGATTATCAAAAGCCAGGAAAGAACAGAGACCGATGATGTTGACCAGAGATTCAACACCATCTCAACAATATACAAGGAAAGCAGCAAGTCATGCTTGGGATTCCAGGAAAGAAAGAGCCAAGACTGGATAACACCAGATATGCTAAACACCATAGCAAAGAGAAAGGAAATGAAAAGAAAGAAAACAGAAGCTAAATCTCCCAGGTTAAAGGCAATATATAGTGAACAGTACAGTCAGCTGGACAAGGAAGTTAAACATCAAACCCGTGCTAACAAAAGGACATTTCTGGATGACCTTTCAAGACAGGCAGAAGAGGCAGCACTGAGAAATGAACAAAGCACAGTATACAAAATAACTAAAATCATCAGTGGAAAACGAGGTGCAAACAATATTACATTAGTAAGAGAAGCACGGAAATCTCATCACGACAGTAGAGGAACAGGAAACAAGATGGGCAGAGCATTTCAGAGAAACTCTGAATAAGGAACCACCAGAGATACAATTGAATGTTCCTGAGGCTGAAAATGATCTAGATGTTAATACAGACATCCCACGAAAAGAAGAAATCATCACAGCAATCAAAGGGTTAAAGAATGGAAAAGCTCCTGGTCATGATAACTTAAATGCAGAGCTATTTAAGACAGACCCAGAGCTAGCAGCAGAACTATTAGAACCACTATTTGCACAAGTCTGGAAAACAGGGACAACACCAACAGAGAGGAGAAAAGGAATAATTGTCAAATTGCCCAAGAAGGGAGATCTTGCAGACTGCAATAATTGGAGAGGAATAACTCTTCTCTCAGTTCCCAGCAAAATACTAGGCAGGATAATTATACAGAGAATCTCAAAAGCAGTAGACCACAAACTGAGGAAAGTAATAGTAATAGTAATAGCCCCTTCAGTCATAACTGACTATGGGAATGCGCCCCTGAGGTGGCAGCCCTCAGCTGCTTATTTTCCTGGTGCTCCTTTCGACGTTTTCTCCTCACCTCTGCTTCTTGTGTGAGCCTCTCTTCGCCTAATCTGAGGTGGTGCCGTAAATAGCATCGCCACTTAGTGCGATCGGCAGCTTCATCCTCCCATGTTGCTGGATCCATGTTCAGTGCCCTCATATCTCTCTTGCACACATCTTTGAACCTCAGCTGTGGTCGCCCAACTGTTCTCTTGCCATCTGCTAATTGTCCGTAGAAGATATCTTTTGGGATGCGACCATCTTCCATGCGGCGAACATGGCCAATCCAGCGAAGTCTGCGCTGTCTAAGCAGCGTATACATACTTTGAAGGCCAGCACGTGACAACACCTCGACATTTGTCACTTTATCTTTCCACAAGATGCCGAGGATGCGGCGTAGACACCGTAAATGGAAGGTATTGAGCCTTCTTTCTTGCTTAGCATAGGTCGTCCAGGTCTCGCTGCCATATAGGAGTGTGCTGGTGACGCAGGCATTATATACCGCAGCTTTGGTCTTCATTGTGAGTTTAGAGTTTCCCCAAACACGCGA
This sequence comes from Oreohelix idahoensis, assembly GCA_024509875.1. Classification (NCBI taxonomy): domain Eukaryota; kingdom Metazoa; phylum Mollusca; class Gastropoda; order Stylommatophora; family Oreohelicidae; genus Oreohelix; species Oreohelix idahoensis. Next base: position 499,361 of record JAMPIV010011143.1, read on the forward strand.
TGTGAGGCGGGCAAAGGTAGCTGCAGCTTTGCCAATGCGGCTGTCGATTTCTGTATCCAGTGAGAGTTTGTCATTGATGGTAGACCCTAGGTATGTGAAGTGGTGCACCACTGCCAATTCATAGTTATCGATAGTGATAACTGGTGCAGCACCCACATCCTGACTCAGCACATTCGTTTTCTTTAGACTTATTGTGAGGCCAAAGTCCTTGCATGCTTTAGTGAAGCGATTTATCAAGCTCTGAAGCTCCTGTTGGCTTTGAGTGACGACTGCAGCATCATCAGCGAACAACAAGTCTCTTATAGCGACCCTTCTGATTTTTGTCTTTGCCTTCAGCCTTGAAAGATTAAACAGAATGCCATCTGACCTAGTGTGAAGGCATATTCCTTCAGTTGCATCTCTGAATGCATGTTTCAAGAGTAAGGCAAAGAAGATTCCGAAGAAGGTCGGAGCCAGAACACAGCCTTGTTTAATGCCACTTCGTATATCAAAGGGCTGTGACGTGCTTCCAGCATATTGGACTGTTCCCTTCATGTCGTCATGGAATGACTTTATCATTTCCAGCATTTTAGAAGGGCAGCCTATTTTCAGGAGGATTTTAAAGAGTCCATCCCTACTAACCAGATCGAATGCTTTTGTGAGGTCTATAAAGGCGATATATAATGGTCTTTTCTGCTCTCTTGATTTTTCCTGAAGCTGGCGGAGAGAGAAGATCATGTCTGTTGTTGATCTGCCAGCTCGGAATCCACACTGTGCCTCTGGATATATGCGCTCAGCTAACTTGTGTAGTCGCATTAAGATGACTTTGGCAAAAACCTTACCAACAATACTAAGAAGAGAGATGCCTCTGTAGTTATTGCAATCACTTCTGTCTCCTTTATTTTTATACAGTGTTACAATCTTGGCATCTCGCATGTCTTGAGGAATAGTTGTCTCTTCCCAGCACTGGCACAGCATCCTATGCAGGGGATGTAATAGTGTGCTCTTACAGCATTTGATTAAATCAGGAGGAATCCCATCACTGCCTGGTGCTTTGCCAGAGGCCAAGCTATCAATGGCCTTACTGAGTTCCTCTAATGTTGGTTCGGCATCCAGCTCCTCCATAGTTGGCAGACTATTGACAGCATCAAGGGCTGCAGGCGTAACGGTATTTTCTCTAGCGTAAAGCTCAGAGTAGTGCTCGACCCACCTCTCCATCTGCTTACCCTTATCGGTTAGCTTCTCTCCGCTGATGGTTTTTAGCGGTGCCGTCTTACTTTTATGGGGGCCAAGTGCTTTCTTTATACCGTCATACATTTGTCTAATGTTGCCTGTTTGCGCTGCGATCTGGATGCTCTCACTGAGCTGGAGCCAATAGTCATTTGCACAGCTTCGAGCAGTTTGTTGAACTTTGCTTCTCGTAGCCCTCAGGATCTGTAGGGTTCTGGCACTCGGTGAACGTTTGTATTCATTCATAGCACTGCGCTTAGCTTCAATAACAGGTGCCATCACATCTGATGAAGCGTCAAACCAGTCATTTGACTTTGCTGTTTTCTTACCAAAGGTGGCAAGTGCAGTACTTTGAATGGTGTTCCTTAGATGCTCCCAGTTCTCTGTAATAGTATCACCATGCTGAGGGCTACTGAGCACTTTCTTGAAGGTCGCAGTGAATTGAGCGATCATGAAAGGGTCTGACATCTTGCTGGTATCAATGCGTGGTTTCCCTTCATGTCTGACACGATAGAGTTTTCTTGGTTGTGCTCTGATTTTGCAGCAAACCAAGGAGTGATCTGTGTCACAGTCTGCACTATGGTACGAGCGCGTGGAGAGCACAGACCTGAGGAGTGGCCTTCTGACGAGAATCAGGTCAAGTTGGTGCCAGTGCTTGGATCGTGGGTGTCTCCATGACACCTTATGCTGGGGTTTTGTCTGAAAGTAGGTGTTGGTCACGCAGAGGTCATGGTGGACGCACAACTCTAAGAGCCGTTGTCCATTTTCATTCATCTTGCCAATACCAAACCTGCCCAGACATGAAGGCCATGAAACATTATCGGCACCCACTCTAGCGTTAAAGTCACCAAGGAGAACAAGCTGTTCTTGCCTAGGTATGCTTTTGATTACTGCTGCTAGATTCTCGTAGAACTCATCTTTAGCTTCTGAGGCAGAGTACAGAGTAGGAGCATACACACTGACAAGGGTGATGGGACCTGTGCTAGTTTGCAGGCAGAGCGTTAACAGGCGTTCTGATCCATTCTCGCCTGGTTCAACCATGTTAGTTAGCGATTTTTTGACCGCAAAACCTACTCCGTGTTCTCTAGCTTTATTAAGATCTTTCCCTTGCCAATAAAATGTGTAGTCCTTCTCGCTCACCGTTCCAGAGCCCGCCAGGCGCGTTTCCTGAAGTGCAGCTATATCCACCTGAAGTCGTTTAAGCTCATCATTAATTATGGCTGTCTTCCTTACATCGTTTACATCCTGTAGGTTTTCGGATAGTCCAGTCAACATAGTCCGACGTTTCAGCATCCCAATCTGAGAGTTTGCTTATTTCTATTTTTTCGATAATTGCTTGGGGCAAAATTTTCTGTCCACAGTTCGGGTTTGACCCTAATCCCCATGCACCCAATGGGGAAAGCAGACAGTGGCGGGACAACACCTTATTGACTGGGGGCTGCCCAGCTTGAAGCGGGCGGTAGCTGTCCAGTGAGATCCTAGAACCTCTCCCACTGTCGGAAGTAGCCCCTGGCGCCATGCCCTACGCCAATTGGGCAAAATGCTTATAACCGGTAACTGCTACTTCCCGTGTTTTGCCGACACCTATAGGGTGAAGCTGGAGTGTCCTCTCCAGGGCGCGAGCTTGGGCACAGTTATATGGAGATCAAGCTGTTGCCCATGCAGCATGTTCCCCCTCTCCACACAGCCAGTAGATCCAAAGGAACGGCAGTAGCCGATACAGTTTGGTACCAGCCATGTCGCAGGAGTTGCCAGAATAATGTCGAATCGACATTAGACTGCCTTAGGGACTCCGACTCCGGATTTATCCTCAGGGTTTACTCCCGAAGCCAATTCCACAAATGGATATTCCCGCAAGGCAGCGGTGGTTTGAATTCAGAGTTCCTTCTCTTAGATAAGCTACCAACCAAGGATCACGAGCCCTATCTGCCCGAAGCTGCTGGTTTTAAGGCGCCAGTCGCTCGCCTTTGCCCCTTCTCCCGTCAGTGGAAACAGTTTCGCCGGGCTCAAATTGAGCCACACGTGAAGGCCGGGAGCTGGACTTGGTTGTCAGAGGCTGTTTGAGGCGCGTGCCATAGAAGTATTTTATCTGCAGTGAGAGCTTATCCTCACTACAACTCCCGGCAATAACAACCTTTTGAGGAAAGAACAAGCAGGATTTAGAAAGAACAGAAGATGTGTAGATCATATATTTACCCTTAGGAACATTATAGAGCAGTGCTCAGAATGGCAAAGACAGCTGTACATTAATTTCGTTGATTTTGAAAAGGCTTTTGACAGTATACATAGGGACAGTTTATGGAAAATACTGAGGGCTTATGGAATTCCAAGCTGCATAGTGTCAATCATAAAAAGCCTTTATGCCAACTTTACGTGTAGCATTGGGCAGAGCAACCTAACCTTTGAAGTGAAGACAGGAGTACGACAGGGATGCCCCTTATCAACCACTCTATTTTTAACAGTCATAGACTGGGTGATGCGCCAGACAACAGAGGGCAATCCAAGAGGAATAAGATGGACTACATTTTCTACATTGGAAGATCTGGAATATGCAGATGACATTGCCCCTTCTAGCACATTCACATCAACACATCCAGGAAAAAACGGATAGACTTAATAAGTATAGCCAGCAGGTGGGCTTGAACATCAACCTAAAGAAGACAGAGGTCATGACGCTCAGTGTGAGCAACCCTGAGCCCATATCAGTAAGGAATCAGCAACTGGAACAGACAGATGCCTTCACATACCTAGGATGCATAGTAACACCAGACGGCGGTGCAAGCAAAGACAACAACAGAATGAACAAAGCAAGAACAGCCTTTTTTAGTCTAAACAACATCTGGAAGTCCTCTCAGTACAGCGCAAGCACAAAATTAGGATTATATCAGAGCTGTGTGCTTTCTGTGCTTCTCTATGGCACGGAGAGCTGGAGAGTTACAGAGAAGGAAATGTCGAAATTGTCCTCTTTTCACACAACATGCCTAAGAAAAATTCTCCGAATATTTTTGGCCGAATACCATCACCAACCAAGATCTGCTTACTCGGAGCAAGCAAGAGGACATGCACACCATCATAGCTGGCAGACGCTGGAGCTGGGTTGGCCATGTCCTCAGAAGAGACCCCGATGCCATCACAAGAACAGCTAGGCTATGGACCCCTGAAGGAAAACGAAAGAGAGGCCGACCAAAAACAACTTGGCGGAGGACTGTGGAGGCTGAGATGCAAAGAATGAACCAGAGTTGGGGCACTGTATGAAGGATGGCTGCCGACCGAGCAGAGTGGAATCAATTTGTTGTTGCCCTACAAGACGCCACCAGGCGTAATGGCCACTGACTGCTTTGACGGTCGGCGGCTAAGGATTAAAGAAAGAAGAAGGTAAAAGGAGCTTTAATTATTGCATTCAACCAGTCAGTCAAGCCTAGCTCCCCCACAGAGCACATGATTGCAGCACCCACATGCAAACAGGTGTTGACATGGGGCAAGTAAATTAGTGTCAGTTAAGTAACAGATACCAGACAGATGGTAAAATAAACCTTTTGTCAGTCGCAGTAACAAACTAGACTTATTGAAGGTTAGAAAATACCCTTGTCAGCTACAGTAACAAAAAGCAGAGAAATAGAAGGTTAAAAAATACCTTTGTCAACTAAAATAACAAAAATGAGACAGATATAAAGGATAACTAAACCTTTGCAGACACAGTAAGAAAGTGAAAGTTGCAGAAAGTTAAAAACCTTTACCAGTTACATTAACAAAAAAGTGACAGAAAGTAAAAAAAACCTACGTCAGTCATCATAACAAAAGTTCTTTTGGGGGCATGAACACAAATCAGAATTATTTTCAAGAACTAACATTCATAGATTTGTTCTCAAGATTCAAAATTGTGTAGATCCACCAGGCAAATATTAAATAGAAACAACAAGTACATGTGAATAGACATTATATAAACATAATAAATTGTGCACAAGATGATGACAGACACCTGTATATATATATTTGACTGACGCTGACATTCAAGGTGCACAGTCAAGTCACGATCACTTATCATCATCACTATTATTCTTCATCTCCCTGTGGAGCATAAACCTTCAACAAGTTCATGTTAAGCCCTCCTGGCGTGCACTATTTATTTTATTTCATTCCATGTCTGTTTTATTTCTTTTAAGTCTGCCTTCAAATCCCTTCTCCGTCATTTTTTGGGGGGTTTTGTTATTTGGGCAACTCATACTGGTACCTTCGGAATTTCAGAACAAGGACTACTTATAACTTTCATCTAATCTCTTAAGTGTAAGTCCTATTAAACACCAACATTTTTTTTCACCATCCCTTGTTCCACTAGTACTCACCTATTTCTTGATTGTAGATCCACATTGGTGATCTTGTCATTCCATTTGAAATTATAGATCCACTTATGAAGTTTAATGAGAGATGCAACTTTTCAGTGGAAACAGAAAGTCACCCTAAGCAGAAATTAATGTAAATAAATTTTAAAAACTGTTACAGTCTTAATTTTACTGGCCCATATGTTTCAGATGTGGAGTCACGATGTGGCAGTCATATTTTTTTTTTTTTACGCCCGCTAATACTCGAGGCGAAATCTCAGGTTATTGTTAATGTCTAACCTGACATTGATTTTACGTGAGTATCCCTTTTCTTGTACAGAGACAGGTGTCCCTCGCCATTCAGGCAGATACTCGCCGATTTCGGAGGTACCCATTAGAGCTGGGTCGGCTCAGGAGCCGCCAATCCCTGGTCGACAACACTCCTTCAAATGTCCTCGCCAGGTCTCGAGTTAATCCAGTCCAATTCCCGGTCGACGAAAAATCCTCAAATGCCGTCGCCCGGGTTTGATCCTGAATCACCTGGTCGCCAGAGCGGTGTTGTAACCACTACGCTACACATCATTTTACATTTTGGCTAAGCCATAAATCATGTACTGCCTAGTAACCCTTTGTTCCACTGGAACTTTTCAGGTTCATGTCCTTAGTTCCATATTAGTTGATCTTGTCATACAGCTTCAATCCTTCTGTTATACACTAGCACCAGTTTACTTGATATATTAGTTATCTGTGAAACTAAAAGTTCTTCTGAGAAATCTTATCTGTTTTATTCCCAGTGATCTTCTCATTGACTTGATCTGTTGTCCAGGACTCTGGCACTAATCAGATAAGATTGTGATGTACCCTTGTGCTGTTTTATTGCAAGAACTCATATCTTCCTCTGAATTTGATAAAAAAAAATACATTGTGCCAAAGTCTACAGCTGGGCTGCGATATCAGTGCCTTTGGGCCTGGGAGAGCTGATTTCAGCAAGTATTTTTACTTGGGTTTACTTTTCTCAGCCTTTGGCTGTCCCCAGTCTGCCTGCAAGGCAGCAGATAGTTTGAAATCCGATGAAACAAAATCCAAACTCAATACAGGGCAACATATGAGAAGATAAAATCAATAATAAAAAATTACTTGAACCCTTTACAGTCCAATTCGCCCAAAAGCACCTGTATTTTGTCTTTTATTGTACAGTCCGATTCGCCTGAAAGTGCCAGGCAACAGGTTGCTTATTTCATTGCTACGCGAGGGGTCAGAAAGGCTAAGAGGTATGGCATCCGCCTCGAATTCTAAAGGTACCAGGTTCAATTCCTAGTAAAGGGAATGTAATTTATGGACATTTTCTTTCAGAACCAGTGGTCGTAATGGTCGTACTCCCCTCTGGTCTGCTGGGTAGTGAGATCGGATGTCTAGCCTTTTCGGATAAGGGAGAAAAAATAGGAGGTCGTGTATGCAAGTTGCGCACAATAAAATTCCCACAGCAGTTGGAAATTGTAAAGAGGCGGCCATAAGGCACTGCCCTGGTAAAATTTAAAAATTAGAAACCTACCCACCACAAATGATATAGAATGTGTGATTCCTATATACACACACATTGGGATTCTCGCTGGTGCTATAGAGTTCATACACTGTGCTGAGATCCTCCTTGTGTGATCTAAAGGAGGAGATCGGGGCACTGATGGAGTAGTCCATGTGCAATGAAGATAGTCCATAAAACCACAACCATATGTTTGTACAAGGTGACTAAATCAACGATGATGATCAGATTGCTTCCTGTTGTATCCCTCTGTAAAGAGTTTCCTATCATCAACGAGAAATGGAATTCAGGACAGTGATTATTTTCAAGATAAGAGTTACTTTTACAGTAAGCTCCAGCTGTCAGCAAAAACAATAGTGAAGTTGAAAGAGGCAATGAAGGTGGAATGGGTTCAATTCTCTGCTCAAAGCGACAGGAGACTGACACTTGGGAGTCATGACACAAGTGAGCCTGCTCCCGCCCCCGCCCCCCCCTCCCCCCCCCCCCCCCCCCCCCCCCCCAGAGTGTAAAGGAGATTAAAGGGCTGAAACACTTGGTTGACGACCAGGGGGGGTTCTTCTTCTGATGATCATTGTCATGATATACATGTGTGATTAGAGAATTAAGTAACCTATTAAGAGTGTGTACCAGTATTGTAAAAGTACGCAAGCATGAAGTGTACATGTAAGTTTAATGCTATGAACACACATTGTGACTGAAGAGGATTCAGGGGCATATCCTTTGTCCTGTCCTGCTCTTGGAAATGGATGGATTAAGAGGCGCGTCATTTTCCCATGCCAGGAGGAGGTTTGTAGCAAAACCATTATATGTTATTGTATGGATGTGCGTTGTTTGTATTCCCGTGCCAAGAGGAGGTCTATGTTATAAGACCCTGGCTGTTCCAGTATTTGGAAGCCTAATAAGAGCTTTAGTACAAAGCCTGGATATTAGAAGCGCGTTGTGGTTTTCCCGCGCTCTAAAGTTCTGAATGAACTTGGATGCCTGGTGATCAGACCAGAGAGATACATGTGTGAGGGGTGAATGCTGCACTTACAATGAATGCAGTGGCTGCCAGTACATAAGAGTGACTGTATCACATATTCTAGTGATGCAAGTATCTTTATACGTTTGTTACTGATGTCCAGGACTATGCTGTTGAGATTATATGTATGGAACTGTGATCCAAACTTCTGTCAAGTTATTTATTTGTGTATGTACTGTCTTGAGTGAGGCTGCCCATCCAATTTATATACCAAATATTACACAGAAAGATGCATCACAAAATCTATCTCGTGGCATCTATTTGGAGGGTCGTCCTAGCCCGTTATACTGGAAATAAATTTTGTGACACTCAGATTGCCTCCTGTTGCATCACATTGTATAGAGTTTCCTATCATAAAGTTGTGCTGTGACACTCAAATTGCCTCCTGTTGCATCACATTGTATAGAGTTTCCTATCATAAAGTTGTGCTGTGACACTCAGATTGCCTCCTGTTGCATCACATTGTATAGAGTTTCCTATCATAAAGTTGTGCTGTGACACTCAGATTGCCTCCTGTTACATCACATTGTATAGAGTTTCCTATCATAAAGTTGTGCTGTGACACTCAGATTGCCTCCTGTTGCATCACATTGTATAGAGTTTCCTAACATAAAGTTGTGCATGAGGCTGGCAACCTCATCACATAAACCACACTGCAACAGAAAGCATTGCTGACAAAGCCAGAGAGGGCTTGATGTGGGCTTCCTGCAAAGACCAGCCCCATAAGGAATGAAAAGGATAATGGTGATAATGAATGATATAGTATGCTAAAATATCTAATAAACAATTGTATATCACAGCATTTATCCCATATAGCTTCAGATGTGTCACATGACAATTGTATATCACAGCATTTATCCCATATAGCTTCAGATGTGTCACATGACAATTGTATATCACAGCATTTATCCCATATAGCTTCAGATGTGTCACATGACAATTGTATATCACAGCATTTATCCCATGTAGCTTCAGATGTGTCACATGACAATTGTATATCACAGCATTTATCACATATAGTTTCAGATGTATCACATAAAGATTGTATATCACATTATTTATTCCATATAGTTTCAGATGTGTCACATGAAGATTGACTATTACATTATTTATCCCATATAGTTTCAGGTGTACCACATGAACATTGTATATCACATTATTTATCCCATATAGTTTCAGATGTATCCCATGACGATTTTGTATATCATATTATTTATCCCATATAGTTTCAGATGTATCACATGACAATTGTATATAACATTATTTATCGCATATAGTTTCAGATGTATCAAATGAAGACCAGCGTATCAACATCACTGAAAGGGTTTACAAGAAAGACTATACCAGTGTTGCAGTATTGATCAGCGACAGTTATAGCGAATCTAGAACCACTGAAGATGATGTGTCTGTGGATTCCATTATTTGTCATGACAGTAAAGCTGATGCTTGTGAAATCCAGAATGATTGCAAGGTGACAGTAAAAAAGGAAATTGGATCATATCAAAATGTGTTAATAAGTGGGACAACTGCTGAAAATCGTGCCATTCATAATGGTTGTAAATTAATTAGCAGTTTACAGATTAAGAAAGTACAGGCAGGAGATAAGCTTTACAAGTGTAACATTTGTGGTCTAGGGTTTACATGTTGTAGTCATTTGAAAACACACAATAGAATTCATACAGGAAAGGAGCCTTGCAACGGTGATGTTTATGGTGTAGGGTTTATACAAGGTAGTAATTTGAAAATACACAAAAGAAAACATACAGGAGAGAAGCCTTACAAGTGTGATGAATGTGGTATAGGATTTGCACAAAGTAGTGATCTGAAAATACACAAAAGAGTACATACAGGAGAGAAGCCATACAAGTGTGATTTTTGTGGTAAAGGGTTTGCACGTTGTAGTCATATGAAAACACACACAATAATACATACCGGAGAGAAGCCTTACAAGTGTGATATTTGTGGGGTAGGGTTTATACAACTTAGTAATCTGAAAAGGCATAAAGTAATGCATACAGGAGAGAAGCCTTACAAGTGTGATGTTTGTGGTCAAGGGTTTGCACGTTGTGATGATCTGAAAACACACCGAAGAATACATACTGGAGAGAAGCCTTACAAGTGTGATATTTGTGGGGTAGGGTTTATAAAACTATATAATCTGAAAAATCATAAAAGAATGCATACAGGAGAGAAGCCTTACAAGTGTGATGAATGTGGTATAGGATTTGCATGGAGTAGTTATCTGAAAATCCACAAAAGAAAACATACAGGTGAGAAGCCTTACAAGTGTCATGTTTGTGGTAAAGGATTTGCATGTAGTTGTGATCTGACAACACACAAAATAATACATACAGGAGAGAAGCCTTACAAGTGTGATGTTTGTGGTAAAGGGTTTGCACGTTGTGGTGATCTGAAAACACACAGTATAATACATACTGGAGAGAAGCCTTACAAGTGTGATATTTGTGGGGTAGGGTTTATGCAACTTAGTAATCTGAAAAGGCATAAAAGAATGCATTCAGGTGAGAAGCGTTACAAGTGTGATGTTTGTGGTAAAGGATTTGCATGTAGTAGTAATCTGAGAGCACACAAAAGAATTCATACTGGAGAGAAGTCTTACAAGTGTGATGTTTGTGGTGTAGTGTTTAAGTCTGGTAGTCAACTTACAGCACACACAAAAATACATACAGGAGAGAAGCCTTACAAATGTGATGTTTGTGGCATATTGTTTACACATTACTCCAGTCTGAAAGTACACATAAGATTACACACAGGATAGATACCTTACAAGTGTGATGTTTGTGGTTTAGGGTTTACTGGGTCTGGTCATCTTACTTTACACAAAAGAATACACACAGGAGAGAAGCCTTATAAAAGTTATGTTTGTGGTGTAGGATTTACTAGGTGTAGTGAGCTGAACATACACAAAAGAAGAATACACACAGGAGAGATGCCTTACAAATGCGATGTTTGTGGTGTAGGATTTACTAGGTGTAGTGATCTTAAAATGCATAAAAGAATACACACTGGAGAGAAACCTTACAAGTGTGATGTTTGTGGCTTGGAATTTTCATTGGGTTTTATTCTGGAAAAACACCAAAGAACACAAGCAGGAGAGAAGCCATAACCATGTGATGTTTGTGGTGTGGGATTTACTAGCTGTACTTATATGAAAGCACATAAAAGAATATATTGTGAAGTGAAGCCTTTCATATGTGATTTTGTGGTGTATTGTTTACACAATACTTCAGTGTGAAAGCACACACAAGAGAACATACAGTAGAGATGCCTTACAAGTGTGATGTAGGGTTTACATAGTGTAGTAATCTTACAACACTCAAAAGAATGCACACATGAGAGAGGCATTACAGGTGTGATGCTTGTGGTGTAGGGTTTATGAGATAAAGTTATCTGCAAAACACACAAAAAAGAATACTTACAGGAGTGAAGTGTTGAAAATGTGATATTTGTGATGTACCACACAGTGCAGTAATCTTGCAACACACAAAGGATACGTACAGAAGAGAAGCCTTAACAGTGTGATGTTTGTTGTGTAAGGTTTACTAGGTGTAGTTATCTAAAAATACACAGAAGAATACACACAGGAGAGAAGCCTTATAAGTGTGTTGAATGTGGTTTAGAGTTTTCAGTTTATTCTAATCTGAAAAGACACACAAAAATACATACAGAAGAGAAGCTGTACATATGAGATGTTTGTGGGTTACTGTTTACTTGAAGTAAAGTGTTATATATATTCTGCATTTCTGTATGGTGCAGAAACATGGACGATGAATAAGCATTTGGAAGAAAGAATTGAGGCTCTTGAAATGTGGATATATAGAAGAATGGGGCGTATCTCATGGAAAGAGAAGAACACAAATAAGGAGGTCCTAGAAAATCTAGGTATGAAAAGAGAACTAATGAGGGAGATCAAAGTTCGGCAGCTAAAATACTTTGGCCACATAAAAAGGCATAACACCTTGCAGAAGACCATAACAGAAGGGAGAGTTGAAGGCAAACAGCCAAATTTCATAACTCAAGTTGTACTCACATTTGAGATATCTTGGGCAACAAAATACCCCAAAAAAAGCTAAAATTTGCCTTTTTTCTACTGTTTTTCACCCATAGACTGCAAGTCTTTAGTATATACCTCAATGTGTGGGGACCCAAAGACGCAGCAATAGTGAACGCAGTCAGCGACTCATAGCTTGACTGCTTGCGTCAGGACCAGCGAACCAGAGCTGGTCAAGACCGCACTCCACCTCCACGTGGTGGTCCTAGAAACAGTCTGCAGCAGTGCAGTCTGGCTGAGCGAGTGCGGATCGAAATGGGAAGGCAAACCCGGTCCCTAAAAAATGCCGTGCAGAAGTCGGATGTGTCGACCGAAAGGTGCAGATATCACAGCTTAGGCGCAAACAGACACAACGCAACCACCGTCCTTTTCAGGGCGAACGAGGAAGAAGGAAGAAGAAGATACCTCAATGTTTTGGATTTTTTTCAGTCATTTTGCTTGTATAAATGACCAGATATAGCTATTAGCTTATAATTCTGTGTTTTTCATTTTGGGGGTTTAACCTCCCCTTAAAGTAGACTAGAGTTAACGGATATGGCTTTATTAAGGAAGAATAAATTATAGGAGAATACTGAGCAACAGAAAGTTTGTAAATTGTGATTCTTGAGTAGCAGAGAGTAACATTACTGCATCGACCAATCATTTCTTTATGACCTTTCAACTCTGTAGAGCAAAGGCCTTCAGCAAACACACTCCAGGTTTTCATATCATGCACTATCCAGTCAAGGTCTTCTTTATACTATTCATATCTGTCTTTTCATCTGACAAACACCTAACACTGTGTATAGATCTATATAAACATCTTAACATATTGCCTCTAAGAAAGCATTTCATCTTCAACAAAGCCAAATTCATTCACAAAATCCTATCACAGATTGCTCCAACGTATCTGTGGCCCATTTCCAAATACAATATAAGATGCAAGCAACACTTAAATAAATTACACGTGCCCAAGCCCAAGGCTTGACTTATTCAATAAAAGTTTCCTTTTTTTCTGCTGCTCATCTGTGGAACAATCTTCCACCTGACCTAAAAAGCATGCTTAGTCCATATTCATACAATCGTAGACTTTTCAAATACATCATGAGTGCAGATTATATGCCACCCTTATTTAGTTATGTTCCTAAATAATTATATAATATCATATGTAGATTTTAAGAATAGTTTTGCCCTGTTAAATATTGATTATGAAAAAGTATTGTAAATGTGTGTAACTGTTATCGCACTGTTACAATGTTGTAATTTTATTTTATTTTGTTTATTTTATTATTAAAATAAAAATATTTAAATGCATGTGAGAATAAATGGATTCAGTATGGAAGACGAGAGAAAGGAAGGGCAGAATGTTAAGATGAGCCTGCGCCCCCAGTTCTAAACCCTATGAAAATAAAGTGTGTTGGTTCATTCATGATAAAAACCCAGACCACCCTAATGTAGTGTCATTAATCTCTAACGCCCCCCGCTTAAAAAAATATTTTTTGCTACTGAAAAACAAAAATGTGGCTGAATGTAAATTAGTTACCTCATGATCATCATGACCTTTCAACTCCTTAAGGAGCACATGCGTTATGCCTCATCTTCCTGTTCTGTGCCATCAGGTCAAGGTTGTTCCATATCTTGTTCATCCCCTTCATGTCTGTCTCCATGCATGGAGGCACATCTGGAGTCATCCTTATATAACCACCAGGTAAGCACAATACTATATTATACAGATGTGGAAGTGAACCTTGTCTGTGAAGCTAATTGCGCCCTCATTGACTCTTGAAATCATCCACACACTTCCGGGGATTCCCCCTGTGGTGAAATGTGTTGAGAACCCAGCAATGCATACTAAGCTCTAAGCTTGGAGGAGTCACTTGAGCCCCAGACGTAACTCTGGCTTTTACTTGGTTTTCTGCATGCAGGAGGATCTCACTGTGGAACCATGATAAAACTGACTACTGCTTTCTTTGAGAACATTCAAGTGGACGTCTGAGAGTGTACGAAGAAGAAGAAAAGAAGAACCATGATAGGTGGGGGGGGAGCTGAAAAGTGGTTCTGTGTAGGACATGAGAATTCCTTGGAAGAGCCCAGAACCAGAGCACAGTATTTTAGCTCTGCCTATTTGGAGAGCCTCCTTGGATGGCGGATAATGCACAGTATGCCTTGCGCTTCTTCCTCTTAGCTTGGGATCATATGTGATTATCCTTTGCAAGCCAAGCTGGACAAACTGGAGCTCATGCCTTCAACTCAACACATTTCGGAATGGCAGAAAACCTACAGGAAAAGCCTAAATCTACAATGTAGATAATACCAAGGAGTTACAACTTGGTATTGGCTGCAAAAGAGCGAGAAGCTCAGCAGTCATAGTTAAACAACAACAACTACAACAACAACAACATGTCTGTCTCCACTTCTCATCTCTGTGTATCCTCTGGTCTTTCTCTACCTCCTTTACCCTGGAGATTCCAGAAGAAGATGTGCCTGGTAAATCTTTCAGCAGGTTTGCTCAGTATTGTGTCTTATCTGTCTCCAGCATCTTCTTTTCCCGTCTTATAAATGATATTTTGTCTAGTGTAACATTCTTCTTTCACTGGTTCTTCCTTGTCATAAATTGGTGGATAACATTAGATGACATTTAGTGTCCTTTAGGCAGTTTTGAAAGTTGCTGATGTTAGCCTGGTACGAGCTTCCCATTCTACAAGTTCTTTCTGTACTTCCTTTAACAACATTAGTGTAATATCTTCACTATGGTATGGCTGTTTATCCCCATGTCCTGAGGACAGCACCATTTTTCTTGTGTTCAGTTTCTTCTTTTCTAGGCCTTACACCTTATTTTGCACAGTCCCAGTATGTCAGTATAATCATTTCCCATTTTTGCTGCCACCTGTACAATTTCCCCATGTTTATTTAGTGAAGGATATATCCAGATACTATTTCTTGAGATTGTGTTAAGAGACAACAGTGTTAGCAGCTCTCATTCCCCCCTTTCTCTCCCCCCCCCCAACTTTTATTGGCTTACAGTTTCTGAGGGATGAGGTAGCAGGTCTGATGTCCAACCCTCTTTGCCCCTCCACTAATTTAAGTTCCCAAATCATACAATTATATGTAGATATTGATGATGTTTTTGCTGTTTTGAGTATATTTTATTTCTGAATTATAATTAGATACTGTCATTGTGAGTATACTGTTATCATAATATTACAATTTAAAAAATATTGAAAATTAATATTTAAAATGCATGTGAGAATAAATGGATAAAAGATGAGAGAAAGGAAGGGCAGGATGTTAGAGAGCCTTGAAATTAAAAGTTTGTTCCTTCGTCACCTTCTGTAGCATGCCTGGCAGGTTACATAGTTATAATTAATGGGCTGCAGTAACACATGTGCCAAGCAGGTCATAAAAGACAGTTAAAGATGGCTGGGAATCTGACTAATAAACACATCATGTCAAGCAGATTGCTAGAGAAATCACCACTGCATGATGTACTGCTTTGAAGGTCTCCTGCGGCCGTGACCCATCTTTGAAGGTCTCCTGTGGCTGTGACCCATCTTTGAAGGTCTCCTGTGGTGGTGACCCATCTTTGAAGGTCTCCTGTGGCCGTGACCCATCTTTGAAGGTCAGCTGCGGTGGTGACCCATCTTTGAAGGTCACCTGCGGTGGTGACCCATCTTTGAAGGTCACCTGCGGTGGTGACCCATCTTTGAAGGTCTCCTGCGGTGGTGACCCATCTTTGAAGGTCTCCTGCGGTGGTGACCCATCTTTGAAGGTCTCCTGCAGCCGTGACCCATCTTTGAAGGTCTCCTGCAGCGGTGACCCATCTTTGAAGGTCTCCTGCGGTGGTGACCCATCTTTGAAGGTCACCTGCAGTGGTGACCCATCTTTGAAGGTCAACACTGGTGGTGACCCATCTTTGAAGGTCACCTCCAGTGGTGACCCATCATCCATAATTATTATAAAAGGAAAGAAGAAATGGGTTATTGTAAGGAAAGATTGATGAATGGTCAATGCATGTTGAAGTTGCCATTGATCTTCAACAAGATCATTGTGTGGTAGATGAACTTGTTGACATTAAAGTTTGTGAATAAATTTGTGGTTCTGTTGAATTATTACCCTGGTTTTGTTGTTACTGTGTCATCCTTAAATCAGCTGCTAACTTTTCATGTTGATTTTTTACTGAGATATCCTCCACCTCCTCTATCGTTTCTGAAAAGAGACTTTTACGATGCCTTGTGTCCAACAATTGTGTTGTTGTTGTTATTTAGCTTTGTTAGTTCACAAACATGACATATATTAATATGTTTGTGAAATAAAGATATAAATATATGATAGAACCCTATACAGAGCAATACACTTACTTACTTAGTCGTTCCCCTTCTACCGTGAGGTGTAGAGGTTTGGAAGAGAGAGCGCCAGACTATCCTATCGGCTGTCTTCCTCCTGGCCTGGTTCCATTCTAGTCCTCGGTCCTTCAAAGATTGTCTAATGTTGTCCTCCCAGCGGACTCTGAGTCGTCCTGGGGGTCTGGATCCTTGGCTCTTTGTTTCCCATGCTTGTCGTGGTAGCCGGTCTTCTCCCATTCTGCAGACATGGCCAAACCATCTTAGTTGGTACTGTTCTGCTTGGGTCTGCAGGGGGTGGGATTTAAGGCCTTGACGTATCGTCTGGTTGCGTACCATGTCTCTTCTTGTTACTTCAACCACCTTCCTCAGATATCTCATTTCTGAGGTTTGGATCTGGCTTTTGTGGGTTGTAGTCATTGCCCATGACTCACATCCATATGTCAAGACTGGGACATAGGTGGAGCGGTATACAGCCATCTTCGTTTTCTTACCAACCTCTCTCTTGCTGAGGAATCCTCGATTTATGGCCTGAAAAAGTCTCCCAGCTGCTGCTTTTCGAGTGGCCAACTCTTCTTTGATACCTCCCTTTCGGTCAATAATAGCTCCGGGGTATTTAAAGTGGTCTACCTGCTCCAGGACCTGTTCTCCCAGCTTAATCTGATGTCTTCTTTCTTCTCGTGATATCACCATGGATTTTGTTTTAGAGCTGCTTATGACCATCCCTCTCTTCTCCAGCTCTTCCTTCCAGACTTGCAGGTTGGATTGGAGATGTGCCTCTGATTTAGCAATCAGGGCAACATCATCAGCAAATGCCAGCTCCGAAATACAGACCTGTCTCATCTTCCAGTACCCCACTGAATACTTTCTTGTTCTCTCCTTACATGCCTTAATGACATCGTCCATGAGGAGTATGAAAAGATAAGGTGACAGGATATCACCTTGTCTTACACCAGTGGTGGTCCTGAACTCTTCTGACTTATGGTTTGCTGTCCTCACATAATTTCTGCAAGACTTGTAGAAGCTCTGTATAGCATGAATCAGAGGTGCTGGAATGTTCTTCCTTGCCAAACAATCCCAAAGTTTGCTCCAGGGGACCCTGTCAAACGCCTTTTCCAGATCTATGAAACAAAGATGGATCTCACTCTTATACTCAAGGGCCTTTTCACTCAGCTGTCTGAGTGTGAAGATTAGGTCTTGAGTACTTCGGTTCGCTCGGAATCCGCACTGGACCTCATCCAGTTGTGGCTCAGCTAGGCGTCGGAGTCTCTGCTCTAGGATTCTAGAGTAGATTTTACCAGGGACACTGAGAAGGGATATACCTCTATGGTTTCCACACTGTCGATTGTCACCCTTTTTGAAAATTGGTGTTATGATGGCAATCTCCCAATCCTTTGGTATGGTCTTGTTGTACCACGCTGCCTGTAGAACCCTTAAGAGTAATAGGTCGCCTGATGCTCCCATGTACTTAACCATTTCTGGTGTTATACCATCATGCCCTGCTGCTTTGCCCATCTTGATTTTCTCCAGTGCTGCCTTCAGTTCTTCCATCTTTATGTCATCTTCACCATCATTGGTTTTCTCTTCTGTGCTAGTGGTTATCATTTCTGACGCTTCACCATGCTCACCATCCAGGAGTTCTGAGAAATATTCTTTCCATCTTTCCATTACTTCCTTCGGGGCAGTAAGCAATTTGCCTTGCTTGTCCTTTATAAATTTGAGAGGGCATTGTTTTTCCTTTCTCATGTTCTTTAGGGTCTTATAGAACAATTTCTGGTTTTCTTGTGCATCTTTTTCTAGCTTTTCTCCAAATTCTTCCCAGGACTTCTGTTTTGCTGCTAGCACCTTGTTCTTTGCTTCTGTTCTGAGTGTCACATATTCTCTATACTTTTCCATCTGTCCTGTTGTGTTTCTAGCTCCTAAGTATTGTTTCCATGCCATTTTCTTCTCTCTTATTTTCTCTTTGATTTCCTCTGTCCACCAAGGTGTCCTCTTTCTCTTGTTCCCAAGTCGGACTTCACCGCATGCTTCTGCAGCAGCTGTCTTTATGATATCCTTGAATTTATTCCAGAGGGTTTCCAAGTCATCAGGTCGTTCTTCTGTGTTGCTCACCGCTGCAGCAATAAGCCCCTGATATCTGGTCTTAATTTCTGGCTCTTTCAGCTTGTAGGTCCTAATGCTCATTTCTCCCGCTCGTTTACTTGGTTTCTTGCGTGATGTTGGGCAGTTCCTAGGCTGAGCAACTCTTTCAGTTATTCTTTTGATTGTTAGCAGGTAGTGATCACTTCCAATCTCTGGCCCCCTCCAGACTCTAGCATCCCGGACATATTTGAATGAGCTTCTCCTAACAATGGCATAGTCGATCACTGACTTCTCATTCTTGGTTGGTTCACATCTAGTGTATGCATGTATGCGCTTATGGGGGAACTTTGTGTTTGTGATGATCAGATTCTGCTCACTGCAGAATCTAAGGAGTCACTTTCCATTGTCATTGAGAGTATCTTCTCCATATCTTCCGATAACTCCACCCCATCTAGTATGGTCATTTCCAACTCTGGCATTAAAATCTCCGAGCATGATAACTTCATCTAAGCAGTCATCCACTGTCCTTTGAAGCAGCTCAAAGAATTCCTCCTTGACCTCTGCTCTCTCATCCTCATTTGGCCCATACACTATGACCAGGTTGACTATGGTTTCTCCTTCTTTTAGTTTTACAACCATAATGCGCTCAGAGACAAAGTTCCATCCCTTGATACTATCTTTCTGGTTTTTGGCCACAATGCAACCCACGCCCCCTTTAGCTCTTTCAGATGTGGGTACACCACTGTATAACAGTGTGTTGCCATCGAGATCCATGACTCCTTGTCCCTTTTTCTTTGTTTCGGTAATAGCCAGGATTTCTAATTTTGCTTTCCTCATCTCTTCCATCAGCTCCTCTTCTTTCCCATTTATACTTCTTGTGTTCCAAGTTCCATAAGTCGTAGTCCGTAGTCCGTTCCAGTTCGTCGCCTTTAGAATCAGTCCGGTTTTCTCTCTTATATTGCTCGTAATCATAGTTTAAAGCAAACAGGTGATTGGCCTGTTGTGCCTTTGCATGGTGGAGGGGCTGCCTCCTTACGGCCTCCATGCAGGCCACCCTCCTCCTTTTTCATCCGGGCTTGGGACCGGCATAGGCGGAGTTCAGAGCAATACAACAGGAGGTAATCTGATCACCAGACGAGCTCCCCGAGTTGATCAAGTGTTTCGGCCCCTTAATCTACTTTACACTGTAAGTGGGGGTGAGCCCACTTGGGTCATGATTCCCAAGTGTCAGCCTCCTGTTGTCTTGTGCAGAGAATTGAACCCACTACATCTTGGTTGCAGCTTTAAAATCCACTCCTATTTTCTGCCAGCTGGAGACAACTGTGAAAGTAACCCGTATGTTGAAAACAAATTACTGCCCCGAGTACCATAGCCTGTTGCAGTTGTTTCACAGCCAGCTTGATGCCCTTTCCATCTGCACTTTTGCTGAGCTTCTTAAGTGCCCTTGTTCTTGACTGTCCCCTCAACTCCAACAGTTTTAGTAGATCATACACTGAGGCAGCCACGAGACCTCTCTCTTCTCTCTCTGTATGTGCGCGCACATATATACATACATACACACACACTCAGCCTATCCCACATGTTTGACATGATGTGTTTCACATATAACATATCACTACTATATATCAGTAGAAGTAAGAAAAAGAAAGTTCTTAAGTGTTACATAAAACCAGTACTGTCTTATCTGGATGAATCATGGTCAAGCAGTAAACAAGCATGAATATTGCTGGAAGCTACAGGGGTGTGTTTGTACTGAAGAATGTGATGACAGCTAAAATAAAGATCAATGAGGATGCACTGAAAGAGGCCAGTGTACAAAGTTATTCTATACACTTGAGAAAGTTTTCCTCTTTTTTGAGCATGTTATGAGAAGAGGAAAGTTGGCATACATTGTGACATTATACATAACTGCTAGGTACAAAAGTATTTAAGACAAAGAGAGAAGATAATAGCTCAACATTCTGGAATGGAAAGAAGCCAACATAATTAGCAGACAGCATTAGCAGACAGCATTAGCATTAGAGAGTTACTTAGTCGTTCCTCTTCTACCCTGGGGTGTAGAGATTTGCTAGAGAGAACGCCATGCTGTCCCATCAGCTGTCTTCCTCCTGGCCAGGTTACAATATAGTTCTTGGCCCTTCAAGGATTGTCAAATGTTGTCCTCCCAGCGAACTCTGTGTCGTCTTGGAGGTCTGGATCCCTTGCTGTTGGTTTCCCATATTTGTCGTAGTAGCCGATTTTCTTCGATTCTGCGTACATAGTCAAACCATCGTAATTTGGACTGTTCCAGTTGAGTCTGCAGGGGCTGGGTTTTGATGCCCTGACGTATCATTTGTTTGCGGGCCATGTCTCTTCTTGTTACTTCAACCGCCTTCCTCAGATACCTCATTTCTGATGTATGTATGGAGCAATGTATACCTATCATCGTCTTCATGCCAATTTCTCTTTTGCTGAGGAATCCTCTATTTATGGCCTGATAAAGTCTCCCAGTTGCCGCTCTTCGGGTCGCCAAATCCTCTGATGCCTCTATTCCAGTCTATTACAGCTCCAAGATATTTAAAATGGTTGACCTGCTACAGAATCAGTTCTCCCAGCATAATTTGACGCCTTCTTCCCTCTCTTGATATAACCATCCATTTTGTTTTGGAGATGCTGATAACCATCCCTCGCTTCTCCAGGTCTTCCTTCCAGATTGCAAATTGGATTGAAGATGTGCCTCTGATTTAGCAATCAGTGCAACATCGTCGGCTAATGCCAGCTCTGAAATACAGACGTGTCTCATCTTTCAGTAACCACTGAATACTTTCTTGTCCACTCCTTACATGCTTGCATGACATCGTCCATGAGGAGAAAGAAAAGATAAGGTGACAGAATATCACCAGCGGTGGTCCTGAACTCTTCCGACATGATTGCATCCTCACATAATTTCTGCAAGTCCTATAGAAGCTCTGTATAGCATAGGTTAGAGGTGCTGGAATGTTCTACCTTGCTAAGCAGTCTCAAAGTTTGCCCCAGGGGACTTGTCAAACGCCGCCTCCAGATCCAAGAAACACAGATGCATCTTACCTTAATACTTAAGGGCCTTTTCACTCAGCTGAGTGTGAAGATAAGGTGCATTAGAAAGTTACAGACTAAAACTAAAGTTAGGACTAGAATAATTAACTAAAGTGGTAAAGCTAATAATAAACTATATAACAGTTTCAGACCAGACAGAAAATGAATCGAGAGCCTATAAACAAAATGAAATATAGGATCATTATAAAAAGTAACACTGGCAAACCTGACATCAAAATGAAAAATCAGAAAACAAAACTAACTAGATAGACCAAAAACAAACAAACAAACAAAGTAGACAATGATAGCATAAAATGCAATAACTTGAGGAAGAAACTGCCATACATAAGGAACCCAAGTGGCATACAAAAGGTATTGCAGAAGAAAAATGATACTACTAGAAGAAAAAGTACTAAGTTATAAGAAGTTTGGCTAAAATCCACAGAGACCAACTTGGTGCGACTATTTCATCAAATAAAATAACAAAGATTATAATAAAGGAAGCAGGATAAAACTGGTGTGCAAGACTGAATTAATAGTAGAAATAGCTAAAGAAATATGAAAGTGCATGTTGAATTCACGAAAGGAAATACTGAACGAGCTTTCATACCAGAATGTTCAGATTACAACTTATATTCACTGTCCTCATTGTCCTGTGTACTGCTGTCGGAGTATAGAGCCACCACGGCAGCTGATCACCTTGCAAGAAGTCTGCACCAGCGCTAACACATATTTTTACAGTGGTGATTTATGTGGCAATTTGTTTGACATGATGAGGTTGCAATCTTCATGCTCAACCTCGTATTGGTTGCCTTGTACGACATGCAGGAGGGTACAATTGTCCTATTCTTTCTTGTATCTTCAGAGATCCATGGAAACGACATGGAGCAAAATTTATATCAATTGATGGAGAACGAGTGAAAGAAAAAAAAAAAAAAAAAAAAAAAAAAAAAAAAAAAATAAAAAATAAAAAAAAAAAAAATCAAATATAAAAAAACAAAAAAAAAAAAAAAAAAAAAAACAAAAAAAAAAGAAAACATAACCATATCAATTGATGGAGAACGAGTGAAAGAAAACATAACCATATCAATTGATGGAGAACGAGTGAAAGAAAACATAACCATATCAACTGATGGAGAACGAGTGAAAGAAAACATAACCATATCAACTGATGGAGAACGAGTGAAAGAAAACATAACCATATCAACTGATGGAGAACGAGTGAAAGAAAATATAACCATATCAATCTAGCGATGCGCACAGAAAGGATGGATGCATCCAAAACCTTAAATCTTCATCAAAAGATAAAACTTCAAAAGAATGCATAAATGACTACTATAAATAAAAGAATCCAATTCTCTTTTAAATATGATCATTTTATTTTATAGCTTAATTCAATCTAGATTGAGCTGACACAAGTGTAGGGGACCAGCTTATAAAAATCATCATCTCAACTCGTAACCCGTCATAGGTCGTAGGGGTGTCACGGTGGAAGCATCAGTAGACAGGTTCATCCATTGCTCTCTATCCTCAGCAATGCGTACTGTGTACAAGTGTGGAATAACCGTGCCCTGCCCATTCTTTGATGTTATCAGCCCAGGATTTTCTTTGCCTTCCTCTTCTCCGTTTACCTTCGACTGTTCCCTGGAGGATCGTTTTCGAAAGGGAGTCATGACGAGTTACATACCCAAACCAGGCAAGCTTTCAACGTTTCACTACTGACAAAAGTGGTTCTTGGTGGCTTGCATAAGTGTTTATTTTCTCTCTAATATAAACATTTGTTTTGTGCTCTTTATAGCAAATGTGCAAAATTCTTCTATAACATTTATACTCGAAAGCCTGAATCCTTCTCTCCGTATCTGCAGTGAGTGTCCAGCCCTCACACCCATACAAGAGAATAGATAATACAAGTGATTTGTATAATTTGATCTTCACAGGAAAACTGATGTTACTTTTCCAGATCACATTCAGCCTTGTTATGGCAGCTGAGGCCATCTCAAGTCTTGTCTTGTCTTGATTTCTTTACTTGATCTTCCATTACTACATATAGTTGGACCCCAGATATTTAAAGGTGTTCACTTCTTCTAAAGTTTGCCCATTTAACGTAATGTTTGTCGGAACATGTTTCTTATGGCTATTCACAAATATCTTGCTTTTTTCGATATTAATTTCCATCCCATATGTTCTTGTTACTTTCTCCAGTCTAGAGGTAAGGTCTTGAAGTTCCGATTCTGTTCCAGCTATCAGATCGATATCATCAGCAAAACGTAGATTACACAGAGGTCGGCCTCCAATCTATATGGTTGATTTATCTTCTTCTTCTTCCTCGTTCGTCCTGAAAAGGACGGTGGTTGCGTTGTGTCTGTTTACGCCTAAGCTGTGATATCTGCACCTTTCGGTCGACACATCCGACTTCTGCACGGCATTTTTTGGGACCGGGTTTGCCTTCCCTCTTCGATCCGTACTCGCTCAGCCAGACTGCACTGCTGCAGACTGTTTCCAGGACCACCACGTGGAGGTGGAGTATGGTCTTAGTCAGCTCTGGTTCGCTGACTCTGATGCAAGCAGTCAAGCTATGGGTCGCTGACTGCATTCACTATTGCTGCATCTTTGGGTCCCGGTTGTTTTATAATCGTAGAGAGCCTCCTGCATAATATGTTCTAGATATATATTAAAAAGCACTGGGGACAAGATACATCCCTGCCGAACTCCTACAGTTGTTTTGGAAAATTCCCCAATGCCTCCATTGCTTGCAAAAACTGCACTGCTTGCGTCCTTGTATAGTGCTTCAATGATATCTATGATGTTGGTATCAAAATTGAATTTTCTCATTATTTGCCATAAGCCTTCATGCCAGACTCGATCGAAGGCTTTTGTGAAATCGATGAAGTTATGGTATAAATCGCGTTGATACTGGAGATGTTTTTCGATCAGTAATCTAATACTGAAGATTTGTTTTGAGGTAGCCTACTTCTTTTTGGTCTAAAGGCAGCCTGTTCCTCGGACAAGATTTCTTCTGATTTCTGTTTTATTCTGTTCAAAAGTATCCTTAACATCACTTTACTTGGATGACTAATAAGGCTAATGGTTCTGTAATTCTTGCACATTTTTAGATTTCCTTTCTTTGGAAGCGGTATTACTAATGACTGCGTCCACTCTTTTAGCCATTTTTTTGTACTCCATATATATATTTTTTTAATGAAGAAAAATATCCCGTTCAACCTCTGATGGGTTATAATTAGGATATATATTGTTTTCAATTCCAAATAATATGAAAAACTGCCGATATGAGAAAGTGGCATCACATTTGTCAAATCATTGTCTTCTTCGTACACTCTCAGACGTCCACTTGAATGTTCTCAAAGAAAGCAGTAGTCAGTTTGAGGCTATTTGAATCCCCGTAAAGCTTTTCCACGAAAGGAGCTGGCGTCGGCCATATGCACTTTCTCTGTACCACATATAAGGGGCAACTTTGAAGCAGATGTTCAGCAGTCATTTTATCAGTGCCACAGTTACACTGATCGGTAGTTCCTATCTTTAGCTTGTTGAATAGATGGTATCTCAATCTGTTGTGGCCAGTGCGGAGTCTAAAGATTACCACTTGTTCTCTTCTGTGGAGCTGGTAGTAAGCATCATTCTGTGTGTGCCCGGGATGTTCTACATTCCATTTGTTTCTGTAACTGATTCTGATAAAACTCTTTGCCTCCTCAAAAGTTATGCTTGCATCAGACTGAGGTAGATGTGAACCTTCTTTTGCCATTCTGTCAGCCTCTTCATTGCCGGCGATGTTACAATGAGATGGGATCCACTGGATCACAACACTTTTGAATCGTTGACAAAGTTTGTGGAGCACTACTCTGAGATCATCCAGGTCTGTATTATTTTGTCTTTTCAACGTTGCAATTACTGACTGTGCATCAGTAAAGAAAGACTCTTGTCTCTCTGCCGTTTCTTCTGTCAATATAACCTCTGCTGCAGTTTTCAAGGCCTCTGCCTCTGCTCTGAAGTTGCTGGAGAATCGTCCTGTCGCGACTGACAGCCTTTTTTCTACACCAGTGCTTAAGGTCAGAAAGACACCCCCACCTCCATTTTCTGTTGCATTTGTTGCTGATCCATCTGTGTATGCATGGGTCCAGGTGTTGCGTGGATAATGTTTCTCTATGCATTTTGTTGCTATGGATTTTCTATCTGTTGCAGTTTGGCTCTTTTTACTTTCAATTCCAGGAATGTTTTCTATCATTTTAGGGAAACGATTTTGTTTCCAAACTGGAAGCTTGTGTGCAGTGTAGATGGGTTTAACAGTGGATATTTCATCTACGGATACTGCTCTCATTTGTGGTTTGGTTGATTCTACAAAATTACTTCGTTTGAGTCTTTGCCTTCTAAGAGCATTTATTCTATGGCACATTGGGTGGTCTGTTAGTCTTTTGAATTTTTCGGCCTGTTGTTGAGCCCTGCAGTCTCTTCTATCTGTCATTGGCTGGAGGCATGTAATCTTTTCGAGTTCTTTTATAGGTGTTGACTTCATGCCTCCCGTTATGATTCTCATTGCTTGATTTTGGAGTCTGCTAATTTTATCGAAGTTTGTCTTAGCTGCTGTTGCCCATGCTGCCATGCCATATTCAAGAACTGGCCTCACTCGCCCTGTGTACAACGTCTTAAGCACTTTCTCATCTGCACCCCAAGTTGTTCCAGCAAGTTTTTTCATAATTGCCATTCTTTGTCTTGCTCTCATTCGATTTCTGTCAACCTGTTTTTTCCAAGTCAGACGGCGATCAAAAATAATGCCTAGGTAGTTCGGATTTTCATTTAAATGAAGATTTACTCCGTTTAGTACTAATTTGAAGCTCTGAGGTCTAGTTGAGAGGGAAAATACAGTGTACGTTGTTTTCTCTTCATTAATCTTCATGAGCCATGTTTTGGCCCACTCTTCCAGTGATGTTAGTGCTTGCTGCATCAGAATGTTTGCAGTAGTGATACGTTCTTCAGAGATCCACAACGCTAAGTCATCTGCAAAGGAAGCATTGTGTGCTATTTGTTGAGTATTGTCAGTTATGTCATTTATGTATGCAAGGAACAGTGTAGGTGACAGGACTCCCCCTTGTGGGACACCCTGCTGTAATATAAACTTTTTACTAGTCTGTCCTTGCAGCTGTACTCTGGCGGTTCTATTTTCCAGGTAGTGACCAATCCATTTGTACATTCGCCCACATACACCACTTCTCTGCAGTTTGACTTTCAATCCTTCTTTCCATACTGTATCGAAAGCTTTGTAAATCATTGTAAATAGGGACAATCACAATTGTGCTTTTTATATCTTCTGGCAAATTGTTGTCATGATTTTTACTATATCTGGTCTCCATATTTCAAGAGCTCTGCTGGGATATTATCCACACCCAGTGTTGCCACAGCTGGGTATTTCTTACTAGATCTGGGTGTTTTGGCTCCCGTCTGAGTATCTGGGTATTTTTTTTTCCAAATCTGCATTAATCTGGGTATATTTGACAATTGACATTTACAATGTATGTATATTCTGTAGACTGAGCATTATACATTATATTTATATTATAATTAAATGTAAAAAATTGTGTGCTAGATATTTTTATTCCACTGAAATTTAATTCTTGTTTTAATGTGGTTAATGACGATGTTTTTTGACTCGTTTACATCAGCTATCTATTTCCTGTTATACTGTTAAATTAATGGCTATCATCTACAATACTCAGTCATTTTTGCGATGTATTTTAAAGTATTCTTTTTAAATTTTAGGCTTAAGCGATGATGAAGGTACGCTAGGTAGTTGTTGCAGCATGACGACACACACGCCACCGCGTAAAAAAGTAAAGCCATGGTATCAGCAGGCTTTTTGTGAGGAATGGCTAAGAGACAGTGAACTGAAGGATTGGATAAAGCCGGACTCTGTCAATCGCTATGCTGCGATTTGTACGGTCTGTTCCTGTACATTAACTAATGCCAACAAAAACAGCTTTATTGACACATTAAAGCACACAGAAGCACATGAAAGACTTCGAAACCAAAAGCAAAACTCTGAACATTAACAGGTTTTTCATCAAACTAAATAGCCCTGTCTCCAAGACAAAATTGCTAAAGCGGAGATGCTGTTGTCGGCTTCCATGACAGAACATAATACTCCGTTTTCGGAAGCTGATCATTTGATTGAATGTTACAAGCAGATGTTTCCAGACAGCACAATTGCTCAAAAAATGTCACCGAAACGCACCAAGGCTGCCTATGTGATGCAGTACGGCATTGCTCATTTTGAGCAGCTTGAAGTTATAAACATTTGCAAAAATCAGAAATTTTCTATAATCGTTGATGAGAGTACTGATGTCTCTACGAATCAGATGGTGGCAGTCGTTGTGCGATTCTGTGAAACAAAAACAAGAAAAGTAGTTGATTCACTGTTAGACCTCATTGAGGTGGAGGATGGGACTGGTCTTGGCATGTTTACAGCTGATAAGAAATTGTTGAGCAGGCATGCAATCCCGCGTAGTAACGTCATTGGTTTTGCTGCAGACAACTGTGCCACTATGATGGGGACTGCAAGTGGTTTACAGGCACAGCTGAAGAAAGAGATTTCACATGTCTTCACATGTCGGCTGTGTTTGTCATTCCTTGTACAAATGCTGCCGGCAACCACCTACCATCTTGGCTTGAAATTTTCATAAAGAATGTCTGCTTCTATTTTTCGCGTAGTAGTAAAAGAAATCTACAGTTCCAGTTAATACAAGATGTAGTTCAGGCCCAGAAACATAAAGTGTTGAAGCTGTGTGAAACACGCTGGCTGTCCGAAGCTTCAGTGGACAACGTCGACGGTGCGGGGCAAATCCTGCAGACGATGAACACTGTTGGCACGAAGCACATGCTTCTATTTGTCGGCTACATACTGGGTAAAGTTAACGTCATGAACATCGAATTCCAGTCCGAGAACTTCTGTCTTCACACAGTGTACAAGAGTGTAACAAGAGAGTATCGTTTTCTTCTCAGTGTGTTTATTAGGCAGGAAGTATTGCAGCATGAGCATCGCACTCTTGTCGACACTGATCCTTCGGATGTACAGGTGCACAAGAAACTGAATTACATTGAGCTGGGTGGACGGTGTGAAGCGCAGTTAATCCGACAACCGTTAGGGGATAAAGAAGTCCAGTTTCGCAAAGATGTATTGGCATACCTGATTGAACTTTGTACTCAAATACGACGCAGGTTCCCATTTGGTCAAAACAGTGTTCTGGCGCAAATGCAGCTGTTGGATCCAAAGCAAGCTCTCGAGATCAACAAACCTTCTGTCATTCCATTAGCAGCGCAGTTCCCAACAGTTGTTTCAGAAGAAAGCCTTTATTGTCTGTATGATCAATGGCGAGAACATGCATCGTACCGAAAAGATCTAGGACATCTAGTGGATGAGGATCCGCCCGCATTCTGGCTGGGACTGCAACAAGTAACATATGCTAATACTTACTTACTTACTTAGTCGTTCCCCTTCTACCGTGAGGTGTAGAGGTTTGGAAGAGAGAGCGCCAGACTATTCTATCGGCTGTCTTCCTCCTGGCCTGGTTCCATTCTAGTCCTCGGTCCTTCAAAGATTGTCTAATGTTGTCCTCCCAGCGGACTCTGGGTCGTCCTCGGGGTCTGGATCCTTGGCTCTTTGTTTCCCATGCTTATCGTGGTAGCCGATCTTCTCCCATTCTGCAGACATGGCCAAACCATCTTAGTTGGGACTGTTCTACTTGGGTCTGTAGGGGGTGGCATTTTAGGCCTTGACGTATCGTCTGGTTGCGTACCATGTCTCTTCTTGTTACTTCAACCACCTTCCTCAGATACCTCATTTCTGAGGTTTGGATCTGGCTTTTATGGGTTGTAGTCATTGCCCATGACTTGCATCCATATGTCAAGACTGGGACATAGGTGGAGCGGTATACAGCCATCTTCGTTTTCTTACCAACCTCTCTCTCTTGCTGAGGAATCCTCGATTTATGGCCTGAAAAAGTCTCCCAGCTGCTGCTTTTCGAGTGGCCAACTCTTCTTTGATGCCTCCCTTTCGGTCTATAATAGCTCCGAGGTATTTAAAGTAGTCGACCTGCTCCAGGACCTGTTCTCCCAGCTTAATCTGATGTCTTCTTTCTTCTCGTGATATCACCATGGATTTTGTTTTAGAGCTGCTTATGACCATCCCTCTCTTCTCCAGCTCTTCCTTCCAGACTTGCAGGTTGGATTGGTGATGTGCCTCTGATTTAGCAATCAGGGCAACATCATCAGCAAATGCCAGCTCTGAAATATAGACCTGTCTCATCTTCCAGTACCCCACTGAATACTTTCTTGTTCTCTCCTTACATGCCTTGATGACATCGTCCATAAGGAGTATGAAGAGGTAAGGTGATAGGATATCACCTTGTCTTACACCAGTGGTGGTCCTGAACTCTTCTGACTTATGGTTTGCTGTCCTCACATAATTTCTACAAGACTTGTAGAAGCTCTGTATAGCATGAATCAGAGGTGCTGGAATATTCTTCCTTGCCAAACAGTCCCAAAGTTTGCTCCAAGGGACCCTGTCAAACGCCTTTTCCAGATCTATGAAACAAAGATGGATCTCACTCTTATACTCAAGGGCCTTTTCACTCAGCTGTCTGAGTGTGAAGATTAGGTCTTGAGTACTTCGGTTTGCTCGGAATCCGCACTGGACCTCATCCAATTGTGGCTCAGCTAGGCGTCGGAGTCTCTGCTCTAGGATTCTAGAGTAGATTTTTCCGGGGACACTGAGAAGGGATATGCCTCTATGGTTTCCACACTGTCGATTGTCACCCTTTTTTAAAAATTGGTGTTATGATGGCGATCTCCAAATCCTTTGGTATGGTCTTGTTGCACCATGCTGCCTGTAGGACCCTTAAGAGTAACAGGTCGCCTGATGCTCCCATGTACTTAACCATTTCTGGTGTTATACCATCATGCCCTGCTGCTTTGCCCATCTTGATTTTCTCCAGTGCTGCCTTCAGTTCTTCCATCTTTATGTCATCTTCATCACCATTGGTTTCCTCTTCTGTGCTAGTGGTTATCATTTCTGATGTTTGACCTTGCTCACCATCAAGGAGTTATGAGAAATATTCTTTCCATCTTTCCATTACTTCCTTCGGGGCAGTAAGCAATTTGCCTTTCTTGTCCTTTACAAATTTGAGAGGGCATTGTTTTTCCTTCCTCATGTTCTTTAGGGTCTTATAGAACAATTTCTGGTTTTCTTGTGCATCTTTTTCTAGCTTTTCTCCAAATTCTTCCCAGGACTTCTGTTTTGCTGCTAGCACTTTGTTCTTTACTTCTGTTCTGAGTGTCACATATTCTCTATATTTTTCCATTTGTCCTGTTGTGTTTTTAGCTCCTAAGTATTGTTTCCATGCCATTTTCTTCTCTCTTATTTTCTCTTTGACTTCCTCTGTCCACCAAGGTGTCCTCTTTCTCTGGTTCCCAAGTCGGACTTCACCACATGCTTCTGCAGCAGCTGTCTTTATGATATCCTTGAATTTAATCCAGAGGGTTTCCAAGTCATCAGGTTGTTCTTCTGTGTTGCTCACCGCTGCAGCAATAAGCCCCTGATATCTGGTCTTAATTTCTGGCTCTCTCAGCTTGTAGGTCCTAATGCTCATTTCTCCTGCTCGTTTACTTGGTTTCTTGCGTGATGTTGAGCAGTTCCTAGGCTGAGCAACTCTTTCAGTTGTTCGTTTGATTGTTAGCAGGTAGTGATCACTTCCAATCTCTGGCCCCCTCCAGACTCTTGCATCTCGGACATATTTGAATGAGCTTCTCCAAACAATGGCATAGTCGATCACTGACTTCTCATTCTTTGTTGGTTCACATCTAGTGTATGCATGTATGCGCTTATGGGGGAACTTTGTGTTTGTAATGATCAGATTCTGCTCACTGCAGAATCTAAGGAGTCGCTTTCCATTGTCATTGAGAGTATCTTCTCCATATCTTCCGATAACTCCACCCCATCTAGCATGGTCATTTCCAACTCTGGCATTAAAATCTCCGAGCATGATAACTTCATCTAGGCAGTCATCCACTGTCCTTTGAAGCAGCTCGAAGAATTCCTCCTTGACCTCTGCTCTCTCATCCTCATTTGGCCCATACACTATGACCAGGTTGACTATGGTTTCTCCTTCTTTTAGTTTCACAACCATAATGCGCTCTGAGACAAAGTTCCACCCCTTGATACTATCTTTTTGATTTTGGGCTACAATGCAACCCACACCCCCTTTAGCTCTTTCGGATATGGGTACACCACTGTAGAGCAGCGTGTTGCCATTGAGATTCATGACTCCTTGTCCTTTTTTCTTTGTTTCCGTTATAGCCAGGATTTCTAGTTTTGCTTTCCTCATCTCTTCCACCAGCTCCTCTTCCTTCCCATTTATACTTCTTGTGTTCCATGTTCCATAAGTCGTAGTCCGTTCCAGTTCGTCGCCTTTAGAATCAGTCCGGTTTTCTCTCTTGTGTTACTCGTAATCGTGGTTTAAAGCAAACAGGTGATTGGCCTGTTGTGCCTTTGCATGGTGGAGGGGCTGCCTCCTTACGGCCTCCATGCAGGCCGCCCTCCTCCTTTTTCATCCGGGCTTGGGAACGGCATAGGCGGAGTTCATATGCTAATACCCAGAAGAAATTTGATGTTTTGGCTGACCTCATGTGCACGGTTATGGCACTACCTCACTCCTCGGCATGCGTTGAAAGAATGTTTTCGAAGGTTAACTTAGTTAAAACTAAGCAAACCAACATGCTTTTATGTGAAACAGTTTCCAATCGAATACTAGCCAAGCAAGCAGTTGCCAAAGATGGAGTTTGTCATAAGTTTAATACTAGTAAAAGCGTGGTTAAAGATGTGCGTGAAGGACGTTGTCGACAGAGATATGCAAAGATTTTGGAATTCCATAATCAAGATTCCACGTTGTCAATTCATGCATATGATCTTGACGAAGGAGAAGTTG
Organism: Oreohelix idahoensis; assembly: GCA_024509875.1. Classification (NCBI taxonomy): domain Eukaryota; kingdom Metazoa; phylum Mollusca; class Gastropoda; order Stylommatophora; family Oreohelicidae; genus Oreohelix; species Oreohelix idahoensis. The sequence continues at coordinate 531,965 of JAMPIV010011143.1, forward strand.
TCGACATGGATGCCGAGTCGCTGACAAGTGACAATTTTCAACAGTAACAAGTTACAACTAACATTTTATATTTGATTTGAGAAACAATTTGTTAATGTAACTACTGTAAGCATGTTACTGTTAAAATATACCATTTTCAAGAGTTCATATAATGGGGTGTTAATAAAATCATTTTTATATAATTGTGAATTTTTGGTAATAAAAAATAAAATAAAAATGAAGAAATAAATAAAAATTGGTAGCACACAGCTTATTTGTGCTAAAGTTGCACTAAAAGATTGTGTAAGCATCGTCTATCCCGTGTATTTGAAGCATAAAATAATCTGGGTATTTCTGGGTTTTTTAAAGAAGAAAATCTGGGTTTTTCTCTAGAACTTGAGTGGCAACCTTGTCCACACCCAGTGACTTCCCTCCTTTCATCGAACATATAGCCTCTTCCACTCCTTCCCGTAATATTGCTGTATTTCCGAGTTCCCTGTTTTCACACTTAATGTTCTTTAATATGCTGTAGTCAGTGTCGAGTTTGCAGTTATATAATTCTTTACAATATTCTGTCCACCTTCTCATTACAGCTGTTTTTTTCATTGAGCAGAGCCCCATTGCTATCTTCTATGACAGTTACCCTGGGCAGTTGGGGTTTTGATAGTCTTAATGTGTCGAAAGCTGCCTTGCTGTTACCTTTTATTAGCCCTGTATTAATGGACTCATTATTATTGATCAGCTACCCATTTTTCTTTGGCCTGTTTCATTTTCTTTCTAACATTTTTATTCACCATACTGTATTGCCATGCTGCTTCAAGAACCTCTTTCTTAACCTTTTTCATTTCCCGCCGTGTATCACATAACTTCAGAAAGTCATCTGTAACCCATGGTTTGTGTATTTTCTTTCTTTTACCACGTATTTCTGTTGCTGATTCAATGAGCACGTCTTTCATGTTCTCTGTGATTGAGTTGATATCATCCTCCAGAAAGTTGAGAGCTGCAAATTTTCCTCCAACAGTTGCCTCAAAGATTCCCGCGATTTCTGGATCTTTCAGTTTGACTAAATTGAATCTTAATCGAGAACATATATTTTGATTATACTGTAATTCTTTTTGAGTTTAAGCTTGAGCGTCATAAATACCATGTCGTGATCACTACCAATGTCAGCGGCAGGAAAAGTCCTAGTCTTGGCATTATTAATACTGGATACACACATATATATATATATATATATATATATATACACTTCGCATATGAAGTTAGGGCCTTGAAAAATGCAATGAGTTAAAAATGCAATCAGCGACCATCATCATCAACATCAACTGTTGGGAAAAAATCCAAAATTCTCCAGGGGAAAATCTACTGACAAACCACTGGTCACAAAACAAACAACCCTTCTCTTCCTACAAACGCAATTTCAGAATTCGTTCCCAGCAAAACACGCTCATCAAAACAAATAACCATCCTACACATACCATAGTTCACTTCCACAATACATGCCCTCAGTGGAATACTAGCTGCCTAGCTCAAAACACCACATAAGGTTTAAGTTAAAACAGGAAGAGTATGAAATGGTTCTAAAACTAACCATGGAAAATTGTAAAAAGCAAAAATAGCTCCCAGCAGAATGCAGGAACATTTACACATGCAAACAGACACTCAAAACCATTCAATGACAAGGCATAAGGAGAAAAACATCAAAAACACTAGATCTACAACATATTCTGTCCCTTGTCTTAATGGTGTACTCTGATAGACTCCTTCTTGTCAATCTTTAATGTCCATCTTTACTATAAATGTATGCTTTTATACTAGTTATAATGTTGCATCGCCAGTAAAGTAAAACCTTAAGTATGTTGGAGAATGTCTGGATAACTAGCAATAAAAGATGAGTAAGATCAAAAAACACTCCTTCTTGTAATGTCCATCTTTACTATAAATGTATGCTTTTATACTAGTTATAATGTTGCATCGCCAGTAAAGTAAAACCTTAAGTATGTTGGAGAATGTCTGGATAACTAGCAATAAAAGATGAGTAAGAGGAAGGGCAAAATGCAAGACGGGCCTATAAGTACGATTCTCATCTATCAGTCAATACCCTTTACCTCCCTAAGGAGCATAGGTCATAAAGCTGGATCTCGTGTAGTGGAGGCGTCAACAATTCACTACCTGTGGCAGTATCTGTTTGGGACTCAAAGCTGCTCACCTGTGGGAACATTTTTCGCATGCGCTGACAACACACGAAGTCCCACGTCATTGAGCAGCAGATTTCCAAAATGTCACGAGTTCTTATTATATGCCACCATAATCTGATTACGTTTAAAATTAAGTCTAATTTACTGTATGAATGGTTTAGATTTTGTGTGTTTGTATGTTTTTTTTTTTTGTTTTTTTATTTTTAATTTAAATTTTAAAATTTATTTTAATTAATTATTTTTTTTTTCTTTTTCTCCCTCTTTTTTTTTTTTTTACATACTTAAATTTGATTTGACTGGATGTTACAAATGTATGTTATTATTTTACCTTGATAATGTTGTATGCTTAAATAATGCTCAAAATACATGTGCGATTGAAAGGATATGGTATGTAAGATGACAGAGAGAAAAAGGGCAGAATGTAAGACGGGCCTGCGAGCCCAATTCTTAACCCTTTGAAAATAAAGTTCGTTCGTTCGTTCTTTTGGTGTTATCTTGCCACTTATAGTGCTGTCTAACTCTTACGCGTTCGCCTTCAGCCATTCCCTGATCGTCTTCAGCAAGTTGTCATGTCTTTACATGGCCAAAATATTGTAGCTGTCTAATTTTTGTGTGATTCATTAATTCTCTTTTCGTTCCTAGGTTTTCTAAGATCTTTATTTGTTTCCTTCTTTTTTCCTTGAGATGCGCCCCATTCTTCTATGTATCCACATCTCGAAAGCCTTTGTTATTTCTTTCAAAATGTTAATTTGTGAATAAATTGTTTTGATGTTAATATTTGTCTTTTGTTGTTGAATGTAGTTGTTACTGCTATTCTCTTCTTGATTTCTGTGTTAGTTCTGCCATTGTCTATTATTGTATGACCAAGATCATGAGAAACTCTCTGAAGACATGAAGAAAGAATATGATCACTTCACACTCAGGCATGTCGAAGAGAACAACTAATATAAAATTATGTGTGGGAATGGCAACCTCATTAATTTGTTTTCTTAATGAAGATACAAAAATAGTTTATAATCTAAGAAAACCAGTGACACTCAAAAATAACTTACTGACAGCAACTTTGTTCATTTTATTTTAATGTGAAACATTTTACATGTCACGCTGTTACAATTTTATCTTGTTATGCAAACTGTTAATTGAAAAAACATTCGTGTGTTATTTATTTTTAAATATAAATAAGAGTTGAAGTTACTAAATTGTATGTAGGCCTAATATGTATTATTCTCGAACTTATTTTAGTACAAACTAATTCCGTCAGCTGGAGATAATCACCAATTGAGCCAATTATCTTTATCAACATATACCTGCTCTGAGGAAAGATGGCTGGACAAAGGCTTGCGTAGCTTGTCCTTTGTCACCCAATCTATTTTCAGTTGGCGTCCCAAATATACCTCAGGAAAAAAAAAACGATATTTAAATACCCTCCATTATTCTCATGAGTTTTTATTGAGTAGATTATCTTCAATTGCATCTGTACTATTATCTACTCTATCCCTGTTGCCGTATACGGCGTAGAAACATTGACAATGAACAAACAGTCGGAAGATAGAATTGAACCTCTTGAAATAGGGATTGTAGAAGAACGGTAAACAGACAGAGGATGACAGTGCTATAAATGGGAAAGTAACAACAAAAATATGTAATGGTAATAGCTGATCATAATAATGTCACAGCATAGTAGACATACAATTTTGGAAATCCTTTATAGCCAACCTTTGATATGGAGACCGCGCTTGAATTGATCTGATCCTATGTTCCACAATAAAATCACAACCTCATCAGTAAGACTATACATTTCTATACTATAGGTTTTTACATGCCAACTGTCCACTATGTTTCAAGAAAAATATGTTTAATTGATTTAATTCAGTATGTAAAGACTATGATGTTTAGATTAGTTAACTCCAGGCAGAAAAGAATTGGGACAGATATGCAAGGGTTTGTGAAGACATGAATGGATAGCATAGGACAGAACGGCTCAGCATAAACATGTGGAATTCTGTACTGCTTAATGAGTTGAAGAGTAGTGAATAGTCAACTTTAATATGGGGATGGCACAGGATCTGATCTGAATCTTGCTCACAGCTCCAGATAACTTTGAAGCCCTCAGCATAATAAAACAGCTCCTTATGAATAAGTTATGAATGAGAATAAGATTGGATGGTTCACTATTGATTTGTGTGGCTTTCTAGGCCCCAAACAGAGTGAGTGTAGTTAATTTAACTAAGAAATGCGAGTCTTTGACTGGTCTATAGTCAGTCTTGCTGGATGGTGTACTGATGACAAAGTTATATATACCTTTAAGAGAAATTGTATTTTGTATTTCTGCTTGGATTGAAACGAACTGGTTGTGGTGCTGATGTTTCTGTGAGTTAGAGTAACCAGAATCTTAGTTATTGTGTTGTACATAGACTTGTCATATTAATGATCAAAAGGCAAACAATCAAGTTTTTTTTTCTTAGAAATAAGATTGTTGAATTAGTGAATCTAGCTTTACCATTGCTGAGAATTATTTACCTTAGGTGTTTCTAGCCTGCAGCCTCATTTCAACCATAAGTATGTGTCATAAGGTTATATTAGTTATTTACATGTATACGTAGAGTTTTTAAGTGGTATGCTTTATAAATGCATATCATGGTTAACAAATTAGTAAACAAAGAAACGCTTGCAGACGGTATTAACTGAGGTATAACATGAGTGATTAAATAACAAATTAACAATCTAGTCTAATAATAAATCTTAATCTTTTTAACTGAAACAAGTATAATGCAATATAATTTAATCATTTCGAGTCTAAGATTTTATGCTCAAAACACATTTTTCGTCCCCCAAATCCCACACTTTAATGACGATTCTTCTCCAATGATAACCTTTCTCTTCTCCGTTGATACTTGATCTGTTTTTCAATGAAAATTGATCTGTTTTTCAGCGATATCTGATCTGTTTTTCAGCGATATCTGATCTGTTTTTCAAGAATTCTTGACTAGTAAGTATATTATTTTCAGCATTTGAATCTTTTGTTTTCCTCCATGAAATTGATACTCTTACATCTTCTTTATTTAATGTTTACCATTGCTGAATCAGCTGCTACTTACATTTGTTTCTGTACTGTTTTAAATTTTAAACTGATTTATTTCTCACAAACTATTGAACTTGTGAGCACTTAACTTTCTCAAAGTATTTGGTACTGAAGCACTTACATTTCTGAATTTTTAATACTTAGCTGAATTGTTTGGTTCATACGTTTCATTAGTTTAGTGTTTAACTTTGCTGTATAATTTGGTACATGCCTTTGCCGAAGTGTTCAGAATTTAACTTTTGATACTTAAATTTAATGGACCTGATGATAATTTACTGCATTTATTAGTACTCAATTTTCATTTGTTTTAGTATTTAACTTTTCTGTGTAAGTTGGAGGTGGGTGTCACTGAGGGCGAGGTAGCAAAGTTGTGAGGGATAGCTATCGGTATAAAATCATCCCTGAAGCTTTGTGACGTGCCAATATGGTGCTGTAACCTTTCCCCTCCCCACTGACTTATGGGTTATACATTTTAGTCAAAGGCTACCTAAGACACACCTACACAAACTGACGGAAAGCAGTGGGAAACGACTATCTTACTGTCCCTTGAATAATCATGAATAAAAAAAAAACATTAACCCTCTATTGGGCCATTTATGAAATAGTTGGAAAAAAAATTCTTGGAGTGGTTTTTGTGGCTGTCCCATGTCTGAAAAGTGGTGTGAAGGTTAATTTTGGGCAAAAAAATGTTTAGTTAGTGTTTTATGGGTATGTTGCTAATTGGCAACAAATCACCATTAAGGTTGGGAACATTTATTGTTGCCATTTGGCAACATATATCTTTTAACTATGTTTTTATGTCTAACAACATCTATTTCACCTTTTTTTACTCCCTACCTACATTTAATATTTAAACAGTAAATAGCAGACAACAAAATTTGTGAAACTTCATGAAGTTAAGTGTAATTTATACAGAAAATGCCACACATACAATGAAACATATAGTTACTGAAAAAAAAAAAATCTTCTGTCTCGTGACTCAATCACAGCTCCACACTCATGTTTCATGAAATACTTTGAAACAGTTTGAATGTTTATTGAGGCACAAGTGTAGATTACACTTCTCACAGACAGTTCTGGAGTACCCCTTGCATCCAGGAAGTTTGCATCTCCCTTTGTTGGTGACGGAATTGGGGCTGTGGCCAACATTGTCAGTTCTGACATGAAAAGGAGGTACATTTGCTGTTTGCCCTCTCTTCTTTTTAGCCACCAGCTGTGTCTCAGTGCTTCCTGATGGCCTTCCCCTTTTATTATTTTCACTTTTTCCTGCTTTTAGGAGACACAAAGCAATCTGCAACTTGAAATCAACTAATGGTAGTCTGTCCTTTTTTTCCATACCATCCTTACACACATCTGAACAATAAGTTAGCCACGCTTGCACCACAGAAACATCCAGGAAATGAAACAATATTCTGTGGTACCATTTCTTGGATCTAATAGGTATACGATAGAGTGCCAGCAAGGAGTCCAGCAAATCTACCCCTCCCATGAACATGTTATATTCTTTCACAGCTGCAGGGCAAGAAATGTGTATTTCCTTCTTGGCTTTTCTGTCCCATCTTCTGACTACACATTCTGGTTCATCTGCTGCATAGGTGCTTAGCAGTGTGACTGCTTTATTGTCATACCATTTGATAGCTTTCAATGTGGCTCCGTTTGTTGCTGCAGTACAAACAACAGATGACCCTCTTCCTTTCGTTTTCAGTTCCTTATCGGAACACAGATTACACCCTTTCAGCCGGTTTGCGCGGACAGTGCCAAGACATGCAATGCCTTGTTTCCAGAGGCATGCCTGCAATGCTGGCGAATTAAACCAGTTGTCAAAATATACTTTATGCCACACATTTTTAGGGATACGTTGAAGAAGTCTCAGCACGATATTAGCTGATGCTCCTAAATCAGGTTGGCCAGGACACACGTCAATTTTTCCAGTGTAAATTTCAAAATCATGAATCAAACCAGAAATGCTTGAACAAACGAAGACTTTATAGCCCCACTTTTTGGGTTTCTTTGGGTTGTACTGACGCAGAGATGATTGACCTTTGAATAGGATAACTTGCTCATCAATGCTCAGCCTTTCTGCTGGTTTGATTGAATTGAATTTCACTTTCAGAGCGTCAACTAAAGGTCTTAATTTGAACAATTTGTCGCCTTCATTGTCTTGCTGCTTGTTGTTGTCATTGCAGTGAATGTTACTTTTGATTTCTTTAAACCTCTTGTTCGTCATAGTATCAGCAACAAGTCCATAGCGCGTTGCAGAGTCCCAGTACAATTTACAACTGGGCATTCTAACAATACTCATCATAAACGCAATTCCAAAAAACTGTTCCAGTTCTGGCTGGCTCAATCTGAGAGGCTTCATGATGTTTTTCTGGATGCTGTACTTGTTTGATTCAGTGACCATATGTGCCATTGTATCATCATCAATGAATCTGCGGAAGTATTCTATTGGTTCTGAGGTAACTGATACGTGTACCGAATCACCAGAGAAGGGCGGAGCTTCAGAAGATACATCTGAGGCTTCACGGTGTCTCCATAGCATCCGACGACGATCAAAGGTTACATCTGTGTCCTCCAGCTCTGATGCAGATGATTCTGAAAAAAAAGAAAACAAAGATATTAATTATCTGGCAACATAAACAATAATTTATTAGATATAGAACCAGTACCACGATCAATGTAAAAATTATTCTAACATCCCCAATCTATGCCACATCGCGTATAGGCAGCATGCGAGTTTTCCGATGTGAAAGTATGTCCTGGGTCTGCCAGCAGTCCTAAGCCATATTAGTACCTAGGAATAATCGGACCTGCAGCCCACTGCGCACAGATTCTGACCTAACTCAGTACTGGATCTGTATATCGATCATGAGAGTGTGTACCACAGTTATCTGAGATCTTATACCCGAGTTCCTGAGACAAAACTATGTGGGCTGATATGTAATAACTTATATGAAAAACATCAGCATTGTAAATCAACAAACCTGTAATCCGGGTTAGTGTCCGCCGGAAGTGTGGCTACCCCGGGGATATGCCCTGCGAGGATAACATAGATGATCTTCATCCTCCCTAGTTGTAAACAGCGTCCCTATCCATGACACGGACGTGTTGCCTCAGGAATTATGAGTATCCCTATTAACTTTTCCTATATTGTCTGTCTAAAAAACGATTTCTTGAGGAACCCATTTGTAGTTCAACTGAAAAAAAAAAAATTATTTATAGTAAGTGTTTAAACATCTGACGCCTAACACGTAGGTTTACCTTCTCTCCACTAATCAAGGTGAACAGAGCTATTTTTTACATCATTATGTTAATATGTTAATACTAGATTATTCTCTCAAACTGGACTACGATACCTTTATGTAATTGTTATTACTTGTACATCTTAGGCAATTTCTGTAGACTGGATAACCAAGTATGGCCCTGTATCTGTGCTTATTCCTATCAGTTGGTACCATTGTATAGAGGTCTCTACAGAGTCTATGTTGAAGATGATACGGGAAATCACTGATTTTGTAGAAGTGAGATTGTGAAATACTAGAGAGGCCCATGTGTGACATTGATCTCACCTATAGTTAAAATACTACTGGTACGCCTCATACAAATAGTCTAATTTCCATTATGACCTCTTAGTATGATTTCTTTAGAGATACGTTGTAAAAAAATGTCTAGAGGTATCATGTAACACCTTTATACATTGATAGATATGTTGCATTATAACTCCATGAGTCAAAACACAACACCACCCCACACACCCAACCACAATAATGCAAATAATGACAGTGGTTACAGATTTATTCTTCAAAAAAATATCGAATTATAAGGTCCAAAAAAGCCACATACTGCTTGCCACCCACCTAGTCCACTAAGCACGTAGTGAAATATATAGCATATAATCTAACACCCAGATCCACCATTCACATAATACGCTATATTCCAAAGTTCCCCCATATCTCAGACAATTTAGTAAGTGTTGTAAATAGATACATTCTGTACCTATTATACTAACTATATACACCCATACCCTAAAAAACCCACCTCACCCTGACTGGTAATAATCCTGATACCAACCCCCACAAAATATTTTAAATTTACCCACCCCCCTACCAAACTAAACAATCACACATTATCAAACTCATATCTCACATACTCCTACACATCCTCCTATTTATGGCCCTCTCCTACCCCTCACAAACTACCCTTCAAACCCACCCCCCCACGTTTATCTCCTCCCCTATCCCCTTACCAAACCCAATATTCCATTACATAACAACTTCCCCACCGAATCCTTTCCCTTTCCCTCCACCCACACCACACACAAACCACATACAAAAAATTATAAAACGTCATATCCATTAAATCCACCCCCCATAATAATGAGAAAATACAACCCTTTCCCATTGTACTGCGCCCGAATATGTCCGACGAACATGACCCAAGGCGCCCCCGCAATCACCTGCCGGCGTTTTAAAAATAAAAGTTCCAAATCGTTGAAAGCCCCACTTACCGCGCACCCCGCTCTAAGAGTGAGTGGGGCAGTGAGAACCTAGCTTTGTCGCATTGTGGGTTGGCGTGTACTTTAAGAAAAAGTTTATTTCCCAAAATTTCAGGATAATTAGTGGCGGGGAAAATGCGATTATATAGTTATTCAAGAGTTTTTGGTTGTGGAATCATCAGCAGGCGTCATTGAGTTACTCATCTTGTTTGAGAATATTGTTGAAGCTGGAATCCGGTGGGCCACCTTCCTCTTGGTAGATGTTGATACACTGCGATCTAGCACCTTACTACCCACTGTAGCGCACTTACACGTCAGCTTGAGTAAACTTGTATTTAATTTTTTGTGTGCCACTACCCTAGTGCCACAACAGAAACTGATCCAATATTCTGAAAAAAGTCTTGTGCAGTGTGTCATGTGATAGTTGCGCACTAATGTGATCACTTGTGTGAGAGACCACTTTACACTACATCAGTCAGTACAACTACAGATACTATATGTGGTATGAGGTGATATCCGATGATCTACATCAGTAATCAGAGCGCGGGTCAGTGATAGCTCTGCTGCTCTACAACGAGATGTGGTACATCTCACTATATACTCGCTCGTTGTTTTCATATAGTATCAGTTCCCCCAAGACTGCATTGATCTGAGATATGTTCAATTGTTTCCTTTTATACAATATGATAGTGATATGTTCCCACGATCTCATCAATAGATCCGCCTTCCATAGTCTTGTTAGGCGTCATATATTTTTTCTTTGTCCTATTATTAGAAGCATGTGTATGTTATATACAGCTTGATCGTCTCCGGGTGTGGCCGTCACTCTAGACAGCACTCGTCGAACTGGCTGGAGCTGGAAGCCGTACCATTGAGAGCTCGTAGGGAGCTAGCTTTCTTGTCGTAATATACTTTGTAGTACTGCTCTGATAGCGATGTATGTCTATAAGTCTGTCTACAGGAGATATAGATTAGAATTGCATATCAGCTGAACTCAGCTATGAGAATACTCATATGACAGATGTCCTGACCTACTTTTGACAGACATGATGATGAAGTATTATAGCTACGCGTGTTCTGAGATTTATTCTCTTAGCTGTTTATATTATGTGTTGTCGATGTCTATGAGCTGCTGGGGGGGGCAGGATTGTGCTAAGAATGTACCCGACGATCCTTCAGTCTTAAATGTATAGAATTTATCTTCTGGATAAACAAACACGGTACAGGTATAGTATAGTGCTCCGTGTATGTCTGTGTGTGACTATCAGTATGGTGTATCAAATTGTTTGGTACTTGAATGGATGCAAATATCATAGTAGCTTGCTACTGATAGTGACTGCCGAATACAGTACCTTTCTTTACATAATGACTATGTATTCTGTGCAGTGTCTATGCTCGCGCTGTTTCCATCATGAGGCCCCCCCCTGCCTCTCTACTACTTTCGCTATTTAGATAATTCTGACGCTGAAGCTCTTAGTGAAGTTAACATGTACAGTATAGATAAAGACTCTCAGTCCAAGTATGTATTACAGTCTGTTGGTCCGTTTCTGGGAAAACTAATAGATACTGGCGTACAGTCAAGTTGTTTCTTATCATGTGTAAGAAGAACGGACACTTTGTCCAGTTACGTCATGAGACCGCGCAGAGAATACGAACGAGTGTCAATGTGTATCAGCCATCACGAAAAAGCTATTTCACAGGTCACTTTCTAGCAGCTCGTGCCGAATGCACATAATATTTTGAACCACAATGAGGTCTCACTGTCTTTCCACGCTCGCTTTGACATTCTAGACTAGTCATAAACGACCATTTATTGTTGCGATCTATTCGTCTGCCTCTATATGTGACTCGTAGACTATTTGATGAACTGTTACTAGGTGAAGATCAGTTCTACATTTTAATGTAAGTGTATCAGTCTCGCTTCGATCTTTCTGATTGATGTCATGTGAGCAAGCAGCAGTCTATTAATTCTGTTAGTTTGTATAAAACAATGATGTCTGAATGTATCGTGCTACGCTGTGAATTAGTCTGTTAATAAGCTCATACCTGTCTGTAATGGAAATCTGTAATAGATGTAGTGAGTTTGCTCAACCTATCATGCTACAGAGTTTGTGACGGGATATCAAACAGAGAGACTACAGGACGTGTTTTCTGAACTTCGATAACGGGAGTTAGATCTAGGTTAAAGATACAAGATGAGTCATACTCAACTTGTAACAACAAAGTGTTAGATATGTTGATTTGCTCTGATGATAGTGTTCGAGCGATACCTGGCTTGCTACGGCCGCTATGACCTGCTGCGACTATTTTCTAGCACTCAATTATTAACGATTATACGATCTCGAGATACTGATCATCGTGTGTATAAAGTTAAGTCTCAGAGGTACTGTATGACTGATCACGATATCTGTGAAGCAAAATCCTAGAATATTCTGAAAATCGAAAGTTTTTTTTTCGGCCGATTTTTGAACCGATATTTTGGAGACTTGGGCTACCTTAGACGACGCATCCCAGAAGAGAGACCTCAAAAAAATCCAGATCCGAACACACGCCGTCCCCAGAACATTTCCGGAGTTACTGACATGGTAAGGTACGTAATAAGATAATTTTGCATTACCACCTGATTGTATAGATCCGATACAATAGCCCTGGTCAGTAGAGAGAACTACAGCTGTCTGTATTTTTTTTATATCATCACACTTTCAGCTCCATGTAGAACACTTCAAGTAATTCATGCTTAATCACCCTTCCTATACCATCCATTCAAATTCTTTCAATTTCCTTTACCTCTGTTTTAGGTCTCTTTTCCCAGTTCCTTTCTCCATACGTTTTTGTCTTCATTTCATATATCTTGATAGGGAGCCGCGGTAGCATAGTGGTTAGTGCACTGGCTTCCTAGCTCAGTGGTCTATGGTTCGATCCCCAGATGAGGTGGGAATTTTTTAGGCCACAAACGGCTCCTGGGTCGACATAGCCCAGAGCATGGAGAGAGTACAGGTTTTTTTGTCAGCACTGTTAGCCTTGCGTAGCAATTGTGTGTAACTATAGTGCTGGCGCGTGATGTGATTGCTGTATCCATTCCATTTATCCTCACTAGTGATTGCGTGTCTGTTTACGCCCCCACCTATGCACGACGTGTCTGCAAGTATCAAACATCTAGCCCCCCCCAATGTGTTCAGGCTCATATTGTTATTTCCACCGCTCTTCTCTTGTGCTATCATCCGTATTGCTCTCAATCCCGGGCGTAGAGACTAATAAGGGGTCCTGTATGACTCCGTTTTTATTCTGTACTGACTATGACGTGGATTCAGCACTCAGGTTAGTTGCTCCTAAATGTGCAATGATGTGGAGTAGCGCAAAAGCGTGTGATTCGTCAAAAACATGGGCGAGCATGTCTCTAAAGACAAAAAATACCCTTTGATAATCGATCCTAGTTATTTCGTCCATGGGTCTTAATTCTCAGTATAGCTTCTGTACATATTTTATTCGCGCTAACTCTTTCTAGTCGCGCAAGCATAACTCAAGAGTGAGGTTTCAGTAAGCCGGTCTCCATATGAACAAGAACATGGATACTGCATCGCCCGAGTAGGACTGTTGTTAATTGTTATTGTTTTGTAGATATATTAAAATTTGTTTTCAGACCTAGAGCTTCAGTGTTCATTAGTAGACCAATAAGATGCAATAAGGTTGGCAGGTGAGAACCCAGTTCGAAATTTTGTGCCCTCAGCTAGCTTTACCATGAAAGATGCCTTCTCATTAGGTAGATATTTTCTCATTGTGTAGTAGTGCAAGTCAATGGTTTGAATAATGCCATGTTACAGCATCTAGTGAGAACGTGGATCGCAAGATCAGAGTACGACATTGAAATTCACGGCGTCTTTTACTCACGTGTATGATGAGGGCATAAATGCTGGTGCCTAGCGGGAAGTACAGTATACTGGCTGTTGGGACTTTAAGAGTTAAATTTGGAGATATTTTAAAACGTTGTATCATGGGTACCATTCATCACGTTACATGAGAAGCTAACAGTTCGCCTACCAAGCTGAACTCTGTGCCATATTTGTTAGGTATTGTGCTTCAGTGTGGAAATTGATTATAAAATTAGTTCTGAAGTAGGAGGTAGACACCACTCTTCTTCGATATTATGACAAGAGAGACTTAGAATGTGTCGCTCATAAATCGTAGTTGTAACGATCAGACCACTATCTGGTGTACTGAGAGTTGTATGAATGCTGAGGTACCATGAGCGGATCAAGTAGAAACAAAGTACAGAGAAACTATGGTTCACAACGCTATGTTCTATGACTCGAGCGATGTATGAGTTCTCGTACTACATCACGAAACGGTGCTTGATAGCTAAAGCGACTGTTCCTAGGACGGCTGACAGAGCAATGGTTCACTGGCGACACTCAGGCACACGCTGAAGCTTTAGCTTAGACGATAAGGCCATGTGCAGCAGAAAACGCGCGATCGTTGGTTGTATACGGCTTCACAGTCGGTGCATGAAAAGCTGACATTTACCTGTAATGCTAGATGTGTATTAACTGAGTGTCTTATAAATGTGTGTTACCACTAAAGTATAATAAGAAGTTAAAAGACTTGCTAAAGAGTAGCTTACGTTTCTCCGCGCATATTATTATGTTATCCACCCAGAAACAACCATATCACTCCTGATGGGATAGAGAAAGACAATAGTGACATAAGACCACCATAACAAACATAACTATTGAGACTGAAAAGACCAGATCATATGAGCAAGTCCAGGTAGTATCTACACGCTCACACGAGACGAATAATTAACATACTCATAGATACGCATAAATACAAGTACGCTGTGACAATAAAATACTAGTATCGCCCAGCACTGTCATGATATCAAGTGTGCCGCATACTGAGAGTGTGTAAGATGATAGTACATACAACTAGCTGTGGTTTTGTGTTTGTTGTGAGTTGAACTGGTGCTATCAGCTTGCAGTAGGCGTTCGTTGGGATTAAGATGTAAGAGTCTATATATTGAATCGACGGAGTGCTAATAAATACGAATATATTAATTGATCTCCAGTTTACACTTGACTGTAGTAGGGAGGTGGCTTATATGACAGTGCTATATCTAGATGTTCTATGTAGCAGAGTGAGTGGTGACGAAGTATCACTCATTTGTCTTGAGTGTGATGACAAGTAAGATTGTTATAGTAATGTGCGAGAAGACCTTAAGAAATTGTAGTAATGTGAAGATTTATGCTGTCTTGTTATGGTTGTTGTGAGGAAATACACTATCTCTATCATTATACAATAACCTATAGACATATTCAATAGTAGCATGTCATACAGCTCATATTGATGTTGTTACGACGACAGTGAAGGTGACGGACTGAGGTGATATATGGGTCGCTATGGTCTCGGAGCATACGAAGTTGTGAGTATCAGTCATGGTAAGTGACATCTCACTCTAAATATTAGATATCGCAGTTACTATCCGGCTATCATACTAGGCACTGATCGCATAAGAACAGTTGCGAAGACTCCGCCCGATAGCTCTGAGCTGTTCAATAGGTATAGTCGAGCTAAGTATCCCGTATGTACTCAAGTGAAGTTGGCATGTGATGATAATTTATGCAGTCCATCACTATTGGGCCAGACATTGAAGCATACGACCTCATTTATTATTCAAGTCCGAAGACGATGGCTTAGTACTATTAAACTATCGGTCGCAGTCAAACCTCAGGAATTGTGGTCTGGGATAATCATGATCATTTACCTCTACTGCACGAACAGAGCGAAGAATGAATTAAGCAATAATGAGTTATTGCTGTCAGATTAAATACGATACGACTAGAGTCCAATCAAAGACTCCTCGCGGAGGACATTGCTTCTATACTCCTCAATGGGCATGTCCCATAACCAGTGTGTTGCTTATCGATTACGCATTGAAGAGTAGTACTATGCTATCAGACTTCCTATTAATCATAATTAGAAGTTTGCGTGTTTGGGCACTGTTCTTTCTGCTTTCAAGCATTATGTCGCACTTAGACATGCTGCACTACTAATTGACTCGCTTCTTGTACCTTCTGTTGACACTATTTTGCTCTGTAGTTAACGTACTGTTCTTTGTATTATCTAGTAGTGTGTACTGCTATGATGTTCCATAGATGACGTCTATATGCTCTTAGTTTTGTGTGCTATTCCGCCTCATTGTACCCTGTATTTTGGTATTGCCATCGCCGCGCATTCCAGAGATACATGAGTCGACTGAGCTTGCGACCTGAGAGTTGACTATGGACTAGACAATACACTACCACTATCCTCCCAACTACTAAATAATACTAGTGATAGCTTACCGTGCGATATTGGCTAAGGATCTCATAGATAGATGCAGTATGTCATCGGATGTCAGGGAGAGAGGCGATGCGATCAATGGAGACCAATACTTAAGCTCACTACTAGCACCCAGTTCCCCCCCCCCCCGCCCCCCGCTCCTCCCCCCCCCCCCCCTCCACATGAGCAGTGAGGCCCAAGTAAGGAAAGGCAAACCCGGTCTTAAAAAGAATATCCTGGCGCACTATCCCACCTAGTTGTATGACGGAGCAATTATGTAAGGGGTACGTTTGTTGCTAGCTGTTGTGTGTAAACGTCGACCCCTACGGCAACCAGCGTCCTGTTCTGGATTGAACCAGCCTCCAGAACAAGAAAGATCCATCACCTCTAGAGACTAGCTTTTGCGAGTGGCCATTAGTTTGGCAAAATTCCTAGATTTTTAGTATGTTTACTGTTTACATGTTTTTTGTGAAAGCTTTAGAGGGAAGATTAAAAGGCTTTTACTTTAATTTTACGTGAGAGTTGTTTGAAGGGCTGTGGGGTACTGGGGGGGATGCTGACCATGAGGAGTTTATCAAATGCAGGTATGGTAGTTGTAGTTTTTGCTAGTTCTTCTCTGACCCCCTATCGTGGTGCATTTTTAAACTATTAAAAATTGTTAGAAGTACCCTACGTTGTTGAGTAACATGTACTTATCATAAATAAATGCCAAAATAAAAAGTAAAAATTGTATAATGGATTTACAGATGTGAAAGGATCCTCACAGAACTTGGTGACGTTATACACAAGTTTTGAACAGTGTCACATAATTTGATGACGTACACTGAATTGTGAACTTTACTTGAGCACAGAACTTTTCCATTTTTAGTGCATTTTACAATAAAAGTGTGTAGCCTAAAACTTGTTTTTTCCTTTATTTGGGTTATGTTTTTTTGTTGGGTAATGTAAAACAGGCAGAATTTTGAGGTTGTCGGTTTGCTTACTGCGTCTCGCAGCGTCAAAATCTATTTCAGAGATTTTTAAGCGTCCATCGCGCGTCAACGTAGGATCACATAGTTGGATTTAATAGGGTCTCTATGCAGTGGCGTAACTACCGCCCCGGTGGACCGGATACGTCCCGGGGGCCCAGCCACGAGTGAACCACGAGAAGAAGTGGTCGGAAGGGACCCTCGCCGTTAGATATATATCTTTTTTAATTTTCTAAGCCCCTGTGTTTTCGTGTCCCACTTTCTGGAGATAGAAATGAAAGATATAAACAAGATATGAAAAGAACAAGAATAGATAGCACAGGACCGGAGGACCTGACACAGGACCGGAGGATCTGACACAGGACAGGAAGGCCTGACACAGGACCGGAGGACCTGACACAGGACAGGAGGACCTGACACAGGACAGGAGGACCTGACACAGGACAGGAGGCCCTGACACAGGACAGGAGGACCTGACACAGGACAGGAGGACCTGACACAGGACCGGAGGACCTGACACAGGACAGGAGGACCTGACACATGACAGGAGGAAGGACTTTACTCCTCAGGGAGCTCAAGAGTTAATATAATAATGATGATGATAATGATAATGATAATAATAATAACCAGAGTTCACTGGCAGGGCAACATTAGACAATCTCTGAAGAACCGAGGACTAGAATGGAACTAAGGCAGGTGGATGTCATAGCGCCATGATGATATCCATCGAAATATACACATTCCTGATGTTTTTCTTTCGACGTCTAAGGTGAAAAAAGAATTTCACCTCCATCTTGAAAGGGTAGATAACTCTCAATCTAAACTCGCTAAAATATCAATTTGTATTTTAAACGTAATGGAGTCAGTTTTGATTTCACTCATGTGATTCCATTACGTTTAAAATAGAAATCTTTTTTGTGTGTGCATGTGATTAATCTTTCCTTTGTCATAAACCCTAGGTGATCACCAATTCTAAAGGCTACTTGGAACTCAACCTAAATGGACGAGATCTGAGAGTTGTTCCTCCTGAAACCTTCCAGCTTATAGCAACTCAAGTGCTGCGTCTTGCCCACAATCACATTGATTATCTCCCTTTGATGATTGCTTACTTGAGATCTCTGAAGTAGGCAGTACAGAGTTAATTTTATTATTATTATTTTTGTTTGCTTTCTGTTCTTGTACAATCTCTGTAGTCTTGGCTAGTATCAGACCATGTTTCCACTGGATTTTGCTTGTGCCAAAAATCGATGCATGTCGTACAAGGGGACCAATATGAAGGTGTGGGTGAGGCTAGCAACCTCATCATGTAAGACAAACTGCTATAGAAACCACCCATGAAAGAGCGGGGAGGGGGGAGGGGGGCAATCGGACACTTTATGTCAGTGCTTACTGTTACAAATATCCTTACAAATCCGTATAAATGGTGGGAGGGGGTGCCAACGGTAGGATTCACCCTGGGTGCTAGATACTTTAAGTATGCACCAGCATCAGTTCTACACTGATCATTTCTTGATACAATGTTAATCCTCCAATTCCACGGAAGCACAAATTTGTGAAAGTGTGTATTGAATAGTTCTACAAGGCAGTCCTTGTAGTCTTGGAATGCCCAGCATAAAATAAAATGAGGGAAAGCCAAAATCATATAGAGACGGACATCTGAGACACACTAAGAGGATAAAGACAAACGTTGAAGAAATTTGAACAGAATGTACACGATTAGAGGGCTTTAAGTGAACTGACAGAAGGCCCAATCGCCTCAAGGAGCTGCATAATAATAATGGTAATGATGATGTTGAAGCCAATTGAGTGCATTGTTTGAGTTGATGATAGTCTACGTATCGAAGCAATTATTTATTGCTAATTATTTTTTTTCTCTTAAGATCATGTACCCAGAATCTAGGTTTTGAATTTTAAAGTACTTAAGATTTTTGGCTGAAAATAATATGTTAATGTGGTAAAGTGGGATGATATAAATATTTATAGGGGACTTAGTGTACTGACTGAGATCAGCTGTGAAGGTATCTGTATCTAATAAGTGTGGTGTATTACAGATGACCTTACTTGCTACCACATTTATACCTCAGTCAGACTTATTCTGGAATATTGTGATGACTACGTTGAATGTCTAGGGTTATGATAATGATGAAGTGTATGTTCACAACAACCAACAGACAGATAAACAATTTAATTTAATCCACAATACTTTACAACACTGTGACACTCACATACATAGAACACTCTATAAGACTATCTTATTAAGTCAAGTGTAACTGGTAAAAATATGTATTAATTCCTGTCAATAATAGATATCCTGATTCAACTACAAAGTGAACCAGGAATCACAATCAAATGTAATCACAAGTTGTATGTACACAATTTATAGATAGGATCTTTGTATTGACATATATTATTATTGCACTATGTGTGTAAGTTGTGCTGTAGTACTATGAGGTAATACTGGCTTTTCAAGCTAAGTTGTTGTTTGTCATCATGACTTCAAATGTTTGTTTCTGGTGGAACTAATATTGGAAAGGTTCACAGTTTCTTTTTATTTGAAACAAATAAGTGTCCCTCTAGATTTAAGGTAAAGTCACTTTTAGAGGAGGTATACACAAGATTGAGCTGCTCTGGCCACGAAAGCTTAACTTCTGTGTGGGCGGCAGGAAACAGTCTCCACTGCTCGCTTGCTTCACCGTTTCCTTGAGAACCAACACTGGTCGATATATGGACCAAGGAGTATGCTACCAGCCTCTGGATTCAGCAAAACTCAGACCAGGTGCTGCTTCAATACGTTATTACCACGGTCCCTGAAACAAGAAGGTTGTACCTCCTACTTCAGAACTAATTTATAATCTATTTCCACACTGAAGCACAATACATAACAAACACAGAGTTCAGCTTGGTAGGCGAACTGTTAGCTTCTCATGTAACTGTGATGAATGTACCATGATACAACGTTAAAATGTCTCCAAATTTAACTCTTTAAGTCCCAACAGCCAGTATACTGTACTTCCCGCTAGACCCATTTGGCCCAATCAACAGTATACTGGCTTTCGTATCTCTTGATCCTTTCTATGGCTCTTTTCTAATTTTGACAACTCAAAAAACGCTATTTTCTTAAAGTATAGCCATCCATTTTGTACTTTTGTTATTTATGAATATGAACATTTAAAAAAATTATTTCCAAACAAAAACAATAAAAACATACTGGGATGGCCATTTTTGTTTGGGCCAAACCCACTTTTTTGCTTGGGACTGAAAGAGTTAACGATAAAATGTAGGGATAAAAATAATGCGTAAGATACTAGGAGACATGCTCGCCCATGCCCGCTTTTCCTACCCGCCATTTAAAACTAACGAGTTAGACGTGCAGACGAAACGGTTTACCCTTTGTAGACGGGAGAGAAAACGGAGAACACAAAAGGAAAAATATGACTGAACACGTGTTTGAATACAGCAAGGCTAAAAGACGCAATTGGTAGTAAAGGAAAAAAAATTCACGTCACTAGTTGACACAATGTAAGGAAATGGACAAAAAACGACTTTAGCTCGTGTCAGAAACAGTCATTTCTTGGACTTTTACGATACTTGATTGTTATTTGAATTCAGCGGCAAACGCCGTGGAGAAGGTTCTCGAACATATTTCAAAAAAAAAAAAAACTAACCTTGAAAAAGTAACTTTTTCTTAATAATAATGTTATGAATATAAAACCTAGCTAGTTTGATAGCCCGTCTTGAGCAGAGAAATAATATACTTTCAATTATACAGACGGATAGATAATAAGGAAGATATTGACAAAAGACTGTGTTGTTCATATCAGACGAGCGACTGCACTGTTAAAAAATTTCACTAAAGTTTCAAATTCTCGTCCTTGAGGCACGTAACGAAAAAAATCGAGCTGTAATTAAAGAGAGGGGAAAGGTGGAGAATTGTGGCTAAAATAACTTCGGAGGCAGAAGTGTGTAGGGTATTGCATGGCGTTGGTCCAAGAACCAAGCGTGTTTTTTATGAAAAAACAAGTAGAGACAGACGGACCAACAGACTGTAATACATACTTGACTGAGAGCTGACTGAAATTTGACTTTTGGTTGTAGATTTGAAAGTTAGGGGGGGAGTCTGTGATTGGATGAATGAAATCATAGTAGCGGGGTAGAGGCACACATTTTGCCATTCGTTACCAGACTGTCCAGAGACACAGTGGTTTATTACCTGTGGTGTTGTTTCCAGAAGATATTCTATACATTTAGTGGGACGCCATCACATAGCCAGCAGCTCAGCTGAGTTTTGCTAGGAATTAACTGTGTTCTAAATTCTGGTAAGAATGAAAGTATTTCTTTTGTATATTTTAATATTTCGAGTGATTGATACTGCCATATCATATAAAATTATTACGACAAGTAAGTGTTCGCTCTAGGTCCCCAGCCCAAGTTCAGGGTCTAGAGACAAACAAAATATATGGACGCCTAACTAAGACTATGGAAGGCGGATCTATTGTTGAGATCGGTGGGAACATATCACCTATCTTATTGTATAAAAGGAAACTATTGAACATATCTCAGATGCAATGCAGTCTTGGGGGAACTGATACTATATGAAAACAACTGGGTAAGATGTGCTTCGTTGGTCAGAGAGATCTGACCCCCTCTGTGTATTGTTGATGTGTTGTGCTGTGGGTAAAAGTGGTACAGTAAATAGATTACTGACACAGCGCACAAACTTTGTTTCAGAATTGTGAGTTTCTGTTGTGGCACTAGGGTAGTGCCACAAAAGTAATACAAGTTTACTCAAGCTGACGTGTGTGCCGCCTACAGTGGTGTTGGTGCTGTATCGCAGTGTATCCCAGCTACCAAGAGGAGGGGCCACCGGATTCC
This sequence comes from Oreohelix idahoensis, assembly GCA_024509875.1. Lineage (NCBI taxonomy): Eukaryota > Metazoa > Mollusca > Gastropoda > Stylommatophora > Oreohelicidae > Oreohelix > Oreohelix idahoensis. The sequence goes on from JAMPIV010011143.1 coordinate 553,874, forward strand.
AGCTTCATATATTCTCATACAAGATGAGTAACTCAATGGCCTGCTGATGATTCACCAAAACTCTTGAATACTTATAAAGATTTCCCCGCCACTAATATCCTGAAATTTTGGGAAATAAACTTTTTCTAAAGTACATAAAACAATGGACAAAGCTAGTTCTATTCACAGAGAGGGTGGGATGACACCATCCCAACAGCATATCCAGTAAAGGTTCTCCCAGAGACACTATAAAATTAGTTAATATTAACCAGACTTATAACATACCTTTGTAATCACATTCCATTTTATTATGCCATATATTGATGCATTCCATTTATAACTTCATAACATTTCATATGTTCTGGCCAAAATAAAACCTTGGTCCAGAACAAATAAATTTAAAGAAAAAATTAATATTTCAAACTAAAACAGCCTGAGTTAGTTCAGTGTGTTATAAATTTTAGTAATATTATTAGACTTATTAAATATCTGTGTGTGTGTGTTTGTATCTTATACTACAACACATTACATTTCAGTACCCTAGACTTTTTAACGTAGCTACATTCATAAGAGTAAAAAAAAGATATGTGTGAGGTCGTAAGTGGTAGTAAGAAGGGCCTTCTGTATTTCTCAACCACATTTATCTCAGGAGTCTTCACAGCTGACCTCATACATTACACTAGGTAACACAACAACCATACAGTACCATCAAAAACCACTACAAATATTGGGGTCTTGTCCAGGGATATTTAGTTAATTAAAAATATTAGAATTTCCTGGTGGGAGAACTAAACCAGGGGGACAGATTGTAAAAATTTAAAAAGTGTCCCTTAAAATAAAACGGGAAAAATAAAAAGTTGGTGAATCTTCACAGCCAGGGGTAATTAATTAATTATAATTACCTTGGCCAATTTAATTAATTAGAATTACCTTGGTCTATTTATTAATTAGAATTACCTGTCATTTGATAATTAGAATTACCTGTCATTAAGTAATTGGATTTACCTGGGTCATTGTTATTTTGTCTGATGGCTGACCTGGCGAAATTCAGATCAGCTGCTGTGCTAACGGCGAGGGAGATGAACATGGAGGGTCAGGCTTTAATTCAGTATGTGACTTCTGAATGTGACAAGTATATTGAAAGGGAAGATAGGAGGTTAGCTGAAGAGAAGAGGTTACAAATTGAGGCTGATAGAGAACTTAAGAGGCTGCAGATTGAGGCAGAAGAAAAACGACAGCAAAGGGAGGCAGAAGATAAAAAGGCCGAAAGGGAGGCGGAAGATAAAAAGGCCGAAAGGGAGGCAGAAGATAAAAGATTGACCGCCGAAAGGGAGACAGAAGATAGAAGGTTGCAAAGGGAGCACGAATTACGACTAAGGGAGCTGGAATTACAAGGCCATGCTCCTGAAAATGGTGCCAGCCCTTTTGCCTCAGATGCTGCAGCTAGTCAGGGTGCCTCAAACTCAGCTATGGGGTTTCATTTAGACCATTTTGTTGAGAAAGACGATGACATCGAGGGGTACCTCAGTCGTTTTGAGTTATTAGCTACTACATATGGGTTAGAGAGAGAGAGGTGGAGTCTAAAGTTATCACAGGGACTGAGAGGTACTTCTTATGAAGTCTTTGCTAAAATGAGTAGAGAAGACCAAGACAATTATGACATGTTAAAGCAGGCTTTGTTATTGAGATACGAAAAAAAATGGTGAATTTTATCGTAAGAAATTTAGAAATGCCAAACTGTTGTCTGGGGAGACATACCACCAATTCTCTGCCAGACTGGAAACCTATTTGGAGAAATGGACTGCTCTGGGGAAGACCCAAGATCTTAAAGAAATGATCATGATAGAGCAATTAAGAGAGTCCATGGCTCCAGACTTGAGAAAATTTCTCATGGAACAAGGTGCAGAGAGGTTGGGGGAGGTTTTAAATGTCGCTGAGAGGTATCAGGCAGCCCAGGCAGAGGTAAGTGGCACTAAAAAGAAGCACATAGAAAATTTTAAAGCTCCACAGCAATTTAATAAATTTGATAACCGAGAACAGGGTAATAAAGGCAGGACAAACTTTGATAGGCCAAGAAATGACTATCGTGACAGAAACTCACAGTTCAATGGAAAGAAAACCGTTAAACCAAGGAAAAAGATGGTGCAAATGGTGTAAGAAAGACAACCATAACACCGAATTTTGTAGAAGGAAACCTTCAAACATTGCTGCAATGAAGTCGGGGACTCAAAGATTAAAGGTTAATCCTAATGGACAGCAGGAACCTTATCACCCCCCAGTTTGTGAGGATGTTATTTGTAATGGGGTCACCATAAGGTGCCTTTATGATACAGGTTTGGATTATGATTCAGTTGTGAAGTCTAGCCTAGTGGACCCAAGTCAGTATACCACAGAAACAGTGGAAATACAAGGGGCGACTAAGGACATACCACTCATGACACTTCCCATCGCAAGGATAACGGTGAAAACTCGCTATGTGGAAGGAGAAATCAGAGCAGCAGTGATAGATGAACCAATCTACCCTCTGATATTGGGGTGTAGGTACGTCTTCTTGGGGAATCCCGAGAGACCTGTGATCATGGCGACAGTGCAGACCAGGTCACAGAAAAAGGAGGAAGAAGGTGAACCTATAAATGCTCATCCGGAGGAGATGAGGAAGGCGCAGGCTGAGGATAGGACACTCAAGCCATGTTTTAAAAAATTGCCCAAATGCCACACACCTCCAAGCAAGGGGGAATATTTTATGAAGGACAGATTGCTATATAGGAAGACAGGAACTAGATCCACTGGTCACGGACAGTTGGTTCTTCCCAAGGTATATAGGGCAAATTTAATAAGGAGCTTACATGTTGGAAAAGATGGTGACCATGAGAAAGTCGGTACCATCTGCCAAAAAGTTGCTCGAAAATACTATTGGCCCGACGTAAATGTCGATATTGAAAACTTTGTAGAAGCACGTGGCGTATTTCATGAGGGAACACCCACAAAGGGAAAATATGTGCAGGACCTAGAAACGCCATGGGGCAAACTTAGGCCTGGAAGGAAAACTAATTATACTCAGGTAGACAAAGTGCAATGGGAGCCCCCTTTTCACACCCAGTCTTCACTTGAATGGATTAACATGGCCACTATGCGACGAGTACAAAGAAGAAATTTACCCCAGAATAAACTGACAATCCCTCGGTCAGAGTTATATAAACTGGATGAAACTAAAAGAGAGCGAAGATCTCTCACAAGCAATCTAAAGTGGGGAGATAAACCCAAGAAAAAAATTGGTAGTGGTCGATTTGTGAGTGATGATTCTAGGAAGAAAAGTCCTCATTATAATGCTTCCAATGGAAGGGACCCGACGGGTTCCATGGAAAATAAGGAAAAAAAAATTAAAGGTCCAGATGTAGCCTTATTAAGGACCTGGACAGATGAGAAGGCAGAAGAGACTGTTACCTCATCTTATCAATATGTGAACGAACTGACCACTCGTCTGAAAGCTGGATGGAAACTGGCAAATGATAATTTGAGACAAGCCAGGAAGAAACATGCAGCATATTTTAATAGGAAGGCAAAGGACAGAGAACTAGCTGTGGGAGAGAAGGTGCTGCTTCTACTACCCGGCAGCCAGAATAAATTACAAATTGGATGGCAAGGTCCATATACGGTTCTAGAGAAGGTGTCTAGAACAAACTATAAAATTGATAAAAAGGGGAAGGAGAAAGTTTATCATGTAAACCTGTTAAAGAAGTATCTGGACAGACCACTCCAGGAAAGCACCCCCTTACTGACCTTGGCTATCGCAACTCAAATGCAAAAGGAACCACTCACCTCACATGAATACCCATTACATCCTTGTGAAACAGCCGCACAGGTAAAAGTCAGTAAGCACCTGACTAAAAATCAGAGGGAGAGAGTTCAACAGGTTCTGGAGGAACATACAGATGTATTAACAGATAAACCAGGACATACAAATTTGCTACAGTATGACATGAAACTGGTAGACTCAAACCCAATCTGTATGAGAGCCTATTCTATTCCGTTCGCGAAGGAGAAGGCATTGAAAGAAGAAATAGATTATTTGTTGAAGGAGGGGATTATTTCACACAGTGAATCATCTTTTAGCTCCAGTGTAGTTTTGTTGAGGAAACCGTCTGGGGAACACAGACTGTGCATAGATTACAGGAAACTGAATGCTGTCACAGAAGGACAAGTGGATCCATTACCAGACACAAAACAGTTATTTGCCAGATTAAACAAGGCAAAATACTTTTCAAAGGTGGATCTTAGTAAAGGCTATTACCAGATTCCAGTGAAGCCTGAAGTGAGACCTTATTTAGCTTTTAGCACCTCGGAAGGACATTATGAATTCAACATGCTACCATTCGGATTGAAAAATGCTCCGAGTGTATTTTCAAGGATGATGCGCAAATTGTTGGATCCCTTGAATAACCCATGTATCACGAATTTCATGGATGATATTCTCGTCGCCACAGAGACATTTGAAGAACACATTAACTCTTTAAAAATGTTATTTGATAGGCTTAGGGAGGCGAACTTAACTGCTAGGCCAACAAAATGTTGTATTGGATGCAAAGAGTTGGAATTCTTGGGACACACTGTATATCAGGGTAACATGACCCCTGACCCCAAGAACTTGGAAAAAACTGCAGAGAGCACCTAGACCACAAACAAAAAAGGACGTGCGATCATTCGTGTCGTTATGTGGATTTTACCAAAAATATATCAAAAATTTTAACTCTATTTGTGCTCCTCTGACTGATCTGACTCGCAAGGGACATCCAGATAAAATTGTTTGGACTGCGCAATGTGAATTAGCTTTTCAAGAGTTAAAGGATAAACTCACTAGCAAGCCTATTCTCAAATTGCCTGATTTGACACAGGACTTCGTGGTGAGAACAGATGCAAGTAATGTAGGCCTCGGGGCGGCTTTGTTGCAAAGGTCATCTTCACCCGATGGGGAACTGAACCCAGTCGCTTATGCAAGCCGCAAATTGAATAAAGCGGAGCAAGGATATTCCACAAGCGAAAAAGAATGTTTAGCGTTAATCTGGGCAATAAAAAAGTTTCAAATCTATCTGTATGGTAGGACTTTTGTGGTCCAGACGGATCATCAGCCCCTGGTGTTCTTATCTCAGGCTAAGCATGAAAACGCAAGATTGTTGAGATGGTCTTTATTATTGCAACCTTATCAGTTTATTATCGAATACATCCCAGGGTCATTGAATGTCGGTGCAGATTTTCTCAGTCGGCACCCCTGTGATCAAGATTAGAGTAGTGGCAGGCGTGAGGAGTAATTTTATCTATGTGTATCACTGGTTTTGGAACTTGCCGTAGTGCATGTTCTCAGGTGGGGAGATGTGTGATGAATTTACCATGATACAACGTTAAAATATCTCCAAATTTAACGATAAAATGTAGGGATAAAAATAATGCGTAAGATACTAGGAGACATGCTCGCCCATGCCCGCCTTTTCCTACCCGCCATTTAAAACTAACGAGTTAGACGTGCAGACGAAACGGTTTACCCTTTGTAGACGGGAGAGAAAACGGAGAACACAAAAGGAAAAATATGACTGAACACGTGTTTGAATACAGCAAGGCTAAAAGACGCAATTGGTAGTAAAAGAAAAAAAAATTCACGTCACTAGTTGACACAATGTAAGGAAATGGACAAAAAACGACTTTAGCTCGTGTCAGAAACAGTCATTTCTTGGACTTTTACGATACTTGATTGTTATTTGAATTCAGCGGCAAACGCCGTGGAGAAGGTTCTCGAACATATTTCAAAAAAAAAAAAAAAACTAACCTTGAAAAAGTAACTTTTTCTTAATAATAATGTTATGAATATAAAACCTAGCTAGTTTGATAGCCCGTCTTGAGCAGAGAAATAATATACTTTCAATTATACAGACGGATAGATAATAAGGAAGATATTGACAAAAGACTGTGTTGTTCATAACAGACGAGCGACTGCACTGTAAAAAAATTTTTTCACTAAAGTTTCAAATTCTCGTCCTTGAGGCACGTAACGCAAAAATCGAGCTGTAATTAAAGAGAGGGGAAAGGTGGAGAATTGTGGCTAAAAATAACTTCGGAGGCAGAAGTGTGTAGGGTATTGCATGGCGTTGGTCCAAGAACCAAGCGTGTTTTTTATGAAAAAACAAGTAGAGACAGACGGACCAACAGACTGTAATACATACTTGACTGAGAGCTGACTGAAATTTGACTTTTGGTTGTAGATTTGAAAGTTAGGGGGGGGGGAGTCTGTGATTGGATGAATGAAATCATAGTAGCGGGGTAGAGGCACACATTTTGCCATTCGTTACCAGACTGTCCAGAGACACAGTGGTTTATTACCTGTGGTGTTGTTTCCAGAAGATATTCTATACATTTAGTGGGACGCCATCACATAGCCAGCAGCTCAGCTGAGTTTTGCTAGGAATTAACTGTGTTCTAAATTCTGGTAAGAATGAAAGTATTTCTTTTTTATATTTTAATATTTCGAGTGATTGATACTGCCATATCATATAAAATTATTACGACAAGTAAGTGTTCGCTCTAGGTCCCCAGCCCAAGTTCAGGGTCTAGAGACAAACAAAATATATGGACGCCTAACTAAGACTATGGAAGGCGGATCTATTGTTGAGATCGGTGGGAACATATCACCTATCTTATTGTATAAAAGGAAACTATTGAACATATCTCAGATGCAATGCAGTCTTGGGGGAACTGATACTATATGAAAACAACTGGGTAAGATGTGCTTCGTTGGTCAGAGAGATCTGACCCACTCTGTGTATTGTTGATGTGTTGTGCTGTGGGTAAAAGTGGTACAGTAAATAGATTACTGACACAGCGCACAAACTTTGTTTCAGAATTGTGAGTTTCTGTTGTGGCACTAGGGTAGTGCCACAAAAGTAATACAAGTTTACTCAAGCTGACGTGTGTGCCGCCTACAGTGGTGTTGGTGCTGTATCGCAGTGTATCCCAGCTACCAAGAGGAGGGGCCACCGGATTCCAGCTTCATATATTCTCATACAAGATGAGTAACTCAATGGCCTGCTGATGATTCACCAAAACTCTTGAATACTTATAAAGATTTCCCCGCCACTAATATCCTGAAATTTTGGGAAATAAACTTTTTCTAAAGTACATAAGACAATGGACAAAGCTAGTTCTATTCGCAGAGAGGGTGGGATGACACCATCCCAACAGCATATCCAGTAAAGGTTCTCCCAGAGACACTATAAAATTAGTTAATATTAACCAGACTTATAACATACCTTTGTAATCACATTCCATTTTATTATGCCATATATTGATGCATTCCATTTATAACTTCATAACATTTCATATGTTCTGGCCAAAATAAAACCTTGGTCCAGAACAAATAAATTTAAAGAAAAAATTAATATTTCAAACTAAAACAGCCTGAGTTAGTTCAGTGTGTTATAAATTTTAGTAATATTATTAGACTTATTAAATATCTGTGTGTGTGTGTTTGTATCTTATACTACAACACATTACATTTCAGTACCCTAGACTTTTTAACGTAGCTACATTCATAAGAGTTAAAAAAAGATATGTGTGAGGTCGTAAGTGGTAGTAAGAAGGGCCTTCTGTAATTCTCATCTACATTTATCTCAGGAGCCTTCACAGCTGACCTCATACATTACACTAGGTAACACAACAACCATACAGTACCATCAAAAACCACTACAGTAACAACATTCACCAGTATTCCTCTCCCTAATGGTTACAACGCCTCTGCAATTTCCAGCATTATTTTCTTCTATTCAATAAGATAGGTGTCATAGTACTATTTGGCAATCCCATATATGCCTATGCAGTTATACTCCTCTCCGACAAGTTTTGTTCCTGGTGGAGCAATATCTAGGCTTTTCTTCATGGTTGCTACTGAACTACACACAGAAAAATAATTGATCAATTCACATTCAATTTTTCATCAAAAAGATATCAAATATGTCTAGCTTACCACAATTTCAAGGAAATATTAAACAAATACGTTGACTGGCGATGAGTTATGGCACAATTCCGATCTGCCTCTATCCCAGGCTTTCATTTGAAAAATATGAACTGCTTCTCAACGCACTTGCTTCTACACAGTTTAATTTCACAAAGTGGCACTGAACCGACGCTCCTAATTGACTATATCAACTGGTCTAGCCAATAAGACCATGTTTACAAAAGTATTTGAAAAAAAGTACCCTTCCTACCGTTTCCCGTGACAACCAAAAATAGTATTTGCAATCGACTAATCATGTTTAGGCTTACATATTCTTCTAGCCAATCAAATCGGATTTAACTTGTTGGCCTATTTCCCGTAAAGCAGTATCCAAACATGAGCAATTATGATCTGGGGCTGTCAGACAACACCCCTATAATATTTTGGCTATAATTTGTTAATTATTAGACTATTTGCTTAATACCTAACATATTCTTTGTCAGCAAGTCCTAAGGCACCCAAATATATAAGTTTTAATGGAGCTAAGTGGCTGCGTTCAAAATATGTATTTTCTTCTAGGATAGTCGTGCTGTTACCACCTCCTCACTTCCATACTATGGGGTGTCTTCTGTACTGTCAGGCTAATTTCAGGATTTCAGACGTAAAACAGTATTGGGTCATGTTTCCTAATAAGCATTAACCATGTTTTTTAAAACCTAACCGTGTATTGGTAGTGTTTTTTGTCCCTGTTTATTTGAAAAAAAGTTAGCGCTTCATGCCTTACGCGTGGGGTGGCATTAATTTTATATCGCGAGACTGTGGTAGTATTGCCTGCGTTCCTCCGTTCAGCCCTCTCTCTCTCTCTCTCTCTCTCTAAGTCCGTCTGTCTTTTCATTACGCAGTGTATATAATGACATTAATGCTAGTATTTATCTAGGTCATTAAGCAGTGTGCGTATCTCAAGGTTTTCTAAGAAACACAGTACCAGTTTTATTTTTAGAAACGCGTGTATGCTGCTATAGGCTTTACTATCAAACGTGAAAGCGTTACAATTTTGCAGACGAAGTAGAAAAAGGGGGATTTCGGGTTCAGTCATTATGGCTTTCCACAACGCAGGTGTACGCTATTGGGAAAAGCACTGGTCTTTTACCATTCTTCTTTCCTTTTATTGAATTAATTCGTTAGGCTTTACCTTTACTTTTTAATTTAAATATGTGGATTTAGAATGTTTCACGACAAATTCTCCCCACTTAAAACAGACGTTATATGTCAGTCTATAATTCTATATACACATAGAGAAATTTATTATTATTCCTGGGGCTTACGGTGATTTTCATCACACGGATGGCGGCTTAGAAAATACGCTCCCAGGTTCGCTAATTTTATTTTTATCATGGATTAATGCAGGTGGGTCAATTCAAAGTAGGCACGACTCAAGAAATCTGCCCCAGACCTCTGCAATCTAAGAATCTATTTCAGATATGTTACTGTACAGCTGCAAGTGTTACGGCTTGTCTTACTACTGCTTAGCAATCAATATTTACCATTTTTTTTCCTCTGAGTCTGCTCAACGACATGTCCAGAGAAGATTAGATGTTCATCAAATTGTACGTTATGAGGAGTTGATCTATATGGTGATATCTGAGTTGTGTACTGATTTTCACCTGCGCAGCTGTCTCACAGGGGTGTAATGGATATTCAAATGATGAAAGTGGTTCCTTTTTCATCTCCATTGCAATGGACAAGGTCAACAAGTGTGTCTCTTCCTGATTTTCTCTTTCCAAATATTTCTTCAGGAGATTCACATGATAGATTTTTTCTTTCCCCTTCTTATCTATCTTATAATTGGTTCTAGACACCTTCTCTAGAACTGTATATGGACCTTGCCATCCAATTTGTAACTTATTCTGACTACCGGGTAGAAGAAGCAGTACCTTCTCTCCCACAGCCAAATCTCTGTCTTTAGCATTCTTGTCTATTTTTCCATGCACTGGTAGGGTCTCTTCCACTAGAAGCACTGTAGTGATGATTTTTCTTTCCAGAATCATCCTGCACAAAACGACCGCTACCAATTTTTCTCGTGGGGCTCTCTCCCCACTTAGAATTCTTGATGAGAGATTTCCTCTCTACATCTTCTTCCTCCAGTTTACATAAGTCCGATTGAGGGATTTTCGGCTTATCCTGGGGTAAGACATCTTTTTGCACTCGCTGCATAGTGGCCATTGTAAAACAGTCAATCGAAGATTGTCCGTGAAAAGGGGCTTCCTATTCCACTTGGTCCACTTTATTTAATTTATTTTTCTTTTCAGTGTCAGGCCTGCATTTTCCCCGTGGCGTGTCCAGGTCCTGATCAATATTCCCATTTGTGGGTGTTCCCTCGTGTGCTATGCCACATCTCTCTACAAAATTTTCAATGTCCCACCTTGCCTTTGGCCAATAATAATTCTGAGCTACCTTTTGAATGATGGTACCTATTTTCTCATGGTCCCCATCTTGTTTCACATGTAAGCTCCTTATTAAGTCTGCCCTATACCTTTTTGGAAGTACCAGCTGTCCCTGACCTTTGGATCTAGTCCCAGTCTTCCGGTATATCAGGTGGTTCTTCATATAGAAGTCTCCTTTACTTGTAGGTGTGTGACACTTTGACAATTTTCTAAAACAAGGCTTGAGGGTCTTATCCCCAGCCTGTGCCTTCCTCATCTCTTCTGGAGTGGTATTTATCATAATATCCTCCTCCTGTCTAGAGGTCGACCTGACCTGAAGGGTGGCCATTACTATAGGATTCCTTCTGCAACGGTCAGTGTCATGATTGTTCATCTTACAATTTTTACACCACCTTCTTCCTTGGTTGAAAGATTTTCTTTCATCAAATTTCCTTTCATCGAATTGTGGGGTTTTATTTTTATTGTCATACCGTGGCCTATCAAACTGGTGCTTACCTTTGTTCTGATCTCTAGGATCAAACGTATCAAAGTTTTGTGGTGCCTTAAAATAGTCTACCTGTTTCCTTTTGTTACCTGTTACCTCTGCTTGAGCTGCCTGATACCTTTCCGCAACATTTAGTAACTCACCCAGCCTCTCTGCACCTTGTTCCATGAGAAACTTTCTCAGGTCTGGAGCCATGGACTCTCTTAGTTGTTCTATAAGGATCATTTCCTTAAGATCTTGGGTTTTCCCCAGAGAAGTCCATTTCTCCAAGTATGTCTCTAACCGTGCAGAGAACTGGTGATAGGTTTCACCTGACAGTAGTTTAGCATTCCTAAATTTTTTTCTATAAAATTCACCATTCTTTTCATATCTTAACAAAAGAGCCTGCTTTAGCATGTCATAATTTTCTTGATCACCTCTGCTCATTTTGGCAAAAACTTCATAAGCTGTACCACGAAGCCCTTGTGATAACTTTAAGCTCCACCTTTCTCTCTCTAACCCATACGTGGTAGCTAATAGTTCATATCTATTTAGATAGCTCTCGATATCATCTTCTTTCTCAACAAAATGATCTAAATGAAAGTTCATAGCTGAGGTTGAGGCTCCCTGACTAGCAGTGGCATCAGAGGTAAAAGGACTGGCACCATTTTCAGGAGCATGGCCTTGAAACTCAAACTCCCTTAGTCGTAACTCATGTTCCCTTTGTAATCTCTTCTCCTCCTGTTCTGCTTCCCTTTCTGCAGCTAATCTCTTTTCTTCTCTCTCGGCAGTCAATCTTTTTTCTTCTGCCTCCCTTTCGGCCTTTTTCTCTTCCAACTGGAGCCTCTTTATTTCCGCCTCACGATCCGCCTCCAATTGTAACTTCTTAGCCTCAGCCTCCAATGCCCTAGCCTCTTTGTCAGCCTCAATCTGCAACCTCTTAATTTCTTTTTCAGCCTCTAACTTTCTTTCCGCCTCTTTTTCTAATCTTTTTTCTTCGCGTTCAATAAATTTGTCACATTCAGTAGTGACATAAGCAATCATAACTTGCCCGTCCATTCCTAACTCTTTTGCAGCCTGCACAGCAGCAGATCGAAATTTTGCTAGGTCCGCCATTTTCTAACAGGCAACTTTATATAATGTCTAACTAAACAATGCAATCTATAGTTAATTATCTAAGGACAACCACAGGCACTGAGAGCTCAACCTTATTTTTCCACCCAAGAATACCTTTTTAATTTTTATAATTTCCCGAAGTGAATTACTCCCAATATATATATGCTAGGGGAAGGTTCAAAATCCCGGGAGCGAGCCCCCAATATATGTGGTAAAGTGGGATGATATAAATATTTATAGGGGACTTAGTGTACTGACTGAGATCAGCTGTGAAGGTATCTGTATCTAATAAGTGTGGTGTATTACAGATGACCTTACTTGCTACCACATTTATACCTCAGTCAGACTTATTCTGGAATATTGTGATGACTACGTTGAATGTCTAGGGTTATGATAATGATGAAGTGTATGTTCACAACAACCAACAGACAGATAAACAATTTAATTTAATCCACAATACTTTACAACACTGTGACACTCACATACATAGAACACTCTATAAGACTATCTTATTAAGTCAAGTGTAACTGGTAAAAATATGTATTAATTCCTGTCAATAATAGATATCCTGATTCAACTACAAAGTGAACCAGGAATCACAATCAAATGTAATCACAAGTTGTATGTACACAATTTATAGATAGGATCTTTGTATTGACATATATTATTATTGCACTATGTGTGTAAGTTGTGCTGTAGTACTATGAGGTAATACTGGCTTTTCAAGCTAAGTTGTTGTTTGTCATCATGACTTCAAATGTTTGTTTCTGGTGGAACTAATATTGGAAAGGTTCACAGTTTCTTTTTATTTGAAACAAATAAGTGTCCCTCTAGATTTAAGGTAAAGTCACTTTTAGAGGGGGTATACACAAGATTGAGCTGTTCTGGCCACGAAAGCTTAACTTCTGTGTGGGCTGCAGGAAACAGTCTCCACTGCTCGCTTGCTTCATCGTTTCCTTGAGAACCAACACTGGTCGATATATGGACCAAGGAGTATGCTACCAGCCTCTGGATTCAGCAAAACTCAGACCAGGTGCTGCTTCAATACGTTATTACCACGGTCCCTGAAACAAGAAGGTTGTACCTCCTACTTCAGAACTAATTTATAATCTATTTCCACACTGAAGCACAATACATAACAAACACAGAGTTCAGCGCGGTAGGCCAACTGTTAGCTTCTCATGTAACAACATTCACCAGTATTCCTCTCCCTAATGGTTACAACGCCTCTGCAATTTCCAGCATTATTTTCTTCTATTCAATAAGATAGGTGTCATAGTACTATTTGGCAATCCCATATATGCCTATGCAGTTATACTCATCTCCGACAAGTTTTGTTCCTGGTGGAGCAATATCTAGGCTTTTCCTCATGGTTGCTACTGAACTACACACAGACAGACATAATTTATCAATTCACATTCAATTTTTCATCAAAAAGATATCAAATATGTCTAGCTTACCATAATTTCAAGGAAATATTAAACAAATACGTTGACTGGCGATGAGTTATGGCACAATTCCGATCTGCCTCTATCCCAGGCTTTCATTTGAAAAATATGAACTGCTTCTCAACGCACTTGCTTCTACACAGTTTAATTTCACAAAGTGGCACTGAACCGACGCTCCTAATTGACTATATCAACTGGTCTAGGCAATAAGACCATGTTTACAAAAGTATTTGAAAAAAGTACCCTTCCTACCGTTTCCCGTGACAACCAAAAATAGTATTTGCAATCGACTAATCATGTTTAGGCTTACATATTCTTCTAGCCAATCAAATCGGATTTAACTTGTTGGCCTATTTCCCGTAAAGCAGTATCCAAACATGAGCAATTATGATCTGGTGCTGTCAGACAACACCCCTATAATATTTTGGCTATAATTTGTTAATTATTAGACTATTTGCTTAATACCTAACATATTCTTTGTCAGCAAGTCCTAAGGCACCCAAATATATAAGTTTTAATGGAGCTAAGTGGCTGCGTTCAAAATATGTATTTTCTTCTAGGATAGTCGTGCTGTTACCACCTCCTCACTTCCATACTATGGGGTGTCTTCTGTACTGTCAGGCTAATGTCAGGATTTCAGACGTAAAACAGTATTGGGTCATGTTTCCTAATAAGCATTAACAATGTTTTTTAAAACCTAACCATGTATTGGTAGTGTTTTTTGTCCCTGTTTATTTGAAAAAAAGTTAGCGCTTCATGCCTTACGCGTGGGGTGGCATTAATTTTATATCGCGATACTGTGGTAGTATTGCCTGCGTTCCTCCGTTCAGCCCTCTCTCTCTCTCTCTCTCTCTCTCTCTCTCTCTCTCTCTCTCTCTCTCTCTCTAAGTCCGTCTGTCTTTTCATTACGCAGTGTATATAATGACATTAATGCTAGTATTTATCTAGGTCATTAAGCAGTGTGCGTATCTCAAGGTTTTCTAAGAAACACAGTACCAGTTTTATTTTTAGAAACGCGTGTATGCTGCTATAGGCTTTACTATCAAACGTGAAAGCGTTACAATTTTGCAGACGAAGTAGAAAAAGGGGGATTTTGGGTTCAGTCATTATGGCTTTCCACAACGCAGGTGTACGCTATTGGGAAAAGCACTGGTCTTTTACCATTCTTCTTTCCTTTTATTGAATTAATTCGTTAGGCTTTACCTTTATTTTTTAATTTAAATATGTGGATTTAGAATGTTTCACGACAGTTAACTAAACGTGAAGGTAAATATTTGAAGTTATAAACTTATGTTGAGGTTGTGTGACAACCAAACGAAAAAATACATGGATCTAGGAAGAAATAAGAATACATGACAAGATTAAAATAAGGAAACAGAGAATTGGATCAGTCATGTATCATTCAGTAGATCTATTAACATACAGAAAAGAATCAGGGAAGTAGAACTCAAAATAAACAACAAAGCGAAGAATGTGAGCAAGGCAGAGATACTTATAAGATATGATGAATAGTTTTTGTTTCAGCCGTATCTGTTATTTATATTTGTCAAAGATATTTGTTTAGATTACATGTGAGCTTCTCTAATGTCTCTTCTTCCTCATCAACTAGAGTACTAGATCTCCAGCATAACCTTCTGGTTCATCTACCTGAGACGCTGGTCAACTGTCACCATCTGGCAGAGCTTTATCTTACAGCAAACAGGCTGACAGAACTGCCAAAGAGTATAGGTGGACTGAAGAGCCTCATGGTTCTAGCCATGGGCGAGAATCAGTTTGAGCATCTTCCACACGAGGTGATATTCAGCACTCAGCATAGCTATTACACCATTATTAGTCACAACAGTTATAACTTAATCGGGCAGCATGGCCATACTATTATTAGACAGCACAACTGTAACGTTGTTAGTCAGTACAGTCACAGCTATAACACTGCTTGTCTGTACAGTCACAGCTATAACACTGCTAGTCTGTACAGTCACAGCTATAACACTGCTTGTCAGTACAGTCGCAGCAATAACACTGCTAGTCAGTACAGTCACAACAATAACACTGCTAGTCTGTACAGTCACAGCTATAACACTGCTTGTCTGCAGTCACAGCTATAAGACTGCTTGTCAGTACAGTCACAGCCATAACACTGCGTGTCAGTACAGTCACAGCTATAACACTGCTTGTCAGTACAGTCGCAGCAATAACACTGCTAGTCAGTACAGTCACAACAATAACACTGCTAGTCAGTACAGTCACAGCTATAACACTGCTGGTCAGTACAGTCACAGCTATAACACTGCTTGTCAGCACAGTCACAGCTATAACACTGCTAGTCAGCACAGTCACAGCTATAACACTGCTAGTCAGTACAGTCACAGCTATAACACTGCTAGTCAGTACAGTCACAGCTATAACACTGCTTGTCAGCACAGTCACAGATATAACATAACGGAATCATGGTATTTCTTTTATCACAATAAGTTTTGTGCGGGTGTTGTGAATTTGTGCTTTTGATGAAGGGTATCTTGGATAGTAGAGAGTTGTTTATGTTTTGTGAGTAAGACATCAGTGAGTTAGGTTCTAGTTATTTACTGTGTGCGCTATGTAGTTTTGCGAGTGAGCAGTTTTATAGATTGAGGTTAGGCTTTTGTGTTTGAGTGATCATGTGAGGGAAAGATAAATGATGTTTGCCTAGGACAATCAGTGATCTAAAGATGTGAGTAAAAGACTGGACACAAGGCAGTCGACCTTTATAAAGAGGACATGCTTTGCAGAGAAAGAGTTCATCTGATGGAAAGTCGTGATGTACTTAGTCAAGATTGTTTCATCCTGCTATACTGTTTGAATGGCTTGTGAGGCCTGTTTCCAATAGAAGGGATGCCTATCGTGAGTTTGTTTCAGAGGTAATTTGCATTGAGGTAGATGAAGTTTAACAATCTATTTGTTATGTTGGCTCATTGTGAATTGTTAATTTGATACCAGTCTAGTCTATTGCATGATTGGTGCAGAGACCTCTATGATTTCTCCGGTCATTTATATTTTGAATTGATAGAGTATTGTACTAGGATTAGTGTACTTTATTTATTGTACTAGGATTAGTGTACCTTATTTTATGCACTTGTAGGTAAGTTTTGTATAGTATACATTCAAGGAGCTTGCTAACTGGTTTTAGAGTTTTTTTATTTATGAGTGTTGCGTCCAATGTATTTATTGTCCATAGACATTCTTCTGTGGTCACGTCAGTTGTTGTGAACCATTGTTTCCTTTATTATCTCTCTCTGCATGAATTTTATTAATTATGTTGATAGTTTTCAAGTGATATCGTTTATTGTCTTTAAACCATCTTCAAATGTCATGACTAGTGGCGTTGGGGATCAATTCCGTGCTTACTCAACTATCCAACTATGTTTTTTAGAGCACTCCAGTATTTGAGAACTATGATAATTAGCAAAACAGACGATAAACCCACATTAAAGATAAGCGTAAATGGGAAAATCCTGGAACAAGTCAAGAGCTACGTATATCTTGGTCATATAATAACAGAAGATGGCAGATGTGAAACAGAAATCAAGAAGAGAATAGGAATGGCCAAAGCTACATTCAACAACATGAAACATATACTGACATCCAAACAGCTATCTCACAAATTAAAACTGAGAATCATAAAGTGTTATATATATTCTGCATTTCTGAATGGTGCAGAAACATGGACGATGAATAAGCATTTGGAAGAAAGAATTGAGGCTCTTGAAATGTGGATATATAGAAGAATGGGGCGTATCTCATGGAAAGAGATGAAAACAAATAAGGAGGTCCTAGAAAATCTAGGTATGAAAAGAGAACTAATGAGGGAGATCAAAGTTCGGCAGCTAAAATACTTTGGTCACATAAAAAGGTATAACACCTTGCAGAAGACCATAACAGAAGGGAGAGTTGAAGGCAAACGTGCAAGGGGAAGACAGCGCTATAAGTGGGAAGATAACATCAAGAGATGGACAGGAAAGAGTCTATCAGAGTGCACCACCAAGACAAGAGACAGAAGATGTTGGAGATCCATTACAGCCAACCTTCGTTGTGGAGATGGCAGCTGATGATGATGATGAGTATTTGAGGTACTCAATATTTTCCTAGTCATTTTGTAATGTCATCCTAGATCTCACTTATCGTCCTCTCCTTTTGACCTCAATATGCCCTGTTATCACAGGTTTTACCCTCCTGTTTAAATATATGACCAATGCATTTTGCCTTTTTTTTAGTTTTGTTAGGGTTGACCCTTCATATTGTATCGATAAAACTTTTCTTTACAGATCATAAAATTAGATTTTGACTGGCCGGGCTAAACTAAATTTTAATGCAAATTTAGTGTCATAATGTCACCTCATGGCATTGAGGTATGTTCATGCATGCCACATGCTATGGTTTACCCATAATCTGTACAAGGTGTTTGCGTTTTCCGATGTGTACACCCTGTACATAATTTCTGTACAGGGTTTCTAACCCATTCCCCTTATTACTGTGTCTCAGAGTTCTTTTATAAGGTCCTAATGAACACAGGATTTCCCAGTCTGTTAGTGATAATTAAACACAGAAATAGACTAAATGTTGACACCATCACATTATTTTTACAGTGTAAAATAAACTCAGACATTTATTGTTTGGGTTTTAAAATAAGTGAAGACCTGCTTTAAAAGGCAAAGTCCCCGTGCCTCATTTATAATGCAGCCCACTGTAATTGAAAATATTTTTACACGAATTAACTCTTTTGATATGTTTTTTTCAGTCTTTGTACAGGTTTTGGGCGTCTTTGTACAGGGTTTTGGATTTTTTGTACAGGTTTTTCATCTTCGAGGTGTCGCATGTATGTATGTTTGTGTCAGAATTCTGACACAGCTATTCTAAATCAAATGAAATCTTAGTCAACCGCAGAGCGTGTGTTCTTGACTGCAGCTGCATAATTCTCAGATCTTACACAGATATTTCATATTCTCTTCTCTCCCTCCCTCCAATACATTGTGATAGATTTGAATCTTGATGTTCAAAAATGGCCGTATGTGTTGTTGGTAGTTCTCCTTTTTACTGTTCATTCTGTGGGTACCAGATCAGATTAATTCTGGCAACATAAGGTTGTTCTCCACTTGCGCTTCCTGGTGATACTATTAATTGGCATACTTACTTTGTTCTTTGCAAAAATTCTCCATTGGAGTTTCTTTTACTGGTCATATAATTCCAATTACTTTGTTTGGGAAGGTGTCTGAAGCTTTACCCCCTTGTTTGTTTGTTTGTTCTTTCTTCCTTCTTTTTTTTTTAACATGAGTATTTATTGTACAAATGTGTGGATTTATATAAATACTTAGGCAGCCAAATAGACTAAGTTGGAGGGACAGACAATGATATCAAACTCAGGATACTTTTTCTTCTTCTTCTTCGTTCGCCCTGAAAAGGACGGTGGTTGCGTTGTGTCTGTTTGCGCCTAAGCTGTGATATCTGCACCTTTCGGTCGACACATCCGACTTCTGCACGGCATTTTTTAGGGACCGGGTTTGCCTTCCCATTTCGATCTGCACTCGCTGAGCCAGACTGCACTGCTGCAGACTGTTTCCAGGACCACCACGTGGAGGTGGAGTGCGGCCTTGACCAGCTCTGGTTCGCTGGTCCTGACGCAAGCAGTCAAGCTATGAGTCGCTGACTGCGTTCACTATTGCTGCGTCTTTGGGTCCCAAACGCAGGATACAACAAGTGAAAAGGAGCTTTCATTGAATTAGGAATTATACGGAAATCAAAAGAAATTATGTTCAACACAAAAATGTGAATCTACAAGTCATATTTCAAGGCTGCCCTGTGTATGGCTCTCAAACATGGAGAACAAGAAATACAACAACAACAAATTGACAGTTTTTCATCAGTGGGTGATTGCGGCAATTAGAAGGGTTGATATAGCATAACAACATGACCAATGTGGAAGTGATGAGTAGAACCAGACATATTCTAGTGGAAAATTATTTGAGGAGCTGACACAGGAGACACATTGAGACAACAAATCTGTTTTAGTATTACAAGGCAGTCCTTGTGCTAGAATCACCAGGTTAGGTGAATTAGAGGAAGACCAAAGTGTAAATATAGAAGAGAATTAGATATAGACATGATGGGGATAAAGAAAACTTGATTGGTTAGTACGTGACAAGAAGGCGGGGCATTTATTTCTTGAAGGCATGTGCTCCATAGGTAGCTGAAAGGTTATAAATGAATGAATGAATGTATGAAAGAATAAATGAATGTATGAATGATTGAATGAACGAATGTATCTGTTGAGATATCTGTCCAGGTAGTAAGATTTGACGTTTAACAGCTTAGCTGTATGAAATGGCTGTATTCAGAGAGCAGAATTAGTTTTTGTGTAAGTGTCAAATGGAATATGATAAGAATTGTATAATAGCTTTCTAAATGTCGGTTTTTTGTCTTTATGTATGTCTTTATGCTTTATAAACGTTTGTCATAATAATTTAACTGTTCATCGCTGTTATTGTTATAATATTTCATTTGTAGCAGCTGATCATGTGTTTAAATTTTTGTTTTAATACCTGACACAGCCCGAGATAATGATGATGATGATCATACACTATTCTTGTCTCTATGGAAGTGAAGTAGCTTTAAATGGGTAATAGTAGTAGGTATAAATTAGGTGTCAATGAGAAATAGTATAAACGTGTACATTCTTAAGAAATACACCTACAAGATGAAGAATCAGACAAAGACATATCTTGGCAGGAATATAGAAAAAATTGGAAGAACAGATAATGATATGAAAACAAAATTGAAAAGCCATGGGGAGCTTTTGTCACTTTGGTCTTTTCTCCTACTTCTGTTCTTCTCCGGTTTCTATTGTCTTGAACTCTTCACATCTCTTCCCCTGTGTGTTTATTTCAAGGCATGTCTGGTTATATTGGTAAGTTCCTTCCTGAGGATATATTTTAGTCATCTGGACTTTCTTAAATCTGAAGCTGTGTTATTTGTTGCCTAGCTCTTTTCCACAAGACTATATTGTTGATTACCTCTGACCATCTGATTGAAAGTATGCAATGGTCACATCATTAAAGCTGTGATGAGTGAATGTAGTATTCTTGGTAACATGTCATAGTTCCAAACCATAAAGTAGGGCAGATTAATAGTTGTGTTAAAAAGCCTGATCTTATTTCTTTAGAGAAATCTGCAGAGCTTAATAATTGTGTGGATTCCCTTATTCTTTTTGTTATCAGTTTGTGTTCCTTATGAAGCATGGCACCATGATTGAACCTGGTCCACTTACAGGAAGCCCGTGCCACAGCATTCTTGTGCTCTTGTAATATTGGTGTCTGTAGCAAGGTGTTTTACAGGATATAGCCCTTCTTATGGTCCTAGTCTTTCTTTGGCTTTTCAGACAACTTGGGAACTGGTCATGGTTCCTGTCTGCTAAATCTGCTATTTCACTTGTGAACTGTCGCTACTACCTTCTACAGGAACCGACTAACATCTTTACCTGTGGATTTTGATGCCTTGAAAAGTCTGCGAGAGCTAAACTTAAGCCATAACAAGTTTGTGTCCATTAGTTCCATGCTGGTCACCCTAAAACACCTGAAGTATCTCAGCCTGGCCAATAATGATCTTAAATTTCTGCCTCCTCAAATGTCACAGCTACAGGTAAGCTTGTGTGCACTTTTTTTAAAATTATAATTTTGTCTTCTGTAGCATAAGCCATGTAACGAGATGGTATCTATAGTTGTTGCCTTGGTGACAGTAGGTGATAGTTCAAGAAAGAATAAAGAACTACAAGATATACCACAGTCCTAGAAATGAGCATTGGTGAATGATAGCACAAGCCATAGTCAAGACAGTAAAGATCTCTTGTCAGGATGGTAATAAGAAGATGAAGAGTCTAAAGCATCCTCTAGTTACGACTATCCTATGCTATGTTAACAATGCAATTCCAATTCAAATTTAACAATATGGAATTGACAAAGTCCAAAATACAACTAAAATCAATGTATTTATATTGATTTTTTTCTCTTCTTCTGATCTTGGAATATGAAAAATGAAAATATTTATATGTCAGATATTTACACAATGATCACAGATCACAATAATGATTACATTTATAAAATGTCACTGAGATAGTGGGTTCTGGATTTCTGACTTCTGATAGAATGTTATTGGTCAACCCACTGGTCTTTCATAAATACACTAAACTGGAATTGATTTATAAAGGCAGGCTGTCACTGAAAACAAATTAGTACGTGAAGTCGTGGCTTGCTCTCTCCTTCCGTCCACTGTGTAAAACGGATGTGTGTGTGTGTTCCACGTGTTTGTTGTTGTTTTGATGAGGTGATGGGTGGAGAGCGGGCACTTAACAGCTGTCCATTATTGCCTCTTCTCGTTCCATCTTGGTCTACCCTGTTCAACCTGAAATTTGGTTATAATTGGGGTATTTAGTGTCATTTTATTTTTTAATTTTGTATTCAATTTAAATAGCTATTGTCTTTAGCAGTTGCTGATTTTAATTTATATTAGTATTTGTCCATTTTATTTTCTCTTTTGTATTATTTCTTGATAACTATTGTCCTTTATACTTGGTTTTACTTTGTATTAGTATTTGTTCTTTTTGAGTTGTTGTTTTTCATGTAATACCTTGTTGTCTTTCCTTGTCCTATGAGTAGTTAGTAAGTTTTTTTTAAATTTTGTGTTTTTTTTTGTTTTGTTTGTTACTAACTTTTTATGTTTTCCTTTGTTTTAAGTATATAACTTTTAAGTATTGATTGGGCATCTCTTGGGGCATCTATACTTAAAACCTTATCACCTGTCAAGTCTATACTGTGATTTCTATAGTAAGTTTTTAATTCAAGCCTTTGTTGTTCATACTTTTTACAGTGGATCAGGCAGTGGTCTATGTCATTCTCTTCCTGACATTATTGGCAGTGTGGTTCTTCTATCATAAAGTATGCTGCACCGAGACGGAGACGCCACAGTTTTTGTTTGATGGTATCTTTAATTCTTCTCTGACCAGGCACGTCCTCGTTGGTTCTTTCAACAGTTTGAACGCATGTCTGCCTTTTCTACTTTTCTTCCATGTTGTCTTCCATTCCTCGTTTATAGTTATCTTCACTTGGCTCTTGATCTCCGACCTTCCCAGCCCTGCTCTTATATTGCTTTTACTTGTTCTTCCATTCTTGGCGTTCTGATCTGCCAACTCGTTACCAGCTATACCTATGTGTGCTGGAACCCACACTACCCTCACACTACATCCTCTGTTCCCTAGTGATGTATTAATTGCTAGAATTTCTTCCTTTATGTCTGGCCGGCTACATTTACCTGGGCGTTTTAGTGCTTGTAGTGATGATAGTGAGTCTGTAAATATCGTAACAGCTTCTGGTGGGTTATCTTCGATTATTTCTAAACTTTTAAGAATTGCTACCATCTCTGCGGTAAAAATCGAAGCCCCTTCAGTTACACTGTAGCTCTTTTTTATTTCCCATTGTGGTATTACAACTCCTGCACATAGTTGTCCACTATCACCCTTGGATCCATCAGTGTAGACGGCCAGACTTTGTTTAATTAGTTGATCTATGAACTTTCTACTTATCATTTTGGCTTCCTTATCTTCTATGTTTTGTTTGATCTTTTCAGTAAGTGAGTAGTCTATAATTGGTGTTTTTAGTTCCCAGGGTGGTATTTTGCTTCTATATTTATTACTATTTTTAAATTGTGTTTGATAGTTCTTTGAGCTGCGTTAGTTCTTCTATAGTTCTCCACCCTGTTGGATATCTATCTTTTTTTAAGGGGACGTCCCATACACTTGGTTAGTTTTTGACAAATGCTTTATGTGCTGGGTGGGTCACTTCTTGTGCTACTTTACTCCAATAATTTAATCTTAGTTCTTTCCGTCTTAGACCAAGGGGTGGTATGCCAAGAGCTACTTCTAGTGCTTCTACAGGTGTTGATATAAATGCACCTGTAATGGTTCTCATGGCTGCATTTTGAATCCTGTCCAGTTTTGCTTTGTTAGAAGCTGCAGCTGAGTCACAGACTATGCTGGCATAATCCAGTTTCCCCCTGATGAAAGACTTGTAGAACATAAGCATTATTTTATTGCTGGCCCCCCATCCATTACCTTTTACTATTCTTAGTATATTTAGGGGTCCCCTACAACTTTCTACTAAATTGTCTATATGTTTATTATAATTTAGTTGTTTATCTAAAGTTATGTCCAGAAATCTTGTTGTTAAGGATGTACATATTTTCTGACCTTTAATGGTTATATTGATTTTGTTATATTTTTTTAAAATTTCCTTTGCTGAATATCATACCTACTGTTTTGTTTACATTAATTTGGAAGCCCCAACTTTTCATCCACTCTGAAACTTTGTCTTTTATTTTTTGAAGTTTTTGGTAAACATGGTCCAAGTTTTTTCCAGATCGCCAAATGGCACAGTCATTTGCAAATTGTGATACTGCATTCTTTATGTCATTAAATTCATCTGCTAAATCATTTACAGCTATAGTGAAAATTTATGGAGAAATCACTGATCCTTGAGTAATCCCATTCTGTTGTTCATATATTTCTGACCTATCATTATTCACCTGTACAGCAAAATACCTGTCCTGTAAAAAGTTTTCTAGATACCTATAGGTTTTACCAGTAATGCCAATCTTTTTCATTTTGTAAAGAGCTCCATCTCACCAGCATTCATCATATGCTCTAGCTACATCTAGAAAGACTGCCACTGTTTTCTCTTTCCTCTTGAACCCTAGCTTTACATCATGTTCTAATCTTACAAGCTGGTCTACTGTACTTCTGTCTGCTCTAAACCCTGACTGGTTTGGGCTATATAACTGATTTTTTTCCAGCTAGAATTTAACTCTTTTATTCACAACAGTTTCCAGTATTTTACCTAGTTGTGATGTTAAGGAGATATGCCTATATGAACTTACATC
Organism: Oreohelix idahoensis; assembly: GCA_024509875.1. Lineage (NCBI taxonomy): Eukaryota > Metazoa > Mollusca > Gastropoda > Stylommatophora > Oreohelicidae > Oreohelix > Oreohelix idahoensis. Next base: position 578,255 of record JAMPIV010011143.1, read on the forward strand.
ATGGGCTTCCTTATTGGGTTTTAGGATGGGTACTATCATAGCTACTTTCCATGCTTTTGGTATCTTTCCTAAGCTCCAGATTTTGTTATAGAGGGAAGTTATTTTGTTTATAGTTTTTTTTGGGTACTTTCTTAAGGATTTCATAACTATGTATATCATGCCCTGAGGCAGTATTAGATTTCTCATTTATTGCACTAGTTACTTCTTCCTCTGTTATATCGGCATCTAAATAGTTTGTTTCATCTATCTGGTCTTTTAGTTCTTTGGAAAACTGTATCCTAAGTCTTTCTCTTCTGTCATTTTCTTCCTGTCCAAGACTACTTTTTGCACTGACTTTATAGAAATACTCAGCAAGGGCATTAGCTTTTTCTTTATCTGTTTCTGCTCTCTTTGGTAGTTTGATTGTTGGCATTATTGTTTTCTTTTTGTTCCCTTTGATTGCCTTAAGATTTTTCCATACTTCTTTAATTTGGGTGCTAGCTTTAAGTGACTGACACAATTCCTTCCAGTTAGTTTCTTGGGCTTTAAATATTATTATGTTAGATTCATTCCTAATATGTTTATACTCATCATAGTTTTCTTCTGTTCCGTTATTTCTATATTTTTGAAAGGCCCTTTTTCTTCTCCCATGAATTTCTGCACAGCTTTTATTCCATCAGGCAACTGGTTCTTTATTCCACTGAGTTTTTCTTTTCATGTTAATGTTATTTATTGGTTTTAGGTGCTGTGGCATATTTTTATTTGGTATATATTTTATTGCTATTTTCAGAATTTAATTGGTCAGTGTTTCTGCCCACAAGTCAGTATCATCTGTTTCCATGTCTTTATATTCCATCACCTCCAGGTCTGACTGGAAGGCTTCCCAGTTTGCTTTTTTATAGTTGAAAGTCGGTTTCTCTGGTTCTGGGTTTGGAATGACTTTTTCATGCATGGTTATTACAATGGGCAGATGATCTGAGTTTGTGTCTTGTAACACTTCCCAATTTACATTCGCTAGGTTGTTAGTTGCTATACTTGTGTCTATTGCTGAGTCTGCCCTGTTAGCTTGTGGATTAATTCTAGTTGCAGTTCCATCATTTAGTATTAGTTGGTCATTATTTTCTATGAAGTCAAGTAGGCACTTTCCTGCATTGTCTGCATGTTGTCCACCCCAAGCATAATGATGGGAATTAAAATCGCCTACTATGACTGTTTTGGGGCCTAGTCTGGTGCTTATGGCTAGCATTTCTTCATCTTTAATTGTGCCATCTTTAGCGTATAAATTTATGATTGTTAGATTGTTTGGTTCTGCTGCTATAGTTACCTGGATGCCTTCTATGTTGGTTGTATCAAATACTTCCCAGTCTATAATTTTAAATGTTTCGTTAACTAAGACTGCGACACCCCCTCCTCTACCTTCTTTCCTATCGTGCCTAAGTATCTTAAAACCCTTACAACTATATCTACTATTTGGGTTTAAATGGGTCTTTTGAAGAGCATATATAGCGGTAGTTCCTCCTGTCTCTGCAAGTAGGGGTGCAAAATTCTTTTTGATACCCCTACAATTCCACTGTATAATTCTATATCCTTTCTTATCCATTGTTTATATTAACTAGTATCCCTTTTGTTTTGTGTTAGAACTATTAGTTTGCTTCTTAGTTTGTATTGGTCGTATCCATTGCTTGAGGCATAAGGCCTACTCTGCGTGGTGATTCTTTAATATAATTAAAGACTTTTTTCAATACTTGGATTTGTGGTGATTCTTCTGTTTGTTCCTCTATCATAACTCTCTCTAAGTGCTTGTCAGTTTTTGTTACCCATTCTTTCCATTTAGCTTCTTGCTTTTGTTTGCCACTTTCCTTTTCTAATGCTTCTCTGTCTGTGTTAATCTGCTGTCTCTGATTTTCTATCCTTTTTAGTGTAATTTCATTATCCTCTTTCAGTTCAGATAGTTTAACTAGCATCATTTCATTTTCTTCTTTCAGTGCTGACAATTTAACTACATCCTGGGCAATTTGGTGTTGTATGACTTTCATTTCTTGTAGCATTGCCTCTGCACTTTTCAGTGCATTCGTACCTTCCGAGGATGTAGTTGAATCATCCGACTGGTTTGTTTGTACTGTTTTGTTACTTTTTACCTGGTTCTTACTTTCTTTTGCCAACTGTGATTTAACCATTTTGACTTCCTCTTGCACACTCTTAATTTCTGTTATTACCTTAGTGCTCGTATACGTATTGTTTTCCTTTATCTCTTTAATGACTGTTTTGTAAGGGGTTTTGGTTGTAATAGATTCCGTCAGTGCTTTTTTGATCTGCTGATAAACTGGGCAGCCCTGGAACCTGGCGCTGTGGTTCCCTTTGCAATTTATGCATTTTCTGTTTTCGTTGCCCTTTTTATAATCAGTACCCGATTTTGCCTTTTCACACTGCGTAAAAGGGTGTGGCCCAGCACAGAACCTACAGACTGCCTTACCCCTGAAACTGTGTCGGCCATGGCCAAACTTCATGCAGTTGGAGCACTGCAAAACTGGTGGAATGAATGGTTCTGTGTTTTTTTAAATTTTCCCGAATCGTACTGTCTTGGGGGTTTCCCTCCCTTCTGTTGTTATTACGATCACTGGGGTTATAATACTCCCGTTTACTATTATTCTGTCTACGTTTAACAGCTTTATGTCTGGGTTCTGTTTTGCGAGGTTGTTTTTAACTTCCTTGCTTGACAGGTTTGTGTTTATACCTTTTACAACACATCTATTTGTCTCTTTTGCTATCTCTATCTTCACTTTAATGTCGTGTGCAAGAGTCACTGTTTTGGCTTCTACTTTTAGTTCCTCTAACATCTTTTTAACTCTGTCACTCTGGTTTAGGGTAATGGTTATGCCAAAATGGGTTTTTGAAATTTAGCTATTGCTTTTTTGCCTAACACAGGTTCGAGGATGGTTATAATTTTGTCTTCATCTAGTGCCTTGATTTTGAAAGCCTCACCAGCTACTTGCGTTACCTTTAAACGACGTATGTTTACAACATGCTCATCTTTATTTTTGGAAACTGCATGTGTTGCTTTATGTCTCGAGTCTTCTTTGGGGCTTTTTGTGCTTTCATTGCTATTTTTATGGTTAGTATTTTCTTCAATGAGGCCCTGATTATTCTCTTCTAGTTTATCGTGCCTGGTGTCCCTACCTTGGTTTTTTTACTGCTTCTGCCCACGTTTTACCTTCCTTTGTTGTTTTTATTTCTGAGCCCCCTTCCAGTTTTTCCCTTATTGTTTCTATCCTGTCCTTTATTTCTGTGTGTTCCACGTTCACACTTACCACCTTTTTATTCCCCCTTCTCGAGTGTCCGTTGAAGTTCTGACGTCATCAAGACTTTGGCCCAAAATATTTCTGGCGTTGACGAGTGACTTTCGTGTCAGTTGGTGCTTTTCCTATCCCATTTAACTTCGTGGTTCTCCTCTTCTACAACAGCTGTTGCTTTCCAGAGTATCTCGTTTTAATCAGCTAAAATGTAGCTTTCTTTCCATATCAATCATTTCAAAATCCGTCCTTCCGTCAGTTTACTATGATTTTTGAAACAGCACTTTGCATCATTTATCAAACTATTCAACACACTTACTTGTTTCATAACTCATAAAATATAGCAGGCATTTGCTTGCTTACTATATCCATACAGGCGCCTACTCTTCCTTGAATAAATGGGGAAGTAGAATTACATTCTGTCCATCCGTTTATTTATAATAAATTTAAAACTGCATGACCCTAACACACTTTTGTTCACTGCCATTTTCTCCTAATAATTATGCAAATGAACCGCCGCCATCTTGCGTGAATTGTTAGTTCCTGATTGGCTGTTTCTTCTGCTCTTCCAAGAGACGAACCGAGGTATTAGTTTACATTATGTCACAAGGCATCAACTAATTCATGTCAGGCTACCATGTCTTGAGCCATTCATACCAGATACTTCCATGTCTTCTTTATTCTTATTAGGTCTGGCTCCAATTGTCTTCAGCATATGTTTTAAGTCTCCATCTATTGTTTTATTTTGGGGATCCCAAACCTTGGAACATGGACTGCCCTGTAGTTCTAATTGTATTTTATTCTGTCCATCAACTATATACTGGCAATCATAGCATACCACTTTATCCCTTTTATTCTTTCCATCAACTATATACTGGCAATCATAGCATACCACTTTATCCCTTTTATTCTGTGCGAGTATCCATTTATGAAAGTCTGTAGCCTCTTGGTTGTCGTTTTTATTTTTTTCAATGTTTCAGATCTGTACAATAGAATAGGCATGTCATGTGAGCTGAACATTAAATTGAACACCCATTACAATAAGGTGCATGCCTTGCAATATTTTCGTGATGCATTTTTGGGAAAGTATAGAACAGCCACCCATTGCTTGGCCGTGGAAGCTTATTTGAATAGAATGATGATCATGGCGATGTGTATGCATTGTGTATGTTCAGACAACACATATTTACACATTATTATTGGAAACTCTGTACAAAGCATTACAACAGAAGGCAACCTCATCATCAGAAGTAGTCCCTTTGGACAAGTGTTTCAGCCTTTTAGTTCCTTTACACTCTAGGGGGCAGCACACTTGGGTTGTATATATATATATATATAATCTTCTTCTTCTTCTTTGATCCTTATCCGCCGACTGTCAAAGTAGTCAGTGGCCATCACGCCTGGTGGTGTCTGTTAAGGCAACAACAAACTGCTTCCACTTTGCTCGGTCGGCGGCCATTCTTCGTGCAGTGTCCCAGCTCTGATTCATTCTTTGCTTCTCGGCCTCCACAGTTCTCCGCCAAGTTGTCTTTGGTTAGCTTCTATTTCGCTTTCCTTCAGAGATCCATAGCATATCTGTTCTTGTGATGGCATCAAGGTCTCTTCTAAGGACATGGCCAACTTCACTCCAGCGTCTGCCAGCTATGATGGTGTATGTACTCTTGGTTGCTCCGAGTAAGCAGTTCTTGGTTGGTGATGGTATTCGGCCAAAAGATTCGAATAATTTTTATTATGCAGATTGTGTGGAAAGAGGACAATTTCGACATTTCCTTCTCTGTTACTCTCCCGTACTATGCACCGTAGAGAAGCATAGAAAGTACATAGCTGTCAAATTATCTTAATTTGGTGTTTGTGCTGTACTGAGACGACTTGCAGATGTTGTTGTTTAGACTAGCAAAGGCTATTCTCGTTTTATTTATTCTGCTGTTGATGTCTTTGCTCGTTCCGTCGTCTGGTGTTACTATGCATCCTAGGTATTCACTGTGTCTGTCAATATATATATATATATACACACAGGGTGGGCCAAAAGATGGTACACAGTACAGATCGGGTCATGGTATTTTTATTTTATCTTTAGTTCATCTCGCAAGCATTTATCGACATTGGTGCTAACTGGAATTTGTGTGTTACTGTGTCACAGTGTCGGGGACAGGTTCCAGGAATGTTGCAACGTTGACAGAGGACATTTCGAGCACCTAAGAGATTAAACATGACCCGATCAGTACTGTATACCTACTTTTGGCCCACCCTGTATATATATATATATATATATATATATACATATATATATATATATATATATATATATATATATATATATATATATATATATATATATATATATATATATATATAGATATACATATATATATAAACATATATATATATATATATACATATATACATATATACATATATACATATATACATATATACATATATACATATATACATATGTATATATACACTGTGATATACAATTACCGAAGTAAAACCTAATACTCATGTACACGATGATAACACTGTCTAACAAAAAAAAATTTTTTTTTCTTTCTCTAACATTTCTATGTTTTTCTGGTCAATTTTAATGCGCTGTTTTTAAATCTGCAAAAAGTTTTTCTCTATCAGGTCGGGATCTCTAGAAATACGCAATTGAAGTTTTTTAACAACGCATATAGTATTACAACATCATTCGTACAAGAAGTATAACAGTTATCTAGGCTTGAATTTCTTTGCAGTCGACTTTCGTCCGTGAATGGCATGTGGTACATTGCGATGAAGCATCCAACAATAATCGGCAAACATGGTCACACTCCACCGTCCTTGATAACGTGACTCCATTAAGGCGATATCTTGATGGAATCGTTCTCCATGTTCATCGCTGACTTCGCCAAGGTTGTCAGGGAAAAAGTCAAGATGCGAATCGAGCAAATGGATTTTGAGGGACATGTTACAGCCCATAATTCTGTATGCATCTATGCACTGCTTAACAATATGCACATAGTCGACAGATTTGTGATTTCCCAGAAAGTTATCGACGATCGATTTGAATGCCATCCATGCGCGAAGTTCACTACCATGTAACAAGTTCTCGAACTGTTTGTCTGCAATAACTTTCCTAACCTGAGGTCCTACAAAGATACCTTCCTTTATCTTTGCATCGCTAACTTGCGGAAACTTTTCTCGAAGATAAGTAAAAGTTTTGCTCGTTTTATCTAACGCTTTTACGAAATTCTTCATGAGCCCCAACTTTTATATGTAACTGTGGTAAAAATGATGCTGTCTGTGTTAACTAATGGCTCGTGTTTTACATTTTTATGCCCGAGCTGCATACGATCCCTGATAGGCCACACCTTTCTTGCATGATGTTCCTGTCTGTTGCAGCTTTCCCATTCACATAGGAAGCATCACAATTTAGTATACCTAGTCTGCATGTCCGTGAGAACGTAACAATCAGTAGCGTGATTTGTCGGTTCACGCCACATTACTGGCACTCCAAAAGGCATCGACTTATGCTTCGGCGATTTTCGTAACTAACCTGCCAATGTATTTGAACAAGTCGAACAAACTGCATTTGGCTTCCAAGATTTATTTGCATCATCAACTTTTGAATCGAAATAAAGATCATATGCTTTCTTTAGTAATGGTGTAAAGTTTTTCTGGTGAACACGATCAGTAAAATATCCGCACACGTAACAGAACAGATCAGCCGAATTTCTACAACTTCTAGAAGCCATATTTCGCTCAGAATTATTTCAAAATACAGTAAGTATTTGAAAAATAGCGTAACATATGTCATGCATCTTTTAGCAGTATAAAAAGTAGAATTATTTTGCATTTTATTAATTTTTAATAAGTTATATAGTAAAAATGAAACGGAGCAAATAACGGTTTCCCAAAAATATATTTATTCACAAATATCTTAAGAACCCGACGTGATAGAGATAAACGGATTTCAGATTTGAAATCAGCGCAAGAAACTGACCTAAGAACACTTATTCTTATATAAGAAAGAAAAATGTTGTTTGTCAGTGTAATCAAACAGTAGCTATCTATTCTGTCAGAATCTTCGAGTCTTGCATTTACAACACAACTGTCTCCACCATGTTCCATCTCGTTTGAGAAGCCTCCAGTACTACAATGTATCAAGCAATCAGCTGACCGGTTTTTCTGTTGAAGGCATGCGTTGTCTTGTTTCCCTTACAGCATCACGTAAGTAATCATCGTCACCATTATCATCATCATCTCAACTGGCTGAGGAGATTACATAGCACCACATCTTCTGATCCCTGAATATTTTACTTTCAGTTCTATTTTTAATACCCTCTCTTTCCATGCAGTTAGACTATTCATTATCATCACATTCATGTAATCATCTCTATCTATCTTTTCATCTTTATCATTACATACCTTCTGCTCTCCCAAGGAAGACTTACCATGGCCTCAGTTTCTCATTCTTGAGTTTCTCTACCACATAGTTCCAGTCTGTTTTTAAATGTATCCTTCCAATAGTACTGTTCGTGTCATAAGAGATAACCAATATGAGATTGTGCACGGGGCTGGCAACATGTAAAATAAATTTCTACAGAAATCACCACTTCTAGAACACATGAGAAATCACCACTTCTAGAACACATGAGAAATCACCACTTCTAGAACACATGAGAAATCACCACTTCTAGAACACACGAGAAATCACCACTTCTAGAACACATGAGAAATCACCACTTCTAGAACACACGAGAAATCACCACTTCTAGAACACATGAGAAATCACCACTTCTAGAACACATGAGAAATCACCACTTCTAGAACACATGAGAAATCACCACTTCTAGAACACATGAAGGCTTTGGTGCAGGTTTCCTTCAAGGGACCAGCTGTAGTGTTGGCCCATGCTCCATGGAGGGCGATGAAAAAAATTGATGTTGTATAATGTTATTACATGTTTTGAAAAAGAAACCTCTGTAGTGTTTGTGAGCATGTATGCACTAATGAGTAATGGTTTATCATTTTACCATCCTTAAAGTTTTGATCACTTCTGGGATTGACCTGAGTCTTTTCCTTGGTCTTTCTATCTGTTTTTGATGCTGTTACATGTAGGACACGGCAGGCTGTTGCATGTAGGACACGGCAGGCTGTTGCATGTAGAACACGGCAGGCTGTTGCATGTAGGACACGGCAGGCTGTTGCATGTAGGACACGGCAGTGGTGGTTACCTTTTATTTTACTGACCTTCTACATATTATTTCAATTATTATTGCTCTGCATATACGTGGGCATAGTTCAATGTTGTCTTTTATTATTTTATTGCAAATTTTAAAGCTTCCTGTATTGTTGGTTAATTCTCCTTTTACATTGTCAAACAACATTTCTTACAGTATCAAACTAATTCTCATACACAGTTAAACCACTTTTCTTACAATGCCAACTCTTGCACTGTCAAATCACAACCCTTCCCTGTCATACCCTCACCCACATTGTCAAGTAATTTCTCTTACATTTGTCAAAAAGTTTTTGTTTGTTTGTTTGTTTGTTTGTGAAACTTTCCCGTCCTGTGCCTTACTTTTAAGGTTTTCTTTATCCTTTTCATGTTTGTCTCCAATTTCTTCTTCTTACTTTTTATTCTTTTGAGTAAGACGGAACCGCTAAAAAACCATCAGCAGAGAGAAGCTCCGTGTGTTACCGGGGCCCAAAAGGGGAGCAAAGAATAGTAACACTGTTCCCTGCCATGCATTTCGTAGAAAGCGACTAACAAAGTGGAAGGGGGTAGACAAGAAGAAACTCATCACAGGTGAATTGGTGCTGTCCTCAGGACATGAAGACGAAAGTTCACACCACAGTGAAGGGGTAGCTCTTATGTTATCAAAAGAAGCACAGAAAGCACTCATGGAATGGGAAGCTGTTGGACCCAGAATAATAACAGCTACTTTTAAAACAGCTAAAAAGAAAATACATGTAAATGTCATCCAATGTTATGCACCAACTAGTGACAAAGAAGAGTCTGTGAAAGAAGCATTTTATACTAGACTACAGGAAATTATGGATAAAGTAAAAAGAAGAGACATCACAATTTTGATGGGTGACATGAATGCAAAGATAGGTACAGTCAACACCGGATTTGAAGAAGTCATGGGAAAACATGGGCTAGGAATAATGAATGAAAATGGGGAACTATTCTCAAACTTCTGTGCTTCAAATCAACTGGCTATAGGAGGAAGCATGTTTCCACATGAGAATACACAAGGCAACATGGATATCATCAGACCAAAGAACAGAAAATCAGATTGATCATATATGCATTAAACAAGAAGTTTAGATCATCATTGCAGGATGTAAAGGTATATAGAGGAGCAGATGTGGCATCAGATCACCACCATCTGATAGCCAAAGTAAAAATGAAACTCAAGAGATATGCAACAATGCAAAATTATAGACAACAGTTTAATGTAGGACATCTAAGAAATCAAGAAACAAGAGACAAATTTGCGGTCACAGTATCCAACAAATTCCAAGTGCTCCAACAGCTGGAAGATGTAAAGAATACAGAAGACTATTGGCAGCAGGTCAAAACTGTATGGAATGAGGCATGTGAAGAAATACTGGGGAAAAGGGAACGACAACAAAAAGCATGGATAACAACAGAAACCATCAATAAGATAAAAGACAGAAAAAACAAGAAAGCAGATTTAAACACAAGCAAAACCAGAAGTTCCAAAGCCAAGGCTCAAGAAGTGTACACAGAAGCAAACAAAGAAGTAAAAAGAAGTATCAAAAGAGACAAGAGGAAGTATATTGAGGAGTTGGCAAGAGAGGCAGAAGATGCTGCAGCCAAAGGAAATATGATAGAACTGTATAACTGCACAAAGAAGCTAACAGGGAAATACAAGCACACAAGTTACCTCATAAAAGACAAGAATGGAAAACTGCTCAGTAATATACAAGAGCAAATGAAGAGGTGGACAGAATATTTTGGTGACCTTCTCAATAGACCAGCTCCACAAAACCCCCCGGACATCCAGCCAGCAGAAGAAGAGCTACAAATTAACGGTGAAAGATCAACAAAGGAAGAAATAAAGAAAGCCATAAAGCTTCTAAGAGATGGAAAAGCGTCTGGACCTGATGGCATTCCAGCAGAAGCCATCAAAGCAGATATCGACACGGCTACAGAGATTTTATATAAATTACTTGGTAAAGTCTGGGAAAAGGAAGAGATACCAGCAGAATGGAAGGAAGGATATCTGGTTAAGTTGCCTAAGAAGGGAAATTTACAAGAGTGCACAAATTATAGAGGAATAATGTTACTATCAGTGCCAGGAAAAGTATTAAACAGGATTATCCTTGAGAGATTAAAAGAGTCCATAGACAAGAAACTGAGAGATGAACAAGCAAGTTTTCGACAAAACAGATCATGTACAGACCAGATAGCCACTTTGAGAATAATAGTTGAACAAAGTCTGGAATGGAATTCACCATTATACATCGGATTTGTGGACTACGAAAAGGCATTTGACAGTGTTGACAGAGAATCACTTTGGAAATTGATGAGGCATTATGGAGGTCCCATGAAGATCATTAATTTAATAAAGAAAACACATGAAGACATGACATGCAGAGTTCTTCACGAAGGACAGCTTTCAGAACCGTTTGGGATAAGAACAGGAGTGCGACAGGGATGCCTCTTGTCTCCATTTCTTTTCTTACTAGCAATAGACTGGGTTATGAGATCATCGACAACACACAACAGAAATGGAATCCTGTGGACTCTGACTAAGCAGTTGGATGATCTGGATTTTGCTGATGACTTGGCTCTTATGTCCCATAACCGTAATCAGATGCAGGACAAATTGAAAACACTCGATGAGAGGTCACAGCAATTGGGTCTGAAGATACACAGGGAAAAGACAAAAATAATGAGAATAAATGCAGGTAATGATAACAGGGTTGAACTTGAAGAAACCCCAATACAAGATGTAGAATCGTACACATATCTTGGCAGTAATATAGACAAAGTTGAAGGGAAAGACATCGATATCAAAATAAGAATACAAAAGGCAAGAGGAGCTTTCATTGCAATGGGAAATATATGGAGATCAAGAGAAATCGGATCCAACACGAAAATAAGAATCTTCAACTCAAATGTGAAGTCAGTCCTATTGTATGGCTTTGAGACATAGAGAACAACAAAGACAACAACCAAAAGCTACAGACTTTCATAAATGGGTGCTTGCGTAGAATAGAGGGATTAAAATGGTATGACAAGGTTACCAACGTGGAACTGATGACAAGAACTAGACAAGTGCCAGTGGAACAAAAGATGAGAAGAAGACGATGGCGATTGAGTGGACACACACTGAGGAGGCTTGTTGATAGCATTACAAGACAGTCCTTGTTCTGGAACCCCCAGGGCAAGAGAGGCAGAGGTAGACCAAGAAGCACATGGAGAAGAGAGCTGGAAACAGAGGTGAAAATGATGAGGAGAACGTGGAAAGAACTTGAGATGATGGCACGTGACAGGAGGACTTGGCATGTGTTTGTTGAAGGCCTATGCTCCTTTGGGAGTGGAGGGTTATGAGAGAGAAGCTAACCGGTAAGGGTAAGCAGATGGAGAGGTGGGTCGAGCACTACTCTGAGCTTTACGCTAGAGAAAATACCGTCTTGCCTGCAGCCCTTAATGCTGTCAAATGTCTGCCAACAATGGAGGAGCTGGATGCCGAACCAACATTAGAGGAACTCAGCAAGGCCATTGATATCTTGGCCTCTGGCAAAGCACCAGGCAGTGATGGGATTCCTCCTGATTTAATCAAATGCTGTAAGAGCACGCTATTAATCTCCTTTATAGGGTGCCGTGCCAGTGCTGGGAATAGACAACTATTCCTCAAGACATACGATATGTCAAGATTGTAACAATGTATAAAAATAAAGGAGACAGAAGTGATTGCGATAACTACAGAGGCATCTCTCTTCTTAGTATTGTTGGTAAGGTTTTTGCCAAAGTCATCTTAATGCGACTACACAAGTTAGCTGAGCGCATATATCCAGAGTCACATTGTGGATTCCGAGCTGGTAGATCAACAACAGACATGCTCTTTTCTCTCCGCCAGCTTCAGGAAAAATCAAGAGAGCAGAAAAGGCCTTAATATATCGCCTTTATAGACCTCGCAAAGGCATTTGACCTAGTAAGTAGGGATGTACTCTTCAAAATCCTCCTGAAAATAGGCTGTCCTGCTAAATTGCTAGAAATGATAAAGTCATTCCATGACGACATGAAGGGAACAGTCCAATATGCTGGAAACACATCACAACCCCTTGACATACGAAGTGGCGTTAAACAAGGCTGTGTTCTGGCTCCGACCCTCTTCGGGATCCTCTTTGCTTTACTCTTGAAACATGCATTCAGAGATGCAACGGAAGGAATATGCCTTCACACTAGGTCAGATGGCCGTCTGTTTAATCTCGTAAGGCTGAAGGCAAAAACAAAAATAAGAAGAGTCACTATAAGAGACTTGTTGTTACTGATGATGCTGTAATCGTCAGTCAAAGCCAACAGGAGCTTCAGAGCTTGATGGATCGCTTCACTAAAGCATGCAAGGACTTTGGCCTCACTATAAGTTATAAGAAAACAAATGTGCTTAGTCAGGATGTGGGTTCTGCACCAGTTATCGATAACTATGAATTGGCAGTGGTGCACCACTTCACATACCTGGAGTCTACCATCAATGACAAACTCTCACTGGACACAGAAATTGACAGTCGCATTAGCAAAGCTGCAGCTACCTTTGCCCGCCTCACATCGAGTGTTTGGGGAAACTGCAAACTCACAATAAAGACCAAGGTCGTGGTATATAACGCCTGCGTCACCAGCACACTTCTATTTGGCAGCATGACCTGGACGACCTATGCTAAGCAAGAAAGAAGGCTCAATACCTTCCATCTACGGTGTCTACGCCACATCCTCGGAATTTCGAAGAAAGATAAAGTGACAAATGTCGAGGTGTTATCACGTGCTGGCCTTCAAAGCATGTATACACTTCTAAGACAGTGCAGACTACGCTGGCTTGGCCATGTCCGCCGCAAGGAAGATGGTCGCATCTCGAAAGATATCTTCTACGGGTAACTAGGAAATAGCAAAAGAACAGTTGGGCGGCCACAGCTGAGGTTCAAAGATGTGTGCAAGAGAGATATGAGGGCACTGGACATAAATTCAGCAACGTGGGAGGATGAAGCTGCCGATCGCACCAAGTGGCGATGCTATTTCGGCGCCACCTCAGATTGGGCGAAAAGAAGCTCACACAACAAGCCGAAGAGAGGAGAAAACGTCGAAAATAAGCAGCTGAAAGCTGTCACCCCAGGAGCGCATACCCATGGTCAGTTATGACTGAAGGGGCGATTATACTTCTTATTCCACTGGCACTTATGATATTCTTACTACCAGTTCTATATAGGTGACCTTGTCATACCATTTCAGTTCTTCTATTCTATGCAAGCATCCAGTAATAAAAGTGTTTGACTTTTTGGTTGCCATTTTTGTTGCTCTTCATATTTCAAAGCCAGACAAGTGAGCTGCCTTGACATTTGAGTTGAACTTTCTGATTTTTGTGTTGGACTTGATTTTTTATTACCATAAATTTCTCAGTGTAGTTAAAGCTCATCTTGGATTTTGTGTTCTTGTTTTGATATCACTGTCTGTTCCTCCATCTTCAGTTCTTTAACAGTTGAGAATAAATAATTTTAGATTATTTATTTACTTTAATTTTAAGTATCCCATGGGCATCTAACATAACACTTGAAGAATGTTTGAGAATAGCCAGTGAATAAAGAAATATAAACACAACGATATTAAGAAGACCTTCTTTGTGCATGTAAGAAGAGGAGAAACATTCAGATTACCAGACCACACGGTCTTCTATGTTTGAACATCCCCAATAATACAACTGAGGTGCCTTGAGTCTTCGTTCAATGGAGTATATCACTTCATTACAAGGTCAAATTTTCTAAAAGTGTTGAAATAGGGGGGCGACTGAAAGAATTGATAATGGACCACATGCCACTGTAACATTAGAAGAAGTCAACAATAGAATTGAAGAGAACATCAAAGATAAAGATCTACCTTGCCTCTGGCTTAGCACTTGATGATGATAATCTTTTACTTATTTAACTTTGGTGTACTTTCATTGATTCTTTTAAGTGTAATTATGTCAGTGTTTTGTATATGACAACAAGTATCTCTGCTGATCGTTTGCTACAGGTAACAACCTTGACACTGTGCCCCGTAGTATGTACAAGCTGAAGAAACTAAAGTTTCTGTACCTTGACAACAATCAGCTTGTGGAGATAGAAGAAGATATTAGACTGCTGCATCAGCTTAGAGTGTTGGATATTTCTAACAATAAACTCATCACTTTACCCAAATCTCTGTACAGACTTGCCAAACTCCAAAATTTCAATGTCAAAGGGAACTACAGTCTTACAAGAACTGGGGCAGGATCAGGTGGCCAAGTTAAAGGCCAGGTGGATTCAGTCACAGAAAATCTGAGATCAGAGTTCTCTAAGAAGAAGAAGAGCATAATAAATGATGAAAGTAATCACTACAAAGATGCTGTCAGGGGATCTGAAAATAGCAGTGATAGAACGAAAAACGGTGTGATAAAAAGTATGAATTTTGACAAAGATGTGATGGGAAATGAGAGTAAACACAGACAATTTGAGAAAACTAACTCTAACAAGATAAGTGGACATGCAGTAGTGAGGAAAGGTGATTCCTTAAGAAGTTCAAAGGTTGCACTTGACCGAGAACAGCAGGCTAAACAAGGTGACAGTTATCTCCTGCATCAAAGGCTTTTAAAGGGTCAGCCTATCATCAGTAGAGTCGATTCTGATCTCATGATAAAACAAGCAAAAACTAGGCCCACTTTACAATCTGGACAAGAAACAAATATGCCTAGAAAATTTCATTCTATGAAAGTTCTTAAACAACTTCTTTTTGGAAAATCCAAGAAAACTGTGAGTGTCAGATCTGATTTTGGAGGATCAGACCCTTATTCTAGCAAACATCCCAATCAGTTCCCTCATGACTCTCACATAGATCAACTGAGCTATAGAGGGAGAAGCCAAAGAAACTCACCAGTGACCAGACGTTCAACATTAACTAGAAGCTCTTCAAATCCAAGGTCTCATGGGAAGCTGGCATGGACACAAAATGGCATTTCAGTCAAAAGTGATCATGAGCCATATTTGACAAATAGAACTGAGTTTGTTATCTCTTCTCACAGGAAGAACGATGCAGATGCAAAGTCAGACAGTTATGGTTATGGTACTTGGCGTTCAAGAGGTTGCCCATATGATTTTGAGACCGAGAGCATTTTGCAAAGTGACAAAAGTACATTTGTTGAACAAGAATACAATGGAAGAAGTCAAGATTTTCAACATGACAGTTTATGTATGCAAGGAAATAATCCTTATTTGTATGCTAGAGATGGACCAAACAGAAGTACCTTGTCAATAGATGCAGCAGCTTCAGGCATTGTGTACATCCCCCATCACCAACAGGGTCAATTAAGAAGTATGATACACCAAGAATATTACATAAATCATAACAAAGGCCAGTGTCATTATAGTGATAGTGGTGCCTACAACAGAAATGAGCAAATAGATAATGGGTGTCCATGCTTAAGGCCTTATAACCAATATCCATGCAAAGGACAAAGTTATAGGTCAGGTGATGACAGGAGCACAATCAGCAGTGAGCACCATTCCTTCAGCCCCCGATACGGTGTAAGTCATGCTCATGCTTCCTTCACAACATGAAACAAACTTAAAACACAGACAGCACCTGGGAGATCTTGTTGAACAAATAAGTCCCAAAATACTCCACACAGTCTGCTGTAACCAGACATGACCAAACTGTTAGGGAGGTATCAACATCTGCTGCAGGTAAAAATTTTCAGAGATGACACTTTCAACTCCAAACAATTTCCTTATGAATACACAGGTCAAGGTCAAAATAAATGCTATCCAGACGGTCAGCCTGCTTTCCATACGCATCACTCATATGACAGAGAACCATCACAGACATACAAGAACGACTCCATGACCAACTTCGGGAACGTTAGTGACTGTCCAAAAAACTGTCATAGATCTTATACAAATCAATCTATGCTGGGAAGAGAGAAATACACAAAAGAACATTATGCAACTGATACAACTGAATCTAGAGATGAGGACCGTTCAAGATCAAGACACGGTTTCCCAGAATTTAATCATGTGTTAATAACAAAAGACATTCCAAAAGTTGAAAAGAAAAGCAATCTGGAAAATGTATTCAAAGAAGATGACATAAAAAATGGTCTTTTTAGTGAAAATGCGTGTATGAAAATACATATTGATGATACCAAGGCAGGAATACATAAATTTCTAACACAGACACAAGGAGCAGAAGTATGGATTTCTCTTATGGATCTAACTGCTAGATGTGCACTTCCAACTATCAACATGTCAGTCATCAGAAAGGTCCTACACAAGCAGTGCAAAGTCACTTGCAAAGCAATCTTCCCTGAACTTAAAGACTTCAAAAACCCACACAAGAGGTGATACTCAAGAGGCAAGGGGAGTTAACCACAGCAGGACAGACTTACACTCTCCTTGGTGGTTATGTAACCAGGTAGAGACACTGCTCACAGGAGAACCTTCTTCAGCCTGTCATTGGTTAATTCAATCATCATGCAAGTCGCGGAGGTAAGAATATTGGACATTTTTTTACTTTTTATATATTCGTTCAATGTGAGAACTTTTTCTTGGTGAAGAGTTACACAGAATTTAATAAAGAATCTATTATCTAAGCTGATAAATTAAAAACTAAGAAGGCAGTAAAGGGGGGGGATCCAACTGGGCAGACTACACCCCCCCGTTTTTGCCAGTCCCACTTCCGATGTTACGGAAACAACAGCAAATTTTTCAGAGATTGATATTGCCGTTTGCCCTAAAGACGGCGCCAATACGGCGTGAATGGGAAAACAATGGCAAAGAAAACCTATCTGAGCTTTTGCTTGCCCTAATACGTCCACTAGGAGCGTAATGGCCATCCTGACTGCATTTGGACTGGAGACGGTGGCGTAAGGACGGGAGAAGAAAGAAGGAAGGAAAAGAGGGGGAGAGAAGCGGAAATGAGAGAGATCGTCCATGAACCACAGTATGATTGATCGCTTGCATTTCTACTTTCCTTTCGATTGGACCATTAAAACGACCATCCACGCCTTGGTGAAACGTCTTTATTAAGTGACTCTATGTAAGGCCAGTCAACAAGACTTAATTTTCCCCTGTTGCACAGTCCCAGCCGCTTATCCTTCTCATGGTACCCCGTTCGCCCAGACTGCTGCATCTGTATACCCCTCACACCGAGGTTCTCCGACCGGATAAGCTTTTGACCAGCCTCTCTTCTGTTTCCCTCTGTGGGTCCATACAGCATAGGCAGTTCTGGTAATGGTGTCAGGGTCTATTTTTCTGGAGGGGATATGTGCCAACCCAATTACCAGTGTCTTATTCGAGTCTATGATAGTGCACGTTACGTTCTTATTTAGTGTAGGCTCCGAGTGGAGCAGTTGTATCTATGGATATGATGTAACTACAGTGTTCGAGCAAAGAAAGTTCACAGTTTTCCTTTTCTCTGTTAAAAACCCTTCCTCTCTAGCATACAGGAAAGTGTAAAAAAACAAAAAAAAACAATCAGTTACGCAGGTGATCGAATTATGTGTTTAATTTAGTGGTTTTGAGTCTACTGTAACATGATAGTATTTAGCGAGACATGATGTGTTTTAGATTGGTGTTGAAGGGCTTACATAGCTGGCCTTTACAGTTCTATTCGGGTAACTGACTATTCATTTGCTTTGTTCTTGCTGCCATCTGATGCGTTACAAAAGTATGTTAAAATGTTGGTTTGTATTATTGTGAAGCTACTTGAATCTCCCTGTTAGTTTTAATGGGTGTGCAAGATTTTTATTTACACTGAGTGTCATGACTTCTGTCATTAAGAGAACTATCTTTAATGCTTAGGTTTGCCCACCTGTTGGCTATGGTTTATTCAGTCTGTTTAATAACTTGTATGTGATCCTCAGAGTTTAGAGCAGGACTATATATGTAGAAAGATCAAAGTAAAATCGTAACAACAGCGGTCATAATTATATTAAAATTAGAGACAAAATAAGTAAAAAGCGACCTATAGATACAGAAAACTGATCTCTAAACTTTCTGCTTTATATAGACTACACTAAGACCATTATACCAAGGATGAACCACAGAGGAAACATAGTTAAAAAATGGTATAGAAATTAATATAAACATCATCTAACCAAACAGGACACTGTGAGTAATAATAAAGAAGAGATATAATTTGCCGAGCCAACAAACATCCCTAAGAAATGGCAAAGAGTCAAAAGTGAAGATGTTCTTTCAGTGGATAAAAGAAGGTAATTAACGCAACTACCAAGTCGGTAAAAAAGGTACAGGACCCCCCGTATACAAAAACCCATTGCGAGGCATATTGGAAATAAGGGGTGTTCAGGGCCCATATTTTCTCGACCATTTCCACGGCACACTAGGAGGGGTGGATGTTGGTTCAGCATCAGTCAGCGCCGGCCGTCATAACGCGCTTCGTCCAGAGTTTGCTCTGATAACTAAATATCATGGGCCTGGGTTCGACCCCGAAGCCGTTATTGGTGGTATAAACACAAATCCCACCTGACACTGGGGATAGTTAAAACCATGCAAACAAAAAATGGATCACCTGGTGAGCTTAGGAATCAGTGCACTAAAAATCACTGCGCCACAGCGGCTCCAACTACACTGGGGCAATAGGAGAAAATCTAATAGTGTCCTCGATCCACATTAACCCAAAATAAGTTGCTTCCAACAACAAAAAAGCAAATGACCTATGTAAATCTTTTAATATATTAGCTTGACGCTAAAGTGTGAAATATACAAAGTCCAGATAGAGATCTGGAGGAGAATCATCCATTTGTGAAGCTGCAGGATCAGAGTATTGGAGCTGGATGACAGAAAGACACACGAGACAGAATGTGTTCAAATGGCCCAGCAGAGCGCTCAATTTGTCAAAGCCTTTTTAATAATTGAAAGTTTGAGTTTTAATTCATGTTATTATCCCCCTCCTATTCTCTCTTAAACAAAATACACAAAACAAACCATTTATGTACATACAGTGTTTTGCAAAAAAAAACAATAAGAGAAAAAGCAACATGGCTATGGAGGCTCAAGAATAAGGTAGTAAAGATATATCACTAGAACCCATGTAATGATGACGTTGTGCGTAATTGAGAGGAAACTGAGTTCTGCCAGTACTAGTAATATAGCCAGCCCCATAGCTTTTCACAGTAACGAGTAAGAAGGGAAGGGCAGCGTTTGTGATGGTGGTCCTAGTGATTGGGTGTCAATGGAGTAAGCAGTCCAACATGCCAATAGCACGCGGCACACAAGCAAAACCCTTCATAATTAATATTCAGGTAAGATACAAATTAGTCTCTAATCACACACACACAGTACAAGATAAGTCCAACAGCCCGCGTCTCAGTATCAGTACTCTCACAGTCATCCTAGATCGAAACAATCATAAGAGCGCGAAGTCACTGCTTTCAATCAGTTGAGAGGCTTTAATGGATACATTAGCCGAGGATGACACACCTTTATTTAATGGGTCATTTCCTGCTGTCGTACAATTGGATTTCCTCATGGATTTCTCCCCACTAGTGTCCTTTTAAGTCCACGCGAGTTTCTCTTCTATGGATTCTCTTCTCGTTCTGAGGTTTCAATGTTGAGCTGGCCGCTTCCATCCATCTACATCGTGCTACTGAAAGTGGGAGGATTTCGTTCTTAATGTCTTCTTGAGTATTGTAGAGCAATGTAGACTATCTTATTGTGATGTATCGGTGTACAAACAAAAGGTAGAATAGCACACATGGCATACTTTAGCTTGAGTTTTGCCAGATTAAGTACTATAGATTTCATTATTATCTATTGTCTTAATCTACACTTCTCTTTGATACCAATACTTGGTGCATGCCTAACGTAAGGTATTTTTTAGTTAGGAATTTAAGACCTCCTATATATACACAGAATTAGATCTGTCTCTTTTTCTCATTTAAGTACGGTCATTTAAATATATGGCCAGGTCTGCTATTATTTCTTTGATGAGAGTTTGTTCTGAGAGATATAGAGAGTTGTTAGGTTGGGGGGGCCATCGCGGACCTTGATTGCGGCTATAAGTTGAACCGAGATTTCATTAATTTTGAGAACGCGCCAGACAGATCTCGGTGAATCGTTTGTAATAATGGTAGCAAACTCTGCACGGAGTGGTGTCTATGTTTAAATGTGTAATTTTTATCTAGTTAGAAGCACCGTGGGACACGTAGGATCAAAAGTAATTTTGAGAGGGTGAAACAAGTGCGTAGAGACAAATAGTAATTTAACCTCCCGAGGATGATAAAAACCCGCTCGTTTAGAAATTAAAATTAAACACGCAAATCGAAAGAATCTAAAGACATATTGCGCGCTATGGATTGAGTCAGCGAAGACATGAGGAAGAAAGAAACTCTCACTGTGATAGCGAATTGATCCGATGATCTGAACTACACGCGAGAACGTAAGATCTGGTTTTCGGCTGAGTTGAAGATAAAGGGAGTGTTGGGGGTGATTGTTATGATAATGTCGCGACAGATTGTAGTTATCACTAGGAATGGTAGGTGGGGGCGAATGTAGAATTTCCCGTAGTGCGATTTACACATCTGGGGTAGGGGCCCTTGGGTTTTTTCCGGGGGGACTAATGTAACTATCTCCCTTACATGTCTAATAATATTAATATAAATATTTGTATATAAGGTTTAAAATATAATATAAATTTGGGGTTTATATATATATAAAAATATATATTAAAAATATCATATTTAACTACATTATATAGTGAGTAGCTTACTATCTATTAAGGTATATTGGATAGAATGAGTATTAGTTATGTAATTAGAAGGGGTAGTAGAAACCACGAGAAATGCGATATGCCACAACAATTCATCGCAGTACCAGTTCACAGGATTTCTCTAACAGGAGCTAGAAGCATTCCGATTACTAGAAAAAAAACTGTAAGAATAGGTGAATTTACTTAGAGATAGTCGTGTGAGGAGATAAGGTCTTAAGTAGTCGTATTGTGGTGATTGAGGTAAATACGAATACTACGTAGGTATTTGAGTGATTTTAATCTTTTGATAGCAATCGTACGAATTATATTTTTATACTAGAGGTAATTGATGTTTCTGTAGAGCTCGAGTAGATGTTAACTGACATTTGACTGTTTATCGTGTTATATTATATCTCTTAAAGTTTCTTAACTGTGATTTACAGTGGAAGTACGTGCAGAAGCCAGAACTTGACAAATATTTTTATTCAGTGCTAAACTACGTTCAAGCTAGAGAGTGAAGGATAGAAGAAGAGTTTGGGTGAGGGTGAGCGCAGCAGCGCTGCAGTGCTAAGGAGGACAGCCGAGTTAAGAGAACGTAGTTCAAACAACTAAGGTAATAGCACGGATTACGTCAATGAGGTATTGACGACAAATATGTATTATTCTAACGTCGAGTGGGCTAGACTTACGTTTTTAAAAAAATGACGTTGGGGCTGCGAGTTTATTTCCACGAGGATCAATTTTAAACGGATGAGACGCAATGCTCTGCGCGAGCTGTATATAGATTATAAATTTAAAATTATATTACACCGAAGTTAGTGTGCGAGATAGCGAGTATATTTTTAGTGCAGGGTAGATGTGGTGTAAGATTACACATGTGATGCAACGTTAGAAATAACTCAATTTAAAAAGATAATAGGTAAAATACTAACATGGTAAGGGATTTAAAAAATAGTAAGCATGACGTGCAGTGGGCTTTCATCACCGTAACGCCAGCGTTTCTTTCTAGCGCCATTGAAACTAACACAAGGATTAGAACATGCCAGTCTAAACGATTATCCATTGATAGACAGGGGGTAAAACGGAGAATATAAAGAAAAATATTTGACGGTCTGAACACAGTGTTTGAAATCTAAAGTCTAAAAACGCAATTTTATGTAGTTGTTTTGAAGGTGAAAAAATTACGCCACTAGTATGACACTATCGAAGAGAGCAGAGGAAATGGACGACAAAACGACCTTAGCTTCGAGATGTCAGAAACAGAACATAGTCTTGGACTTTCAACGGTAATTAGTCCTTTATTAGTTTGAATACGCATGGCGGCAAACGAGTCCGTGTAACTAGGAGGGCACAGAAAACAATTTCAAAAAACGAACCTTGGAAAAAAAGTAGGTTTTTTCATATAATAGAAAATGTTTAGGAGAATAAAAAACGTACTATTTGCATGATGCTCCAGCTTAATCTGAGGAATATAATATACTTTTAATTACAACAGAGCGTTGACCAGATAACCACGGAAGATAGGAATGAACGGCAAGAGACTGGATATTGTTCAAGTAGCGGAGACTAGCAGAACAGTTATTTGTGCATATTTACACTAAAGTTTTTTTATTACATTTGACGCGTCCTTGAGCCTAACGGCAAAAAACGCGCCGAACTTGCAGGTGGAAGGCGAAGGGGCAGGGTAGGAGGATGAGTAGCTAATAAAAATTTATGATAACTTAGCATAGGAGGACATCTCAGCTAAGGTAAAAGATCAGGGGGGAGGGGACAAAAATTTGTGGCTAATCTCTGTTATCTTGTAGTAGGTCCAAAAACACGTAGTAGATTTTGGTGTGGACAAAACCAAGTTGTGGGACGACCAGACTGACAAGAAAAAGCAAACTACACACACTAAGACTGAGACAGACCGTGAGAAATAGGTACTTTTGTATTTTGAATATTTGAAGAGGTAGAGGGACGCGAGGTGTACCACCGCTGATTTGTGGACAGAACTTTCGATATGTAAAGAGCTCGTGCGCGCGGACGCCCGCACAGTGGAGTCCATTTTTATGTAAAGACTGACCATATACACATGTATCGGAGTGAGCGCGAGATGCGAGCGTAAGAGTGATTTCGCTCGCCAGGCAAAAGAGTGATGGAGATATGAGGGCAATATTACAGTGGACCGCCTATAATCTAGCCAGCACTCGCGATTTTGCTAGGTAAGAAGCGTAACATGGTGTGTGTATCAATTTTGTGAATTGTGAGTAAGGAAAAAGTATTCATTAACCCTTTTATTTAACGATTTAGATATTGTTATGAGTAGTGATGATTAGTGTAGATACTAGCGCACCATGTTCCGAGTTGAAAAATGAGTTACGGGAACATAGGTGAGTGTGATGCTTATGTCTCTAGTCCGCGCCAAGCAACAGCCCCAGGGCCTAGAGCGAAATAAATAGTATATTAGGAAAAACATATCCAAGTACTAGAGAAAGACAGATCTAAATTGAGACTCATTGGGAGAGCATATCGGACGCGCACCTGTATTGATGGAACATGTGTGAAGGTGACTCAACTATTAAAATTGAACATAACTTTCGGATGCAATATGCAGTCAAGGAGGAAACTGGTGTGACTGATTTGATACCGGACGCGTGGGGTGAAATGTGCTGAGTAGTGTCAGAGCAGAGATCTGAGACCCTGATCTTGTAATTGTCTTTTTATTTTTATGCTTTGTTGTGTGTGTAAAATTGATGCAGTAGGCAGTGTGTTTGACACCATGGCAGCAAATTTTGGGATGTTTCTCAGAGTGTCATTCATCTCAATCTCTCCTAGCACTGTAGCTAATATTATATGTGCCAGATTGCTTGAAATCCAGAGTGGATGTCCCTAAGAAGCCTTGATCGAAAATTTTTGTTTTTTTATTAAACTGGCCTATCTAGCTAGTGAGGAGTGTGGCGGCGCGGCGATGAAATTCTATAAACTGGCATTCGTTCCAGGCCAGAATAATTGAAAACCTGGGCCTGTTTGGTGGATTTATATCATCAGTACTTTTTCTCTCCACAAATAAATAACTAAGCCCAAAAACCGGAGTGTAGAAAAAACCACGGATAGCTTCAGTTCAATTATTTCAAAAGACAACGACATCAGGAGTAAACAGAGGTCGGGTATGAATGACATTCCGACCGTCGACTAAGCGCATCCAAGAGGCTAGTCTTTCTGCCAAACGTGGACACAGTAATTAAGTGTTTAATATGGATAACCCTTCGTAATCCATACTATCACATGATACCAAAAATTTCATTTTGATTATGCAATCTATATATCTTGATGCAACGTTTTAATAAAACTTCTGATAAAATACAGGTATTGTTTTTCATACGAGTCCTGACCAGAAGAAAATTTGGGTTCAGGAACAGTAAACTAGAAATAGATTCATAAAAATCTTAATCAAATTTAACTTTATAACAGCCAGATGATTGATTGACTTGAGTCATAGAGCTGATTATTATTGATTATTATAATTAGTGTGTAACATGTTTGATGTCGTTGTTTAACACACCTAACACATCACAGTTTTCATTAACCCAATAGGTACATTAAACGGACGAATGGCTAACATACATAATAGCAGAATAAGTCAGGTTTTTTGACGTCGTAAGTGGTAGCAGAAAGAGCATTCGTGTAACTCCACATAGCGGTTGCAATATTATCTCTTTCAGGAGCCTTGCACGGAGCTGTACCGTCATCCAGAGAACACTAGAGGTAATACATTGCAACCACACAATAACATCAAAAACCACTACAAATATTGGTAGTCTCTTGTATCGGGAATTTAGTGTTTATTACAACAGATATTGAGGGTCCTTCCTGGTCCTGGGAATTAAACTATTGGAGTGTGGCAGATAAGTAATGATGATCTATTAAAATCTTTAACATATGGTCCCCACTAAAATTCACACATAAGTGGATAACAGTTAAAAAAGTATGATGAAAATCCTTCACAGCACATGTAATTAAAATTAATTGATTATAGATTACCGGTTAGCTAAGTTAGAATTTATAAATGTAACGCTTAGTCCATTTTAAATTGTGTATATAGTAGTGGGCAGTATTCTACGCCAAATTCAGACATCGGCAACTGGTGCTGACTGGCGAGAAGGGACAATAGAACAGTGGATGGTCATGTATTTAATGCCAATATGTAACTTCAAGAATGTCTGACAAAAGATTTTGAAAGGAGGAAGATAGGAAAAAGGTTAGCTGGAGAAGAAATGAAGGAGGTTACCAAAATTGTAGGCTGACAAAGAACTTAAGGAGGGCTGCAGATTGAGGCCTCGTGGACAAAGAGGCTAAGGCACAGATGGGAGGGGCAGGATTAGGTAGAAAACAAAAGTCCCCAGGGGCTTAAAGCAGAAAAAAAGGCTAGAAGGGAAGCAGAAAAAGAGCACAGAGGTTGCACGACTAAGGGAGTTTGAAAGAAGACAGGCCTGAGGCAGCAGGATAGCAGATAGGTTGCAAAAAGGGGTAAGCTACCGCGGAATTACGACTAAGAGGGAGGTTATGGGAATGTTGCAAGTCCGGGTGGCTTGCCTGAGAAAATGGTGGGCCCGGCCCTTTTGGGCGTTCCCCTCATGATTTTTGCTCACGGGCCCAGTTCTGGTGGGGAGTCCTCAAATACTCAATATGGGGTTTCATTTAGACCATTTTGTTGTAAAGACGGTGACATGCCCACTTGAGGGGGTACCCCACTCTGGACTCAGATTTGAACAAGTTATTGGCTACTACATATAGGGTAGTAAGTAGAAGTCTAGAGAGTCTGAAGTTCTTAAACAGCTTATCCCAGGGGCTCGAGAGGAACTGTAACTACCTCTCGTATTGACGTTTTAATGGCTACAAAATGAAAAAACAGAGACGGAGCCAAGACCAATTATGGGTGGGTGACATGTTTAAAAGTAGGCTCCTCCTATTCAAGATCTATGAGAAAGAATGAGGTGTTGATTTTTATCGTTAAGAATGTTTTAGATCCCCTCCATTATGCCAAAAAAACTGTTTACCTGGGGAGGGGTGTACATTTAACCCACCAATTCTCTGCCACCCCTGTGGCTAAGAAACAAAGTCAACGCTGGATTTGAGGTAGGAAATGGAACGCCCATTCTGTGGGGAAGTGGGGGGGGACCTACCCACGAGGATCCTCAAAGAAATGAATCCCATGATTGAATAGCGCAATTTGAGAGCCAAGAGTTCCCGTCCATGCTCCAGGGGGAATCCGAGAAACAATTTTTCTCATGGGAACCCAAGTGTTGCCAGTGGAGTGTGAAGGGAGGGGAGGATGTAATGTTAGAAATGTCTGCTGAAGAGGACGGATATACAGGTGGCAGCTTTCAGGTCAGCAGTAGTAAAGTGGTGCAACTAAAAAGAAAGCACATAGGACCAATTTTTAAAGCCCCCCACAGCACTTTAATTAAATTTGTGAATGAAACCATTACGGAGGTCGCCAGGGTAAGAAAAGTTAGGTCGGAGAACGAAACTTTGTGATAAGCTGCCACGGGAAAGGGGATTTTATTATCGGATAAAGAAACAACTTCACAGTTCAATGTACCAAAAATGATAATGAAAGAGAAAACCGGTAGTTTAAAACCCAAGGGAAGGAAGGAGTGTGGTGCAAATGGTATGTAAGAAAGGACATTAACCCATAACGAAAACACCGGAAGTAAATTGGATGTACTTAAAGGAGTAAACCTTCAAACATTGCTGTGCAATGAAATCGGGGAACCGAAGGAGGATTAAAGGTTAATCCTAAATGGGACAACAGCAGGAACCTTATCCCACCCCCCAGTTTTTGGGAGAGGATGTTATTTTGTAATAGCGGGGTCACCATAAAGGTGCCTATATGATACAAGGTGTTTGGATTAATGATTCAGGTTGTGAAGTCTAGCCTAGTGGACCCCAAGTCAGTATATACCACGCGAAAAACAGTGGGAAAATACAAGTGGGGGGGCGGACTAAGGGGGGACATACCACTCATGTGGGGAACACTTCCCATCGCAAAGGATAACGGTGAAAAACCGCTATGTGGAAGGAGAAATCAGAGCAGCAGTGATAGATGAACCAATCTACCCTCTGATATTGGGGTGTAGATACGTCTTCTTGGGGAATCCCGAGAGACCTGTGATCATGGCGACAGTGCAGACCAGGTCACAGTCAAAGGAGGAAGTAAGGTTGAAAACCTATAAAAGCTCATCCAGAAAGAGATGAGGAAGGCGCAATTGGCCTGAGGATAGGAACAACTCCAAGCCAATGTTTTAAAAAATTCGCGGGCGTCAAATGTCAGTTCTAACAGAGCACTCGCAAGCAACGGGACAGTATCTTTTATGGAACGAACAAATTGTTATCAGTAGGCATGGAAGGAAGGTCCGGATCTAGGTACAAATGGTTCAACAGCCCTATGTCAGGATTCTTACCCACTCATCAGATAGAAGGAGAGAAGTTGATCGAGACTAAGGAGCATACGATTCCTAGCGTGGTCAAGTGGATCAGCATTGGAGGATCATCGCGCACAGGACAGCGGTATAGCTGAGTCAATTACTTCTGGCCCCGAGGAATAACAGTAAGATATAAAAAAGATATGCGTACAAATCCATGTCGCGCATGATATGTTCAAAAGGGTAGCCTCCAAAGCTATTGTGTGACTGTGCTACCTTGCCATACTTGGTAACTCTAGGGGAAATCTGAGCCCATAGTTGGGAACATGGGAGGTTGAGTGGGAACTCGCACCTCTTTGATACTTGTGTTGCACCTAGGAATCTCCGTGGGACCTCATCAGCTCGTACGCAAGAAGGAGGAGTGGAGAAGCAGATCAGCATCCCTTTACTCTGGTGGACGATCATTGTTCTATGTGTCGGAGAGGACGGTGTACAGGCCCTAGTCATCAATCGATTACCGAAACATAGTGGGTCAAGGGAAAGGCACTTACATACAGATTATTTTCAACCAGATGTTATATTAGATCTAGATCTTGGCCCGAGAGAAGCACATAAAATCTCTTGACTTTGATAATTGAGCTCAGAGGGGGGGGGGGGGGGGGGGGGCAGTTTCACGGGAGACCTAACTAACGGAAGAAGAAGTTTTTAAGCAAGCTATTTCTAAGCGCTGAGACAAACTTCATTGTAGCCTCCGTACCATCCACGAAAGGGAACATCAAGGAGAGAGAGAGGTTCAATGGGACCGGGGCTCATGTTCTCATCCTGAGAAAGCTGGCACATGAGAAATCACTCTAGACATGTCTGGATCAATTTACTAGCCCCGCTGCGTTGTTTGGAACTTGATCCCTACCGGGTAAGTACCCATGACATAGTTTCAACTGAAAATGGCCCACCGCCGAAAATATAACTAAATGGGAGTCCAATAAAAGGTAGCATTAGAAGCCTTATTAAGGAGAACATTTGACATAGGAGAAGGCAAGAAGATGAACCTGGGTGTTACCGATCATCATATCGAGTTATCTGTTGGTAACTGAGCAGGACCTCTCTCGTCGGAGAAGCAGGAATGGAATCTGGCCAAAAGATAGTTTGGCGATACTGAAGCCGAGGAAGAAACAATGCAGCTCTATTTTAAAATATGGGGGGTAGGAATGCCACAGGACATGAGAATTAGCTGTGGGTGTGAGAGAAAGTGCTGCTTGTTCATACTACCCCGTCACCCGCCAGCCCGATTAAGGTATTGCAAATTTGAGGGATGGCAAAGGACCATATTCAACGGTTTCTAGAAGACGAGGTGTCTAGAACAAACTATAAAATTGACCAAAATGGGAAGGAAAAGAAATATCATGCGTGAACCTTTATTAAAGAAGTATCCTAGACAGACCAATTCTCAAGAAAGCAGCCGGCCCTTTACTTGTGAGCCCTGGCTATCGCAAACTTGAAATGAAACAGTGTGAACCACTCACTCTCACATGAATACCCACTACAACCCCGGTGAACAGCTGCACAGGTAAAAGACATAAGGAGCATCCTGACCTAAAATCAAGAGGGAGAGACATGTTCAACATACTGGAGTTGAAACAATACAGAGTATGTGCGTATTACACAAACTAATCAAACCAGGGACATACAAATTTGCTACTATTTACTGGATCAATGAAAAGCTGGCCCCGCTAGAGACGCTAACGCGCAATCCAGTCCATGAGAGCCAGACTTCTGAGTCTCCGACTCGCCCCCTCAAGGGAGAAGGCCCCCCACCCCCCCCCATTGCCCCCCAGCAGAGATACATAGAGTAAATTTGTTGAAAGACAGGGATTATTTCTGCACACATGAATCCTTCTTTTAAGCTTCCATTTATTAGTGTTGTTTGAGGACACCGTTCTGGAGTAACCTAGACTTGTCAGGTACTGTGCATATATTACATGGAAACATAGAATGCAGATATTCCTCAGAAGGTCAAGGTGGATCCAATTAACCGGACACACAAAACAGTTATTTGCCAGATTAACAAGGCAAAATTAACTTTTCGAAGGAGGATCTTCTAGCAAAGCTATTACCAATTTCCAGTGAAGCCTGAAAGATTAGACCTTTATTTAGCTTTCAGCACGCTCGAGAGCAGGACACTTATGAGAATTCAACATGCTACCATTCGGAATTGAAAAAATAGCTCCGATGTGTAATTTTTCTAGTGAATGATGCGCAAATTGATATTGGAGCTCGCATTGAAATAATCCATGTATCAACAAATTTTCATGGATATAATGATAACAATTCTCCTCATCGAGCCACCAGAACATTTGAAGAACACATTAACTCTGCTGAAAAATGTGATTCTGGATATGATAGACTCAGGACAAAGCGAATAACGTGAACAGCCAGACTCATCAAAAAGTATAATTAGTGAAGGCAAAGAGTTTGGATATTCTTGTGGACATTAATAACTGTGAATACTCAGGGTAAAACATGAACCTCCCTAACCCCAAAGAAACGTATGGAAAAACTGCAGAGAGCACCTAGACCACAAACAAAAAAAATACGTGCAGATCATTCGTGACGTTAGTTAGTGGATTTTTTACCTAAAAATATCATCTAAAATATTTTAACATCTAACTATTTGCTACCTCTGGACTAAAACCCTGACTCGCAATGGAAATCCAGTGACTAAAAACTCGTTACAGAGAAATTCCAGACCTGCATAATGTTCTGAATTTGGCATATTCAAAATAGTTAAATGAAATAGACACACTCTCAGACACAGAGCCTAAGTACAAATCTCAAATTGCCGACAATGATTTGAACTCATGGAGCGTTTGTGGCGTTATAAACAGATGCACAGTAAAATGTCTAGGCCTGAGGAGCTATACACTCGAGATTAGCAAAGGAGCCTCTGATCATACACACCATTAGTTTAAGAAATCTGTCTCACACCCATTAGGGGACAGCTAACCCAGTCTCGCTTATAGATCGAAGCAAAGCCCGCAAGTATCTGAGAGAATAAAGCGGAGCATAGGAAGATTACTCGAATCTCCCACACAAGACGCAAAAAAGAGACAGTGTTTTTAGCGTTAACTCATCTGGCGCATAAATAAAAAAGTTCCAAATCTATCTGTATGGTATGACTTTTGTGTCCAGACAGCATCACCCAAGCCTCTCGTGTTTTCCTTTATCTCAGGCCTAAGCCAAACCATCGCGAAAATATGCAAGAATGTTAAGGAATGGTCACTATATGTTGTTGCATACCATATCAGTTTAATAATTTGCATCTATCCCGGGTTCAGCAGAAAGTCAGGTGCATGAATTCACTATCATTAGCACCCTGTGATCAAAATTAGAGTATGTTGGCAGGCGTTGAGGAGTTTTTATTTATCTATGTGTAATCAACTGCGTTTTCTTTGTGAACTATGCATTAAGTGCACTGTTACTCAAGTGGGAGAAGATGTGTGTGAAATTACAGTGATGCTACCGTTTAAAAATTCTCCATTTATAAAGATAAAAATATGTAACATTAACAAATGTAGGGATAAAAAAAATAATAGGAGTAAAGGATACCAGTTGCTTCTTCACCTACGCCAGCGTTTTCTAGGCGAGCCATTTGAAACTAACTATGTATTTTCTAGTGTAACTCGTGCAGGAAACTAAAAACGATATATCCTATTTAGACGGGGTAAGAAACGGAGATAAAAGAAAAAATGTGACGGACTGCGAACACGTGTTTGAATCATAAAGTCTAAAAAGACGCAATTTGATATTTTTTAAGGAAAAAATTAAACGCCACTAGTTGACACAACAAATAGTAAGGAAATGGACAATAAAAACGACAATGCTCCTTGTCAAGAAACAGACATATCCTTGGACCTTTTACTTAACGTTAAATAAGTCCTTTTAATATGAATAAATATGTCGGCACAAAAACGCCCGTGGAAACTAAGGGCACAAAAACAAATTTCAAACACACGAAACCTTGAAAAAAGTTAGGATTATTCTCTTAACTTTCAAAGTTTTAGTGAAACTTAAACAATCAAGCTAGTTATTTACTAGAGCCCATCTATAATCAGAGAAAATACATACTCTATATTCAAATTTACAGTACAGTACTAGGGACAGATAACAGCGGAGAAGAAGATATCTAAGATACGAAAGAACTGTTATAGTAGGAGAGCTTCAATTTACAGGACACTAAACATGAGACATGTTCTATCTATATTATTGATGAGATGAGATCGTAGGATTGAAGTAGTGGTATTATAATACAACATTCACACTTAGACTATGCAATCTTTTATATAGTGGACAAGGCGTGCAGTTCCTTATATGAGGTGTTCCCTATAAACGCGTAAAATAGGACGAAGAACATTGCAGTGTTTTGGACTCAGGGGCTAGTTAAGTAGAGGATAGTGATAGTAGAACTAATACACTTGAATCGATTCGCATAGGTTTGGTATAATGACTGAGAACAAGGTAGGTGAGAGTACAGGACATTCTGACCATTCTGTGTGTTAGAGTTTTCTTTCTATGTAGGTTGTTTTCAGAAAATCAAGTCTGTAATTTTTGGGAATAAACCAAGTTGCGGGACGGAGCAGACCGACAAAAAAAATACTACATCACTAGACTGATTACTGGACCGAAACAGTTATGAATATTTGAAAGGTAGAGGGGAAGTCCCGCTTGACATTGAGGGACAGAAGCTACATATTAAGAAAGTAAAGAACGCCCGCTAGTGCCATTTTGTAAGAGACCTGATTCCATATACACATTTCGTTAATTGCTTTTAGAACAAGTGGTTTCCTCCAAGGAAATATTATATATTATCAAGGGACCGGAGCCATAATCTAGCCAGAAGCTCAGCTGAAGTTTTAGTGAGATCTCTAGAAGAGTTTTTACAGACAGTATGGAGCCTCTAGTGTTATACACACGATACTCAGACTTATTCTCTCTGAACAAATCTAGTGCGTGGCGTTAAGAATAGCAGAAAAAATCCATAACCCCTGTATATTAAACATTTTAATATTTTAGAGAGGTGATCATGATACTAGGCCATGTCTCATTT
Source organism: Oreohelix idahoensis (assembly GCA_024509875.1). Taxonomy (NCBI): domain Eukaryota; kingdom Metazoa; phylum Mollusca; class Gastropoda; order Stylommatophora; family Oreohelicidae; genus Oreohelix; species Oreohelix idahoensis. The sequence goes on from JAMPIV010011143.1 coordinate 610,991, forward strand.
GAAAAATGATTAACGACAAGTTAATGATCTCACATTTACTAGGATCCCCCAGCGACAAAGCCCAGGCCTGAGAGGCAAATAATAGTAAATACGGCGAAAACACTATCCCAAAGAGATCTAAGAAGCAAGAGAAGAATCCTACTATTTTGAGAGATCACATTGGGAACCATCTCACATCCCACCTTATTGAGGATGAAGAGGAGACTTATATGAACAATTTCGACAATCTGGCAGTCCATGGAATAACTGCAGTGGCTGATTTGAACTACCACTTGGTGAGATGTGCTGACAGTTCTGGTCCAGAAGTATCTGACCACGACTCTATATAGTAATTGTCGATTATAATATGCGCTTTACTCTAATTGTCGTGTAAAATCTTGGGAGTGCAGATTGTCCGTCGTAGGTTTGAACTTGCACAAATTTTGAGTTTCAAGAGTTCTTCTTGGTCTGGGCTCCTGTGCTAAGTGCACTACATGCTCTGCCCCGAAGCGGGTCCAAGAGCGTGCTGCGCTCAAGGAAGCCTATCATCTTTTTTACTCCAGCTACTCAGGAGTTCTGGGCCACTTAATTCCTTTGACCAGCATACGTCACAGCCAGATAAGTGAATAACCCCTGGCCTGTTTTTTCGATGGAATCTTCAGACTTTTTTTCCACAAATATAAATAAATAACTAACCAAAAACCTGGTGTAGAAAAAAAACTATACTTCAGTTCAATATTTCAAAGACAATGATTCGTGTAAACAGAGATCGGGTATGTATGATGACACCACCCCGACTAAAAAAAAAACATCCAGTGCTTAGTTTTCCAAAGACACTGTAATTTAGTGTTAATATTAACCCTTGTAACCATAAAATCTATGTACACAAAAATTTCATTTTGATTATGCAATAATATATATATGCACTTTTTTATTGATAAATAAATAACATGCGTCTCTTGTTTCCATACGTCCTGACCAGAAGAAATTTGGTTCAGGAGTAACTAAATAAATTCAAAAAATTATCAAATTTAACTTATAAAGCCAGTGTTAGTTGATTTGATCATAGAGCTTATTATTATTATTATTAGAATTAGTGTTTACATGTGTGTGTCTGTGTATTTAATTACCTACACATTACATTTCATTACCCTAGACATTAAACGTAGCTAACATACATAATAGCAGAATAAGTCTGTTTGAGGTCGTAAGTGGTAGCAGAAAGGCATTCTGTAACTCACATAAACTTTTATCTTCAGGAGCCTTCACAGCTGACCTCATCCAGTACACTAGGTAACATAGCAACCACACAATAACATCAAAATCACTACAGTAAGGATAGGATTGTGAATAATACTATATTATGTTAAGTATGTTGTATGTTTTTCTCTTTATACAGTATTTGGGTCATACCCTAAAACTTACCAGCGGCTTCCATTCAATGTATATCTGAGAATAACCAAAGAAAGAACATTTTGTACTTAAATACTTGGGTCTTCAAGGTAAACCTGTCTGGCATTTGTGTTTGCATCCAGAAAGAGACAGAGTACCAACCTAAAGGACATTAATACTAAATGCGGTAACTGGGCCTATCGAGCCAGATTATATTTTATTTCAATAAATCTCATTTACATGCAGCCCATGTGGCAGGAAAATTACAAACATTAACATTTCTGACGTGTATCATTTGTGGTGGGATCAAGAATTTTATACTGAGATGACGTTTTTCCGACCTGACCATTTCCTAAGTAACTGAAACCTCTAGATTCTGACACTGTGAGCCCTGTGGCATTCTCTTACTGTGAATTGATTTCCAGTGACATAAACAGTAATCCTCTATAATATAAACAGTGAAGTTAACGCTCTCCGGAGAATTGGAATTAACCGGATCTCTTCTGCAGAGTGGGGTTATTCTTTGCCAAAAGAATACTGGATTTGTGCTGTATGGGTGTGTCCTAAAGTTTGCGCCAGAAGGTGAAAAAAAATCAAGTTTGTAGGTAAGAACGAATGTCAGTGGCCACTGTTGTTTGGATAGAAAGAAAGCAGGAATGAGTGGTTCTTTGATCGTATAATTTCATACACTACCACCACTGTGTAATTTTGTTTGGGCAAGTTATTGCTAATAAGCTGTGATTTCCTCTTAGAATAGACTAACGTATCAACTCTGTTCTTAACTGTAGAGGGAAAGTCTAGACCATAGCGTAAACACCTTTTGATTCTTCTGGGGTTAATAACGTCTCTGCTAATGGGATCTTGTCTCAACAGAGGGAGGGAGGATTACGCATATGAGTCTAACTCTTTGATAAATTCATTAACCTATGTTTACTTGTATTTGATTTGATAGTCATATTATTGCTGTTGTAAAGTTTCTTTATGATAAATAAAACTTACATAAACTTTAATTACGTGTGTCGGTCAGCTTGTCCCAAAAGATCCATATTCCATTATTGTAGTTTTAACGTTTGTGTGTCTAACTGCCGTCACTTATGTGTGTGTGTATGTGAGTGGTGCTATATATATTAATATATATATATTCTAGTAGACTGTCTGACAAACTAAGTTCTGTTGTAGAGATAGGCTGAAGGAGAGAAGTTTTCTCGATTTCAGGGACAGACTCTAAATAGTTTCCACCATCTCACTCGTGAAAATCTATTTTCTTTACATTACCTCTCGCGGCGCTATCACCTGTTCTAATCTATTCAGGAGGGACCAAGCTATGTCTTAATTCCCCTATCAATAATCTACGACACTGTTACAACTGGAAAGACTGAAGTAAAAAGAGAGAAAGATTAAGAAAGAATCTACTGAACTGTTTGACATTGTGGCTTGGAAAGAGTCAACAACAGATTTGATAAACATCACTAGAGACACGAGGTTGTCGAGAGATTTGATCATTTACACCAGCAGGCAGGGTTGTTAAAGAAGAAAAACGTCTGTTGCTTAGGAAGTATGAACAAGATAGAAAACAAATATAAGCTTATGTAAGGGTCTGTAATTGATCCATAACGGTAGAACAGGTGTTGAGAATAGACAGACCCTAGAGAATAGTTCAATGTAGCATATAACACAAACAAAAATAATATATAAGGACCAGTGATGGTCTGACCGCAAAGTGAGACTCTAGAGGGGGTCCTGTAATGCTTATTGATGATGGCAGATGATTGATGGATTGAGTGTTATCCTGGTCACTCTGGGGTTTCCCATCCTTCTCCACCTTGTTAACAACCTTGTAGTTGTGAGAGACTTATTTTGTTTTGTTTTGTTTTTTAATTGAAAAGAGGAGGGCACACACACATACATTCACACAATTTTACATTTTAAAAATTTACTCCACTGAGTGGAGTGGGGGAGATGGTACCATATTTTGATATCAGAAATCAAAATTAATATCTTGAATTAACTACACTATGTGTCCTAATTATAACTCTTCAAGGGTTGAATAGAATATTGTTTTTTTCTTTAAACAAAAATTGTTTGACTCCATACATAAAGATTTAATTCATGATGATGATGACAATTGGACCAAGACTTCACTGAGATGACAAATAATAAATTCAGCACAGTGAGATTAATCAAGGCGTGTTAATGACATGGACACTGGTTTTATATAATAGAAAATGTTATTAACAAAACTAATTGCGGCTATGTCATTGATTATCCTGATGCTGACACCTTGAGATAACTATCATGTCAGTTGTAGTGACTGTGGCTCCCTCTTTGTAGCCACAAATCCAACAAACTCCATTAAGTATTGTAACTTATTTCTTGTGCCGTTTGGCATGCTTTGATATAGTACTTTATTTTTCCATGAGCTGCTACATATGCCTGTTTGGTATTATTCAGATTTACTTGTGACTTGACACAACACAAAACACAATTATTCATTGTATACAAGACTCGAGAATTTCAAAAGCAGTAGACCACAAACTGAGGAAAGAACAAGCAGGATTTAGAAAGAACAGAAGATGTGTAGATCATATATTTACTCTCAGGAACATTATAGAGCAGTGCTCAGAATGGCAAAGACAGCTGTACATTAATTTCGTTGATTTTGAAAAGGCTTTTGACAGCATACATAGGGACAGTTTATGGAAAATACTGAGGGCTTATGGAATTCCAAGCTGCATAGTGTCAATCATAAAAAGCCCTATGCCAACTTTACGTGTAGTGTTGGGCAGAGCAACCTAACCTTCGAGGTGAAGACAGGAGTACGACAGGGATGCCCCTTATCAACCACTCTATTTTTAACAGTCATAGACTGGGTGATTGTTACGCACAAATAATTACTTTTTCCAAAGTCTTTGTATGATCATTTTTCGTATGTATGATCATTTTTTGACTGAAGTGTGTATTATGTTTTTTACAGTCAAAGGGACATAACCCGAGTTATCGAGACTACAATTTTTTAGGAGTTTGCCTGCTCTTGTATAGAGACACGTTCGGTCTATAATTTCTTGAACGAAGCGTGACCATATCTCCTTATTTGGTAGTATCAGTCAACTGTTGTAGATGTCTGAAACCTGTCTTAACGCTTCTGTTCATGACCATAAAAAGGCGCGACTGTATAAGACTTTTAACTCGAATGTTCTTAGAATCGTCTTATTGTGAACGGCGACTCTCAGAGATTGTAGCGTTCTGCGCAATGTCTCGACTTGGAGTTCGTTTTGTTGTTCCGCCCCAGCTCGGGGCAGTTAAGAAATGGTCTGAGTAGCGAGCGGGACGCAACCCTGCAGTCTTGTGTGATTTTCTGAGGGAAATACATGGTCTTTGTGACTAAATGTTTAGTTAGCTAACTAGACTATTTCCCAGTATTATTCAAGCCTGCCTGGAGGCATATGTTCATGGTTGATTTTCCGAAATAAGGTAATTCCTCTTGTATCGAACTTTATGCTATCATCTAGAGGTTCGTCATTTTGTCGCCATTTTGCTCGCCTGTGTGATTCAAAATGGAGAGGTACTTTGACTAGGATTAAGTCACCGGTATCTTTATACCTGAACTAGTTATATATATGGGTCGCTCTAGACCAACAAGACTATTGTCTGTGTTCCAGGATTCGTTATATCAGAGATCACGTCCAAGTCAGATGGTTAGACTTAGAAACGTTATAAAGGTCGAGCTGACCTGTATGCCATGTATGCTATTCACGTGCAGACAGTAAACGGACTTATTGTAATACATCTGATCTCTAGCATCAGAAAGGGATACATTTATTATTTCAGTCCTCGCCCTATGAACATTGAAGACCTGCAGCATAACAAGCTCCGACACTGTTGCAGAAGTTATATATATCTTGATGCATAGCCCAGCTTCTATGAACGAACCAGAACTTTACAGATATCTGTTTACAATCCAACTATTGAGTAAATTTGAATCCTACATGACTAGTCAGTTTTAATAATGATTTTGAATGCATGCATTCGTTATATACTATGCTGATGATAACATAAGTATCTATCAATGACTGTTTTGTGGGCGTGCAATAAATGGTAATAAACCTAAAGCGAAAGTTACCATTTCTCTTGACTCTGACAACGTCATGTTGCCTGTGGTGTACCCTGTGAACTTGTTCTAACTGCAACACACACAGCAACATTCTAAACCAGATAAGACAACCCACATACTTGCACTGTAAATCCCCCCCCCCCGCAAACCTTGGTTCGATAGAGGTGGTTAATTTGACGGCATCCAAGCACTAAATCCACCTTATCAATTCATGGTGGCCAAAAGTTGGATTTATTCTGGGATACACCAACTCTCAAGGGGTCAACAAACCCAGACATCATCAGCAGACTACAAGACAACGTTGCAGTTTCTATTCATCACCCCTCCCAGCAATTTGATGAAATTTTTTGAAAATGAGACGCGGCATTACTGACATCCATGTGACCAGTTGTTGATATTTTGAAACTACCCGGCGCTGCTCGGCAATATTGAAGTTTATGTAAAATTAGAAGGACAAGTACCGAGCGAATGGATTTCACTGATCTGTTAAAGAAGAGTGGACAAGTGCCGAGTAAACAACTTATGTTCCTGGGTCTCATGCAAAGAGGTTACTGTTGCAGATTCAGAAGGTCAAGTTCAGAAGCTGTTTCCTGTTAGAAGCGCATTTCCTTCGTCATGGCAGTTTACGAGAGCAGATATGGATCAACGTTGGATCATTGTCCTAAGAATGCTGATCACATCCTGTTCTGAACTGTGCTGACGTTGCGGACACATAGAAGTTAAGCGGCCTGTTTTGTTTGTGAACTGTGCCCTTATGTTCTAACTGAGCCTTCTGTCTATCACATTTTTCACTGATTTACATGCTTCATGTTATATGTTATTTGTATTTGTGTATTTATTTGTTTATATTTCAGCGGGTTTTCTCGGTTGGGCGGTGGCTTTCAGTAGAAGATACCACGTCACTGAGGAGGTTCTACTGTTAGCGTGTTTCTTCGTTAGGAACTGAGTGGCGTCATTTTCCTACAGGTGAAATTTTGCTAGCGGACAATCGTTGTTACTATATCTGTTCTATTAGTTGTGACCGACCCCCCCCCGTTGTGCTTTATTTTTGTTTCCATTGCTATATGTATTTTTTTCTTTTCTTTTCTCTCTTTTCTTTTTGTTTTTAGTTTCGATTTTCAATTTGTTTGTATTTGTAGGTCTCCTCTTTTCTCTATTATTCAAGTTTTCTTCACGTAAAATTTTTGTGTATACACTTGTAAGCGTCCATTTGTTTTGTCATATCTTCGCATTTGTTCTCATCACATATTCTTTTTAGTTTTCGCTGTTTTATTTATTTGACTTATGCGAATGTTTTCGAGTATTGCTTTGATCTTTTGTTGTTTGTTTTACATTGACTCCTGATCTTTGTTATTGAGTTTAACATTGACTCTGATCTTTGTTATTGTGTTTACATTGACTTTGATCTTTGTTTTGTTTACATTGTATCATGTGTTCTTTGTTATTGGGTTTACATTGGGTTTCTATGATCTTTGTTATTGTTTACGTTTGTTGGTGACCTTTGTTATTGTTTACATTGTCTTGTTATTGTTTGCATAGTTCTTGCATAGTTAGCTTTCACTATTGTTACATATATGCTCATGCACTATTGGTCTATAGTGCACTTATCATAACTAACTGGTGTTTTATTGGTTTTTTGCTTATGCCACTATTGTAGCTGCAGTGTACTCGATCCCAAGATATTCTCGCCAATACTGATGGTTTATGCACTGATCGCGTTTGTGTAGAGCACTATGTTAATTACTAAGAGGTGACTCTGTAGTAGTGTTAATTGCATACAGAGGTACTAATGTGATAATACATGGAGTGGGGGCTTGTCAAGCCGTCTTGTCATAAAACCTTGATTACAAGAGTTTTAAGTCGGGTGTATTAAGATGAAAATCAGACTACTTACTTATAGGTGTACTCACCATTTTAGTCCTGACATGTTCTACACTTGAGTCACTTAGTGCAGCCAGGCTATTAAGACCCATTGCGGAAGAAGCTGATAATTACAAGGAATTTGAAATATTTGTAAAAGTCAATACGTTTATCAGGTTCCTGTAGACTCCACAATTTTAGACATTCTGTCTACATTTGCAGAATAGATTACTTTACTTCCCGAGAGCAGGGTTGCAAAGCCCCCTTCGAGCCACAAAGGACAGGTGATACCAATTAACAAGAATATGCGCTGACTGACTCAATATGCCAAGAGCATTGAAGTCCGGAGGACAAATAGTGAAAATGACAAGCACAAACTGAACAAAAGAGAATATGATGCTGAAAAATCATTAAAAAACTGCAGATGCAGGTAGGATGAAGAGAAAAGATTACAAAAGGGAAATGGAACAGAAACAAAAACGAGAAGCTGAAGAATCTAATGAGACTTGAAAATCTCAGCGGCTGAGGTCGAATAAAAGAGACTTGAAACAAGAAGCTTGATGAGAGATAGACTGATAATAATCCCAGCCGCCCCGAGACTTTGAAAAAAGCAAGGCTGTAAGGCTGAAAATACCTAGAGACTGATAGAAAGGGTTTACAAAGGGGATAGTGAGACATTAAATGAGATCAAGTACAAGCTCGAGGCTGGTTGACAGAATAGCTAAGTTACACAGCTCAAAGGCTGTAGAAAAGTAGAAAGTTACAGGCTGACATGCATTTGAATTCATCGAAAGAAGTGTTACACAAGAGATTTGATGATAGACAAAGGAAAGATTGGAAGCATGGAGAGAAAGAACTCAATAGCGTGTTGAGAGTTAGAGAAGTTAAAGCACATTCAAAACGCTGGTAATGCATAATGATGCAAATAACCGGTGTATCAGATTAAGACTCAATGCTAAGTCACTTTTCAGATTGCCCTACAATCTATCCTAGACATTTAATCCCGCCCAATCAGCATGTGAACTTGGCAGAGTCTAGGGACCGCCATTGCATGACCCAATTTTTCATCACCAGATAGGATTTGTAATTAGGGTCATATGTAATCCCTGCCTCCCCGCCATAATCTAGATAAATACAGTTAGATGTTTTTCAATCTGTCATAACCCGATTCCTCCCCAAGGTGACCCCGCTTACCACACCAACCCTTTGTTGTCAGTACTGGTACGAAGTGGCCCTGACCCAAATACCCCCCGGGGGCTATTGACACCGGTTGTATCAGGGCGATTGTCTGCCAGGTTTAATCTAAGTCCGTTACACCATCCAAACTTTCACCGTGGTACTCGCCTTGTACGTGCGGTCACGTCCTTAAATTTTAAAAAAATGGTTACCAGGAAAAAATACTGGAGTTGAATTCTCTTAATTCATCTCAAGCATACGTTCTCATCTAGTTTTTCCGATGGTGCCGTTGAGCTTTCAAACACAGGAACAGCGAACAGTACATTTGAAGCCCTAAACGATAGGTCATAACCATGGAGTTATCATACTTAGAGTACAAAGGTTAATGAGTTCTCGTTAATGAATCACCTTTTCATTCTGCTTTCCTTCTTGAGCGTTTCTAAGATGACCTAATTAAACATTTGAACCGGCCTACAAATACTCCCTTCTCGCCTACCGGGAATCCCCAACTGTTTACAGCCCCAGTATGTTACTGCGCATCCGCACATAACCATTAGCAACTCTCCCCCCACTCCCTGAAGAATTTGGGATAGAAGGTCTGCGCCAGTTGCTTCGGCAGCAACTAAATGCCCCCCCAAGCGCTTTTTTATGCCAATAAATTTCATGGGGGGTAGCCTCAGCTAAAATTATCACGGCCCAGTTCGTAAATATACAAAAATAAAAATTGAGTAATCGTAATTATGCCCAGAATATATAGTTCAAATCAAATTCCAGGTGATAAAATTCTTCTTACCCTTGAACTGGAGACAACCTAATAACTACAGGGTGATTCTAACTTGCTACCCCGGGTTAACTTTAGAAATTTCATGTACAAAGGTAATACGGTAGGTTATGAGGGGGAATTATTTTGTTAGCTGTCTAGACCTCAAATACCAAGAATAATACCCAAGTCATTCTCAACAGCATAGAGACATCAGTAATGGACAGAATATGGAAACCGGGCTGTGAACTACTCAAAACCGGATAAAAATTACACACCTTCAGTAGGGAACTTTAAAGATAATCTGCAGAGCGCATCTCTTAATGGTCGACCCCCCGGCTAGACGTACAACATAAGAGAAAAAGATAATCAACCAGACGAAACTCTGTTCACCATCCACTCAATATCCAGACTTCTCAGGGACTGCATATAAACTAGGTTAATATGATAAAGACCATCGCCCCCCATGGTGAGCTTACAATCGGATGCTACATCTTGTGAATTTGGTAGGGCTGAAAATCACGAATGTATCCAAAGCAGTAACATTAAAGTTTGTATCCCAGAAATACCCGTTAGTACCGCTCTAAGGCTGTGGTTACCATCAGACTTTAGCCCGCCTCTTCCTAGGAGCTAATGTTGCTCCAGACCTTCACTCAGAGAGGTTCTCTTATACAATTACATAAGGAGGCCTTGTAAAATTACCGTACATCCAGTCCTCATGTTATTGTTTGATTCTGAAGGGATGTATAACATGTCGGCGTTTTTAGGCAATCTCTTGTAGATCCATCCTGTAGCTACAGGACCCACCAAACTCGGTCATCTTAATGTGTCACATTTGTCAGGCGACGTTGGGAAAAGTATCCTACTACGCATAATCACATACGCCCGATGCGATACTGGCCCTTTCTTAGGCACGGGAGAGATTGTCCACGCGTGACCGTCGTATACTACCAAACCCTACGATTGCGTGACCTCATATTAATTGCGGTCGAATTCACTGAGTTGTTAGGGAATGTACCCCACAGCCACAGCAATGCTGCTGTTTGGGAGGAGCAAAAACATTGTTGAAGCTACCAATGCGGTGTGTTCACAAGAAAGCATCATGCTAAGCTCTGGATCCACCCTCAAACTTCATAACATAATTAATGATGAAGTAATTGATGACCAAGATAGTCACTTTGACTATTACACGTGACTCATTTATCAAATGTGCAAGAAGAAGATCCTTCCATTTACAAAAAATTTCTTCAATTCTAGCAAAAAAAGGTGGATCCTAATCAGAACAACTAATAGAAAAATCTTGGATTTCTATGTTGAAGAACGGCGTACTTATTGTACCGTAATGGTTACAAGACTCCCGACTAAGTTACTCCACAGTCCACTCATTCACAAATTCTTGTGCCTAAGAGCATGAGATTGCAAATATTGCAACATGCTCATGACTTCGCAATGTGTGCCTGGACTTCAAATGGGTCCCCATCCAATTTTTCCCAGTACAAAGTCCGATGGGTTCTTGCGGCTTTCTTAGTTGGCCATTTTGTGAGCAAGGCTACGACATACGAATGTACTGTCGCAAATTCTTGCAAAGTATGTCATCTGGAGGGTCAAATCTAAAGGACCACGACATGCTGCGCCACTATCCAGGGCTGCTGACATTCCTATTCGTCCCCTTTTTCAAAAAATGGCAAAATAGATATATTAGTCGGTCCTTTTTAGAATTAAGTCTGGCTAGAGAGGAGCATCAAATTTATTCTTACATGTGTCGATATGTGCACACGTTGGCCAGAGGCAATACCTCTCAAGAGCATCTCAACTGCTGATATCCGCTGACGCTCTTTGGCTGATATTTTTCTCGCTTGGGTTTTTTTTTTTCCCGGAGAAAAATATTGTCAGGACCATGGCCACATCAACTTATAAATCAGACCCACTATGTCACCAGGCGAGGGGATCTGTCCTATGCTACCACATTAAAAGGTCCCTCTCACAGTATAAATCTAATCACCCAATGTCTAAAGGGTTGGTCGAACGTTTTTTTAAATAGGGAACTCCCTGGAAAACTTTACTATTTGTGAAAATATAACTGGAGGAATCATCCTCAGGATTTGGGACAAGGGTCTTAACCCCGCGGCTCTCTATTGCGTATAGAGAGGTCCCCCAATTGAACATACGAGTGGTTTTCCCCTACTTTGCGCCAAACTTTGTCTTTGGCGCGCAAACGCGCGCCAAGTCCCTAGACTGACCTTTACCCTTTCACGATCTAATCACTGCCGACAACTATCTGATTACAGCGATGAAGACTCAATCTTCTTATGATAACGTTCTCCCATTAGCTCCTGATGCGGCAAAATATCATCGAGGCAAGCGGCAATCAAACTAGCAACTTCGTCTTCCGAATTTGCTAAAGAAAAAGGCAAGGGGCATTTATGCAAATAAGAAAAAAAAATGCTTTCTAGACCCCCCCCCCCACCCCCCGACAACTTTGTGGTCCAGTGGGTGACAAAGCTCTCGTTACCTCGACTTTCCTTCAAGAGGAGAACAAGACTTCTAATTGCAAGTGGAATAGGTCCATATGCAATAGTCGCCCCCTCCAAAATTTTCTGATGTCGACTATTGATGTCGAGATATTGATGGAAAGCATAAAACTTTGGCCACACATAAATATGCAGCTTTCACTGAGAATTTTTATGAAAGACCTGACTATTTGCAGCCTATTTTCCAGGCTACGGACAATTCACAAGCAACTCGTGTGTCAGTACTCATCTCTGGTCAGTTATACAGGATAGAGGAAACTACTTTTTTTCTGATGTCCAATCTTCCTCTTCTCGTGGGGTCCCACTTTAATTCTACGGAATCTTGGGAAAGGGGCACGGACGGTGAGGTTCTGTTTCTCCAAATCTTTCCCGCTGAGAGGGAACATCGACAAGTTTCTCTTCGATTGTTGCATAACATTTTCAGGATGCTTTCTTACAGACCAGGTCCGGCGGGGCCACCCGACCATGTCATTTAGACCCATGAGACAATGAGCTAACTGAGAATCATCAATCGAATCAGAGACAGGATCAAGAGTCCCGATCACTATCCAAAAGACCTATCCATTTGTTCCAGGTCTCAAGTCGAAACAAGAATCGGATGTGAAAATGATACTGTGAAGAAGATAGGCATTTGTGAACCAATCCCAGGATCAGCATACACTTCGTCTAGTGGTTGATTTTCGATAGGGTTTGGGCAACATTGAGACACATTCGGGAGGGGGCGGGGCGTGTATCAGCATAGGTGGGACACTCTAAGTTTACGGAAGTACGGGGGGTCTGGGGGGGGGGCTATGCGGAACCTATTGCCTTTCATATTAGAGAAGAGCTACTACAAAACATCTAATATCGCAAGATTCTGTATGATCGAGACTGGCCCAGTTAGGGGAACGCCCACACACCACCCCAACCCAGTTACACGAAGTCTCGAGGACACGGGGGGTGGGCACAACCAACCCCCCCCCCCCATCTCCACACACCCGCACCCACCCCCACTGACACACCAACCACCCACCACAACAGTACACCACTCCCCCCCAGATTCACGACACACCCACCAAGCCTCTCACCCCACACAACTGTCACTACTTCACATGGTAGCGCTATTGGCAAGTCACGGTGTTAATTCCCAGATGGGCCAAACCTTTGGGTTAAACAATGGGGAGCTTTTTTGGGTGGATGGGGGGGTGCTGTAAATTGGTAATGGAATATCATGACAAGGGGGGGGGGGGGGGGGGGGGGGGGGGGTAGACAAATCCGTACGCAGTGTAGAGCGGCGAAATTCCTCGCATATCGTATAGTGACAGATGTCCATATGCCAATAGCCTAGAAGATATACCTGCCAAGTTCAGTGATTACTTGGAATGAATCATTATCATGGTTATAATGAGGTTTATACGAATTTACGGTAGTTCTAGAGCGTCTTGCGGGGGCGGATACGGGTCTTCTCAGACTTATAACTTGGACTGGGCAAGAAACCCATCTCTAAAGCCATTAATAAGGTATTTAGCGAGATTTCTTTACTGGGGTCCTTCGGTGTACAACGAGAGTCATGTGGTCTTGAGGTCTGATTTAAAGAGACAGAGGAACCCACGGAAAGTTTCAAGGGGAAATAGCTTAAACATTACTTAACTCAATTTCGGACCATCCCTAAGTAAGACGGAAGAAAACAAGTAATAAAGGGGAAGTCCCTAATTAGGTTTAGATTCAATTTCTAACGGACGATTCATTCCATTCCGAATCTGTCCTCCAATTAATAAATGGCACCGCTTTCTACTTTATTCTGAAAAAGGGTCGCCTAATCTGATCCAGCTGGTCTAAAAAAGAGTCATTCTCATTGGACAGGTTTAAAGCCTGATTTTCCATCTCCACCTATTCTTAGTTTATCCTACTATTGGAGACTAGACTTTTGTGTTCTTCTTTGACAACATAGTGACGCCTACTGTCAACAGGAACGTTGGCGTGACTGGCACTAATGGCTATGGAGTATTCTGATACTCTGCATCCGGTGATGTATATCTTCTAGTAAAATTAAATGCTTGGCAGAGAAAAGAAATTATACTTTACTGCGGTTTGTAGACCGTAGAGTTAATTGTGCGGTGGGCTCATGGTCATGCGTCTGATTCTTGAAAGTCGACAAAAGATGTTCTTCAGTAGGGCGCGACAGTAGAGTCATTGTGGAAAATGCGACCATAAAGTACGCCCTTACTGCTAATTCAGAGCAAAAGAACTTAGAAGGGGGGGCTCGAAGTGGTCCGACTCGTTTAGAGCCGAGTAGCTTCGATGTCAAAACCAATTCATTTTCTCGAGGTATCGCATGCTTATTCGCGTGGTTCGGAGTATAACTTGTGAAGGCAGATGCCAATCTGTTCCCCAGATGACCACGACGGAGCGATGTGCGGCATGCATAGCTTCTGTCATTACTAATTTATTAGTATTTCCGTGATTATACAGCTCCAACCTAGTTGTAATTACATGTTCAGTAGATTTTTATAATACTAGTCCTCAACTTTTTCGATTTTTGAGCGGAACATTTAAAACATTGTGAACCATGTTATAATTATCCAAGTTAAAGGCACTAAGGTTTAGGTTGATAACTTACGTGGCCAAAAGATCAATCGGCCCACGCATTTAAATATAAATTATCTTCTTCTTCAGGAGATTGTATTGATAGAATCTTATAAACCAGTTGTCCGTATTATGAAGTAATTTGCTGTGTTATCTGTGATATTTTCGTCAGCACATCATTGAAGATGCTAGATTGTGCTGATTGTCAGTGAATCTGGGTTCCCCCCCCGGACTTCCATTAGTTGGAACTTTGAGCTTATGTGATCATAAGTCCTGTCCAGGTAAGATTGGTGGAGCGGATGATGAAGTCCACATACGTTTCTTCTATTGAAATGTTTAAATGTCGGCAACGGATAGTGTACAACTACAGGTAACTTATACTGGTAATTATGTCATTAACTGTCTAGCATTACTATAATTAGATGTTACTAATCAGCTAGTAAAGTACGTTGCTAGGTGAAATGAATTAATATAGGTTAGCTAGAACGCTGTTGTCTGAGCACACCAAGCTTGAATTCAATAGAAATATGACATCAATATAGAGTATATTTACACTCTATATTCATATATTGGTATAGTGAGAGTAAAGGTAAGTTTGACTTATTCATTATGCTATAGTTGTCCTAGCATTTGTGGCGTACTGTGGTTGGTGGGCGCGCTGCGTTTCCTGAGGGATATATAAGGGGGATACGGTGGGGGGGGCTAGGCGGTGGATCCTTAGATAACGATTTTTTTTTCTCTAGAGGTACTGCGGAGATAATGATCTCGAGTTATCGGGCTCGCAAGTGCGCCTTGACGCCCCTAATGTTCGAGAGACTGCGTATGAGAGAGAGCGAGCCGCCGCGATCATATACTGTGAGCGTGAGCAGGAGCCTAGATTGTTTTTCCGGCTCCAGCGATATATTTAACAAAAAAAAACAATGTTTTCATTTTTTGTTCCATTGGAGGCCGTGCTGCGTAGATGTGAGAACTGCGTACGTCATCGCAAAGTAATTACTGTTTTCCAAGAGTCATTGTACATGTATGACTCATATTTTCGAATGTAAGAGACATCCAGGAAGATTTTTGTGATTCTGAAAAGAATGTGCTTATTGATAGTTTTTAACCGCAAAGGACCATCACCCCGAGTTAATCCGTACAGACTACAATTTAACAGACTTTTATATTCTCTCTTTAGAGGAGTTGTGCCTTCTTGCCTTCTCATTGTATAGGAGACACTTTCGCGTCCTGTATAATTATCTCTGAACGAAGCCGTTGGACCAATAGCTCTCCTTATCTATGAGTAAGTATCCATCAGGTCAAACTGTCAAGTAAGATGCCTGAAACACTCTGTTTTCTCTGTCAAACTTATCTTCTGTGTCATTGCACCAATAACAAGCGCAGGATCTGCGTATAAGACTTTACATTCTCGAATGTTTTTCATGATAGAATCGTCTTATTGGTGAACGGCGATCAGAGATTGGTCGTTCTCGGCGCATGTCTCGACTTGGAGTTTTCGTATTGTTGTTCCAACCCAGCTCGGGGGCAAGTGTTTAGGCAAATGTCCCTGACAGTCTAGCGAGCGGACGCAACCTGCGTCTTTGCGTGATTTTTCTGAGGGGAAATACATGGTCTTTGGAGATGAGTTTTTAGTTTAGCTAACTAGACTATTTTCCCAGTATTATTCAAGCCTGCCTGAGGAGGCATATTTCAGGTTAATTTTTCCGAAATAAGGTAATTCCCTCTTGTATCGTGAACTTTAAGCATATTCATGCTAAGAGGTTCGTCATTTTGTCGCCTTTTGTGCCGCCTGTTGTGATTCAAAATCTGGAGAGGTACATTGACTAGGATTAGAAGAGTCAACCGCGTACTCTTTATAACTGAATAGTTATATATACTGGGTCCGCTATCTAGGACCAACAAGACTATTGTCAGTGTTTCAGGATTCGTTAATAACAAGAACACGTCCAAGTCTAGATGGTTAGACTTAGAAACGTTATAAAGGTCGTATGACCATATGCCTAGTATGCTATTCACGTGCAAGACAGATACGAACCTGGACTTATTGTATAGACATCCTGATCTGCTAGCATCAGAAAGGGACAGCATTTAAGTATTGTCTATGAACTTTGAAGTACCTGCAGCTAGACACTGTTGCAGAACAGTATCATATATTAATGCATACAGCTTCACGCGAACCAGAACTTTATGGAATATCTAGTGTTACAAGTCCCCCAACTAATTGAGTATTTGAAATCCTACATTGACGTACCTCAGTTAATATGAAATTATCAATGGACTGGCATTGCGTATTATACTATGCTGAGATTTGATAACATATAGCTATCCGCATAGGTGACTTAGTCATTTGTGGCGTGAGCAAATAAATGGGTATATCGTTAAACTCTTCTAAAGCGAATTACCATTTCTATGACCTACACGTCATGTAATCCTATGGTGGTCGTACCCTGTGGAAACTGTTTCCTACTGAGAGCAACACTACCAGCAACATTCTACAACCAGAGATAGACACACCACATCTTTGGCCTGTAAATACCTGAGATGTCGAATAAGAGTGGTAATTTGAGGCCGGCAATCCTAACATCCACCCATATCTATGTGAGGTAGCGTCAGTCAACGAAGGGGCAGTCCCAAGAGAGGAATAAGATGAGACTTACAGTTTTCTACATTGGAGAGATCCAGGAATTTATGTCGGATGGACATTGCACTACAATCACATTCACGATCAATCCACATCCAGGAATGAAAAACGAATAAGACTTAATAAGTATAGCCCAGCAGTATGGGCTATTGAACATCAATATTAAAGAAGATCATTAGGGTCCTGTGACGCTCAATATGTGAGCACACCCAGACCCATTTTAATATATGAGGAGAATCAGCAAGCTGGTACAGCGACCAGACACCCTATCACGATACCTATATGCAGTAAGTAACACAGGGGCAAGAAGCAGGAGACATCAACAACATAATGAACAAAGACAAGAACAAGAGCCTTTTTTAGCCTAAACAACACATCTGGAAGGGTCCTCTCAGACAAGCACGAAGCACAAATATAGGATTATATCAGAGCTAGTGTGCTTTCTGCGTGCATCGCTAATGGTGCGGAAAAGACTAGGAGAGTTACAGAGAAGGAAATGTCGAAATTGTCCTCTTTTCACACAACTATTGCCCTAAGAAAGAATTCACTTCGAATCTTTTTGGCCGAATAATCATCCCAAACCAAGATCTGAGCTTACTCGAGACAAGCAAGAGTAACATGCACAACCATCATAGCTGGCATGTACGCTGGAGCTGGTTTGGCCATGTCCTAGAAAGATCCCGTAATTGCCATCACTAGTAACAGCTAATACTTTGGGAACCCCTGAAGGAAAATGTATGAAAGAAGGCGAAGCCCAAAATACCAACTCAATGGCGGAGGACTTGGAAGGCGTGAGGTAGCAATGAAGACAATAACCAACACACACGCGGGCACTGTCTTTAGCGAAGGATGAGCTACCGACCGAGCAAAGTGGTGAATAAATTTTGTTTGTTTTGCCGCTACAAGACATTCCACTGAGAGGCGTGATGGCCAACTGACGTGTCTTTCTTGACGGTCGTCGGTGGGGGTAAGAGGATCATAAGAGTAAGAGAAGATACAAGACTTCACGAAGAACTTCAAGAATATTCATATCAACGAGCGTTCACTCAACGATTCCACATTCTGTATTAATCAATTTTTTTTCTCACAAATAGAATGTAGGACTACTTGTATTTTTAGTTGGGTGGTACATTGCATCCTAATAAGCGGGTGACAGAAATAAGTTGACATTGTCTTGATGGCTTTGAGAAATAAACTGCCATAGTCAGATAAAGAGATAAAGGACAATGACAGGGCGCTGTCCAACTGACAACTAGATAATGAGCAAGTCTTCCATCTTCTCTTTCTGCGCTGATCATTATCTTCGTGTGACTTAGAGAGCATGAAGGCCAACACAAAAAGTTTTGGGAGTACATCCTGGTAGAACAGCTGCGCTCTAACGCGTAAGCACGTATCTTGTTGGTTGGTGTGGTACCGGGTATAGGGTAGCTTCTGAGTAAGCGCTATTTACTTACAAGATGATTTAGCCAGCCCCAGATGCACATCCTTAACAATCTGCTAACATCCTCACGGTGACATGCTTGAGCCGATAAGGAGCGATCTTGTTTTGCTTTCCTGTTTTAATTAGCACCTGCATTCACCACAATCGCGAGTGTTTTCTCAGCTAAAAATAGCCCACTGACTAGTAATAAATTAGTCCTTCTCTCTTTGAAAATTTATTGAATCAATTTGGAGGGTGTTCGATTTTTTTTATATAGGGTCAGGAAGTAGTGTAATAAATTTTCCTGAAGATTAGATATAGTTTTCAGCATACTGTATTTATCGCCCCCTGGCGTGTCTTCGTCTCCTTCACAAATGAGGTTAAGTAGGAGTATACAATCTATATTTGTATATGGACCAACATCAATTGCTGGAGCTGTGCTGGGGGCCTAGGTGCGTGTGATCAACTTTTATAAGGGGTAAGCACAGGCCATGTAACACAGTACCTGAGCGCAGATCCAGCTTACGAGTCACCAACCCAGGCCTCCGAGCGTGGGATATAGTGACGTGCGGGAGGCGTTCAAGTTTAGTTGTATCTATGGGGAACAGTGAGAAGGGATAAACTCCAGCATGCCCGATGCCACAAGTGGGGTATCGAGATCAGGAAACTAGCTAGTCAGGCAACACACTTAGTGACGGTGGCGATTTTCTTGCCGGTAAAGTCTGAAGATAACTGTTTTCGTCTCTCTCATTTTCTCTGATGTGATTATCAAGTACCATTGAGTGTATCTTCTATGGATTTTATTATGATGACTGCAGTGGCTTTATACACCAGGTGGAAAACAAACTGCAGAGTTGGGTGGAGGGTCCATTTCTTGATTGAGAGAGATAGTGCCGCCTTAAATTACGTCAGGGAACCCAAAGAGATATATAGCAGCAATGAGAGAATGGCATATCAGTTTGACCCAAGAACATGTGACAGCCTAGGGCGTCCAGGGTCTCAATCCGAACCAAGAGCCTGACAAAGAGACCGCTACTAACTTCCACCGGTGCGAGCACTGTGTGGTGGGTCCTGGGGAAAACAGGCTGCATCACTAGCATGTCTGGCTGTAGTATAGTAGGGATCAAAGAGATGAAGGGAGCAAACCCCGTCCCAAAAGCATGCCGTGTGCTGTGGGAAGTCGCAATTGTTGTCGGCCGAAAGCGCAGATATCGCAGGCGTTCACCGGTTGTAAAAGGCAAGACAAAAGACGCAACCAACGTCCCTTTTCAGGGACGGTAGACGATGAAGAAGAAGAAGAAATTATGGGTTCAAAAATGAGATTTAGACCGGGTTGATGCTGTTGATTCACAGCAGGTTTCTCTTCATATGTATTTTTTTGTCCATTATATCTCGTGTACAGTCTCTCTCTGACTATTTGTTTCATTGTCCTACTAATTTAAAGTTGTCCATTGGACATTTTCCGATTATAGACCATTTCTCAGAATGGGCTCCATTCTTAACGCTACTTGAGATGAAAGATCACACTATACTTAATATTTGACAAAGAATTATTGCCTAAAAAGACATTTGTGGGAGCGGTAACTCATATTATAAACACTGTCCTTCCTTTGCCTGGGCTATCCCGTCCATCACCTGTAAGATCGTCAAATTCCGATCAGCCTAGGAGTATAGAGGAGGCAGTTGACATATATCTTGATGCCTGACCATGAAGGAGTCACAGGAGGAAATCTATCTCTCTAGTGTGCACTATTTAATTATTTGTTTCATCATAATTTGCACTGAATTACTGATTAGAACCCGTTTTGTTAGTCTTTCAATGGAGGTTCTTTTTCCTCTGCACTACGGTGTCCACGGCGCCAGTGTGTAACCCTATTGAGTGTGTGAACAGGTATAAATTTCTGGGCCTGCTCTCATGGTTGATGTCGTGACACAACGACATTAGGATGTGCATATTTTGCACTGACGGCAGTCGGGTGACTTGATGCTAGTGAATCAAGAATGGGATCCGTTGATATTAAATCAGATTTTAATTTTACCTACAGAAATAGTGACAGGTTTTAGAATGGAAAACGCTACATGAATGTAAATTATAATGATTTAATAGTCCTGTAGATCGAAGTTGGGTAAAAACACTAATCCTGGTGGACATTATAGAATGAACAGAGTGGCATCGATTTCTAAATAACTGTATGCTGATCTGGGGAGAGTTTGAGGCTCACTCTCATGCCTTCAAGACGCAACGATGTCACATGCTACTAGAGATATGATCACACCAAGAGGCATATTACCATTAGACTTAGTAGGATTAATGACGCAAAATATGGATGATATGATAGTATAAGCTAAGAGGTCTATATCTAGAAGATGAGACATTGATTTTCAGTTGATGAATTCACTAATATAATTCAAACGAGGAACGAGAATGGGGTCTCGACCAGGAACACTGTGCACCAACAAGGCTGCTACTTGGAGGAAGTGCTTCTCTGTATATTTCAAAGCAAGCCAGCCAACGAATTCTTGCGCGGTTGTTTCACGTTAGCACGAATATTGTTGAACAAAGTAGAAGAGTTCTTCCAAAACCTGAACACCATTCTTCAGTCGACGATTTACATCCAGTACAGTACTTTTTACTATAGCCCAATGACTGAAGCACTGCATAATGAGCCCTAAAAGGGAATCAATATGTACAGGAGATAGATGAATGTTACCTGCCCACCTTGCAAAGCGAACCTGATCTCGTTTAGTCGACTTCTATGACAAGTTAGAGATTTACCAGCCTATTGAAAAAACAACGTCTCACTCCCAGTAGACTATTACAAAGGTCAAGCAGATTACCGCCATGGAACATACTCTTTAGTCGACTTTACAGACGTAGAGTTTACCAGTCTCATGTACATTACTCTCTTGTCACGAGAAGACTGCAAATAGACGTAGGAGAGATTTACTCGTCCATGAACATAACTTATCAGCTCTCTTGAAACATGTTCTACTTCAACGTCAAGAGGCAGCCCAATACTACCATGTCCAGCCCACTTGATAAACAAACACTATCTTTGTCTTACTATTTATCAAACGCCTCTAGAGCTTCTAATTTCAGACCAGTGATAAACCTCTTTGATCACGCAGGCCTAAATGTAAATACAACAGCTTACCACGAGGGGCATCTATGGACGCCTATCTTCGTTCCTATGTCGCACTGAGCTAATAAACAGTGAACTAATTAGATAGAGCACTGAGGATATCCCTATACAGATACTTCCTTACCTTGTTTTTACATATGACGGCCATCGCATCACTTTCAGGCCATTTTGTGTTTCAACTTCTTTCTGCATGTACTAGTTAAAATGGCTTTAAAGCAGAACAGCGGACATATAGTACATATATTATCCAAATATTGAGTGTTGGAAATCACGACATTGAAATGTAGCTAACCCTCACGACTTCTACGCTTAATGGGCATCTTCATTATTTTCTGATAGATATGTTAGAACTGTCCTGGTCATGCCGAGGGTACATGTAATAAATGCAAGATTGTTTAACATAGACTAGCGCTTGAAAAGTTCAATTACGTAATAAAAGACCCTGCAATGATCAGCCATTTGTGATGATAGTTGTTTAGCAAAAAATTGACAGGGCGATAATCAGTGTCTCGCTCTATTAGAGACTAGATTCCAAAAGCCAATCGATAAATCAAGAATGGAGGCTACAGCTTCTGGCTAGTGTGGATTCGGCATCAAACCGAAGACCAGCATGGATGGACGAGTATTAGATGAGGAATCATACTCCATTTGTAACTATTGAACCTGTGGACGCTTATACGAGAAGCAATTACAGAAGACATGGAAGGGATCATTAAAGGGGGGTGGGGGAGGGGGTGGATACTGAGCACAACATGGGAGCTTTGCCCTTGATTTTTCAATCCCGCACATGGTCGAGCTCTGTGATATAACAATAACTATCTACACATATAAATATATAGATAAATAACCCCCTTCATGTCATAACTGACTAGGAGAATGCGCCCCTGAGCGTGACAGAGCCCTCAGTGTTTTCCATTCGGACCTGGCGTGTTTCCATCTTTTCTCTGATGTCTCGTGTTGTCTTGACGAGCTACTGTTCTGTTTTCTAATCCTCTAAATCTCCCTGCCTAATGGCCTCTACAATCATTAATCTTCCCTCTAATCCCCTAATTCCTCTCCTCATAATCTCTAATCCTCCCTTATCCTGTCATCATTGATAGTATCTTAACTTTTCTAATACCCCTTAATCTCTCCCTCTAATTCTTCTAAATCTTCCTCTAATCATCAACTCCATCGACGAAGTCTAATACCTTCATGTTAGATCGAAGCAAGTCTCAGCTTCTTCAATTGAGGTGTGGCCAGACGATATAAGAAGAAGAATACAAGTAGCATAGAAATAATACTGAGTACAAACAGAAAAGGTGAAATGAAGAGAAATGATGATAAGTGAAAGACAAAGCGAAGGAGAAGTTATACCTGATACCGTATTTAATGAGCATCAATGAGAGCACGGAAAGGAAGGTCAGACTAAACAGGAGATTGAATAAATAGGATAGCATATATTACAATGAAGTTGGTGTCAGAGACGCATGATCGTCCCCTACACCAAAACAATAAATTAAGGACTTGTATAGCAGAAGTGATATGGTTGTTGTACTTGTTTTCTACCCTTCAACTACGTGTCTTGGTAGCACGTGACAATCAAATTTTCACGAGTGGGCAAGGATTTTACTTCTATTCTATTCTATCTCACATGTTCGCTGTTGCGGTTTAGCGCGGTGGGTGGGGTTAGATGCACTGGCTTCATGGCTTCGGTGGGTATAGTGCAGCTCGGCTTCCTTTTATCCCAGGCGGCGCTTGTGGTTAGTGCAACTGCGCACTTCAGTGAGTTAAGTGACAACTGAGCTCCAGCAGGCACGGTGGTTACGTGCAGCAACTGGAGCTCCTGGCACGTTAGTGGGTTAGGGGTGTCAACTTGACCCGGTGGTTCTGGTTAGTGTCCTGGCTATTCCCCTGGCGCCGGTGGTTAGATGCACTGTGCTTCCTCTGGCACGGTGGATTAGTGAGCAACTTTGCATCCTGGTCACGAGTGGTTAGTGCACTGGGCTTCCTGCTGGTGGTTAACGGTGCGTTTAGTGCACTGGCTTCACCTGGCACGGTGGTTAGTGCACTGGCTTCCTGGCACGGTGGACTACGGTGGTAGATGCACTGGCTTCCTGGCACGGTGGTTAGTGCACTGGTCTTCCTGGGCTATCGGCATGGTGGCTTTAGTGAGCACTGGCTTCCTGGCACGCGGTTTAGTGCAAATGGTTAGTGCACTGTCATGGCTTCCTGGCGCGGTGGTTAGTGCACTGGCTTCCTGGCACGGTGGTTAGTGCACTGGCTTCCTGGCACGGTGGTTAGTGCTCACTGGCTTCATGTTAGTGCACGGTTCTGTAGTAGAGCACTCTGGCTTCCTGGGCACGGTGGTTAGTGCACTGGCTTCATGGCACGGTGGTTTAGGTGCATGGCCTCGGTGGTTATCGTGAGGCTTTCCTGGCGCAGTGGTTTAGAGTAGTGCACTGGCATCTTGCACGGTGGCACGCAGTGGGTTGGAGTCTAGGTGCACTGGCTTCCTGCGCAGGTGGTTTAGTGCATGGCAGCGGTGGTTTAAGTGCACTTGGATTCCTAGGCGCGGGTGGTTAGTGCACTGGCTCTTCTGGCGCTGGTGGTCCATGGTTCGTCATCCCTAGTGAATGAGTGGGATTTTTTAGATTCTGCAACGGTTCCGGGGTCCGAGCCCCAGCCTCATGATAATTGGGTACCAGAGCAACTCTGGGAAGGTAAGGCTGAGGCGAGCGTGTGCTGGCCTAGAGGCGTGATAGGCTGATTCACACATCATGCCCACTAGTTGTGCTGTAGTGTAATGGTCATGAAAAATATGGCGGGCCTTACACCAATATTGTCTCAATATTTTGTTTTGTGTTGTGTGTTTTGATGCCTCAATCGTGCGTTGTGCAACGGGTGATCCTTGACCTTACATTGTTCCTGTTCCAGATATAAAACCCATTTTTGGGACCCCTCTTCATAAGCTTTTTGTTTTTTATCTATAGGATGAAGAGGCAGCTTTGTCCACCTTCCCCTTTACCATCTGTCAGCCCTCTTCATTTGTGTCAGAGATATGAAAAGCAATGACCTGGGACCCCACCACCCAAAGTATTAACAACTCTTCTGAATGTCTTTTGTCTTTTTTTGTAGAGTATTGTCTTTTGTCATTTTAATTAAATGGAAACTGATAGCGGTAATAAAAAATTCTCTCGGTCTATTTACGGTAAATGCAGAGTACAGGTAACATAAAATGAAATGAGAAATCGGTTTATTTTAAAAAAAGGAGAGAAAGTCCACAGATTTTAAATTTATTTAACTATAATACAGTGTAGAAAAAAAAAATAGGAGGGAAATACTCAGCAGAACGTAAGGAAAAAAAAAATGTTTCCACTTGCCCATAAATAAATTTATTATCTCCCTTAAACTGCTTCACAGAATACCCTTAACAACGTTCACATACAGCGCATACAGCGGTGACTTACAGTAAGCCGGTAGGTCACGTGTATCTTCTATGTCGTACGATCTTTATTTGGTCCGGTAACTCTTTCAATTTATCAGAACATGACTTTTATCTCATTTAAAAAAAAAAAAAAAAATCTGTCCACTACTCACTTCGTGTGGTTTCTTGGAATCTGTGAAGAGAAAGAAATACAGGTATACCTCTGAGATATTGCGGGTTCGGTTCCAGACCACCGCAATAAAGCGAATATCGCAATAAAGCGGGTCATACATATTGTTTTATGCTTCCCAGTGCATATAAAAGCCTAAAACCATGTTTACACTATGACTATTAAGTGCGCAATAGCGTTAGGTCTTAAAAAAAAAAAAAAAACTGTATTGTAAAATTTAAAATGCTTTTTTGCTTAAAAAAATGCTAATCTTCATCATCTGAGCCTTCAGCGAATCGTAATTTTTTTTTTTTTGCTGGTGAAAAGCCAAAATCTTTCGGAAGAAGAAGGCACGTTCTAATAAATAAACATGAATAATTTGAAAAAAAAGCGCAATATCTGCGAAGCGCAATAAAGCGAGGTATACCTGTAATATAACCGCTGACTGCACAAACAGACCGTAAGAGGAGACAATAATAAGGTTCATCATGGACCTAGCAACGTCATCATGTAAACAAACAATCTGCTCCAGAAACCACCTCCGTACAAGCACGTGATTTTTGCTATGTTGTAATCTTTTTTTTTGGCCCCAGCATTGGAAAATCAACGACACGGATGACCCCCCATGAGGTTTATGGTCAAAGGACGAAAGGAGAATCATTTATTTCCTTTAACTTAGTCTTACAATTGTCCTCTCATTTTTTCTCTTCTCTTAAGGTAATATATCGGTTCATTTGTTTATTTTTTTTATTTTTTCAGTTGCTTTCCCCTTCGTTACTATTTGAAAAACTAAGTAAGTTAGTTGGCAAACGATTGACTTAGATTATAATGGTTGTACTGCAATCTCTGATGGTTATTCATCTATAAATGTCTATGATTTAGATGAAGTTCCCACTTGTGTTACATTGAGACTATGGGCAATTAAAAAGCTAATAGATGGACAAAATTAGGTAAACCGGTGAGGAATGGATATTTTGGCTTCTCTGACCTTACTCTAGCTTCAAAATTGAATTGTGTTTGAAGGATGAGCTTGGTTAGCCATTGGTTGTGACTTCTTTACTTAGTTTCTGGATATGGCACGCTTGTATGAATCGTGTGTGTTTGTCTTGTTCCTTGTTCGTCGCGCATCTATCAATGACAATGTGCTACATTACGGGCTGTTCTATCATTAATTGTAACCAGTCTCTTGTCATAAGTGATTGGTCGGAACAAGGATAGGAAGGCCAACTAAACCATGGAAGAATTAGAAAGGAGACAAAGAACACAACAACAAGAAGGCGGAGAGAGAGTAGAGAGAGAGGAAGAGATGCGTGAATGTTTGAGAGAGTAGAGTCGAGATCAGGAGAGGAGAGAGGAGAGAGAGAGAGGAGAGAAGAGAGAGGATAGACATAAAAAATGCTAAAGTAGGCGATGGATTGATTTTATAAGATAAAACGGCTAAACCACATTCAGAGTTAAAATGTATGATGTATGCATATTCCAAAGAATTTTGGGGATGACAAATATTTAAAAACAGAGCCTATGTTAAAGACAAGCGCTGTTATGACATTAGAATGGGAAAGGGTAGCAGAGTCTTGGATATCACGTAACACTCCAGTCTAATGAAAACCCTTAACACGGGAATGGTAAATATTTCTTAGCCTTGTGAAGAAATATGTTCGTGTTCAACTAAGTCTAGATCGTATACATGTACGCTGTCTGTTTTACAGTTGTGGGGTATGAATAGGGCACGTATTGCGAGAATAGTTTGATAGCTTTACTAGACATTTTTTGGTAACACTTGGGTCAGTGAGGAGTACGAGGAGAAAATCCAAAAAAACACTCATGGAGAAGAGAGGAGCAGGGCAGTAGATGAACGTGATCGAGAAGGGACATGTAAAGTACAGTGAACCTGGTTGGCTTTGCCACACACATCCCCCCCCCAACACCCCCTCCCCATGAGGCTGGCATACTACATCTATATAAATACAAAATGTAAAGAAACGCATCTATCTGTACGAGATGTTCATTGTTCTGTACCGGCTTCCTGTAACGAAGAAACCAGCTGTAGTGGTGTGGTGTGTTATGCTCCGTAAGGAGTGCCACAGGAATATAGTAATTACAAGACACGATGGTTGTCAAACAAGAACTTTTTGGTCTCAGGAATTCCTAATTCTGTTATAAGCATTACAATCGTCAGGGGATTTCACAGAACCAGCCATGAGGAACGAAGGAGAGAAGGAGTTGCCAATATGTACAATATGGAGAAGCTTGTGACTGAATTTAAAATGACGTTATAACTTGAAGAAGCTCTTTTATTTAGATGTTGCATTGAAAGAAAGGCAAGGATCTGATGATCTATACTGAAAAATCATGTACAGAAATATAATTAGTTTTACAGCGGAACTGAATGAATTATTGTACAATTCATTTGTCTAAGCTTATACTTATGTTTAAAGACGTGAACAGTGTATGTTGTTTAGTATATATAGAGATAAATCTTTGTCAGCAATATTCACATAGTTCTGGAAAGCTACAGGGTTCATTAATGGGAGACAAAAAAAAAATCCCCCCACAAATAGGAAGAGGGCCGATTTCATCTGTACTGGGGAGTAAAAATCTCAAAACTATTTCTTATTGTATTGTATGTGAAAACATGGAGAACAACACTAAAACGACAAAACCAAGAAGATGACACTCTTACATTTGAATGTCTGACATTTATGTAGGAAGAATTGATACAGTATAAGAAGATTCGTCTATGGGCAAGCCTAATGGAATCGAAACAAATTACATTATCAGTGGAAACATATAGGAGGAGAGAAAGATATATGGCATTGTACAGGACAGATGACAAGCCATTACTAAGGCTGTCCACACACTCGCGATTTGGGTGACCCCTTCTTCCTAATCTCTGTTTCACTACGGCTGTTATTCGGTACATTTCGTTGGTACGATTTTATTACGTGCTCTTCAATTGTCGGCAACTTTCTTTCTTTCTCTTGCATAAGTAACACGATATTTGATATTGTCAACCTCGTAATTGACATCTCTTGTAGGTGATAATAATTCACATTTTTGCATGATGTCGGCAACAGGGTATTGCCTGAGATTAGAGACAGGTGTAAGGACCAATGCGGGTTTGGCTCAGTTTCCGCCATGATGCTGTTTTCTCAAGGTGCGGTCGGGTTTGATAAAATTACTTCGCCGTATAGTCGGTTTTTGTCGTTAGATTTTTGATTAGGGGAATTAAGGAACCCTTGGGTTATGGTCCCTTCTGAATTAGATTTAGAATAATGTGATAGTTCAGTGAGTAGACCGATAATAGAAAATAGGTTTCCACGTAGGTGAGATAGGCTAGCCAATCCATATAGAGGCTGTCTGAAAAAGAATATCGAGGAACTCTTCTCTCTCTCTCAGCCTATCTATTTACAACAAGATTTAGAGGAGGTCAGGGACAGTCTAGTTGACTTAATATATTTAATATATAGTATATATATATTATATATAATATATATCATTATATTTATTATTTATAGTTATATATATAATATATAATATAAACTACTTCACGTGCACACGCTCAATTTACGGACAGATTATGACGCACAGACGTTGGGAATAATAAACTTTAACAATGAATTATATTAGATATATCATTGGAACTAGTCTGACCAAAACACGCTGATTAAGTTTAATTGTGAAGTTTAATGATCAAAAATAAATCTTCCATCACAACATATAAAATTACATCAAAACATATACAAATAGTCATAAAGTCAAGGAATTTCTACAAGAATGATAGACCCCACAGTTATGATCTTTTCCCTCGAGGGATAGGCCGTCACTGTTAGAAGGAAAACGAGATCATGCCCCAACGAGTCACGGATACATCTGCGGATAGTCCAAATGATTTTCCCCTTTAAAGGTGCATGATACAGACTTTGATAGTATGTATGTTCTATCCTAAGGAAAAATATACCTGTATTAGCAACAATTTGCATAAACATGGAATTACAAAATGGCGTGAATAAATGGTTATCAAAAAAAAAAACAAAAAACAAACTCACTCAGTCTACTTTTCACTCTGGTTTTTCATCAGGGTACCCTGGCTCACGTTCCTTACCTAATAGCTTTGCTGGTGTTCGCCGTCTGGCGCACTGTATGATGACGCACCGTTTAAACTCTGTCTAATCTTTTTGCTGAAGCGGATTCCCAGCTCTGCAGATCGTGAGTTTCATTCACGGGGTCCGGGAGCGTCCGCTTCGTGCGATTTAGTTTTTTTTACAGATGTAAGTTAGTGTCACTTCACTCTGTTCAGGTAAGAATTAGTTTAAGCGGGCACACCGTGTCAGAATCACGAGGTTTCCCTTATTTAGGAAGATGGACGCGGTTGGTAAATTCTTTTAATAGATATTTATTGTTCACACTACCCCACAGTTCGTCAAAATGTCGGAAGGTCAATGATTTGGATGTTTTTACTTGCCACAAGGCTGAAATGTACTCGAGGTTTTTCTCTGGAAGAGTTAAAATCAGGCTCTCGATGTGGACCCCGTTACTTCATTTAACCTCATTAAAGTTCCTTGTAAAGATTATACAACTAAGTCTTTAAGGAAAATGTTTTAGAGTTCTTCACAGATATTTCTTCGTGTACTCAAACGCTGCAAAGTTAGGGTCTCCCCAGTTTTCATGATAGAGAAAAAAACAACATATCAAATACTTTTTACATACTATGTACTAACGTGTTATAACTTACATTTATGAACTGCAAGCGTAGGAGTTATATTCACAAAGTCAGTCATCATGAATTAGAAATACAAACGTATTTCGTCAATACTCAATGATGAATTCAGTGCAGTTATAAGTTAGTTTTAAAACTATCTCGATGGTATTTAGCAGTTAAATTAAATTTATTTATAGCTGCATGAGTTTTAGCTAAGAAATTATAATTTATTATGCTTTCCATGAAACACGTCAGCTAGAGATATATAACAAACACTTACAAATTAATTTCTTTTGCACAAAAGAAACTCAGTGAAATATAATAAGCGATTTAACCACTTAATTCACTCGCAAAATACTAGATTTTATTTACCTCAACACAGAACTTCTTAGAACTAAATCCCGCTTCGACCAAACTAAGGCCATCTTCTATCAACAGAGATTGCATAGGAATCGAACGAGTCGTTCTCGTCTTGACTGCGGAGTTACTAATGAATGAAATCTAAAACTCTGTTTATAACTTAAACAGACCAAGCATGCGCGCTATTTCAGACCCCCCGTCTCCCCCTCTCCTATCTCTCTCTATTAAACACTTCCCACCAAACTCAGACGCTGGCCATTAACATGCCCAAACGTGCGTCTTCCCACACCTCACGCCAGGACTGACCGTAGAGCCGTGAGTGTCATGGAAAAAAAACCAGACGAATGTCCTGCCATTTCGGTCTCTCACGAGAACACATTTCTCAACACTATTTTTGTCTACTACCGTGCCTGACACCGAGAAACTTAACCGTAGAGCGCTAGATATGTCTGCCATCCCATGTCTAACGAGACGACTCTCACACTATATACGCTCACATCCCAGGGGACTGTATACGATTATGCAATTAATGCGTTCTAGTATGAGAAAAAGAAACGGTAAAGTCAGAATGGGAAAGTAAATATTTTTCGCAAACGAACGAATGCGGAAAAAACCCAGGAAAGGATAAAAGAGCGACAATAAAGTAGAGGACACGGGTAGAAAAAGAAAAGAATATAGAAAATTTATTGATCATAAATCTCTATGCGACATCGGTTCTCGTTTGCTCAGGCAACAGATAACAAGATTACCCGTCTGTGCGACACATTTGGGACGGACACGTATGATACAATCATTTCCTGTTCACGGCATTACTTTGTAAGAAAGTTATAAGTGTTACATCTGACACACGTCGGCGTATGACTTTAACGACAATGTTTGTTAGTTCGTACACAGGGCAATCGGATGTTTACAGCACATTTTCAGAAAAGTGATGTTTGAAATTTTGCACTAGATTAGTCATGCAAAATATTCAAATCAGATTGGCTGATCATTTGAGCTCCATAACAAACAGAGCGGGGTAGGACAGTGAATATTACCTGGCGTTTGATCAGTGTTATTTCGCTGTGAAAATTTACTCTGAGGAATCGCTTGCCAAGAACAATCAGACTTGCCAGAAGAAAATTCAGGATTTCCATTTATCAGACCGGACTTTTATTGGAACAACCTTGTAAGACTTAATTCAGCCCAGGTAAATCCATTTTTAATAAGGAACGGAAACTGAAACACACAAAGTCACATAGGGAGTTTTAGTGCTAAATTAACGACCCCAAGGTACACGTGTAAGAGGCCTAACCCAGTGCCTTACATATTCATACTGAGGAAAAAAAAACGTTGCGAGCCCAAGATTGGCGAAAGTTGTGATTTTACATTTTGTATTTCATTACTAACATGTGAAACTAACATATATGTATATATTACCATGTGCAATTTGTTTTAATGTGTAAGAGTGCTAGGAATGTCCTCTGTCATTTGCGGCTGGCAACCTCAGCGTGTAGAATGATGATTTCATGAACCACTACTGCAAGGGGCTGGTGACTGCTTTATTGATAGTTTCTTAAAGAGAACGCATAAATAGTCCCAGGTTTCACATGGAGCAGGGAGGAAAAGATGAAAGAAGTGATGTACATTCTAAGTATTAATATCTACATCAGTGTACATAGTAAACGAAAACATATTCACTTTTAAAATTAATGGAAGTTTCAAACTTTTTCAAAAACCAGTGTAAATATAAATGAAAACATATTCAATTTATATTTGAACCTTTTCAATCCGTGGAAATGTAAATGTAAAAGACTCTATCTGTATTATTAACCTCTTCATTTAATATATATTTATATATATATATATATATATATAATATATATATATAATATAATATATATATAATATATAATATATATATATATATAAATATATATATATATATATAATATATATATATATATATATATATATATATATATATAACATGTTCAATTTAAATGTAAAGAAAGGTTTCTCTAGAGAGCTTAAATTTAATACTTATCGAGAGTAATTCTGAGTTAAATGGAGAGGTGAAATTGAAATGTGGGGGGGGGGGGGGGGAGAGGGGGGAGGGGGGCACATAACTATGTGTCGGAAAACGCAATATTTAAGAGAGCGTTTTCGCTTCTATGCTTCCATCATTGTTATTGGTGAAAATACCCTATCTCTGAAACCAAGTGAAGGAAGGAAGTGGGACTGACGTTGTGCGAGACGCCATCATAAGAGGGGTCTTATAGACAGACGCAGGACCAGCTTGGCTGTTATTCCTTGACGTTCTGGGAAACGTGCGGCGCCTTTAACCATGACCAGAGACCGAGCCTGATCATGTAACAAGAAACCAAAAACCCATCAGAAGGAGCAAGAATCACCTTTATTTGCAGCTAAGTTCAATCCCCCTATTATGCTGCCACTTGAACTTCTTCGTTTTACAAATTTACACACCATCACAACCGTGATGATAACTTTTTCTTGATCCATAACTATTCACATTTTTTAACCGTTAAATCTTAAGTGATTATTAAATTTTGTTAATTGTAATTATACAAATTTAACTTCGATTTAATCATTCTAAATGTACTGCATGATTGTCTCAGTCAATGTACTAAACACACTCTAAACTGAGCTACACCAGAATAATAAGAACTGCCCTGAG
The DNA here is from genome assembly GCA_024509875.1 of Oreohelix idahoensis. Lineage (NCBI taxonomy): Eukaryota > Metazoa > Mollusca > Gastropoda > Stylommatophora > Oreohelicidae > Oreohelix > Oreohelix idahoensis. The sequence goes on from JAMPIV010011143.1 coordinate 643,883, forward strand.
TTAATCAGACGTGGGGGCTTAAACGAGCTAACATAAACCATTGCTTAATCCTTTACCAAAGTTTTCTTCAGATTCTAGAATTAATGTGCTCAGCCAAATGCAGTATTGTTTTTGCTTATCTGAAAACTCATTTGTGATAGAAGCGCCATTAACCTTCTTTCTACATACCTGCCAAGAGTAATCTTGTGCGAAGGTAGACACCTTTGAAGCCCATATTAGATGCTCTTGAGTTCTGGCCCCTGTTGGACCACTACTGCAAAGCAGGGGAGGCACAACCGTCATAAAGGCAGTCCTTATTCTGGAATCTCCGGGGTAAGAAGAACAGACGGAGACCTAAAACACGCGCAGGAGAATAAGAGAACATTGGAATAAGATATAAAATGCATAAATAAAACATGGAAAAACAATGCACAGGACAGGAAATCTTGGCGGGAATTTTTTGACGGCGCATGCTTCACGATACAAGATACATATCCTGGGAATAAGCGAGAGCAGATGGACAGGTAAGGGGAGAATAAAAACAGCTACAGGGGAAACAGTACTTTATTCTGGCAGAGAGGATGGTCAGCACAACGAAGGTGTAGCCATTATCCTGAAGAAAGGAATGGAAAGGTCTTTACTGGAATGGAAACCCATCAACAACAGACTGATAAGAGCAAGACTAAAAGGAGGTTCACCAACACCAATATTAGACAAACATAAAGGTATGTTTGCAGGCACGGTAAGCCACTCACGTCTGTTGTTTTTCTGTTGTCCAAGTGTTCTACTTCTTTATTTCTTACGAGTGCCTGAAAACATACCTTTATGTTTGTCTAATATTAATTTACTGTTTACAGGCCTCGGGTTTCCCTTCCTTATGTGTTATTTATGTTCACCAACACCACAATTATACAATGCTATGCACCAACAAACGACAGCGATGAAGAAATCAAGGACGAGTTCTATCAACAGGTACAAAAAGAAATGGAAACTACACCCAGGTACGATCTCATTATAGTAATGGGAGACCTAAATGCGAAAGTGGGAGCACACAATAATTATAATTATAACGAAAGAGTAATGGGGAAAAGCGGCAGTTGAACAGCAAATGAGAATGGGGACAAATTAATAAGCTTCTGCAGTATTAACAACCTGGTCATTGGAGGAACACTTTTTCCACACAAGGAAGTGCACAAGTTAACATGGGAATCACCAAACGGACGAGACAGAAACCAGATAGATCACATAATGATCAATGGCAGATGGAGACATGCACTTACAAGACGTGAAAGTAAGAAGAGCGCAGATGTGGGAAGTGATCATCACTTCTAGTAGTAGCCAAAGACTGAAAGTGAAACTCAGAGCTGCTGGGACCAGTTGCATCAAACAGAAGAAAAGATACAACATCACGAAACTGAAGGTATCCCCTCACCAGAAAAGCTTTCGTGGTCGACGTAAAGAGAAGATATGAGATTATCAAAAGCCAGGAAAGAACAGAGACCGATGATGTTGACCAGAGATTCAACACCATCTCAACAATATACAAGGAAAGCAGCAAGTCATGCTTGGGATTCCAGGAAAGAAAGAGCCAAGACTGGATAACACCAGAAACGCTAAACACCATAGCGAAGAGAAAGGAAGTGAAAAGAAAGAAAACAGAAGCTAAGTCTCCCAGGTTAAAGGCAATATATAGTGAGCAGTACAGTCAGCTGGACAAGGAAGTAAAACGTCAAACCCGTGCTAACAAAAGGACATGTTCTGGATGACCTTGCAAGACAGGCAGAAGAGGCAGCACTGAGAAATGAACAAAGCAAAGTATACAAAATAACTAAAATCATCAGTGGAAAACGAGGTGCAAATAATATTACATTAGTAAGAGATTAGCACGGAAATCTCATCACAACAGTAGAGGGACAGGAAACAAGATGGGCAGAGCATTTCAGAGAAACTCTGAATAAGGAGCCACCAGAGACACAATTGAATGTTCCTGATGCTGAAAATGATCTAGATGTTAATACAGACATCCCACGAAAAGAAGAAATCATTACAGCAATCAAAGGGTTAAAGAATGGAAAAGCTCCTGGTCATGATAACTTAAATGCAGAGCTATTTAAGACAGACCCTGAGCTAGCAGCAGAACTATTAGAACCACTATTTGCACAAGTCTGGAAAATAGGGACAACACCAACAGAGTGGAGAAAAGGAATAATTGTCAAATTGCCCAAGAAGGGAGATCTTGCAGACTGCAATAATTGGAGAGGAATAACTCTTCTCTCAGTTCCCAGCAAAATACTAGGCAGGATAATTATACAGAGAATCTCAAAAGCAGTAGGCCACAAACTGAGGAAAGAACAAGCAGGATTTAGAAAGAACAGAAGATGTGTAGATCATATATTTACCCCCAGGAACATTATAGAGCAGTGCTCAGAATGGCAAAGACAGCTGTACATTAATTTCGTTGATTTTGAAAAAGGCTTTTGACAGTAGACAATAGGACAGTTTATGGAAAATACTGAGGGCTTATGAATTCCAAGCTGCATAGTGTCAATCATAAAAAGCCTATATGCCAACTTTACGTGTAGCATTGGGCAGAGCAACCTATACCTTTGAAGTGAAGACAGGGAGTACTGTGATGAAGTACAATTGATACAGCGATTTAAAATCATTAATTATATGTATAAAGTCATAATAATATGTATAGAATTAGTAAAGTTGTAACGCGTCTTCTTCCCTGCGCCAGAAAACGCATTGATTTTTTTTTTTTTAGGTAGGATAGAACGTAGTCTAAAACCTTATTGCAGCGCTAGTAGTATTGGACTTTATAACGCGCCCGTCAAGGGTTAACGATAAAAATGTGAAAAAAAATACTAGCGTGGTGGTTCCAGGAAAGATAGAAAGAATAAAACACACGAACGCATAAGTTTGTTTGAGAGAGCGGGACACATGCTGCCGGCTTTTCAAGTGTTAGAGTTTTGAATTAGCTATCAGGCCGACAGTGCGAGACAATGCCGTTAGCTTGTGTCGAAAATGATGTCGCGAGCTTTAAAATTTAAAATAAAAAAACGCCAAGTCCAATACATTTTCTAACAAAAGGCACACTGTAGAATCAATATATACACACAGCATAATTACTTCCTGCCGGGAAAAAGGAAGATCTACGATGATTTTTATAACATTCAAGTAGTTGAAACTTAGAAAACAACGAACACCAAAATGGGAAAATATATTGAATTCTTTATTAATAGGTTTAAGATCATAAAAGTTAGCTTTCTTAGAGCTGGTCTTTTCCTGATGGGTAATATGCTTTCGAATAAAAAAAATCCGAAGATAGAAATAAAGTTATGGACAAAAAGACTGTATTTATTCGTACAGACAGACCAACACATGCTCGTTTGCACTTGCACTAACGGTAACATTTTTTGACGCGTCCTCGAAAAAGGCAAGAGGAAGTAGGGTACCATGTAAGAAAGGGGTAGACAAGGGGAGAAAAAATTATGGGATGGCTCAAAACTGAATATGTTTTTGGTAGTGTTAGGCCAAAACCAAGTTTATTTTTGGTGTGAATGCCAAGTTCGGGACGGACAGACCGACAGAAGTACACTAACATTGGACCGAAATAGGACCTTAGATTTAACAAATTTGAATGGAAAATCTTAGTAGTAGATCCCTTGTCAAAACATTTCATATTATTGAGTACATTCAAAAGGCTTGACTGCCATTTGTAGAAGATAGTCCCTAGAGTAGGACGTTGTGTATTTCTGGAAAAGTGATTAGCCTTATTAAAGCAAATTATATATTAAAGTAATAGGCCATCACAGTTCAGCCAGCAGTATATCTGGAGTCCTGCTATTCAACGTACCTGTGTTTTTTTTTTCATTGAATTTCTGGTAAGACTGACATTATTCATATATATTTTGTTTAAAAATGTGAGTGAGAGATGCTGCCATCACGACTGTAAGTAATCAGGTCCCAAGCTGATTTAGGCAGGGCTTGAAGGTATAATTAGGCTATAACACATTGCCAGTTTTGTAAATGCACATGTTTTGTGAAATAAAAAGGTTTTCTTAGGTGACCAGAGGGACACAGCTCACCTATTCTATTGTATGGCAGAAAAGACAGGTTAATAATATTATTGCAGATGCAGTACCGCCTTTGTAGGAGAGACATGTGAACAACACTGGTACACTGTGGAATGGATGTGCTGGATTGGTCCATTAGATATGACCCAGCTCTTTATTTCTTATGTATTCTCTTTTGTATATATAAAACACAGTTGAAGTAAGATATCAACAAGGAGACATTATTTCATTGTTACAGGGTTTTTATCTGGCACTAGTCCGGTGCCAGATGTCTATGAGAAGCAGTGAGAAGTCGTTTCATGCACAGTAGTGACAGGGACCAGCAGAGTCTACCCTGTTACTTTTGGCCATTATCATAGCGAAATCGTGTGACACCAAGTTTACAGACTGTTCAAGTGTGCCCAGATAAGTAAAATATCTGGCACCCTAACTCTACATCAGCTTTAAGACCAGCACACCCCTGTTGTTGTTCGTCCATCACGGGTGATGAAGACCACTCTGTTCATCCAATTATTTAGGAATATGTTAGGTTAGTCTATGGGTACGAAGGTGACTGATGAGCCCGATGCGGGCCTGGAAAGATCTCGGACAGTGTGGGCAGGGAATGTTTGCTTCATGTGAAGGTTTTATTACACGGTCCTTTCTAGCTTGTCTCCGCTGTTCCGCTGCTGCTCTTCTGGATGATTCGCATGCCGCTGCACCTTTACGGAGAGATGTGCGCCAAGCAGTTCGGTCTTGCGCAGCAGCTTCCCATGTGTCTGGGTTTATGTCAAAGGTTTTTTCAATGACGTCTTTAACGTGTCCTTGAAGCGCTTCTTTTGGCCACCATGGGAGCGTTTACCCTTCTGCATCTCACCATAAAAGAGTATCTTTGGCAGTCGATGGTCTGGCATTGCGGACTACATGACCTGCCAGCGAATCTGTGACTGCATCAGAATAGTATCAAATACTAGGGATACCAGCTCTGTCAAGAACGTCAGTATCTGGGATCATTGTCTTGCCATTTGATGTTCATTATCTTCCTGAGACAGACTGTATGGAAGTGGTTTAGCTTCTTTACGTGGCGCCTGTATACAGTACATGTTTTCACTTGAAATAATATAGCAGCACTGGAAGCACCGCAGCTCTGTACACCTTCAGCTTTGTCTGTAGACTAATGCCCACTCTTCGATGCAAAACGTTGGTGTATAATCTGCCAAATGTGCTGCTGGCTTGGAGATCCTGGTGTTACACCTCATCATACAATGACAATGTTCTGGGATAGTGTTGCTACCAAAGGTATGTGAATCTGTTCACAACATTCAGTTTTTCTCACCATTAACCTTGTTGATTGGCTCAGTATAAACTGTGCCAGGAGCTGGTTGGTACATGATTTCTGTTTTCTTCGTGTTGATGGTAAGCCCAAAGTTGGCGCAGGCTTCGAGAATCTATCCACACTATGCTGCAGATCAGCTCTGAGCCAGCATTGAGGGCACAATCATCAGCAAACAGAAGATCTTCTGTATAACACCCTGTATAACAAGAATAAAAACTATTTCCCCAGAGAACTTAACAGTGACTTTGTATATTAAAGAGACTGGGAGTGATTATAGAATCCCAAACCGCCATCCAGTGTTAGAAACCAAGTAATAGACAAACTTTTTAGTAACACTATTAGTATAGTTAAACAGCATTTGTTTGGACAATTGTCCCCTTTGGGTCTAAAATTTACATTTTATATATATCTTGAATTCTTTCATTTTAAAGTCCTGACCAGAAGAATACTAGGTTCAGGACCAATAAAATCATACAGAAAATTAATATTAATTGTACAAATTTATCCCAGGTGTTATTTTCATTTAATCATAGACCTTAATACTTGTTTGTATAGCTGTGTATTATTGTTAAAGTACCATCACACTCACAATTACTTGCATATCCCTAGACATTAGACGGTAGCTATCATTCATACTAGTCAAGAATAAGTCTGCTTGAGGCCATATGGTGGTAGCAGCAAGGTACCCTGATAACTCAAACCCTAATTTTGTTAGCCATCAGGGACCTTCACAGCTGGCCTCATTCAGTACAATAGGAAAACATATCAACAACATTTCATAACATCAAAATCACCACAAGTACGACAGGGATGCCCCTTATCAACCACTCTATTTTTTAACAGTCATAGACTGGGTGATGCGCCAGACAACAGAGGGCAGTCCAAGAGGAATAAGATGGACTACATTTTCTACATTGGAAGATCTGGAATATGGAGATGACATTGCACTGCTAGCACATTCACATCAACACATCCAGGAAAAAACGGATAGACTTAATAAGTATAGCTAGCAGGTGGGCTTGAACATTAACCTAAAGAAGACAGAGGTCATGACGCTCAATGTGAGCAACCCTGAGCCCATATCAGTAAGGAATCAGCAACTGGAACAGACAGATGCCTTCACATACCTAGGATGCATAGTAACACCAGACGGCGGAGCAAGCAAAGACATCAAAAACAGAATGAACAAAGCAAGAACATCCTTTTTTAGTCTAAACAACATCTGGAAGTCCTCTCAGTACAGCACAAGCACAAAATTAGGATTATATCAGAGCTGTGGGAGCCGCGCTGGTGTAATGGCTTCGGCGTTGTACTGGCGACCAGGTGTTCATGGTTCAAACCGGGGCGTCGGCGTTTGAAGAAATGTTTACGGCCGGAAATTTGACTGAATAGCCTGAACGGCTCCTGTGATAAACCCTCTGTGGATGGGAAGGAGCGAAGCTCCTGACCGGGTTGGAAGGAAGTCCTCAGGTTCCCCAGCCTCGCAATGACATGTCATTGGGCCGAAGGGCTGAAAGCCCAAGTGCCGCTGGTTAAGGGAAAAAAAAAAAAAAAAAAAAAAAAAAAACCAGAGCTGTGTGCTTTCTGTGCTTCTCTATGGCGCGGAGAGCTGGAGAGTTACAGAGAAGGAAATGTCGAAATTGTCCTCTTTTCACACAACATGCCTAAGAAAAATTCTCCGAATCTTTTGGCCGAATACCATCACCAACCAAGATCTGCTTGTTCGGAGCAAGCAAGAGGACATGCACACCATCATAGCTGGCAGACGCTGGAGCTGGGTTGGCCATGTCCTCAGAAGATACCCCGATGCCATCACAAGAACAGCTATGCTATGGACCCCTGAAGGAAAACGAAAGAGAGGCCGACCAAAACAACTTGGCGGAGGACTGTGGAGGCTGAGATGCAAAGAATGAACCAGAGTTGGGGCACTGTACGAAGGATGGCCGCCGACCGTGCAAAGTGGAATCAATTTGTTGTTGCCCTACAAGACGCCACTAGGCGTGATGGCCACTGACTGCTTTGACGGTCGGCGGCTGAGGATCAAAGAAGAAGAAGATGCTTCACGTGGAGCTGAAGGGCCATGAGTAAATGCTACATTTTTGCATAAAAATGTGGTTGTCCTGTGTCCTGTGCTCCTTGGGGAGATGAGGGTCATGAATCAATGATTAATGATAACGGTTGTGTTTCTTCATGTTTCTCTACCTCCGTGTTTTAGTCTTCTTTCTTATTTTCATTTATATATACACACACACAGGCACGCACGAACACCCTCACGCACGCACATATGAGTGCATATTAGACCCTGGCACCATCTCCAGCGAACTGCCATGCTATGGACTCCGGAAGAAAAGGGAAACAGAGATCGGCCAAAAGCAACCTAGCGAAGAACTGTAGGAGCAGAGATGCAAAGCATGAACCAGATCTTGGGCACAACACGAAAGATGGCTCCGAGCAAAGTGGAGACAGTTCGTTGCTACCCTACTTGACGCACAAGGCGTAAGCGTGATGGTCACTGATTGGTTTGCCTAGGACAAAAGAAGGGAAAAAGATATATATATTCCACTCATGTCGTCCTTTTGCTTCTTGTTCCCTCACGATCGCCTACGGTTATAATATAGCACATTTATCTGTCTAAGAATGAAACTCCACTTTACCCACTTTCGCCACATGTGGACTGGTCTAGGTAATTATCACGCTTTCTCTCACTTTAGAAAACAAATGATCTAAATTCAATGTACAACTTTTCAATTCTTCCTTGTTTAAAATGTCAACATATTGATAACTATATTGAATCAGAACTTGCTTAAAACAGTAAACTGCTTTACAAATTATTGTTAGGAAACTAATGTCAAAACATTATTGCGAAATTCCAGTGAAAATCGCAGGACAAAATTTTGGCTTTTTTTTTTAGCCCGGAAGCAACACTTGCTATGGAACAATTAGCGGGGAACGATAGCAGATCAATACTGTGGTGAACATTAGCGCTGACATCAATCATCAGTGGTAGAAGAACAGTATAGTGTGTGCTATATAATTATATATAGAATTTTGACCTACATATGTAAACCCGTCGACTTCTCAGCCAAATCCCTTCAGTTTTCGGAGAGCGCATGCTTCGTGAAATAGTACAGGCAGAGGCGGACAAGCCTTAATGGAGACGCGGCTCATGTACCTCAAATAGACTTGCTATTTCTCTTCTTTTCACATTTTGTGTGTTCCTGCATTTCTTTCTGGTCCGGACAAAAATATACAAGTCAGAACAAGCGAATTGTTCTCCACACTTTATGTAGCCAAGTTTAGCTGGGTATAACATTGTTCAATATGTTTTCTTCACTCGTCTAATGGAAAGAGAGAAGTTAACCAGACCTTATTCGTCACAGATCCAGTCACACACCCACTTCTTCCCCACTCCCAGCAATTAGAGTTCATAAGAAGTTTCGCCGCATTCACATTGTGTAATTAATCATCACTTTATCAACAGATGTGATGCATTCTATGTATGTCTATTTAATAATGTCTACGTAATACTTTATGGATGTCGAAAAACATTTTTTAAAATTAATTTGGCTTATGGTTTTGATTGTTCATCTTTGCTCAGCTACTGTACATCTACTACTCATATACGTTACTTCAATATTTGACATGTGATGATAACAGTTGAGTTACTGAGGGAACTACACAGCATAATACAATTTAATATCGTCAAAACAAGAACTAACATAAATACCAGGCCAAAGGGCAACTATAACGGAAGAACGAAGTACGGAGAAATTCAACCCCACCCCCCCCCCCCCCCCCCCCCCCCCCCCCCCCCCCCCCCCCCCCCCCAGCATTAGAATGGAAAGTTTTTTTTGGTTTGTTTTTTGTTGTTCGGTTTTTGCCTTCTTCTGGCGAGGCGCGTTCCTTTCAACCTATTTGGTTATATCAGAGCGCATTTACCATCCAAATAAAAAAGTCAACTCCATTGACTGCTAACCCGATCAGCGTTGTAGATACTAAGTCCTGAAAAGGACTAACCTTATCTATCTGATACCATAAAGCCCTAAAATGGACTCGCCAGCTACGCCAACGCCCGAGCTACTTTTATAATTAGAAGTAAAAAAATTACCAGTACTAAAAAAAATAACAAAATGCGTAGTCGATACACTTAAGATAATTTCTATTAGAGTTTTTAGAAAAGTGATTATACAGTAAAACAAAACCTACTAAACCACTCAAACTGCAACAGGGTATAGAGAGATTAGCCTAAGAACACGGAAGGGGCTACACTACAGGCAAAAGGCATTGTTACAACATACCACAGAGAAGCTGCAGCCTGGAAGAACCAACACAGAAAAAACAGCCAATATAAATGTGCTATATAGAATAAAGAACACTATATACTCAAATTATAACCCACATGGGGTTGAACCGGGTATCCCATACATAAGACACCAATTTTCCTGTGCGTGGACAAAAAATCAAATAAAACTGATATTTGCACAACAGCTGCCTTAAACTACCGTGTTTATGATTATTTCTTTACATCTCGTCTCTTTTAAAGTACGGCTAACATACATCTTCTTCTCCTTCAAGCACCATGCCTGCTGGCGCAGGTGGTCATACCTCTTCATAACCTCCTGTCCCCAATGCTGTTTATCATTTATTTTGTTGACTTCATCCAATGCCGTCCCGTCATGTCACATTATCCAGTGTTTTCTCTCTTCGCCATACTCTATATGTTTTCCCTTCAATCTTTCCAGCTGTCACAGTATTCTCTAGGTTATCTCTTCTCATAACATGCCCACAGAAAGTTGACTCTACCTAATATGTCTCCTTTGTACACAGGCTTCTTTCATGACATACTTTTAGCTGTCCAGGGTTTCTTAACAAACTTCTGTAAAACCACTTCTTTCTGAGTTACAGGGGTTCTGAACAAACTTCTGTAAAACCACTTCTCTCTGGGTTACAGGGTTTCTGAACAAACTTCTGTAAAACCACTTCTCTCTGGGTTACAGGGGTTCTGAACAAACTTCGGTAAAACCACTTCTCTCTTACAGGGGTTCTGAACAAACTTCTGTAAAACCACTTCTCTCTGGGTTACAGGGTTTCTGAACAAATTTCTGTAAAACCACTTCTCTCTGGGTTACAGGGTTTCTGAACAAACTTCTGTAAAACAATTTCTCTCTGGGTTACAGGGTTTCTGAACAAACTTCTGTAAAACCATTTCTCTCTGGGTTCCAGAGATTTCAGAATACAGAAACAATTCTGCATTTTTTATTTTGTCACATAAATGTGTGTATGTATCAGGGGCTATCCATCCATCTGTCACGTAGACAGATAATCTATTTTACCATCTTGTCCATAATTTGATTACTCCTTTAAATGTTCTGTTTTTCTGGACATTTTGTATTTTCTTTTTCTTTCATTTTCTACCTTCGTGGCCAAACTTTTTCACCTTCTCAAACCCCACCCGAGGTTTGGTTACGTTCCGGCCTGTAGCGGTCAGCGAACGATAATATTATCTAAGCCGTACCTGGTCTGACCAGGGGAATATCTCTTACGTTTACAGCCTTTGATCACGAGCGAAAGGGTCCCTGTGTTTGGCTTCCAGAACGCTGCTTCGGATCATAATATTATGCATCCTGGAAACAGGGGGAGACAAACCCGCGGCCAGTCTTTGGGTTTTTGCCCCTAGACAAGATAGAGCATAATGTTATTCATTTCTCTACCTGGGGAACTTTCGCACGATTTCTTTTGTCTTACTCTAGATTACGTCTTTCGCCGAACTTCTGTAGAAATATGCAGGCCAGGTGTCCGGGGGGAGCGTCCCTTGTGATCTATAAGAGTAGACTGGGTTTAATAGACAAAGACATTCGTAAATTTTCCTGGCCCGTAGATGACCATCATGAGATAAGGCAAACTTTAACACAGTACTAGAATGTGTTTGCCTATGTTCTAGTCATTTTCGGGGTGAGTTGACATATCTTATAATTATTATATTAGATTCATGTTAGCTTTTATATATCTGTTAGGAAAGTGAATTTATTTCTGAGGACTTCTCCTAGTAATTTATTCAGTGATAAGGTAGCGCTGTCTACGGCCTAGTAAGGGTGCTTAAACTGTTACGGTTTATCATGGGTTAAATGTTAAACTTACAATAACAGATAATAGGCGTAGAATCAGTCCACGAATGCTTACCATTGGGTTAAGAGTCAGCAAAATTAACTGTCATTTCTGTAAGATAATGTCAGGTGTGGATTGTTCACTTAAAAACTGAATAGTGAGATGCAGGCAATAACTCTGGATTATAGGAGATAGTCACTTATTCCTTTTTGATAGATATTTCTAGTGGCAAGGGAGGATCATTTTATGCTTACTTGGGTGGCTAGGCACTAGTCTATAACTTTCACTGAAAGCAGTCACCAGGCATAGATATAATTATATCTTATGATCTAGCCACAACTGTATTATTATAGCAAGAACATTGCATTTTCTTTGTACTCATTTTGTGGAATGCTAATATATTTTCCAAAGGGGACATACGATTTATTTGTGTAATGTCAAATGCTGTAATCTGTTTATGTAAATTCATTTAATGTTGTAAGATGAATAAGCATATTCATTTAACTGTAACTACAGGTTAGGTTTCTTGTATGTTGAGATTGGGAGAAGAGGAGAAGATTGTTGCTGTCAGAACAGTTACTGACAGGTACCTGGGGGTACAAAAGATATTAAGACTATGCGGGCGCGTGTTGATAATTGATATTTTTAAGGAACAGGAGACATGGTTAAAGACAGCCCTAAACTATCATAGCAATAACTACAATAAATTTAATCCCATAGTGGAGCGAAACTTTCTGTATAAAGTTAGTGTGATTTATTATTTGCTTGAAGTAAAAGGGTGTCTCTTTTTGGGTCTCAGTTTCAGGGAGACCGAATCGCTAGAGCAGACTTCAGTCAGGCGAAGAAAGTCATATACTCTTCGATCTAGAGGGTTTCTGTATACATCTAGTAACGAATCGTCAACCCCGTTCCTGAATCAAAACCCCTTTTTTGTCAACGCCAAGTTAAGCTCACGCAGTGCAACGGAGCCAACGCGAAATCTGGAATCGCCAAACGCAGTAGTAGTTCTCTACTCGCCTATTGGATTACCAGCCAGAGCATTGCGGCTTCCAGAATATCAAACCCGCTCAGCATGCCTATAGCAGAATTCCATATCACCCGCCTTTTTGTGCCTAAACGGGGCATTCAGAAAACCACAGCCAAACCAGTTTAAACAGGATTTACAGCCAAGCAGAGCCTAGCGCCGGATAAGCGCGCCTGGGTCTCTTTGTCCTCAAGTGACTTCTTCTGGTGTATTTTCTGGATACTTAAAACCTCGCACGTATGAGCAGCCATCTATGGACAGAGTTCCAGCCCCCTCTCGCGAGTAGCGGTCACCAACGTCTAGCACCAACAAGGAAAGTTTTGTAGGCTAGTCCCTCACGAAGGATCTACAAGTAATACTCTTTTCTGGAGCTAGCACATTTGGTCCCACGAAAAACAACAGACAGGCTGTCGCTCAGTTCGTAGTTGGTCAGCAGGAGATAAACAACGTCTTCCAGTGTTCCCTCGCGCAATTAGGGGTCACCAACGTTTAGCCCGACAAGGAAAGTTCGGTATTTCACTTCAGTCATCTTGAAGGATATTTATCAGTAAGACACTTCCTGGAGCTAGCGCCTTTGGTCCCCGAAAGCGGACCCTCTGTCGGACAGCTTAGTTATTTCTCCGTGTTCTACAGGGTTTTATGAGTGTTGGTGGTGTGTGTGTTTGTGGGTGTGTATTTGCATTATTGGTGGTTATTGATGATTATTGATGACTATTGATGAATATTTGATTATTGATGTAATTTATGCTGTGTATGATGATATGCATTAATTCCATGCTTTTCTTCTTTAATAAAGTTTACACATTTATTAATGCGCTGTTCCCGACCCTTTTCATCCATAATTAAACTTGTTTTAGCTCTTTACTATAATCTCTATGTAGGATAAGAGAAAAGAGTGAGAGCAGGAGATGCTTAGACAGTGAAAAGTGAGTTGAGGCCTGGAGAGAGAGATCATTTTGGTAAATCTTCTTCCAGGTTGTCTCAAGTCCATCTCCTATTTACACCTTTCTGTGTGTGTAATTGTAGTGAAATTGACAGAGATACAACGGTAAAATATCTCCAAGGATAACATATAAGGATAAAAAAACCTAATGCGTAGGCTGCTGATGTACATGATCGCCCAGACCGCGGGTCATCACCCTCCATAAAAATTGACTCGCTAGACAGGAGGGGAACGGCGGATCAAAAAAGGAAAAAAATATGACTGGAAAGATTGCGTGAGACTGGAAAGGCTAAGGAGACGCAATTGGGGGGGAAACGGAGAAAAGTCACGTTTCCCAAGTTGACATAAAAAGTAAGCAACTCGACAGAAGGGACCATAGATATGTTACGCCACAGTCATTTATTGGACGCTTTTGCGCGATACCAAGCCCTTGATTTGAATTCAGCGGCTAAACGCAGATGTTCGAAATATTACAAAATTTAAAAAGTACTTTTTTCTTAAGATTAATGTTAGGAATATAAAAATTAGCTGGCCGGATGGCCCATTCTGAGCAGTGAACTAATATGTTCTTAATTTTACAAACGAATAGATAATATTGAAGATAATGACAAAAGACAGTGTTGTTCACATCATCGACAGACTGTATTGAATCTAAAAGTGTCGCAATTTGCACACAAAAACACGACCTTGGACGCAGGTGTTCAAATCTACTTAGTATGGAAGAGAGGGGATTTTTGGGTGGTAGCTGTGTGTCTAAATATAACTTTTAACGACAAAATTTTGGAGGGGAGAGAAAGGTTGGTTCAAAAATCAAGTACATTTTTGTAGAAACACAAGTAGAGACGGACAGACTAACAGATAACCATCCATACTTGACTGAAGCATGACTGAAATGACTTTATGGTAGGAAATTTGAATTTAAAATAAACCTAGGCAGTGATTGGCCACAGACAATCATATTATTAGCGCTCAGAGCGCATTTGGGGCCATTCTTCAATACTTGTTCAGTGATAGACACAGATTTTAAAGTGTGGTGATTTCCATATGAAAGAAAGTGTGAAAGATTGAGTGTCGCCATGCTATAGCCAGCAGCTCAGCTGAGTTTTGCTAGCAATTCTGTGTTATTTATTCATAATCTGGTAAGATTGAAATTATTTCCTTATATATTTTGAATATTGTTTCATGTTCGAGTGATTTGATACTGCCATATCGAAATCTAGCCTTACAAACAAGTAGGGATTTGCTCTAGACCCCCCGCCCTAGTCAGGGTCTAGGGACCAACAATGTACATAAACTCCAGCAAGGATTATGCAAGACAGATCAAGTGTTGAGAATAATGAAACATATTACCTATCCTCTTTTAGGGCAGAAAACTAATAAATATTTTTCAGAATCTATAGTCTGGGAGGATCTATCTGATGTAAAACCACCATGGTAAATGTGCTGTTTGGTCAGAGAGATCTGACCTGTCTGTATGATGTGGTTGTTGTGTCAGTGTTGTGTCCAGACGTGGTAGAGAATAGATTTTGACACATGGCCCATACTTTGATTGCAGAGCTGTGAGTTTCTGTTGTCAACCAAGCAGTGTCTATTCAGTTGGTGACTTTACTCGAGTGTATCTGTGCAGTACTTGTGACAGAGACCACCATTATTGCCCGCCAGCACGGAGAGGTGGGACCACCTGATTTCAGCACCAGAGCTACAACTACAAGATGAGTGAGCCTCTGGTCTGCTGGACATTCACCAACGCTGTGTAGTTACTAATACCCCATAAAAATTCCCACCATTTTCTGGACACTGTGTAGTCAATATAGACAGGTGTGATGAGGCCACCCCAACAGCACAAACATTAACTATCCTCCCAAGTAGATGACTACTAGAACATTTTAATAAAACTAACTAGTATAGTACATATATATGTACACTATTGCATTTATGATATAATATTCCATGCATTTCTTTCATAATCTCTAAATCCTTTTAAGTTCTGGTCAACCAAAAAAATTGATCCAGAACAAAATAAATGTAATATAATTCTATCAAAAAATTTTACACACGTGAGTTAGTTCAGTGTATTTTAACATTTATTAATATTATTAGTCTTGTTAAATATCTGTGGGTATATCTATAACCTATTACACCACACTACATATCATAACCCTAGACACTTTACGTAGCCACATTCATTAAAAAAAATTAAGTGTGAGGTCGTAGTGGTAGCAAGAAAGGCCTTCTGACAATTCTCAACTACATTTTATCTCAGGAGCCTTCACAGCTGGCCTCATACAATTACATTTAGTAATATCAACATCATACAATACCATCAAACACCACTACATATATTGGGGTCTTGTCCAGGGATAATTAGCCCAACAGTAATATTAGGATCTCCTGGTGGGAGAAATAAAAGTAGGGAAATAAATTGTAAAATTTCCTTTAAAATTAAAAGTGTCCCTGCAGATAAAAGTTGGTGAATCTTCACAGCCAGTAATAATTAATTAGTTAACTGGTTAGTTAGAATTAGTTAGACTATAGTCATAAGAAGTACTTAGTGTATTTACTGGTTAGAGATTTATCTTGTATATTATTATATTGTCTAAAAAGTATGGCGGAGCTGGCAAAATTTAGATCAGCTGCTGTGCTCACCGCGAAGGAGATGGGAATGGATGGTCAAATTTTAATTCAATATGTAACGGCTGAATGTGATAAATATATTGAACGGGAAGAAAGGAGATTAGAAAAAGAGGCTGAAAGAAAATTAGAGGCTGAAAGGTTAGCTGAAGAGAAGAGGTTACAAATTGAGGCTGATAGAGAAATTAAGAGGCTGCAGATTGAGGCAGAAGAAAAACGACAGCAAAGGGAGGCAGAAGAAAAACGACAGCAAAGGGAGGCAGAAGAAAAAAGGTTGACTGCCGAAAGGGAGGCAGAAGATAGAAGGTTGCAAAGGGAGCACGAATTACGACTAAGTGTCGCATGTTACGCATTGCCTAGTTAAATGTTTGAAGACCGAAAAGTGGGACACCAGTGTGCTGACCTGAACAAAGGAATGCAGGGGTATTTTCCTGGGTGTATCTAGGGCAGCCAATCAGAGAAGGGGTTTCCCACGGTCAGATAGAATGACTTCGGCGAGTGTATAAGGAAGAATAAATCGTCCGAAATCATGGTTAGAATTAGACATCGGGAAGGAGAACGGAATGACAGACAATGATGAGAATGGTCTCCTTTTGACGGGAATATCTTCATTTATGTATAGGTACAAGGAAATCAGAAGGGAGTAAGTAGTTGTGAAGAATTTCGCAAGAATAGTGTCCGTGCATTGAGAAATGCTGTGTTTTTCCTATTTATAATTCAATATAAAATCGTTAACACGACAGATATGGGAAAACAACATATGGATATAAAGGTCAACTCATGGAGAACGGAAATATATAACTCCAAAGGCTTGAACTGGGTTAGGTGAAATGCACGAGACCAAGGTTTGAAACACCTCTAGCACAAACCCCCCGAAGTTACAACTTTTTTGGGAAGGTTGATGGAGTTGCGAGCCTTGTTTCCTTGTACGTCCGGTAAGCTGCTTATATATAAGGGCTGGGACGGAAATGATTTCAAATTCACTTGTACAGCGAAGCAAGACAGAAGGACAACGGCTCTGGAGAGAGAGAGAGGAACGTGCAGAGGCCAATATCTTGTTATTTGCAGCCAGGCAGTTCTGTTACTCCACTAAAGCCAGTCTTTACTGATCTTAATTAGATCCTGCGAGGGTTCATACTTGTCAACCAAAAGTCAGAGGTCAATGATCAAGAATTGCTCGATGATCAATGCGAATCGCCCCGGCAGTGTCTGGAGTGGTAGAAGCACGACCTACTGAAGCTGTACATCTCATATGAACACTGATTAACTAAACAGATGAGTGATATTTGTGACAATCGTGCACCCAAGAAGTGATAATTGTCAAGCAGAGTTTTGTGATGACAATTTGCGTGATAAACTAGTGAAAGTTATAAAGTGAATAAGACAGTGAAGAAGTCTATTACCCAACTAATTGGAAGAGTCTAAAGAAATGACATTTTAGTTTAACTTGCAAAAACTGTAATTGAATTCGCCAATTTGGTTTTGTATAAATATAACTTTTGTATCACCAGTCACACACAATCACCACAATTAGATAGATGTAAATAAAGAGGAAATAAATTGTATTCACCAGCTTTATTCATTCAATATAGTTGATACTGAGTTTGGTTGAATTTTTATTATATCACAGGTGGTCACATAGCGGAGGTGGCGCAGTAAGGTCTGACTGTTCTCTGAATATTTTCAGTCCAGATACTTTCACAGCCGTGACTATCGAGTGATACCAGTGTACTTCTCTGTCACTGGGACCTCACACATTCTGGAGAGAATACTATTTCTACTCTAGCACTATCATCTCACACATATAAAACCTTTCGCCACAGTGGGGGCTCGATCGCGTGATATTCTCGTATATCCTGAGCCATCCTCTATCTAATACATCTATCTTTAGTCTATCTTGGGGCACCAATAGAAAAAAAAAAAAAAAATTTTTTTTTTTTTGGAAATTCTAGAACAAGATTTTTTTCTCAGTAACAGTACCTTAGAGTACTTAGTAAATATTGACTATCACAAGGTTGCACGATTAATTGTGTTGTCCATTTGATAATTATTTTAAGTAAGTTTAGGTAAGTTTTCATACCCTACTTAACTTAATATAATGGCTGACTTAGTGAAGTTCAGAACTGCGATCATGCAAATGGGAAAAGAGCTGGACTTGACAGGTGATGCTCTCATCCAGTATGTCACAACTGAAGTGGACAAACATATGGATAGAGAGGAAAGGAAGCTGCAAG
Organism: Oreohelix idahoensis; assembly: GCA_024509875.1. Lineage (NCBI taxonomy): Eukaryota > Metazoa > Mollusca > Gastropoda > Stylommatophora > Oreohelicidae > Oreohelix > Oreohelix idahoensis. The sequence goes on from JAMPIV010011143.1 coordinate 662,193, forward strand.
CAGAAGCTGAGAGAGAAGCCAAAAGACTAGAAGCTGAGAGAGAAGCCAAAAGAATGGAAGCTGAAGAAAAGAGGCTGCTGTTGGAAGTTGAGGCTCAAGCCAAGAAATTGGAGGCTGAAGAAAGAAGATTAACAGCTGAGGAAAGGAAGCTACAAGCTGATAGAGACCATGAACTGAGATTAAAAGAGCTTGAAATACAGGCAGTGGCTACTACTAATGGTAGTAGGTCATCTCATTCGGATACCAGCGCCAGCCAAAGCACCTCCAATGGAGCTATGAACTTCCACTTGGACCCATTTGTGGAGAGAAAGAAGAGGGAGAAATAGAGGATTACCTTGACAGATATGAGCGATTGGCCACTACTTAGGGCCTAGAAAAGGAAAAGTGGAATTTGAAGTTGTCACAGGGATTGAGAGGGGTATCTTATAACGTCGACTGGAAGATGCAAAAAGAAGATCAGTGAAAAAACTTATGAGAAAAGCTTGAAACAAGCATTGTTGTTGCGTTACGAAAAAAACGCAAAAGATTAAAGAAGGCGATTTAGAACTGCTATGCTCCAGACAGGAGAAACATATCAGCAGTTCTCAGCAAGGTTGGAAAGTTACTTGCTGAGGTGGTGTCAGTTAGGAAACTTCAATCAGGATTTTGAAGGGAACAAGGAGATGATGTTGATAGAACAAATACTGGAGTCCATATCTACTGAGACGAAGACATTCCTGGAAGAACATAAAAGAAAAAGATTAGACGAAATAATCATCTATGCAGAAAGTCACAAACTGGCTCACCCCCTGACTCAAGGAAATAAGAGGAAGCAGGGAGATAGTTTCAAGTCACCACAAAACCAAAACGAGTTTGAACAAAAGGACAATACAACCAAAAACAACCAAAGAAATACCTACAAACACAAGAACCCTCCAGGATATAACAATAAACCCTCACGAAAGGGAAGAAAAATGGTGTACGTTCTGCAAAATGAACAACCACAACCCTGATAATTGTGGAAGGAAAAACCCCCTCCATCATGCTGCATGTCTACAGGTGAGGACTTTGGATAGGAAGGAACTGACAGTGTGTCAGACTAGCTTCCATCACCACCTACACAGGAGATAGTGACTGTGAATGGCAAACAAGTCACAGGAATGTATGACACAGGTTTGTCCTATGACGCAGTCGTGTGTGCATCTCTGGTGCGCCCTGAACAAATCACCACAGAAACAGTAGATATTCAAGGGCCACTAAAGGGAGCATTACCCCTAACTTTACCCATAGCAAAGATTCATGTCAGTTGTCGCTATGTGGAGGGGGAGATAAATGCATCAGTGTTAGAGGATCCTTTTGACCCCCTGATGTTGGGGCGCGTAGATATGTTTTCTTGGGAAAACCTGTAAAACCTATGGTTATGGCAGAAATCCAGACCAGGTCTGACTCCAGGAACATAGAGAGGGACACCAAATTAAAATTTGATTCGATTGAGATGAAAAAGGCTCAAGTAGCAGACAGCACATTGAAGCCTTGTTGTGGCAAACTTTCAAAAACACATAACAAACCAACCAAAGGAACTTTCTATATGGAACATGGACCCTCGCACAGGAAAGCTGGCAGAGGGACGAACAGTCATGGTCAAATTGTTGCAGTACCATCCACTATAGAAATAAGGTTATAGGCTGGGGGCACATAACTTTGAGTGAACACCTGGGTAATGGTGCCACAAAACAAAGAATAGCCACCCAGTACTACTGGCCAGGTATTACGGAAGACATCAATCGGTATGTAAATTCCTGTCCAGAGTGCACCCATGTAGATTTAGAAAGTCGACGGAAGAGTCTTCAAAAGTCTACAAGCAAACCAGCCATCATGGGTACTCCCGAGATTTGCACTGGAGGGGAAAGGAAATATCCCACACAGGTTAAATTGCAGTCTGAAACCCATGCGCTGGACAAAAAGAACAAATCACGTAGCAAAATCAAACACCTACGAATTTGCGAGGAAAAACCGCAACCCCAACTATCAAACGAAAGAGGGCGGTAAACTTAAAGGGAAACCTACGGAACCCATTTCACCAGCGGTAAGGGCCTGGATGACAAGCCGAACTGCGAAAAGAGAGATAGCAAAGGATGAATCTATATGAAAACAAAATGAAAGAGCAGATTATTTCTTAGTCGACACCCAACTGAGATAAACGAGAGTAAGAAGAACATTAACTACGGCAAAGCTTACAGTTGTTAGCTGTAGAAATCTACAGCTTAAAAGAGAGGGAGGCTCTGTCGCATGTTACGCATTGCCCAGTTAAATGTTTGAAGACACCGAAAAAGTGGGGACACCAGTGTGCTGACTCAGAACAAAGGAATGCAGGGGTATTTTCCTGGGTGTATCTAGGGCAGCCAATCGAGACGAAGGGGTTTCCCAACGGTCAGATAGAATGACTTCGGCAGATGAGTATAAGGAAGAATAAATCGTCCCCGAAATCATGGTTAGAATTTAGGGACATCGGCGAAGGAGAAGGAATGACAGACAAGGATGAGAATGGTATCCTTTTGACGGGAATATTCTTCATTTATGTAGAGGTTACAAGGAAAGAAATCAGAAGGAGTAAAGTAGTTGTGAAGAATTTCGCAAGAATCGTGTCCGTGCATTGAGAAATGCTGTGTTTTTCCTATTTATAAATTCAATATAAAATCGTTAACAACGACAGATATGGGAAAACAACACATGGATATAAAGGTCAACTCATGGAGAACGGGAAATATCTAACTCCAAAGGCTTGAACTGGGGTTAGGTGAAAAATGCACGAGAGACCAAGGTTTTGAAACACCTCTAGCTCAAAACCCCCGAAGTTACAACTTTTTTGGGAAGTTTGATGGAGTTGGCAAGCCTTGTTTCCTGTACGTCCGGTAGCTTGCATATAAGGGCGGACGGAAATGATTTCAAATTCACTTGTACAGCGAAGCAAGACAGAAGGACATACACGGCAGGAGAGAGAGGAACGTGCAAGAGGCCAATATCTTGTTATTTGCAGCAGGCAGTTCTGTTACTCCACTAAAGCAGTCTTTACTGATCTTAATTAGATCCTGCGAGGGTTCATTACTTGTCAACCTAAAAAGTCAGAGGTCAATGATCAAGATTGCTCGATGATCAATGCGAATCGCCCCGGCAGTGTCTGGAGTGGTAGAAGCACGACCTACTGAAGCTTGTACATCTCATATGAACATCTGATTAAACTAAACAGATGAGTGATATTTGTGACAATCGTGCACACCAAGAAGTGATTAATTGTTCAAGCAGAGTTTTGTGATGATCAAATTTGCGTGATAAACTAGTGAAAAGTTATTAAAGTGAATAAGACCAGTGAAGAAGTCTATTTACCCAACTAAATTGGAAGTGTCTAAAAGAAATGACCATTTTAGTTTTAACTTGCCCAAAAAACTTGTAATTGAATTCGCCAAATTGGGTTTTTGTTATAAACTATAACTTTTTGTTAATCACCAGTCACACACAAATAACCTCAGATTAGATAGAATGTAAATAAAGAGGTTAAAAAATTGGTATTACACCAGCTTTAATTCCATTCAATGATAGTTGTACTGATGAGTCTCGGTTGATAAATTTTTATGTATAACACAGGTGGTTTCACATTACATAGCGGAGGTGGCGGCAGTTAGAGGTCTAGACTGTAGCTCCTGAAAATTTTCGCTGGTCATCAGAATACACTTTCACCACGCCGTGACTATCGTGTGATACCTGTGTTACTTTCTGATGCTACGCCCAGTCTGGGAGCCTCAAACTCCGCTATGGGGTTTCATTTAGACCATTTTGTTGAAAAAGACGATGACATAGAGGGGTACCTAGGACGTTTTGAGTTATTAGCTACTACATATGGGGTAGAGAGAGAGAGAGGTGGAGCTTAAAGCTATCACAGGGATTGAGAGGTACTTCTTATGAAGTATTTGCCAAAATGAACAGGGAAGCCCAAGACAATTATGACATGTTAAAGCAGGCTTTGTTATTAAGGTACGAGAAGAATGGTGAATTTTATCGTAAGAAATTTAGAAATGCCAAACTGTTGTCTGGGGAGACATACCACCAATTCTCTGCTAGAAACCTATTTGGAGAAATGGACGGCTCTGGGGAAGACCCAAGATCTTAAAGAAATGATCATGATTGAGCAATTGAGAGAGTCCATGGCTCCAGACATGAGAAAATTTCTCATGGAACAAGGTGCAGAGAAGTTGGGGGAAATTTTAAATGTTGCTGAGAGGTATCAGGCAGCCCAGGCAGAGGTAAGTGGTGCTAAAAAGAAGCACATAGACAATTTTAAAGCTCCACAGCAATTTAATAAATTTGATAATAGAGAGCAGGGGAATAAAGGTAGGACAAACTTTGAGCGGCCAAGAAATGACTATCGCGACAGAAACTCACAGTTCAATGACCAAAAGTTCAATGAAAGAAAACCGTTGACAAACATTGCTGCAATGAAGTCGGGGACGCAAAGATTAAAGGTTAATCCTAAGGGACAACAGGAACCTTATCACCCCCCAGTTTGTGAAGTCTAGCCTAGTGGACCCAAGTCAGTATACCACAGAAACAGTGGAAATACAAGGGGCGACTAAGGACATACCACTCATGACACTTCCCATCGCAAGGATAACGGTGAAAACTCGCTATGTGGAAGGAGAAATCAGAGCAGCAGTGATAGATGAACCAATCTACCCTCTGATATTGGGGTGTAGATACGTCTTCTTGGGGAATCCCGAGAAACCTGGATCATGGCGACAGTGCAGACCAGGTCACAGAAGAAGGAGGAAGAAGGTGAACCTATAAATGCTCATCCAGAGGAGATGAGGAAGGCGCAGGCTGAGGATAGGACACTCAAGCCCTGTTTTAAAAAATTGCCCAAATGCCACACACCTCCGAGCAAGGGGGAATATTTCATGAAGAACAAACTCTTATACAGGAAGGCCGGAACTGGAACAAATGGTCACAACCAGCTGGTTCTTCCCACTTCATATAGAGATAAAGTGATGGAACTCGGGCATGCGATTCCCTTCAGTGGTCACATGGGGATCAGCGCCACAGGACAGCGTATAGCTTGTCATTACTTCTGGCCAGGGATAACGGAGGATATAAAAAGATATGTCAAATCCTGCCCAGAATGTCAAAGGGTAGCTCCAAAGCACTGGACTGCTCCTGCAACTATAGGGGAAATGCCCATAGTGGGAACACCTTTTGAGAGGGTTGCAGTGGATATTGTAGGACCTCTCACTCGGACCAAGAGGAGGAACAGTTACATCCTTACTCTGGTGGACACTTGTTCTATGTGGGGAGAGGCGGTAGCCCTGCCATCAATTGATTCAAAACATGTAGCAGAGGCACTACTTACAATATTTACCCGATTAGGATTCCCGCATCAAATCTTGACGGATAATGGTTCTCAGTTCAAGGGGAAACTAACGGAAGAAGTTTTTAAGCTATTTCAAGCCAGACACTTTCATTGTAGTCCGTACCATCCACAAGGGAACGGCCAGGTAGAGAGGTTCAACGGGACTCTCATTTCTATCCTGAGAAAAGCTGGCACACGAAAAACCGGATCTGTGGGATCAATTCCTGCCCGCCGCATTGTTTGCGTACCGGGAGGTACCACATAGTTCAACCGGGATGGCTCCCGCAACTCTGCTATTTGGGAGGCCAATAAAAGGTCCATTAGAAGCTCTATTAAGGACCTGGACAGATGAGAAGGCGGAAGAGACTGTTACCTCATCGTATCAATACGTGAACGAACTGACCACTCGTTTGAAAGCTGGATGGAAACTGGCAAATGATAATTTGAAGCAAGCCAGGAAGAAACATGCAGCATATTTTAATAGGAAGGCAAAGGACAGGGAACTGGCAGTCGGAGAGAAGGTGCTGCTTCTACTACCGGGAAGCCAGAATAAATTACAAATTGGTTGGCAAGGTCCATATATACGGTTCTAGAGAAGGTGTCTAGAACAAACTATAAAATTGACAAAAAGGGGAAGGAAAAAGTTTATCATGTAAACCTGTTAAAGAAGTATCTGGACAGACCACTCCAGGAAAGCACCCCCTTATTGACCTTGGCTATTGCAACCCAGATGCAAAAGAACCACTCACCTCACATGAATACCCATTACATCCTTGTGAAACAGCAGCACAGGTAAAAGTCAGTAAGCACCTGACTAAAAACCAGAGGGAGAGAGTTCAACAGGTTCTGGAGGAACATACAGATGTATTAACAGATAAACCAGGCCATACAAATTTGCTACAGTATGACATGAAACTGGTAGACTCAAACCCAATCTGTATGAGAGCCTATTCTATTCCGTTCGCGAAAGAGAAGGCATTGAAGGAAGAAATAGAGTATTTGTTGAAGGAGGGGATTATTTCGCACAGTGAATCATCTTTTAGTTCTAGTGTCGTTTTGTTGAGAAAACCGTCTGGGGAACACAGACTGTGCATAGATTACAGGAAACTGAATGCTGTCAAAGAAGGACAAGTGGATCCATTACCAGACACAAAACAGTTATTTGCCAGACTGAACAAGGCAAAATACTTTTCAAAGGTGGATCTTAGTAAAGGCTATTACCAGATCCCAGTGAAGCCTGAAGTGAGACCTTATTTGGCTTTTAGCACTTCGGATGGACATTATGAATTCAATATGCTACCATTCGGACTGAAAAAATGCTCCGAGTGTGTTTTCAAGGATGATGCGCAAATTGTTGGATCCCCTGAATAACCCATGTATCACGAATTTCATGGATGATATTCTCGTCGCCACAGAGACATTTGAAGAACACATTGAAGCTCTGGAGATGTTGTTTGATAGACTTCGGGACCTAGGCCACAAACAAAAAAGGACGTGCGATCATTCGTGTCGTTATGCGGATTTTATCAGAAATACATCAAAAATTTTAACGCTATTTGTGCTCCTCTGACTGATCTGACTCGCAAGGGACTTCCAGATAAAATTATTTGGACTGCACAATGTGAACTAGCGTTCCAAGAGTTAAAGGAAAAACTCACTAGCAAGCCTATTCTCAAACTGCCTGATTTGACACAGGACTTTGTCTTAAGAACCGATGCAAGTAATGTAGGACTCGGAGGGGCTTTGTTGCAAAGATCATCTTCACCTGATGGGGAACTGAAACCAGTCGCTTATGCAAGCCGCAAATTGAATAAGGCGGTATGAACAAGGGGATAACTCCACTCAGCGAAAAAGACATGGTTTAGCATTAAATACTGGGCAATAAAGAAAGTTTCAAAATCTATCTGTATGGTAGGACTTTTGGTGGTGGGGGAGGACGGACCATCACTAAAGAATCCTCTCGCAGAATTCTCTATTCAGGCTAAGCATAGACAATTTACGCAAAATTTCTAATTGGTAACTATGGTTCTATTTGTATTAATGAAACATGTTAACAGTATTTATACATCCAATAAAACCTCCCCATAACACATTTGAATGGCCAATTTTCCAGTGCATAGATTATATCCTCATCGGCACCCCTGGTCTGATCAAATGATTAGTAGTGGCACCACAGATGATCGCATTGAGATTCATTTTAAAACTCCTATGTGTCAACTCTGGTTAGTTTTGGAACAGGGATTGCCCATAGGCAAAATTCACAGTGGGGAGATGTTTGTAGTGATAAATTGACAGATATCTCAAAGAAAAAGAAATACCCCCACCTCCCAGGCCTACGCTAACGATTATCACCTGAGACTAGATGAAATGCTTTGGCTGGAGGAAACAATTATCTTTTGACAACCAAAACTTCCACAACCCCCAATATTGACCTTCATTCCCCCAAACATTCCCTCAGTAATTATCCCACCCCATATAAAAACCAAATAACCCCGATTTCACGACCACCACTAACCTCCAAACCCTACCCCCCACTTTCACTCCCCATAATCCCCTCTTTAAACCCCACTTCCCCCTCCCCCCCATCCAAAATCACCACCACCCCCACCAACCCCCCCCCCCCCCCTCCATACAATTCAACACACCCCCCTACCATCCAAACACCCCAACCCCCCCTATAACACCATAAAACCATTCCAACATTTTCATTATACAATAACCCCCACCCCTAAAACCTCCCTCCACCCCCCCCAAAAACCACCAACCCTTTTCAATCATCATTCACAAAAACCCCCCTTTTACCCCCCTAAAAAAATCCCAAACCTACCCATCATTTTCCACACAACCTCAACCCCCCACCAATCCAACCAATCCATACCCCATCCCCCCCAAAAATACTTACACTAAATCCAACTAAACAATACCCAAAAAACCCCCCACAACAAAAAAATACACCCATCAATTCCCCACTTCCCACCCACACAAACACCCCCAATAACACATCTCTCAAACCCAACCACCCTTCCTTACTTTTAAATTTTTAACAACCCCCCCTATCTATTTACCTAAACCCCCAAATAAATCACCACCCCCCAAACCCTACCCACAACTCCACATCCCTCCCTTTTCCCCCTAATCATTCCTATCTAATCCTCCATCAACCTTACACCCCACTACACAAAATCCACTCCCAACCCATATAACCCAAAACAAACACCAAATTACCTCAATCCCACAATAAAACAATACAAACAAAACCCACAATAAATCCCCATAAACTCCATCAACCAACCTAAAACCCCCCCCACCCTCAAAACCCCCACCCCCAACCCAACCATCCAACCAACCCACCCCCCCCCCCAAACCCCCCCACCTCAAACACCCCCTCAAAAATTCCCATCCACCCCCCTCCCGGTTCCAACCCCCCCCTGAAACCCCTCCCCCCCTACCCCCCCCATTAAACACCCCCCCCCCCCCACCCCCCACACAAAACACACCCCCCCCCCCTAATAAACACCCCCCCCCCCCACCAAACCCCCACCCCATCCCCCCCCCCCCCATTACCCCCCCCCCCCAACCTACCCCCACAAAATAATATACCCCCCCCCCCCAAACCCCCCCCCCCCTCCAACCCCCCCCCCCCCATCCCAACATACCCCCCCCCATAAACCCCCCCCCCCCTTACAACCCCCAACCCCCCACCCCCCCCCCACCACCCCCCACCCCCCCCCCATATAAACCAACCCCCCCCAAACCCAACCCCCCCCCCCTAAACACCCCCCCCCACATAACCAAACCCCCCCCCCCCACCCCCCCACCCCCCCCTCCCCCAACCCCCCCCCCCCCCCCCCCCCCCCAACCCCCCCCTTACAACCCCCAAAAACCCCCCACCCACACCAAACCCCCCACCCAACAACCACACCAACAACCCATCACACAACCCCCCCAAACCCCTCCCCCACCCCCCCACCCCCCCAAAACCAACCACCCCACCCCCCCCAACCCCCCCCCCCCCCCACCCAACCCCCCAAAAAAAACCACCCCCCCCCCAAAACCCCCACCCCCCCCCCCCCCCCCCAACCCCCACCCCCCCCCCCACCCCTAACCCCAAAACCCCCCAAATCCCCCCCCCAAACCCACCAAAACCTGTACCACACTCACATGTCCGCCAAATAACCCAACCAACAAAAACCCCACAAACACCACAGGGTACCTCCTTGCTGTCAAACTCACCAGCCACCCACTAACCCAACCACTTGCCCACCAAACACCCACACACCCCACATGACATCCCCCCCCCAACACCAACTTGTATCCTCCTCAGCCGATCGTATACGCACACAAGAGACATAAACACAACACAACCCCATCACCCACAACCACACAAGGCTTCCCTCAAATGTTCAACAAACCACCAATCACACAAACACGTTGAGACACAAAATTAGTACATAGAAAACACAATACCTCAAATCCTACTAAAACCACCCAACAACAAACAAACTCCCATTCCACAACAATAACCATTCAACACAAACCACCCTCAACCAATTAAAAAAAACACACCACTTAACACACACAAACCACCTAAACCAAATACCTTAACTAAACCACAACATAAACAACACCCACCACCAACTTAAACACACACCCATACAACCACAACCCCCAATAACCACCCCACACTCAAACCCCCAACAAAAACAACCCCCAAAACACCCTACCAAAATGACCCCAAAAACCCTACCACTCACCCTAACACCCCACCAACAACCCAAGACCACCCACATTACTAATAATCCAACCCACCCCCCCCAACACCACACCTCCCCCCAAAAACTCCCCATTTTTAACAAACCCCATTCCAAACCACACACCCCAAACAAACACATCCAGCCACCCCAGCCCCCCCCACCACCAAAAACCAAAAACAATAAATACACATTAAACCACCAAACCCCACCCCCCCCCCCCCCCCCCCAACCCCCCCCCCCCACCCCCCCCCCCCCCCAACCCCCCCCCCCCCCCCCCCCCCCCCCCCCCCCCACCCCCCCCCCCC